>JARYHS010012519.1:107460654-107651088 GCA_031002005.1 Vandiemenella viatica | reverse complement strand
TGTTGGGGCTTTTCTAAAATTAATTATGGGTCTTACTGGAATTTGTGGCTTGTGTAACTTTGGTTGACTTCTCAGTGTTGGAGCAGAAGGGTTTGTCTGTGTGATGTGTTGTTTATGTTGTTCTGTGAGAGTGAAATTTGTATTTTTCAGTGATTTCTTTAGTTCTGCCTGATATCGGTTTGTTGGGTCTGATTTTAGTTGTGTGATATTATTTTTTTGTATGAATTCCTCTGTTTTGCTGATATATTCTGTTTTGTCCATTAAGACAACTGCATTACTCTTGTCAGCTTTTGTGATTATTGTGTTTTGAGCACTAAGTTTTTCTTTTATAGCTTTGAGTGTTTTTGTCTCTCTGTTTTATTGCTGTTTTTACTATTTTTGGTGGTGATCTGTTTTAATTCTTTAGCAATCAGTTCCCGTGTTAAGCCTATATTTAATGTGCTTTCAGTTTTTTGTTCTTGAGACAGGATGTATTCGGCTTCAACTACAGTTTTCTCAACAAATTTCCTATTGAAGTGTTGCATGTGTTGTGTTTGAGTCCTTTCTCTAAAATTTCTTTTTCTTTTTGGTTGATTGTTGTTTGTGATAGGTTTATGAGTTTAGGGTGGAAAGGATGAGATCTATGTGCAGTATTTCCTTTATTAGTGTTTGTTTCACTGTGTTTTTCTGTTTATTAACTGATTTAGTTTTTTGTTATGATTTTGTTTTGTTTCATTTAGTGTCTGAGCTGTAAAATTTTCTGCTTTTCTATTAAATATGCAAGAATTGAAGTGTTGTTCAATGATTTGGCCAGTTCTAAATGCGTTTTGTACAAGATATTGTTTAGATTGTCTTTCTTTGCATACAGGGATTTTATTTCATTATTTAACCACAACTTTTCGGCAACATGCTTTGTGTTAATTGCAGAAGCTGAGCGGCCACTTACCTTCACATTGATGTATCTAGGAATTACGTTGTTGGTTTTACACATCTTGTTGAATTTGATGTTTGCTATTGTCCTGTGGAGCTTGAGGTGTGTTTTTTTGAAGATCTTGTAGAGGCCTATAGGAAATGCCTGGCAGGGCTGATTCAATGCAATGTTGTTGAAGGCCATTTTTCCGCAGTTGCTGAGTAAATTAATTCATAAAATAACGCCAATACAACTGTATAATGTAGGTTTATTGCCGTACGCGTTTCGCCTCTCCTCGAGGCATCATCAGCGACGAATCTATTTTAACATTTACATTTTATTTACAAACTTATTTGACATAACGCTAAATTGATATATTTTCTTATTATTTACACTTACTATTTACATTAGTGGATTTCAGGATAGTAACCACCCATCTTTGCTTTCTCTCCAAAGCATGTTTCCGTTACAGCCATTTGTCTTTGCTGTTCTGTACACGATATAAACATTGCGTTTCTACAATTCGCTTGTTTTTGGTGGCCATCTTATTTTCTTACTGTCAAAGGCGGTGATGCGCTGACGGCGCCAGATTTGAAATTGCGTGGGAGATTTTATATCTAATTTTATGTAAGTGTGTGAGTGCATGTATTTGTTAGGTTTATTTCTTTACTGTAGGGTTATTGTATGTTTACCAGTTTGAACAGTGTTTGGTTTGTTAAGTTTATGTGGTCATTCAGTACCTGCTTGCCATTTTTTATTGCTTTTTGTATGTGGTAGTTTTCTTGTAGAGTGAGGGTATTGTGTCTGTAATTGTTTATTGTGAGTATTTGCATGTCTTTGTTAATGTCTGTTGGTAAGTGATCGTTTTCTATTAGATGTTCGGCGAATGTGGAGTGGTTGCTGTACTTTAGTGCCCTCATGTGTTCTTTGTATCTGGTTTTAAACTGTCTTCTTGTCTGTCCTATGTATATTGCATCACAATTGTGACATGTCAGTTGATATATGCCTGAGTTTTGATAGTTGTCTCTGTCTAAGTGGGTTTTAACTGTTTTTGAATCGAGTTGTCTGTTCGTAGAGCAATGTTTATGCCTTGTTTTTTAAAAATGTTTGTGATTCTGTGGGTGTATTTGTTTGAATATGTCATTGAATACCATTTACTTTTATTTTCAGTGTTTATTGTGGTTTGTGAGTTGTTTTGCATTGTCTGTGTTGTGGGTGTCCTTGTCTGTTGGGTACTGGGTGGCTGAAGTTTGGTTGTGTTAGTTATTTTCTGTTCTTTCCCCATTTTGTTTGTGATTTTTCTGTTTATTGTGTCAACTGTCTGTGATTTATATCCATTTTTTGTTGCTATTTCCTTTATTGTGTTTAGTTCTGTTTGGTAGTTTTTCTTTGTTAGTGGTGTTCTGTTTAATCTGTTTAGCATGAACCGTATTGCAGCTTGTTTGTGGTTTTGTGGGTGGTTTGATGTGGAGTGTATTATTTGATCTGTTGCTGTAGGTTTCCTGTATATCTGAAATGAGTGTGTGTTTGCATCTTTTGTTATGGTGAGATCTAAGAAATTCAGTTTTTCTTGGTTTTCCTTTTCTATTGTGAAGGTGATGTTTTTGTGTATATTGTTTATATCTTGGTGCAGTTCAGTTATGCGGTCTTCTGTTTCATTGATGAGGCATATTACATCATCAACAAATCTCCACCAATAGATAATATTGTATCCTTTCTGTGGTAACAGGTTTTTCCATATCTCATTTTCTATATGGTCTATGAAAATGTTGGCCAAAGTTCCTGAAATTGGTGATCCCATAGGAAGACCTTCATGTTGTAGGTAGTATTTGTTGTTGAAAGTGAAATAATTTTGAGAAGTTAGTAACTGAAGTATGCTTTTGATTTCATCTATGTGGCTGTTGGGTAATGCTTTGTATTTTTTAAGATTTGACTGAATTAATTCAATTGTTTCTTTTATTGGGATATTACTATACATGCTTTCAATATCAAATGATACTAATGTAGCTGTGTGTGGGATGTGTGTGTCTTTTATGTTCTGGATGAGTTCTGTTGTGTTCTTTATACTTCTGTTTTCCTGTAATGTGTAGTATTGGTTAAGAAGTGTGTTTGTGTGTTTGGCTAAGAGATATGTTGGGGCTTTTCTAAAATTAATTATGGGTCTTACTGGAATTTGTGGCTTGTGTAACTTTGGTTGACTTCTCAGTGTTGGAGCAGAAGGGTTTGTCTGTGTGATGTGTTGTTTATGTTGTTCTGTGAGAGTGAAATTTGTATTTTTCAGTGATTTCTTTAGTTCTGCCTGATATCGGTTTGTTGGGTCTGATTTTAGTTGTGTGATATTATTTTTTTGTATGAATTCCTCTGTTTTGCTGATATATTCTGTTTTGTCCATTAAGACAACTGCATTACTCTTGTCAGCTTTTGTGATTATTGTGTTTTGAGCACTAAGTTTTTCTTTTATAGCTTTGAGTGTTTTTGTCTCTCTGTTTATATTGCTGTTTTTACTATTTTTGGTGGTGATCTGTTTTAATTCTTTAGCAATCAGTTCCCGTGTTAAGCCTATATTTAATGTGCTTTCAGTTTTTTGTTCTTGAGACAGGATGTATTCGGCTTCAACTACAGTTTTCTCAACAAATTTCCTATTGAAGTGTTGCATGTGTGTGTTTGAGTCCTTTCTCTAAAATTTCTTTTTCTTTTTGGTTGATTGTTGTTTGTGATAGGTTTATGAGTTTAGGGTGGAAAGGATGAGATCTATGTGCAGTATTTCCTTATTAGTGTTTGTTTCACTGTGTTTTGTCTGTTTATTAACTGATTTAGTTTTTTGTTATGATTTTGTTTTGTTTCATTTAGTGTCTGAGCTGTAAAATTTTCTGCTTTTCTATTAAATATGCAAGAATTGAAGTGTTGTTCAATGATTTGGCCAGTTCTAAATGCGTTTTGTACAAGATATTGTTTAGATTGTCTTTCTTTGCATACAGGGATTTTATTTCATTATTTAACCACAACTTTTCGGCAACATGCTTTGTGTTAATTGCAGAAGCTGAGCGGCCACTTACCTTCACATTGATGTATCTAGGAATTACGTTGTTGGTTTTACACATCTTGTTGAATTTGATGTTTGCTATTGTCCTGTGGAGCTTGAGGTGTGTTTTTTTGAAGATCTTGTAGAGGCCTATAGGAAATGCCTGGCAGGGCTGATTCAATGCAATGTTGTTGAAGGCCATTTTTCCGCAGTTGCTGAGTAAATTAATTCATAAAATAACGCCAATACAACTGTATAATGTAGGTTTATTGCCGTACGCGTTTCGCCTCGCGTTGAGCCGAATACATCCTGTCTCAAGAACAAAAAACTGAAAGCACATTAAATATAGGCTTAACACGGGAACTGATTGCTAAAGAATTAAAACAGATCACCACCAAAAAGTAAAAACAGCAATACAAACAGAGAGACAAAAACACTCAAAGCTATAAAAGAAAAACTTAGTGCTCAAAACACAATAATCACAAAAGCTGACAAGAGTAATGCAGTTGTCTTAATGGACAAAACAGAATATATCAGCAAAACAGAGGAATTCATACAAAAAAATAATATCACACAACTAAAATCAGACCCAACAAACCGATATCAGGCAGAACTAAAGAAATCACTGAAAAATACAAATTTCACTCTCACAGAACAACATAAACAACACATCACACAGACAAACCCTTCTGCTCCAACACTGAGAAGTCAACCAAAGTTACACAAGCCACAAATTCCAGTAAGACCCATAATTAATTTTAGAAAAGCCCCAACATATCTCTTAGCCAAACACACAAACACACTTCTTAACCAATACTACACATTACAGGAAAACAGAAGTATAAAGAACACAACAGAACTCATCCAGAACATAAAAGACCACACACATCCCACACACAGCTACATTAGTATCATTTGATATTGAAAGCATGTATAGTAATATCCCAATAAAAGAAACAATTGAATTAATTCAGTCAAATCTTAAAAAAATACAAAGCATTACCCAACAGCCACATAGATGAAATCAAAAGCATACTTCAGTTACTAACTTCTCAAATTATTTCACTTTCAACAACAAATACTACCTACAACATGAAGGTCTTCCTATGGGATCACCAATTTCAGGAACTTTGTGCCAACATCTTCATAGACCATATAGAAAATGAGATATGGAAAAAACCTGTTACCACAGAAAGGATACAATATTATCTATTGGTGGAGATTTGTTGATGATGTAATATGCCTCATCAATGAAACAGAAGACCGCATAACTGAACTGCACCAAGATATAAACAATATACACAAAAACATCACCTTCACAATAGAAAAGGAAAACCAAGAAAAACTGAATTTCTTAGATCTCACCATAACAAAAGATGCAAACACACACTCATTTCAGATATACAGGAAACCTACAGCAACAGATCAAATAATACACTCCACATCAAACCACCCACAAAACCACAAACAAGCTGCAATACGGTTCATGCTAAACAGATTAAACAGAACACCACTAACAAAGAAAAACTACCAAACAGAACTAAACACAATAAAGGAAATAGCAACAAAAAATGGATATAAATCACAGACAGTAGACACAATAAACAGAAAAATCACAAACAAAATGGGGAAAGAACAGAAAATAACTAACACAACCAAACTTCAGCCACCCAGTACCCAACAGACAAGGACACCCACAATACAGACAATGCAAAACAACTCACAAACCACAATAAACACTGAAAATAAAAGTAAATGGTATTCAATGACATATTCAAACAAATACACCCACAGAATCACAAACATTTTTAAAAAACAAGGCATAAACATTGCTCTACACGAACAGACAACTCGATTCAAAAACAGTTAAATACCCACTTAGACACAGACAACTATCAAAACTCAGGCATATACCAACTGACATGTCACAATTGTGATGCAATATACATAGGACAGACAAGAAGACAGTTTAAAACCAGATACAAAGAACACATGAGGGCACTAAAATACAGCAACCACTCCACATTCGCCGAACATCTAATAGAAAACGATCACCTACCAACAGACATTAACAAAGACATGCAAATACTCACAATAAACAATTACAGACACAATACCCTCACTCTACAAGAAAACTACCACATACAAAAGGCAATAAAAAATGACAAACAGGTACTGAATGACCACATTAACTTAACAAACCAAACACTGTTCAAACTGGTAAACATACAATAACCCTACAGTAAAGAAATAAACCTAACAAATACATACAATCACACACTTACATAAAATTAGATATAAAATTTTCCAAGCAATTTCAAATCTGGCGCCGTCAGCGCATCACCGCCTTTGACAGTAAGAAAATAAGATGGCCACCAAAAACAAGCGAATTGTAGAAGCGCAATGTTTATATCGTGTACAGAACAGCAAAGACAAATGGCTGTCACGGAAACATGCTTTGGAGAGAAAGCAAAGATGGGTGGTTACTATCCTGAAATCCACTAATGTAAATAGTAAGTGTAAATAATAAGAAAATATATCAATTTAGTGTTATGTCAAATAAGTTTGTAAATAAAATGTAAATGTTAAAATAGATTCGTCGCTGATGATGCCTCGAGGAGAGGCGAAACGCGTACGGCAATAAACCTACATTATACAGTTGTATTGGCGTTATTTTATGAATTAATTTACTCAGCAACTGCGGAAAAATGGCCTTCAACAACATTGCATTGAATCAGCCCTGCCAGGCATTTCCTATAGGCCTCTACAAGATCTTCAAAAAAACACACCTCAAGCTCCACAGGACAATAGCAAACATCAAATTCAACAAGATGTGTAAAACCAACAACGTAATTCCTAGATACATCAATGTAAAGGTAAGTGGCCGCTCAGCTTCTGCAATTAACACAAAGCATGTTGCCGAAAAGTTGTGGTTAAATAATGAAATAAAATCCCTGTATGCAAAGAAAGACAATCTTAACAATATCTTGTACAAAACGCATTTAGAACTGGCCAAATCATTGAACAACACTTCAATTCTTGCATATTTAATAGAAAAAGCAGAAAATTTTACAGCTCAGACACTAAATGAAACAAAACAAAATCATAACAAAAAACTAAATCAGTTAATAAACAGACAAAAACACAGTGAAACAAACACTAATAGAGGAAATACTACACATAGATCTCATCCTTTCCACCCTAAACTCATAAACCTATCACAAACAACAATCAACCAAAAAGAAAAGAAATTTTAGAGAAAGGACTCAAACACAACACATGCAACACTTCAATAGAGAAATTTGTTGAGAAAACTGTAGTTGAAGCCGAATACATCCTGTCTCAAGAACAAAAAACTGAAAGCACATTAAATATAGGCTTAACGCGGGAACTGATTGCTAAAGAATTAAAACAGATCACCACCAAAAATAGTAAAAACAGCAATATAAACAGAGAGACAAAAACACTCAAAGCTATAAAAGAAAAACTTAGTGCTCAAAACACAATAATCACAAAAGCTGACAAGAGTAATGCAGTTGTCTTAATGGACAAAACAGAATATATCAGCAAAACAGAAGAATTCATACAAAAAAAAATAATATCACACAACTAAAATCAGACCCAACAAACCGATATCAGGCAGAACTAAAGAAATCTCTGAAAAATACAAATTTCACTCTCACAGAACAACATAAACAACACATCACACAGACAAACCCTTCTGCTCCAACACTGAGAAGTCAACCAAAGTTACACAAGCCACAAATTCCAGTAAGACCCATAATTAATTTTAGAAAAGCCCCAACATATCTCTTAGCCAAACACACAAACACACTTCTTAACCAATACTACACATTACAGGAAAACAGAAGTATAAAGAACACAACAGAACTCATCCAGAACATAAAAGACACACACATCCCACACACAGCTACATTAGTATCATTTGATATTGAAAGCATGTATAGTAATATCCCAATAAAAGAAACAATTGAATTAATTCAGTCAAATCTTAAAAAATACAAAGCATTACCCAACAGCCACATAGATGAAATCAAAAGCATACTTCAGTTACTAACTTCTCAAAATTATTTCACTTTCAACAACAAATACTACCTACAACATGAAGGTCTTCCTATGGGATCACCAATTTCAGGAACTTTGGCCAACATCTTCATAGACCATATAGAAAATGAGATATGGAAAAACCTGTTACCACAGAAAGGATACAATATTATCTATTGGTGGAGATTTGTTGATGATGTAATATGCCTCATCAATGAAACAGAAGACCGCATAACTGAACTGCACCAAGATATAAACAATATACACAAAAACATCACCTTCACAATAGAAAAGGAAAACCAAGAAAAACTGAATTTCTTAGATCTCACCATAACAAAAGATGCAAACACACACTCATTTCAGATATACAGGAAACCTACAGCAACAGATCAAATAATACACTCCACATCAAACCACCCACAAAACCACAAACAAGCTGCAATACGGTTCATGCTAAACAGATTAAACAGAACACCACTAACAAAGAAAAACTACCAAACAGAACTAAACACAATAAAGGAAATAGCAACAAAAAATGGATATAAATCACAGACAGTAGACACAATAAACAGAAAAATCACAAACAAAATGGGGAAAGAACAGAAAATAACTAACACAACCAAACTTCAGCCACCCAGTACCCAACAGACAAGGACACCCACAATACAGACAATGCAAAACAACTCACAAACCACAATAAACACTGAAAATAAAAGTAAATGGTATTCAATGACATATTCAAACAAATACACCCACAGAATCACAAACATTTTTAAAAAACAAGGCATAAACATTGCTCTACGAACAGACAACTCGATTCAAAAACAGTTAAATACCCACTTAGACACAGACAACTATCAAAACTCAGGCATATACCAACTGACATGTCACAATTGTGATGCAATATACATAGGACAGACAAGAAGACAGTTTAAAACCAGATACAAAGAACACATGAGGGCACTAAAATACAGCAACCACTCCACATTCGCCGAACATCTAATAGAAAACGATCACCTACCAACAGACATTAACAAAGACATGCAAATACTCACAATAAACAATTACAGACACAATACCCTCACTCTACAAGAAAACTACCACATACAAAAGGCAATAAAAAATGACAAACAGGTACTGAATGACCACATTAACTTAACAAACCAAACACTGTTCAAACTGGTAAACATACAATAACCCTACAGTAAAGAAATAAACCTAACAAATACATACAATCACACACTTACATAAAATTAGATATAAAATTTTCCAAGCAATTTCAAATCTGGCGCCGTCAGCGCATCACCGCCTTTGACAGTAAGAAAATAAGATGGCCACCAAAAACAAGCGAATTGTAGAAGCGCAATGTTTATATCGTGTACAGAACAGCAAAGACAAATGGCTGTCACGGAAACATGCTTTGGAGAGAAAGCAAAGATGGGTGGTTACTATCCTGAAATCCACTAATGTAAATAGTAAGTGTAAATAATAAGAAAATATATCAATTTAGTGTTATGTCAAATAAGTTTGTAAATAAAATGTAAATGTTAAAATAGATTCGTCGCTGATGATGCCTCGAGGAGAGGCGAAACGCGTACGGCAATAAACCTACATTATACAGTTGTATTGGCGTTATTTTATGAATTAATTTTGCTTTTTTGTTTCGTAAGATTTTGTGATGACTACAAAATATATATATATATGCAGATATTGTGTCAACAGAAGTATCACTCTCTGGATCACTGGAGGAGGTAACATTAGTGTCTACTGCTGCAAAACACCTGGTAGTAGCTATTTCCTTTGCTCAAGCTGAGGCATCATGGAGTGAATGTTTAAGAATCTAGGAACTGGCAAGCACGGGTTTGTGATTAAACAATTATCTTCAATGCGTTTGAATCCATTCTTAAGCACACTCCATACAAAGCAAGCAAGCAACAACGTTAATAACCAAAGATAATGTTATCTAACCCCTAAATTCCAGAGTAGTATGTTTGAGACTCCTTACTTCGTTTTTAAAATAAAAACTAGAGATGTCAAAACTAAAGAGCTCTAAAAATGACAATGCTACCAGCAAAAAAGACATTTTGATTGTAGTCATGAAATTTACTTATTCTTGTCTTGGAGGCAACACAGCATACAGCCATGTCTGTTGTATTTTAATTTTTTCTTTGGGTGGCTTTGTAGTACTGCCACTAATTTTTACACTGTAATTTTGGTATCAACACCTGCCATAAAGTACTCATATAAGTAAAAGTACCCACATGAATGGCGGGTTGGGATGTGACCACGTTTCCCCCCTTACGTAAATTTAGAAATCTTAAACTACATTTTTTTCCTCACATTTTTCTCATACTCATTTTATGCCATGCTGCTAGGGCTTGGATTGCATTTAGCCAACAGGAAAAATTCTCAGCTTATTCAGGATTTGAAACCTTGTCATTCAGTTTGTTGAAACATGCTATACTGAATGAGTTAGGGGCTGATCATTTTGTAATTAAAAATAGTACGCTATTTACTTCATACTGGGTACATGAATTCAGATTTTTCAGCCAGTTCATGTTCTAATTCAACATTTTCCTTTTGAATAAAAGTACCATGAAATACATACATATGCAGAGTTTATGTCTTCAACAAGCAATACCTCCTTCACCGTATACTTATTCAAAACCTTAATTTTTCTATTTGAGTGGCCAATTAGCTACCTTTTTATACCATTTATCTACAATCCGTGCTTATGCAGTTCACTACCCACTGAATTCATCTTGTAGCATTTCACAATCCCCTAGAGGCTTATATCTGTCAACTATCTGCAAGTCTTTACAAAACAGGGCACTCTAACTGTGACAACTTATGTTTGATAAATTGTTTTAAAAACACTAAAGCTAAGGATCAAATATATAAGGGCCCCAACTAGACTGTCAGGCAGAGCCCATATCTTTGAGAAGAATCTACATCATGACTGGCTGCAACAGGGCATCACACCAACACATATAAGCAAAGATAGTCTTATTTTTTAGGTTAAAATTTTTGGCTACTAATAAATTGCTTATTGCATTTACCCTATGAATACTGCTGACTCATTGGTATCCAGCAAGGTGTCGAATCCCTTGTCATATTGGATCCAGCCGCTAGGAGATATAGGGTAATTTTAGTGAATCTTCAGTTGTAAAGTGTACTCTACTGACCTCCTCATCCCCACCCCCCTTAATTTTTGTCTATGTTCTTTATGGAAATCTAGAGTTTCTACCTGATTTTGAAGAAACTTTGCATACATATAGTTTAAAACAAACAGAAACATGTTGTCTACATTACTGGTGATTACTGGCATTATTATCTACAATATTTTCCATATTTCAGTCAATTTTAAAATGTCTGCAAGTACGAGGGAGGTCTGAAAAGTTTCCGACCTCAATGTGAAGATGGCAGCACTCGTAAATAAAAGCTAGTGAATTTCGTTGTTTATCTGTTGACAGTTGCTCAAAAAAGTTTCAGCTATTTTGGACATGCAGTTGTTATGTAACAGTCGTTTGAGTGAGTTGATGTAAGTGTTTTTGTGAAAATTGACAAAATCGAGTATGGAGCCGTCATTAAATATTTGTTTTTGAAAGGCAATACGCCTACGCAAATCAAATATGAGTTGGATTCTGTGTATGGGGACTCTACACCATCACATAGCACAGTGAAATTTTGGGCAGCTGAATTTAAACATGGCCGTAAGAGCTTGGGAGACGAAGAACGTTCAGGACATCAGAAAACTGCAACTACTGAAGAAAACATCGGCAAAGTTCACCAATTGGTGCTAGACAACCGCCGAATTAAAGTGAGAGAGATAGCAGAGGTTATAAACATTTCAAAAGAACATGTTTGTTATATATTAAATCAACATTCAGGTATGAGAAAGCTGTCCACGCGTTGGGTGCTGCGGTTGCTCACATTAGACCAAAACGTGTTCGAATTAACATTTCCAACGCTCTGTTGGTGCAATAAATCTGAGTTTTGGTGCCGATTAATTACTGTAGATGAAACTTGGATACACCATACACCCAAATCAAAAATACAGTCCAAACAGTGGACTGCAAAGGGGGGACCGGCTCCGAAAAAAGCAAAAACTGTTTTTTTGGCTGGGAAAGTGCTGGTGACTGTTTTTTTGGGATAGTCATGGAGTTATTTTAATCGATTACCTTCAAAAAGGAAAAACCATTACAGGAGCATACTATGCATCATTACTTCACAAACTGAAGGCAGAACTTGCAGAAAAATGGACACATTTACAGAAAAAGAAAATCTTGTTTCACCAAGACAACGCACCTCTGCGGTTGCAATGGCGAAAATTCACAAATTACGTTTTGAACTGCTTGACCATCCGCCTTACTCACCAGATCTAGGCCCAAGCGACTTATTTTTGTTCCCTCATCTAAAAATTGTGCTCGGAGGACAGAGATTTTCGTCAAATGAAGAGGCAATCACCTTCGTGAACAATTATTTTGCAGAGAAAAACGCCGAGTACTATTTGGACGGATTACAGAGATGGGAGCATCGCTGGGAGAAGTGTGTAGAGTTACAAGGAGACTATGTTGAAAAATAAAAATAAAAAAATTCAGAAAAAATGTCTTGTATCTTTGTTAGGTCGGAAACTTTTCAGACCACCCTCGTATTAGTTCTTACCTGTGTGTATTCGCCGATGATTCTGAAGATAAGATGATGCACGGAAGCTCTTCCCACAAAATTCACACTTGTAGTTTTTTTCTCCAGTATGGATTCGTCTGTGCACAATAAGGGAGTACTTACGGGCAAAATCTTTGCCACAATATTCACACTGGTAATTCTTTTCTTCAGAATGTATAGAGATACAATGGTATTTCAGATCTCCCCACTGCCTGAAGTGACGACCACAGTACTCGCACTTGTAAGGCTTGTCACCAGAATGCAAACGCATATGTACCTACAAGAAAATTGTGTTTTACACAAAAATATGTAAAATTCTCTAATCCTAAGAAAATTTTTATGTGCCTCAACAAGACAGTACAATTTCAGCATATAAGTTGTAATCAAGAAGTAAGAAAATTTTTGAAATTTTGTACACTGTATCTTGTTTATAAAGCTGATTTTTATTTTACATGTTGGTAGCACTGGCAATAACGTATGTGTTTATTGCCATGTAGCTGTGATTCTTAGTTTCTATTTGCTGTGTGAAACAGCAACACACAAAAAGGTTGAAGAAGGTCTTTTCTGACGACACAACTATGAGTTTACGAATGGTACAAATGCACTCAGCAAGGCCAAGAAGACATGAAACAGATTGTGTTTGCTAATAGAAAAACTACTATTAAAGAGGACATACAATCAACAAGGAGTACTACCTACAAGTTTTATGCAATCTGCATGAGGCAATCCTGGAAAAAGGACCTGAACTTTGGAGAGACAACTAATTGGTTTTGCACCATGAAAATGCACTGCCACATATAGTTACCACCCAATTCTCCAGACATGGCACCTTGAGACTTATACACATTTCCCAGACTCTAAAGGACAACATTTTTCAACAATGGATGAAATAAAAGTGAAATCGCAGACTGAGCTCAAGACCATACCAAAAGAGACATTCCAACACTGTTTCTCAAAATGGAAAGTAAATTGGCATAAGTGCATAATATGAAAGGAAAACTACTTTGTAGGGGATGGGATAAACATTTAACATTAAATCTACCTGGAAAAAATTAAAAAACTTTGTTACATTTTAATCTTATCTCATACACATAATATTAGTACATCACTACAAATACTGTAACTTACTGAACTTGTTTGTGAAATTATAAAACAGTTATGAAACATCATAACACCATTCAGGAATCATATACATATTAGAAAAACTGACAGCATGCTAACAAAGAAGTATGACATGGAATTGAATCTTGGGTACAGGCCCTTCATCGCCAAAGAAGTAAGAGTATGCCGAGGATGTGCATCCGTTTGCATTATAGCAGAATCAGTTACATCATTTAGTCAAGTTAAGTTGAGAGGAGTGTTGGTAGGATTTTTGTATATGCTGTTAGAGGACAAAATGAGCAAAGGTTTTAAAATCCACCAATACTTTTTATTTTTTATATTGCCTGAGAGTATTTTTCATTTTTTGTCAACATCATTAAATAACAATAAACAATGAGTTTTCAAGGGAAAAGAAGCAAAAAAGGACCTTATGCCATATCAACATTATTAGAGGTGGATGAACTCAAGGGCAAGGAATTCAGCCATGGTCTTTTGAAGGAACCGGCTAGACTGGCTTTGGAATACCATGGAAATCTAAACTCAGAATCGCCAAACTGGGGATCAAAGTTATATCCTTCAATGCTAGGCCTGGGCATTAATTTCATACCAGTTTAAGGCTGTGGAGATGTCTACTATCCAAGATATTTTGGTAGGCCAGTTCCCACTGGCAAAGTGTCATAGAGAGAAAATTAACAGTTATAGCTTTGAAGCAGTTATTTAAGTTCTGAAAACTGACACTGCAGGGGAGTTAATATGAACAAACAAATTGCCTATGACAGTGCATCCTGAGGGACAGCTGATAAATTGTAACTGCTACATAAAAACTGATTTTATTAAAGTAGGCTATGACATTTGATGAAAACATGTTTTCAGCTGATTTTACATGTTGTATTTACTCTCTCACATTATTAAGAAGTTGCATTCATTTTTTATCACAGCAATCCTCCTGCCTTCACCTACAATTGACTGCCCTACTGTCCATATTAATACATTCTGATGTGTCAACATTGAGGTCATTTAAGTACAGGATAAAAAATTGTTGACAAGGACTGGAAAAAAGTTATATGAATGAACCTTAGTGGGGCTTTGAGAAACCATGGAAAAATCAAATCTGGTAAACAGACTGGAAACCAGACACAAATTTTCCTGAATGTCATGCTTAAGCATTGCCATTTAAACTGGCTTGGTTATCTTTGTCTGGAACTAGCTTGTATGTATGATTGGAAAATTGATACACAAATGTTGAAATCAAATTTATTTCCTCAGCACAACTATATTTATGAGAAAAATTGACACAAAAAACTATTATTATAGTACCAAGCAATAATTCCTCACGTTCCTTGATAAAATTCTTACCTTTAATGCACTAGCAGCAAAAAAGCTCTTCCCACAGACTTCACACTGGTGCGGTCTCTCCCCCGAGTGAGAACGCATATGATACACAAGAGAATTACGGTGATTGAATCTCCTAAAGCATTCAGGGCAAGTAAGCTGAACCTCACGTCGTGTCCTCTTTGGCCTCCGCTTAGTACTGCACGGTGCAGGAGTAGTAGGAGGAGGTTCAGTGGCAGTGGAAGTTGGCTCAGATTCAGGTGGTGGTGGAGTACCAGGATCATCAGGGTCAGTTTCTGCATCTGGTTCTGCCTCCCCATCACTATGACCACCAGATGGTGGAGGTGGAGGAAGATCTAGATGTTCACGTCGTACATGTTCAGCAGCCTGCTCTTTGCTTGTGAATACATCACCACACAGTTCACATGTCAGCGTGTCTTCCATTTCACGGAGGTCTGCTTCTGCTGCTGTCAGCTCATCTTCTCGATACCAGTCACTGCTGCCAACATGGTGGTACCAGCTGGAAGGGGCAACACCAGAAACAGATAAAGCAAAACTCTTTCAAATATGCTTACAAAGTTTTAACAATTTTTTTGGGATTAGTACATCTTTCTATATTAATATTACCACATAAAATTTCTTCCTGTTTCATTGTTGCTGCAAAAATTTTAAGAAAAATTTAATATTAAATATCACTTAAAAAATTATTTTTTTTGCCCTCCAACTTCAAGTTTGCTAAAAACTGAAATTAAGATAACAGCTTTTCACTTGTTGCTTTCAGTATGATATAACAGATGGTAATATAGCAAAATATGATTGTTAATGACTGTCACAGCAATCTCAAAGAATTCGTTGTTTACCAATGAAATGTATATTAAATCAGTTTACAGGAAACGTATTTGATGGGAACATTGTTAAAAAATAAACAAAGCTTGGTTAATGTGGACTGCCCAGAAAGCAACAGAGATCAATAAAAAGCAATCCTGCCAGTGGTGGCTCATGATTAAATTAGTTGGGCTGCTACTTTGAAAATATAGGCTTACCTATTCATGGTAATTGTTAAATCAAAAAGATTGTTTTATTAAAAAGTCTGAGCTGATTTGTGGTTGAATGCCCTCTTTCTAAAATATAACTTTTTCATAGAGATACAGGTGTGAAAATTTAAGCTGTCGAACATCATTTATAGACAGAAAATTTATGTCTTCTGAATATGAGGATGCCAGCATAAAATTTTCCCACAAAAAATAAAAAAAAAACAATAAAAAATCACAAATACCAGTAAGCACTTCCTTCTTTATGGATAATAATAAAAGAATTAAAAAAGTACAAAAATCCTACTGTGGAACTGTCCCTGTGATAATTCCTCTCACAAAGTAATTTGCCATTCTGTGTATTCACACATTTCAGAGACAGATGTGCAGAACGGCAAAATGCCATCAGTGGAACTGTGGCAGGGACAGTTCCACAGAAGTGCTTTTGTACATTTTTTGTTCTTTATTATTATTCATAAACAGAACAGTGATGAATTCTGGATAGACACCTACACACAGAGCATTGAAATTTTGAGGTCTGTATCCCTTAATCAACAACAGAGTGAGGTAGCTGCATGATGTTGGCTGGCGACTAACTTGAGGCTCAGATCCATATATATATATTATTAAACATTTGGATTGGAGAATAGCCATCATTTACCAAAGTTAAAGACTGTTGCAGTGTCTAAACACAGTATATATATATATATATATATATATATATATATAGTAACCAGGAAGTAATACAAATGAACAGACAGAAATGAGATCCTTTCTTCTAAAATTCCTTCCTGGCCCTCCCAGAACTTGTTTCAGCATACCTCCCAACCTCAGCCAACTACTAATCCCCAAACACAGTCTTCCTCGCTCCATAAGACAGCCCCAAGGCTCTTTCCCATGAAATAGACCCCACTGTAAGATGTGTGACAATCACCATGCCCCCACCACTTTCACCTTCAGTGGCGAGAGCTTTTCTATCATAGGACATGCCACCTGTGAAACCCACCAGCTAACCTGCAAACACTGCCTGGCTTCCTATATAGGTTTGACTACCAATCCGTTAGCCATAAGAATTAATGGTCACCGACAGACAGAATTCAATCGGAATCCAAAACATCCAGTAACTGTCCATGCCATCTGCCATGACACCAATAATTTTAATACTTGTTTCACGGTCCGTCCTATCAGAGTCCTCCCAAACAGCAGCCGCTCCTCTGAATTTGGAAGGTGGGAACTTGCCTACCAATACAAACTGGGCACAAGACAACCTCCTGGTCTCAATTTGAGATAATACCCAGTCAGTACTTTTCCTTCCCTCTATCCCCTCCTTGCCTGCATCCCCACTGTCTAAACTGAACCATCACATACCGGAGGTTGCATTTAGCTGTATAGATTCTTTTTTTTTTCTTATTTATTTTTGCTTACTCAAATTTATGTTATGAACATTTTAATCTATTTTTCTGCTCTTTTTGCAACATTTTGCATTGCTCGGGTACTAGCTTCAATTCACTATCGCCCTATCCTTCTCCTCTGTTTGAATTTACCCCCACCATGTTCCTGACTTAACAATCATTCTGTGAAATGGTTTCCTACAACACCCACCCACACGAACCCAGGACGCCCCATAGTTGCTGCATATGGTTCACGGAAGGAGCGTATCTCTGCCCTGGTGGACCAGCATCTACAGCCAGCTTCCCTCCGACATCAAAGACACCCAAACTTTATTTCTCGGCTGCCTACGATACTCACACCTCCTCCCCCTGACTCCTTCCTAGTAATGGTTGATGTGACCTCCCAATATACAAATGTTTCCCACTGTCATGGTCTCAGCACCATGGAACATTTTATAGACCAGCATCCCCCCAATAGCATCCCCATCAGATCCTTCCTAATTACCTTGGCCGAACTAAATATTGTCTTTGAAGAAAAAAAAGTTGTTTAATATTAGGTGAGCCAAGATGAAGACGAATGATGTGCTGGGGAGGCAGTTGGGAGGACACTGATTTAGAGTGGCAGTGGGAAATGTTAGCATACAGGATGTCAATCAACTGTTACCAGAATGGAATAAGGAGGAAGAGG
Organism: Vandiemenella viatica; assembly: GCA_031002005.1. Classification (NCBI taxonomy): domain Eukaryota; kingdom Metazoa; phylum Arthropoda; class Insecta; order Orthoptera; family Morabidae; genus Vandiemenella; species Vandiemenella viatica. Next base: position 107,632,904 of record JARYHS010012519.1, on the reverse strand, counting down.
TGTGGGCATAGAAGAAAGATGAAGGAGGAAGTGCCGTAGGGTCTTTGAGATAGGAGTCCCAAAAATCTGTGTGCCCAAATAATCTATACCCTATAGCTGCTTCCTGAAGTCCATTGACCTGGAAAACGAGAATTATGCAAATTGGAAACAGCAGAATGACATTTTTGGTATAAAATTCTATCAGCAGTGGAGGATACATTGTATGGCATCGGTGTGAAGGAGCAATACAAATAGCTTCTGCACAGTCACCTTTGAAAAAAGATGAGTCTTTTCTCTTTGCTTATACTGTAAATATTGGCCAATCATTAAACTTTGTTTTCTGTTGATCCATTTATTACTGACTAATATATTTTAAAAGTTGTTGAAAACTTGCTAACACAGAAATCCAGTAAAAAAAAAATAATAATATGAAAAATCATAACGAGCCGAGCCAGCCAAAAGTGAAATTTAACAGTGTAAACATTTGTCGCATCCTTCAGCAATCGTGTTGTCAACGTGGCTAGCATAAAAGCTTCATAGACAAAAAATTCACACTATTATTTAAAACTTACCTTGATCCACTTTTCACAACTCCAGATGGATCATTATCATCAGCAGCTGCTGTCACGTTCACAACATCCCGAATGCCCTCCATTAGATCTTCTGGGTCGCTGAATTCAATCTCTTCCTGTTTAGGATGCACCTCATTTATGTGTGTTTCTAGAGCCTTCTGACGACGAAATGATTTGCCACACTGAGGGCAACTATGGAGCTGAACAGCAGGTGACTGAGGAAGAGACATGGTCACTGTTGATGAAGTATTTGGCACCACAGGACGCAAAGGTTCCAGCTTAACCGGTGAATCATCATCTTCTTCTTGGGGTCTGCACACAAAAGCAAATCCATGTTAATATAATACTCTAAAAAGATCTAAACTTCAAATTTCATTTGAAAAATGGTAGCTTTTGTTTTACTGGCTTGACGCTCATTTTCTACCTATACAATATATAGCGATACTGGTACATGCAATCAGCACTGAACAAGAGAACCATAGTTTCTTTGACATGAACCTCTGGGGTAAAGAGTTTCAGCAATACAGCTGGAAATTTATTACAGAAAAACTTTTAAATTAAAACATTGTTTACACATTTATTTTGAAACCACTGTGGTTTTTCTCCCCAATGCTATTACTCTTTGCCAAAAAAATTTGGTTTACCCACTTTACTGTGTCTGCCACTTCCTGTCGATATTAAGGTCTTGAGGCATTAAACTAGCCTGACGAATGTGTTGCTTCAATCTTATTGATGCATCATGATCAATTTCAGTAATATCTACCCTACAATCATATGGGATCATGTAAATTCTGCTCTCTGACAGTCTTTTTAATTTATTTATGATCTTACCTCTCTCTCCTATTTTGTTGGAGTTTTCATAAATGTACCTTGAAACAACCTCTGAACATCATCATGCCAACTCTACATTTAATTCAGTTCACTAAATGAGGAAATCCCATTTTTTTATCTCCTTGAGACCAGTTAGGCTTTAAGTAAGAACAATTGTCCACACTATCCACATTTTGATGAAAATAAATAAAATTAATAATTGTTTGTGACAATTAAATTTGTCACAGCTGACAGTAAGAAAATGCAGAAACACCATCCGCCACCCACTTTTAATGAATCACGGAGTAATAATAATAATAAAGTGGACAAAAACAGATATGCAAAACTTTCAGGCATAAACGAGGACTGGGGAAAATTTAGTGCACTCCATCAATGAATTGCAAGGTGGCAGTGTGTTAGACAGATCAGACTTTTTTTTTTAAAGTCCTAAAACTGAAGAAGAATTCTAAAACTATTTTAAGGACAAGATAAAATTAAATTTTATTAAAATTAACATAAATACATTGAAGTTATTGGCAAACAAAGACTGATGTGATCAACTGTAGTACATAGTGGTTCCCGTTGGTGCATAAGAAGACCAAGAAATAATTTTTTGTAGCTAGCAATAGAGAGAGGGTGAGGCTTATCTCAGGTTGAGACCTCGAGATTGATGAGACTACCATCCAAGTTCACATGAACTGCTGCTAATTAATACTCTTAATAACATGAACCATGAAGCAGAAATTTGTATATTCCTGATAACATTGGAGCAGGGCGAACGGGCTGCAGAGAAATAATTCTATGTCATCCTAATTGATGATGGATTTCATCTTGGATATATGTAAGAAGCCAGACAATTAGTGGAAGTTAACTAGTAAAAAACATGAAAGGTTTAACAGGTACCATATAACAAGACTGAGAGCTCTCCTCAGACAACAGAGAAGATTTTGTTGCAATATATAACTTATTCTTCTTTTTTAATAAAAAAAAGGCTGATGGATTTTTTTTAGACATTTCATCCATGAAAGCATTCTACAAGATTTTAAAGTGATATATTATATTTTTTTAAAAAATAATAATAATTTTGTGCTGTGGGAAAGATATTGGCAAGTTATTAAAGTTTTATCTGTCTATGTTTCTTTAACCGGGTTTCATTCTAAAACTACTGGACACATTTTCATCGGGTATGAACATTGAACTGCCCAGGGCTCCAGGAGAAAAATGAGGTAGATATAATATTGATGTGACACTGAGAAGCTGGGAAATGGGGGGGGGGGAAGTATCTCGATGTTTAAATATTCCATATTCTACAAAACAGCTTATCCATTTAATGTTGTTTATAGCCTGGTGCTAGACACGAGATACTTTTCACAGTCAAGTATTTATTGTGACTAAATATTTCATATTCTACAAAACAGCTTATCCATTTAATATTGTTTATAGCCTGGTGCTAGACATAAGATACTTTTCACAGTCAAGTATTTATAACTATAACTGTACCTCGGATGCTTCCTTTAAAAGGCTATGGCTGAATTTCTTCCTGTTCCTTTTCACCAGTCCCTTCGCACATTTAATGACCTAGACATCAATGAGGCGTAAAACCATAAGTAAAAAAAAAAAAAAAAAAGTTTACTCCTTAATTGCATAACCATGTGTTAAAGAGGAAATGCAACTTTTTTTTGGAATCTAATCTATAACATTCACCCAAAATTAAAGCTCTCTGTAAAGGCAAATACCATTCCTGAATATTCCATTTATGCAATGTCCAGGTGGAAGACTCATTGACATTTTGTATTGTAAATTAGGAATAGTGCATGGAAGAGGAAATATTACCATGACCACAAGCTGGCACTCGATTTCATTCATAAGGGAGTGGGAAAATTTTCTTATGTTGTTAAGGGTGTCAGGGAATGGCACAAATTACTAAGTGATGTGATAAATAACTTACCAAAAATGCTTAAGGAATTTAAAATGTGTAAATCGAAAAAGAAAATGGGGGAGGAAATTAACACTCCATTTATAAAAGAAAATTTTTAAAAATAAAATAAAAACAGGTTATTATATGGCTAGGGAAATTGCCACCAAAGTGTTAGCTCCATTGCAATTAAAATTATTATTAATAATATACACTTACTAACACACATTTGAATTTCTCTTCACACCACCATCTAGAACACTGATCAATGGCGGCTCGTGACTAAAATTAGTGGAGGTGCTGCTTTGAAAATATAGGTCTATCTATTCATGGTTATTGTTAAATCAAAAAGATTCTTTTAACATTAAAATTTTCCTAAAATTTAAGCTGTTGAAGTTCTATTACAGTCACTAAATTTATTTCTTTTGAACAAAAATTTGTTACAAAAATTTTCTATAAAATATAAAGAGAATAATGACCAAAGGGCCAGCACCATAGTAATCATCTAAATCTAATGCATATGAGCAGATTCGAGTGGATTTAAATTTATTCAATTTCACTTCTGTACCAAAATAAAGCTAAACCTAAGGGGTTTGCTCGTTTCATCATAGTTAAAATTTTATAATTTGTAGTGGCTTTGCGCCTGGTAAATGTCGAGGTCAATAGAGATGGGAAATGATAGGGGGCAAGGAATGGAAAGGAATTTGGCTATGGAATTTGGAAGGAGCCATCTTTGCATTTGCCTGGAGGGATTTTTAGAAACCATGCTAAACTGAAATTGTGTCTGGATGGGTATTCGAAACCACATTCAACCAAATGCAAGGCCAGAGTGTTACTGCTCACATACCATGCTCATTTAAAATTATACATATTATGTATATGTATTTATGAGACTCAATAATAATAAAATGTGACTTAACTCTTGGGTGTGATTGTTGTTCAAATCAATTCAATATATGAATATCGAATGAGAAACAAAATTCATACTGCAATCTGCCTTTAAGAAAGCTGAAACTCCAGTTTCCACTGCAGCAGAATTAATTTTGTAACAAACAAAACATTTCGTTTGTGTAATTAATAGCATGAAATATACAATTATACTTGTGTCAGTTAGTGATTGATGTATTAGAAAAAATAGATCGTCTGGCGTGATTTTGAAATGATAAATTACTAAATAACATCTCACTCCAGTACACCATGTGCTATAACAAAGGCTTTTTGTCAGTGAACAGCATATGTGTGTCTATCCTCCTTACACATCTATGTTATATATTTTATGGAGAAGATGTTATCATTACATCATGATATGCCTCTTCTAAATCTTCTAACCAGCTGTTGCCTGTGACTTCGTTCTTGTGGGCTACTAATGGTAATGTTTCGGGAAAGGAAAGTAGAAAATAAAAATCTGTAAACACTGTTTACAAAATTTCTTTTTTAACATTGTTTGCAGCTTCTCTATTGGGAACAAAAATAATAATTTCAAGCTATCAACGCTGTCTGTGTGATTTGTTGATCATTGTGATGCAGTAAACACACTAAAAAAACTACTGTGGTGAATATGAGCCATAAACAATCAGAATTTGTGCTTCATTCAGATTTCTACCACAGTTTTGTAGAATTTTCAAAGAACAATAATCAGAACACTGCCTTTAGTCTGATTCGATATACTGGGAATCTAGATCTAAATTCTGCTGTGTACCAGCTGTATTCATTTTGATCGGTCACAGTGTTTATCAAAGTAAATCATGACTAATTTCCGTCAATTTGAGACAAAATGCTCTTGTTTATGTCAGCTGCTAGATTTTGGTGCTACTAATGATTGTTTTCAGCCCCAAGAGTTCTCTCTGTTTATCATTTTTGAAATCTCCATAAGCAGAGAGGAAGTGAGATTTACTACCCTTGACTACCAACACAGGTGATTTGCCTTTTCATTAGCTGCCACAAAGAATACTTTGCTTGCAAGAAAAAAAATGTTATGTTTATTACCATCAGTGAATGCCGGTGTAAAACGTTATTAAAGTAATTGGTCTTTGTTATAGCTAGCACTTGGATTTTTAGGTTCTAAAAATAGGTCCTAACAACAATTTAGGCATTTTAAGGCTCTATAAAATCACAAATAACAGCCTTAAATGTCAATAAATCATACAGATATGATGTTATTTTCATCTATTTCAATCAATAACAAAATAGGAAATCTAGATGCCTGGACAGAGATTCGAACTGGCGTCCTCCCAAATGTGAACCAGAGCGTTAACCACTCACCCACCACACTCGGTAAAGGAGTCAACATACTGCAACCATGCTGTTGGTTTTATCACAACTATAATCAGAAATTTTCTCTAAAACATCAGCTAGTACTAAAGGAAAATGGCCACCCATTGTAACTTTGTAACACTGTTCATGAAACTGTATTATGTCACTGGAAATATGATGTTAAACAATGCCTCGAAAGATATGCCCACATTTTATCAAATTCTTCACTTTTTTTATCAATTTGTTCAGTGCAAAATTACTTAAAAACTTTCCATCAAGTAGCCATCATCTAGCATAAAATCACTAATTCTAATTTTACAAAAGGGAATGCAGTTTTATTTAATTTTTTGTGCCTCTAGTAGATGTTTGCTTTTTTAAAAAGATAGGTACTAGCAGTGTTCCAATCAGTATTATTCTTTTTAACAGATCACATCAAGGCAAGGAGAACAGTGAATTCATTCACATGCATTGAAACTCTTTCTGTAACAATATTGCCCTACTTTCTATTGATGCTGTCTCACAATACATAATGTATTTCCTTGCATTACGAGCATTCATGACTACTGCTGTATTGTCTCTGCTGGCAGATGAAACCTCTTTGTTCATATTATTTCACAGTTTATGCTCAACAAATATCAAACCAGTCAAATTAAAATGAGGGCAACATGAATCTGAAACTTTTCCAAGCTTGATAATGTTATATCACATTGTAAAATGATAATTCCAGAAGTAAGCAGTATGATTAAAACAGCTGCAAACTTATATATTTCTGTCTCACAGATTTTATGGGATAAAAGCAAAATATTTTTATATAAAATTATTTGCTCCTCATCCTAACCTATGGATTAGAAGCTGCCGCACTGACTAGAGGGACAACAGCCAGAATCACACTGTTGCTGAAATGAAATTCTTCAGGCCATGTAGCCAAGACCAAACAAGGGGGTGGGGAGTGGGGAAATCAGAAGTGAATCAGAGTTCTAGACATCTTATAAGAATTGAGACTCAAATGGTTTTGTCACATGCCACCCACAATTTTGTGAATTGCAGAGTATATATGTAGATGTATATGTAGATGAATTGCACCAAATAGACTATTTTAAGGCATATTTTGTAAACCAGTAACTGTAGAAAGACCAGAAGATAGTCAGATGAAAGATCTGGCCAATCAAAGACCAGAGATACTGCAGGGGAAGTGGTGACAAGATCGGAGGTTACGGAAGAAGCTTGTTCATTAGGGAGCATTCATAAACTACATAGCTTGGTCTAGGGGGGAAGTGAGGGGAGGGGGAGGTTTTCGGAGCCAAGCTTTTCATGCCTATTATTTGTCACAGTTAAAATAAGGTACAGAACACACAACAGCATGTGAATATTTATTTCTTTCATTTAATTATCTATGTATGCAATTTACGAGAGTCTCACAAGAGAAAACTGTACAAAATGACTTCTGTAATCAATAGGGGGGGAAAAAGCTAAGTGGGGGTGGAGGGGGGTGAGGTGGGCAGGTGAGGGGTTGTGTGTGTGTGTGTATGTAGAGGCAAAAGATACATCAGGCTATGTGGTAGGGAGGGGAGGAGGGGCTTCAGAGGAGGCCAAAATAGGGCTACGTAGTTTATGGAGAATCCCTTATAACACCTGGTCTGCTGGAGAGGAAATTGATGACGATGAATATCTCTTTTTCATTTCTGATTTGGAGCCTATGTACCTTGTATAATACTGTTAATCTTTCATTTTGGTTACACTTGATTTCACATTATACTGACACAATGTCAGTCTTAACAGAAATAATCTTATGTGTGAGTAGGTAAAACTGAAACCTTTTTTAAAAATAAATATATTGCATTTACTGAATGAGAATGATGAATACTTCTTTATAACATTCTACTGGTGACTCCTGAAATTAAACCTTTCATTCAGCTTGTAATATTAAAACTTGAAGATCTGTGGATTAATGGGGAAATATTTTTATTAATTTTGTAATTCCCTCTCATTAGAAGATACCTTTACATGAACAACATCAGCTAGTTGCAAGGATCAGTAGATGATTAAAACAGTTGTCATACTGCACAAAAAATGCTATTACTCAATTCATCCACGTGTTTAATAAAATGAGAATTCTCCACCACTCTATCAAACAAAGTGAAATAAAAATGCCATAATAGAATGTTCTCAAGTAACTAGCCATGTTAATGAAGTGTTTTCAAACGATATTTCGACAATCAAATTAATGGTCATTACTGTGTGAAAACACTTTGTTAACTCAGCTAGTCACCTGAGAACTTTATATTAATTCTCAACGCTGAGAAAAACTATGTTTTTATGTAAAAATGCAGTAAGTTCATGCTATTGCCAAGGATTACTATTTGCTATCCAACTATAACAAAACTGTCAGTCAAGTGAACTAAATCCCATCAAGGCACTGATTTATGAATTTATTTCAAAATCATAGACTGCAATTTGAAAATTGAAATCAAATGTGGTAATGAGTTATCCATCTTTATAAATCTAGTAACTGCCTTTTCATGTCTTTTTGTGAAAGAAAGATTGTAATATAATAAAAAGACCGTACAACACACACGACATTAACACGGCTAATTTTTTTTGGGCTGATTTTTTCTTTGTCTATTTTTAAATTTGATTTCTTTCTCCATAAGTAGTTAATTTTTAAAAGTGTTATGCAAGTTCTTTCAAATGTACGTCATATCAAACTGTATCTACAGTAGAGCGTCGACAATCCCAACTAATGGGTCCGAGGGTGGTTTCAACTTTCGATTTGTATAGATTTTATTTTGCCTTTAAAATTACACTAAGTACTTCATAATTTTACACCACCCTAGCAAAAGAAGTTTCATATTTTCTTCTAGTTCATTCTGAAGATACTAATGCTTCCTTTTAGAAAATGAACATGATGTCATTATAAGTGCATAATGTCAAAACAAGATACTAAAGTCAACAGAACTCACCAAAACAGCAAATGATAACAATGGTGCAGGGCAAACACAGCAGGAAAATTTGAATTTCTAATGCTGAATTTACAATTGCATCTTGCCTCGTCGAGAGTTTCAACGTGATGTTCGTGTACGAGTGCTAACATGAACTGCTGTTTCAAATGCTGAAATCGATGTGATGGTGTAAACAGCGTGCTCGTACATCTGACTCACTCCAAAACCACCACCACAGAGGCAAGCAGCACTCGCAAGAAGAGCTTATACGTGTGCACAATTTACACTCTCGTCTTTGTGCTATCTCATGCCGACTCATGCAAGCTCACACGAAACTGTAAAGGTGGCATAAAAGAAACTCAAAACTACCAGCACACTTGAAAGAATTGTTGTTGTGCTGCTGTTGTAACGAACACACAGCATTAAAGCCAGTGTGCAGTTGGTCCTAGGATATTGCGTTGATAATACAATAACAAACGCAAGGTGTATTGTACCTATTTCTTTGTTAGTGGAATTTCTGAACAAAACAAGTGCAAAAGTGTACTGTGGTGTACTGTAAATCTGTTAATAGAAACAAAGTTGATGCTTCTGTAAAATCGTGCACAATATGTATATATATATAAAAAAATAATAATTAAAAAAGTTGTTGTGATAATTGACGCTCTACTGTATTTTTCTCGTCTTTCTTTCCTTCCTTTATTTTATATTCTTGTAGCAGACATCATAACCAATGCTAAGGTGCATAAATGATCCAGATTAATACTAGTCACCAGAGAATGCAGTTAACATTGAAAAACTGTTCTACAGCTTGTAACAATTAACAAATTTGCATGAAAAATACCACCTGATAATGATATAAGCATTAATAATAAAAACCAAGGAAGACATAGGCCATTACTAAGAAATGTTACTAAATTCTGAGACTTTAAAAGTACTCACACATCTTGTTGTTCTACATGGTTGACAACTCCAGTGTCAACAACAGGCCCACCAGTGGACAGTGGCTCATAGTGTGATTTCAAATGTTCAAAAAATTTGATCTGGTGGGCAAAGACTCTGCCACATAACTCACAGCTAAAGGTCTGTGAATGGTGTGCCACTTGGCGATGGGTGGTCAAAGAGGCTTGTGAAGCAAACTGTGCACCACAACGATTACACTTGTAACAGCGTGCAGACATACTTCGTGATGGAGAAGAAGGAGACTTTCTTGACTGGTGGTGCTGTTGCTGCTGTACCTAAAAGAAAAGGGCAATGAAGAATATTTATTACAAGCTCACCAAACTCATTAACTTTTGCAATACTAATAACCGAACTTAAAAAAACTGCTCTAAGACAGTATGAAAAAAAAGGTTGAGGCAAAGTAAAACCATGACATACCAATGGTAATGGTGGTAGGGCTGTGATGACAAGAAAAAAAAGAACACAATGGTACAAGTTTTCAGCAGATCCTTTAATATTGCAGGAGACTGATGAAACATGTGGCAAACTGATAGTTGTGTACATGCTAATAGCATCTGCCCACCAATCTATCTTTAATGTAAAATCTTGCTTAATATCCTGCACTTACTGAATTCGCCTGTCTACGTTTTGTTACAATGTTCCTTATTTTCTCACTACAGAAATTCTTTATAAATATTTAAGTGATTTCTGTACTACATAATTCTGTTTGATCACCTTGCCTACATATAAAAATTTATTTATTTGTATGGTTTTCATGTCTAATTTGTCAATAACTTATGTTTGCCATTCGGTCGGTATTTTCAAATGACACTTGTAAACCTACTCTCCTAGTTATTTTTGTCACATGGCTGTATTTTAAAATGACAAGGTCATCTGCTAACACCAGACAATCCAAACCGCACACCTTTAATTTTGGTATATAACCTAAACCAATTTTCATTTCCTTCTTCTCAACTCAACATCTTCCTTCATCCTTGAATGCCTTGAGCCAAAATACAGTTGAACAGGAAAATATTGTCTGACAAACAATTTTTATTTTAAATGGTCATACAATTTCATCCATGAATTTTGGCTCTGATATTGTATTGGTGAGTCAGTTTAACTAACTTTCTGGGTGTTTCATGTATCGTGAAATACAGAATATTCATGAATGGCTATTGCCCTACCAAGTGGTGCGATACTTCTTTTAAAAATGAAAAATATGATAATGTATTTCAATTTAGGCTGAAATTGGTTTGAGGCATAAACACTGTTTTCTATAACCAATTTTATAGTGAAAACTATCTGCCACCATGATTTTGTGTGTGTGTGTGTGTGTTCAGGAGTTCTTTTGAAAGAAACATGCAAGAACAGGCAATAATAAAATACTTATGTAATTGCTGATGAGTTTCTTGTATCCTTCTTTATGCAGATGGTGAATTAGTACAGTCTGCCATCCAGAAGGTATTCTACCAATCCTGTAGAGCTCAACTACTACGTCCACAGTATTCTCATTTGATGTTTTCAGCAATTCCTACATCAATAAGTACACTACAACTGTTTTATTATTCTTCAGGCTGTCATTGATGCTTAAATTCCCTATTACATGATGGCCTAAACTGGATGCCCTGGCATCTAGTGGCATGATGGTAATCTCTGTAGCGACTCATCATACTAAAGTGACTTGTTGAAATATCAAGCCAGAATAATGCAACATTATTTATAGCTTAAGCCTAGCTTTCCATTTTCATCTTGAAAACAAGGGCCTGGTGTTTTAACGGAATGACAAAAATAGGTCATCCCGTACATTTTATATTCAACATATAAAAAGAATAAGGAAAGGAATAATCAGAGAGGCCTGTCAGTATAGCCGCGCCAAGGAGTCGTGTCAGGTAGGCCCGCCAGGTAGGCGACAGCCAGGCATACAATGGAGAGACAGCTACTCTATGTAATGGGTCTGGTCAGGCGTATAATCCCTTAGCTCTGGGAAAATACCCGACTGGGGTGAATGGACGTTCAGTGACCTCCTGTACTCAAGCGGAAACTTTGGAGGTCTCATTTGGCGAATATTTCCAGGTTTGCACGAATCTCTAAAAGGCAATGTTGGCCAATCGTCATTACTTGGTAGGAGGAGCCTGATAGCGAAGCCAATCAACAGCGGACTATTCTCTGCATAATGCTAATTTCCATGAATTTCTCTCTATGTTAAAATTGTGCCCTGGGAGAGGCATGGCTACCGCGTGCGACGGGGAGAAAACTTTGACTCCGGACACGAGAGTGGGGACTCGTCGTCTAGCTTTGAGAGAGGAAGCAGTGCATCTTGCAAAGGTTGGAAGATTGTTCTGCCTTGGCATCGAACCCGAGGGTTCGAAAGAAGTGTACTGTGGCAACCATTGAGTATGTTGCTTGAAGGATGTCATGCCCTGCCCCTACAGCTAATGTGCTATAACATCTTTGTCGTCGACGGATGCCCATCGCCATCACGATAATAATCCTACGAACAGTGCAGTGTGGTACTTACATTCAGTCATTGGGTACAACCAGTAATGACCTTTGAATGATTAGGAGTTCTCGCTCTGGCAAATATTGAGCCACTTGGAACAGACTTTGCTGTAACAACACTTGGTGGATAATTTAAATTATCCTGGCACCCGGCATTTGAAATATAATGTACTTTCATGTTAGCATTATATTTTATTTACGGTTCCTGATTGTTATGAAGAGAACTTTCCATTAAAATCAAGTGTGAAGCTTTCTTGTTTGCTTATTAATGTTGGGAATTTGTTTCATGATCAATTATTAATGTAGTAGTGCTTAAATGTTGTTGTTTGATTATTAATGTTAGTATTTGTAAGGCGAGGCTCTGCATGTCCAGAGATTTGAGATTCCGTGTGTTAATATTAAATATAAATAAACCTCAGCCTGTACGAATACCAAATAAATTAGCAGCATAGGGTTTTCATTTGATATTAAAAGAGGAGTAAGAAAGTTATCATCATTTCCTCCCGCCCAACCAAGTACCCACTACAGTGTTTCTGCAGACTTCAAAGTCTGACAGTATTCACCAACGTTGTTGGTTCAGTCAGTTATTTTTGTAGGACTGCTTTGCACGTAAGTACACCTGGAACATGTCTACAAAAAAATTGATGAAACATGCGATGTATGTACATGTGCTGACTTGCCACATGTTTTATCCCTGGCTCGTATCTTCGTACCGAGTTCTTATAAATCTGATGTTCATTCAGCTGCTGTTATACAGTATATGACAATGTAGGTTTCAATCAGTGATACAAATTATCAATATATACACAAATCAGCAACTGATTTGTCGTTAGACCTATGGAAGAAGCTGTTTGACTAGTACATAACATGGAAGGATCCACAGGAGGCATTTCCTATAATCGCTCTATAATAGCTACATCAGTATATTTGATCTCATCAAGGCCATCTTCTAGCATAGGGGTTCCCAAACTTCTCCATAGCCACCCCCCCCCCACCTTTCTGTCAAAAGAAAAGTTTCCACATTCCCCCCTCCCCTTGTCAAAATTTTATTATTAAAAAGGAAAATGCCTACTTCTCAGTATTAACAATGACATCTCAGAGAAAACTCACTAAGCATGTGTTATTAGGAAACGGTTTCAGCTCTAAGAGCCAGTGAAGCTACCTCGTACACTGCACCTCTCCTGACATGTCTTTGTGCCCTGAAGTTTGGGAATCTATACTCTAGCTGATGTATCTGTTCTGACCATAGTTCCTGCAATGTTTCTGAGGTGTTAATATCATTCCATGTTAAAAAAATCTCTCCAGATTCTAGCCGCATCAAAGTGAAGTTGACTGGTGATGTTTCGCGAGAGCCGACACTGCTCCCATTGTCAAGCCTGGCTTAACTTACTGAAAACTGCTGCGCGGGTGTCTCTTATATACTGCTACCAGACGGTAGAGGTCTATTTGGTGACGTCATGTTTTGATCACTATTGTGCCCTAATATGGTCCGGTCCTGTGTGCCTTGCAATAATCTAATAACCAGCCTCCATGCTTGGCTTAAGCTGAGTCCCTGATCCCGATTTATAGCATTATTACTAAGCCTAATTTCAATTGCCTCTTTCACGACACTATCCCAAAAGTTATTTGCATGGCAAAGGCGTGTAGTTTTGTAAAAACATGGTTCATGGGCATTATCAATGTCGTGTTCAACTATAGCTGATTTTTCTTTCTGTCCCAGTTTAAGCTTGTAATAATCTCAATGAAATGCACTGGCAACCTGTTAAACACTCTCCTTGCGGTCTGGACTTGTCTCCATACAACTACCTCAAGTTTGGTCCACTGAAGGAGGAATTAGGAAGGGAACGATTTGTAGACGACACGGAGGTTAATAGTATGTGTGCAAACATCTCCTTTTTTCTATGACTTCCTATTCAATGCAGAAAATGTGTTTCTGCAGGGAATTATATATAAAAATAAGTTATTTGAATTGTACATTTATTTCCAACCAGTAAAACTGTGTGAAAAAATTCCAGTTTGTATTTGAATGACCCTAATGTATAACAGTTTATTTTAATGAACTAACATTAAAAGTTCTAAACAAACAGTGGGGCAGTAATGGCGAATCTCTAAACAATTTAATCTGTGCATGACTAAAATTTCCTTGTTATTCATGGAGGGTGGAGACAGAAATGGACTCCAAAAAATAAATGAACGAAGGGAACAAATTCTTAATAAATTGTTGTAGTACAGTATAGAACCAATTAACAAATCTCAAATTCAACAAAGTATTTTACTACAGAAATCAAATTATAACTTAAGTAAATATCCCTTCATTGAAACATGATCAGTAATTAAAATTTATACGAAGCATTCCACTCCACCCATCCCCTCAATATATTACTGAAGCAATAAGACAACATTTTATGTACCTGCTTGAGCTTTCGAGGAATTCTTTTCTTGTGGGGCAAGCTGCGACGAGATGTCCGACCAGTGCCATAATCTGAAGAACCAGAACCAGCATCTACATCTAGGTCTGGATCAGGGACAGGGTCTTCTCCACTCTCTTCTTCTTCACTCTTTATGTCATACTCTTCTTTCAGTTCATCCTGTGGTGAACGGGACAAATCATGCGATGAGAGATGAGAGTGGTGACGCCGTGGCTGCAGGGATCCAGAGGGCGCAACTGCTGTCTCTGCTTGATGATACAGCTTCAACATCCTTTCTCCCTAATTTGATAAGAAAGTAGCAAATAGAAACAATATATTATAAATGGTGCTCAAGGATGTCACATAACTTCTTAATCATAATACTATTAAAGTAAATGGGTAAAAGCTCGTAAGTGGTATTAGCTACGTTTGCAATTATTAAATATAAATAAAACCAGAAATGTTAAATTACACAATAGATCTCCCCATCTTGTATTGATTGACATGTATATGCATTTTTGAAAGCTGCATTTCTATATGAAACCCTCTGATTAAAATGTATTAAGAGAGATTTTACTCCAACACAACAATATAAAACTTGGAACACAGATCTTGACTTCATCTTCTCAAAATATTTCACCAGATATTTCGATCTTGTATATCTTCCTCTTCTGTACCAAATCTTCTCATTGCTAATTGTACACTTTGGAGCCAGGTAAACATGGGCCGTCCTCTTTTCCTCCTTTCTTTAACTTCCCATTCCTGTACTAGTTTTGGTATCCTAGTGTCTTCCATCCTTCTTACATGGCCATACCATTCCAGTCTTTTTTGTTCTATAACTTCATACATTTCTTCTTTCACTTCCATTAGCCTTATTATTTCGATATTCCTTACTTTTTCTTTTCTTGATATTCTTGCTGATCTTCTCCAGAAATCCATTTCTAATGCGTTGAAAGCATTAGAAATGGATTTCTTAATATGTTTTTGGTTGACTGCCCAAATTTCTGATCCATATAAGACTATACTTTCCAATAATGACTTAAATATAATTATTTGTGTTCTATTCATAACATTTTTGCTTCCATAAAAGTGTATTGAGCATCCCGATTACTTTCGGCCATTAGTAATTCTTTTATTAATTTCCATATTCAATTTTCCTT
This sequence comes from Vandiemenella viatica, assembly GCA_031002005.1. NCBI lineage: Eukaryota > Metazoa > Arthropoda > Insecta > Orthoptera > Morabidae > Vandiemenella > Vandiemenella viatica. The sequence goes on along the minus strand of JARYHS010012519.1, from coordinate 107,617,427 downwards.
CTATTTCAAAAATTGAACCCAAATAGCAAAAATTATTTACCTTTTTTCATTTTTATTCCATCAATGTACAATTCATCCAGATTATTAGTAAGGTTTTCTGCTTTTTGATAGTTAATCTTCAAGCACCATTTTTTATATTCTTTTGACAGTTGATTACATATGTAATCTGTATGCTCACCATCTTGTGCTATGACAACTTGATCATCAGCAAATAGTAAATGATGTAGATAATTTCCATCTATTTCTAAACCCATTCTATTACATTTTTTTTAACCATGTTCTCAAACTAACATATATATAAATTTTAAATAGGGTTAGTGACATAGGGCACCCTTGCAACAGGCCTTTACTTATTTTAAATTTTTGTGATAATCTATAACCAGCTTTTATTTGGCATGTGTTAGTTACGTACATTTAGTATTATTTTAATTAAGGAGTTATTTATATGTGACATATGTAATGCTTTCCATAATATAATTCTTCGTACAGTATCATACACTTTTTTTTTTAATTTTTGGGGAGTTGCTAGTCTCCCATCAGATGCCTCCCCAGTTGGCAGATAGGGGAGAATGCTCACCAGATATGGTGGGTACCAGAGAATAAAATACCCGGGGTGGACCAAAACTAGCTACAGGAAGAAAACCTTGGAAAAAAAATTTACCCGATCCTCCAGGTTGGGGTTTTTGCAGTGGGCCAGCTCCCCACTCATTTAAAAAATTCGAAATGCTAAAAAACCGAACGTTATGCCTCTGATTAAAATGCCATTACAAATCATAAAAAAATTCACAGATCAACTCAAAGCATAATTTAATGTTCAAAATTTGCCGAGATAAAAATGTACACCAAAAATCATTAATTATTTTTACAAATAATTTTATATGCTGTCTAACTGCTCTGCCAGTGCCATAAAAGTGACAGGAAGAAAAGTAGTGAGGTGCAACACAAAAAATTACCACATTTCTGGCAACCGATGGAGAAATGGAAAAATATAAAACAGTTAAATAAAATGACAAAATTTTTTGATGAACTGCTGCAACTATTTAATGTAACAAATGGATATGACAGTCTACCTATAATAAATTTAAACCTTTTTAATTGCCTGTATTTCTTACCCTTGCTTAAAATATTTGAGACTGGTGTAATTTTTAATTTAGATACTAAAACATTTATAATTGACATTCACAATTTGTGTCTTTGGGATTTAAGTGTAAATCGATTTCAACCTATACATTTTTCTCACATTATTTATTTTTTAAACTCATTACCAAATATGAATTTATAGCAAACACATTAGAACTCTTATTAGTTGGATAATAAAATTAAATAGTGAGCAAATTAAAGCTGTCATATATCAAAGATAATATATGAATATCTAAATTAAGTTGAAATTTGGAGGATAAAATCAGTTCACTGGACCGTAGATGGTCATCCTATTACTTTTGTGTAATAAATTTACAGAATAATTCAAATAATTTATAGGTTTCTGCAGAGACAAATGGTCACCAAAATTTCATATTTTGTCATGTCCCATTAGCACCTATACACTATTATCAACCATTGCCATGTAACAGGCGTTATACTGCATGTTTTGCTTTGCAAAACATGCAGTATAAAGCCACCTACCACAACCTATAGCAACCCTATCTACCCCATCATAGGCCATGCCACTAGTACCACAACCCATCTCATATACCAGCTCACCTGCCAACGTTCTTACATCGACCTTACCGCAAACTTATTATCCATAAGAATGAATGGTCACAGACAAACAGTTTACTCCGAAAACCTAGACCTCCTTGTTGCTCACCATGCAACTACTCACATTACCGGTGCCCTCAATAACTGCTTCACATTGAGAGCCATTACAGTATTTCCAGATATAACTTCCCAATTTGTACTCCACAGGTGGGAATTGGCCTATCAACAGACCAGACATCCCCCAGGCCTCAATTTCAGATAATACCTTCCATCTTCCCCTGTTATACCCCAGTACAGTAGATTCACATATATATAGACCTCAATTAAAAAGTTATTTTCAATTAATTTTATATCATTATTATTTCTCCTTTTAAATGTCGCAGTTTTCTTTCTTGTGATTAATACTTGTGATTACATTATTGTTGCTCCCTCCAGCATGTAGGGTACCTATTAGCTTGCAAAAAGCAGTTCCACTAGCTATCCAAAGTAGTAATATACTCTACTCTAGTTGCTTATGTAGGAGATAGAAATTTCATGTAAAGTAGTTTTCAACATCAACGAATTTTCCTGCATTCATTTCCACGACTAAAGCTTAACATAAGAATCATAATTAAGTGTATTCATTATGTCCGGAAAAAACTTAATTTAAGAGATAATTTGGTTGGTTTATGTTTGAACCCACGCGATTAGAGGAAAACTAGAATTTAAGATTTGTAATAACTTTGAATTGAGTAACAGCTGATCTTTTATCACCAGCTATAGTCTGCACCGTCTAGCATATTTTGAAAGTAAACTTAATTAATTATACCAAATTTAATTACCACTTTTAATTAAGAGAAAAAATAAAGATTTTAACTAAAAGAGATAATGTTGAGAAATTTATATCAGGATATAGCTTAAATTTAGAGGATTAAAAATATACCTTGGTTTCTGTAAAACGTTTGAGCATTGGTAAGATAATTTGGATTTTGGAAAGAGATTGTCATGAATTATTGAGAAAGTGCAGCAAGTTGCGGCAAGCTGATGACATAAGAGACTTCAAGGTTAATCTTATAGAAACCCTTTTGAAGGTTAAATTAAATTGGAATAGATAGAATACGATATCAGGAAGCCCTTGTATTAATTGCAAGTTAAACTATCAAGTATATTGGGAGACATTAATTTTCGAAATATTTTGCTGACCTCATAGAAATTGAAAAGTTGATAAAAGTCCATGCAGCCATCTTTAAAAAGACCAGTCTTCCACTAGATTTTAAACAGTTAACTTTGCGTCAGTTCGCGGGTTGAACTACTCCATGTGGATCATTGTTGCGGCACATCTTGACATGCTGTATTCATTTTCTCACTAAAGTTAGGGAGAATGTTTGTCTTCTGAAGTGAATGTGCTTAATTTGACAGTCTTCAGTGGAACTGTTGTCCGATGCTTTATTAACAATTCTGGTGCCGACAATGTAAGAGAGAACTTTTCAAGAATAAAAGTTTTTTGTGACCCTCAAACTGTGTCAAGTGAACTTATTGTACCCTTCGCGTTTAGGGCTTTTAATATGAACGCGAGGCGACCGCTTTATCAAATATTAAGGTGGCAGAAGGCTACACAGGTCATGCACTTAACTGTTCACAGTATTGGCAAAGTGTTGCTAGCCCTCAGTATATGCTTAGTGCCTAGCAACCACCTCCACGAGTCAATTTCATTCTGGGTGTGACTGTGTTGATCACGAGGCTTGTGCGAACTCAGCTACATGTTTCTTTCCACTTGATAAATGGTTAACCCTGAAATATGCATTTTTTGTGTTTGTGTATTAATTTGTGTTGCTGCTGCCCTCCTCCCTTCAACTGTGGTGAGTGTTGGGTACAATTTATGTTTCTTTTCCACATAAATATCACTTCGTGGTAGTTCTTTCACACACACACACACATATTAAGATAGACTAATGAACCACAACTTACCTTGGATGATAGATTGCATGGTGTAAACACCCAAAAAAGTCAATGACATTGTAATTGTCGGGTCTTGGCCCTTTGCCAGCAGGAGAATATTATGAAGGGCAGCTGTAATTAAAAAACCACCTTCCTCTCACACTTACATCACTTAATTTTTATACAAACCCAAATATTTTATCCAATTTCGATGGAACTTTGCACAAATGCACTTTAAAACAAACTGAAAAATACTGCAAACATTTGGTTTGCTAAAACCCAACCCCTCCTCCCCTTTTCCACCACCTTAATTTTTGTCAATGTTCTTTATACATACCCACAGTTTTTATCCGATATCGATGGAACTATGCACAAGTATACCTCAAAACAGAAAGTTACTGTCAACATTTGGTTTGCAAAAACCCAACCCCTCTCCCCCGTTACCCCCACCCCAAAGTCGTTTATAGAAACCCAGTTTTAACAGCTTTCAGCAGAACACTGCACACTTATACTTTAAAACAAAGATAAAAAATACCATGTACCTTAGGTTTACAACAACTCACCCACTCTGAAACAAAATTTACATTTGAAACCATTCAGTTTTTTCAAATATCATGAAAACGGTAGGGAAATTGGCCAAAGTCGATGGCAATATTTTGAGTGACCATAACATTTCCTGACAAATGGCATTTGACTGATTCCCATCGGACAATTGCTTATGACAAAATTGGAATTAATTATAAATTTAAAAATTGTTTTTGTGGCGACATACAAGTCTACAGTTTTTATTCAATCTCGCACATACAACTGAGCCAGTGAATAATGGCTGAGTTTATTTATATATTTGTTGAGCCCAACTAGGACCACATTAGGCCTTTGTGCAATTGGCAGCGAGTTTTGTCTTCTTTTGAACCCAGAAGTCCTTCATTCGTTTTGAATATATGTAATTATAGGATTGATGCAAATATTTGGAAGCCAAGAATTTGAATCAAATCGAAAATGATTATTTGGAAACTGAACAACTTTGTAATAAAAACATTATTATAATCAGTTCTTATTATATATAATGCTGACACTCTTCTTTGCTCATTAGTAACTCACCCATAGTTTACAGACTTTGAAATCGACACAACAGAAATATCTTACTTCAAAGTAAATATTAATAAATGAGTTTTCAGTAACAAAAGAATCAGTCAAGCTGCATTATTATGAAGAGCCTCACTTGTTCAGCCAACAGCTGGTGCTGTTCATCATCAACAGGAACTCCTCCAGCTTGGATGTAACCCTGCACAACAGCTGCACGCTCAGGGGAGAGAGCTACAGTGCCACTATGGTGGTCAGATACCTTGGTGAGACAGGGCAAGGCACCATTGACAGTTACAAGCCCCAGTTCCTGATGATGTGGCAGACCATGATGTTTTTGCTGCTGAGCTATCTGCACGGCAACTAATGCCGCTGCCAACCGTCTATCATCTTCTGTCAGCAGAACGTCCTCATCATAGTGTTCCCCCACAGCAGGCAAATAGCCTCCGGTAGTATGTGACACAAATTCCCCTGCACTGCCAGGCACCATCATATCAACAACCAGACCATTGTGGACTGCGTGGTGGGGAACTAGGTCAAGGCTAGTAGGGCCACAGTCTGTAGGGACTCCACCCTTACCACCAATTGTGGCCAGTGGTGTTTCGGCCAGCCGGTGGATGTTGACATACTGGGTAACAGGTGGTGCCATTACACCACAACCATCATCATCAACCTTGAGGGGCGGAGGTGCTGCTGAAGTATTAAGCTTCCCGTCTGGTCGTAGCTGGGAGATATCGACGCTGTCCAGCAGCTCCTGTGATCGCGCGTCGTCTTCCATCCTCTGACATGTCACCCCTTGCTTCTTCTATTCTTCTTAGCCCAGCCTGATTAAAAAAACATTGTGATATCAATTTAAATCATTACATTTTTCTTTTAACACTATAACTATGTATGGGAAATAAAATACTAACAAACAGAAGTTAAAACAGTCTATTCCAGAGTACATGTACACAGTTTTGACAAAGGTTAAAGTCAGTGAAAGGTCCAGCAAAAATTCCAGTCCATATGCTGAATAGAAGAAGTTCCATTCAATTACAAGTAACATGCCCTGCAGTTTATCTCATTGGCCAAATCTTATTTGTTTAAACTACTGTAAGATTAACAAAATTATTGTTTTTTTTTTTTTTTTTTTTTTTTTACATATAGATGATGGTGACAATGAAACTGCTGTTGATCACTCAAAATAAGATAGGATAGGGAAAAATAATCTGTCACTTACCACAGCAGGGGGGCCAAACGAACACAAGAAAACATAAAAAAAACACACACAACACAATTTTTCGGTTTGTAATCTTAATCATGCCAGAGGTGAGACATATGGCAGTGGGTAGATGTGTACACATCGGGACCTACCATCCATGCATTATAATCTCCAGATTGCAAAAACTAACTATTATGATTCAATTTGAGCATGCTTTTTGGGGAAAAGGAAAGCTGTGCAGCTGCAAACCATAATCAATGAATGTTATTTACATTCATTGATTATGGTAGTAAGTAGCACAAAACCATAAAATATTACACGTTCGTAATTACGAAAAACAAAAGAAGTGTAAATTTTAATGCAGATTCGTCACTGATGATGCCTTGATGAGAGGTGAAACACATATGACAATAACATAAAATAAAAACAGTTGCATTGATGTTATCTATTAAACAACCAACTAGACAATATTATTAATTAAAGCATGCCTACCTGGTATGAGTGCCAAAGTCAAAACTAGTAGAAATATTTAAAAGAGAAACCAGATTACTACAGGGAGGTTGTTTGTCATGAACATCATGTAACCTTGCTCTTGGAATGTAATATAACAAAATATTTAAAAAAATTCAAAACATTCCAAATCTGAGAAGAAAAAAATCAAATACCTGGGATATGCTGAGGAGTTAAATGGCTCCGTTGAAATATTAGAATCTACTGAATAAAATAGGATTTCAAATTAATAATAAAACACAATATATGGTAACAGGTCAAAAATATAGTGAAGAAAAAAGATATCCCTCACCTGCAGATCAAAGATGGATTACATTTATCAAAGATTTCAGACATTTGAGTGTTTCTAGAAGTACCAGCTAAAAAAGTGGAAATACAGACATGGCTACAGCCAGTAACTGCTGGTACTATGACCTATACCCCCCCCCCCCCTTTCTTTACAATACGTTCGTGACTAAAATAGACGTGATGCATGATTTGAGTGCAAGACAATCAGTGGCCAAAAATAACTTCAGCACCAAAATGACAGGTACAAGACCTGTTGGGTGACTAAGAATATGATGGACTGACTGCTTATTCAAAGGTCTTCAATGAATACACCAGGTGCACGCTTGGCAAGGAAGAGTAAAAGATAGACGACAGTGCAGGCATTCTCTCATAATCCACTGGAACTGACTGTTCAAAGTAACAGTGTTTTCTTTTGATTTCTGCACTACCATATCCTCTGCTAAGGTGTTTCCTACCTTTCTATCCATGATCTTATTACACTAAAAAGCACCATATGTAATGATAGCGTTGAATCGCTGAGTAGAGGAGAAGGAGTGCATCATCTAAAGTAAAGTTGAATATCGCTGAAAGGCGAGGTAAAGACAAAAACACTAGTTGGCTAGCACAATCACGTGAAATAAAAAGTGTGGTGATTGGTCGTGAGAGGAAGGAGGGAACAGGAAAGGACAAGTTTAGTGAAGGAGTCGGTAGGAAAAGTGCTTGGGAGTGGCCGGTCATGTAAATGACGTTCATCGTGTATCAATATTCAGTCATGTGCCACCCATGTTAGCAATTGAACTGAACAGAACGTTAAACATGAGTGCTGTAGAGACTGTGTTTGATATGCTGACCTGCAATCTTGATATAATGAACAGTCTGATTCAATGATGACCGGAAGTAACTTGTCTGGTGCCGACATACTTTGGTGATAGAATAAACTGTGAAATAAATGCAGTTCCTGTGTTCGGCAAACGAGTTTTAGGTAAAATTACCATAATTACCACACATATTCTTCCAATGTAACTAATTACTGTACAGATATTATTATTTGTCCTGGGATCTCATCTGTTTGACTTAATATGAAAACTTAAGAATATGATTTTTAGTTTAATGGGAAGCATTACTCTAAAGCAATATCATTTTCCCCTACTGCTTTATTTATACCTCATAGTCATGTTATGGCCAAACCTTGTTCTGAGATTAGAATTAATACCAAGTATGGGCCTGAGTGGGTAACCGTACTATATACAGCCATGGGAATCTCATTGGGTGGAGAGATCACTCAAAGTCATTTAAGGAATAGTTGGCTGCCACACTAACTATTAAGGTAAAGCTTGAAGCTTGTTACGCTATGGGAATATAGACCAACGAATCCGTCAGTGAATGATCTATATAGTCGGTTATTCAATCAGTTTGAGTTCAGCTCTAGTCAGTCGTGGATGACATCTCGAACCAGCTGAGGGCTGGGTTCGATATGATCAAGCAAGCCTCTGCACATGCCAATCAAGTACAAGGAACTATCAAGTAACATTTCTGTTCATGCACTATTACTCACTGTCAGAGCACGGGTAAAAAATAAACAAACGCCCTTAAACCAAGTCCTTTCCCTTTACTACCTCTAGCATAAGCTCCGGTGAAGCACTAACCCCTCACTGGGTGCTACCCCTCTTCAAAAACCATATTGCATTAAGCCAATCTATTCATCCATTATTACACCTGATCGGGGCTGAGGGTCTACGGTAATCATCTAGCTTCTGATCTCATGATATTAGCATGACGTGTCTTGCAGGGCTAGATCTTTATGGTTATCATAATACCAGTGGGTGAGTGCTATGGTAAACCCATTCACTATTGTCTGTCGAGGGGGCCTGAGCTCCTATATTGGAAAAGGATTACAACAGTCATAAAGGTAATTAGAGCTGGGAAAGGAATGGCCGTTTATAAAAACCATTCCAGCATTCACCTGGAGTTGTTCCTGGATGCTATCAAAAACCGAAATTTGGTCGGCCAGACGGGGATACAAACCCACATCTTCCTGGATGTCAAGCCCAAGTGTTAGTGCTAATTTCATTCAAAAGATTGGCTATAATGTGGAATTGCAAATACAATTGTTATTTTATTTAAAGAAGAACTGTATCTTCAAATAGAATTTGCCAATGTCGTGTATCATTGGAAAACAGTTAGTGTTGAAGACAGTATAAGTGATCACAAGGCGGTTATGGTAACTTTAAAATCTAGTATGAATTTGAAGCACGACAAAGGCAAACTCGTATATTGCTTGGATAAGGCAAACGATGTCGTTATGGTTGATCACTTGCCGAAAAATTTTGAAACGTACACGCAAAATACAAATGTTGAGGAACTTTGGTTTAATTTAAAAGAAATAATATGGACCGGTTTAAATCAATTTGTTCCTAAGATGTTTATTACGGTTAGTAAGAACCTTTCGTGGTTCAATAGGGAAGTGAAACGTTTGCTCATGAGACAAAGGCGTTTACATGCCACGGTAAAAAAAATCGAGGGACTCATCTAATTGCGCACTAAATTAATCCAGTTGCAAGCACAAGTGCATAAGGCAATGCGTGATGCGTTTAAAGAATTCCAAACCAGGAAATTATCTAATCCAAAAAAGTTCTAGACGTATGTCAAATTAATAAGAGGCTCTTGTAAGGTTATGCCGTCACTGATTAAGGAAAATGGGGAATTATCCGAAACAAGTGTAGAGAAAGCAGAAATTTTGAATAACATATTTAAAAAAGCTTTTACGACAGAAAACTCGGAGGAGATTCCGATATTTGCCAATCTTACCAACAAAATTATGAATGATCTCGTTCTTGATGTCGAGGGAATAACTAAATTGCTTATGAATGTAAAAACCAATAAGGCTCCCGGACCAGACGGTATTCCTACAAGATTCTACTCTAGGTACGCAAAGGAAATTGTACCGTATTTGATGAAATTATATACCGCCTCCTTGGATCAAGGAAAAATACTAGCCTTATAGAAGACTGCCATCGTAAGTCCAGTGTTTAAAAATATGAAAGTTAATGATCCTCAAAATTGGCGTGTCTTGCAGGGCTAGATCTTTATGGTTATCATAATACCAGTGGGCGAGTGCTATGGTAAACCCATTCACTATTGTCTGTCGAGGGGGCCTGAGCTCCTATATTGGAAAAGGATTACAACAGTCATAAAGGTAATTAGAGCTGGGAAAGGAATGGCCGTTTATAAAAACCATTCCAGCATTCACCTGGAGTTGTTCCTGGATGCTATCAAAAACCGAAATTTGGTCGGCCAGACGGGGATACAAACCCACATCTTCCTGGATGTCAAGCCCAAGTGTTAGTGCTAATTTCATTCAAAAGATTGGCTATAATGTGGAATTGCAAATACAATTGTTATTTTATTTAAAGAAGAACTGTATCTTCAAATAGAATTTGCCAATGTCGTGTATCATTGGAAAACAGTTTGTGTTGAAGACAGTATAAGTGATCACAAGGCGGTTATGGTAACTTTAAAATCTAGTGTGAATTTGAAGCACAACAAAGACAAACTCGTATATTGCTTGGATAAGGCAAACGATGTCGTTATGGTTGATCACTTGACGCAAAATTTTGAAACGTACACGCTAAATACAAATGTTGAGGAACTTTGGTTTAATTTAAAAGAAATAATATGGACCGGTTTAAATCAATTTGTTCCTAAGATGTTTATTACAGTTAGTAGGTAAAGAAATCGAGGGACTCATCTAATTGCGCACTAAATTAATCCAGTTGCAAGCAGAAGTGCATAAGGCAATGCGTGATGCGTTTAAAGAATTCCAAACCAGGAAATTATCTAATCCAAAAAAGTTCTAGACGTATGTCAAATTAATAAGAGGCTCTTGTAAGGTTATGCCGTCACTGATTAAGGAAAATGGGGAATTATCCGAAACAAGTGTAGAGAAAGCAGAAATTTTGAATAATATATTTAAAAAAGCTTTTACGACAGAAAACTCGGAGGAGATTCCGATATTTGCCAATCTTACCAACAAAATTATGAATGATCTCGTTCTTGATGTCGAGGGAATAACTAAATTGCTTATGAATGTAAAAACCAATAAGGCTCCCGGACCAGACGGTATTCCTACAAGATTCTACTCTAGGTACGCAAAGGAAATTGTACCGTATTTGATGAAATTATATACCGCCTCCTTGGATCAAGGAAAAATACTAGCCTTATAGAAGACTGCCATCGTAAGTCCAGTGTTTAAAAATATGAAAGTTAATGATCCTCAAAATTGGCGTGTCTTGCAGGGCTAGATCTTTATGGTTATCATAATACCAGTGGGCGAGTGCTATGGTAAACCCATTCACTATTGTCTGTCGAGGGGGCCTGAGCTCCTATATTGGAAAAGGATTACAACAGTCATAAAGGTAATTAGAGCTGGGAAAGGAATGGCCGTTTATAAAAACCATTCCAGCATTCACCTGGAGTTGTTCCTGGATGCTATCAAAAACCGAAATTTGGTCGGCCAGACGGGGATACAAACCCACATCTTCCTGGATGTCAAGCCCAAGTGTTAGTGCTAATTTCATTCAAAAGATTGGCTATAATGTGGAATTGCAAATACAATTGTTATTTTATTTAAAGAAGAACTGTATCTTCAAATAGAATTTGCCAATGTCGTGTATCATTGGAAAACAGTTTGTGTTGAAGACAGTATAAGTGATCACAAGGCGGTTATGGTAACTTTAAAATCTAGTGTGAATTTGAAGCACAACAAAGACAAACTCGTATATTGCTTGGATAAGGCAAACGATGTCGTTATGGTTGATCACTTGACGCAAAATTTTGAAACGTACACGCTAAATACAAATGTTGAGGAACTTTGGTTTAATTTAAAAGAAATAATATGGACCGGTTTAAATCAATTTGTTCCTAAGATGTTTATTACAGTTAGTAGGTAAAGAAATCGAGGGACTCATCTAATTGCGCACTAAATTAATCCAGTTGCAAGCAGAAGTGCATAAGGCAATGCGTGATGCGTTTAAAGAATTCCAAACCAGGAAATTATCTAATCCAAAAAAGTTCTAGACGTATGTCAAATTAATAAGAGGCTCTTGTAAGGTTATGCCGTCACTGATTAAGGAAAATGGGGAATTATCCGAAACAAGTGTAGAGAAAGCAGAAATTTTGAATAATATATTTAAAAAAGCTTTTACGACAGAAAACTCGGAGGAGATTCCGATATTTGCCAATCTTACCAACAAAATTATGAATGATCTCGTTCTTGATGTCGAGGGAATAACTAAATTGCTTATGAATGTAAAAACCAATAAGGCTACCGGACCAGACGGTATTCCTACAAGATTCTACTCTAGGTACGCAAAGGAAATTGTACCGTATTTGATGAAATTATATACCGCCTCCTTGGATCAAGGAAAAATACTAGCCTTATAGAAGACTGCCATCGTAAGTCCAGTGTTTAAAAATATGAAAGTTAATGATCCTCAAAATTATAGGCCGATTTCATTAACCTCAATATTTTGCAGGATTTGAGAACACATCATCTATTCAAATGTCATGCAGTTTTCGGATGAAGGTGAGCTTTTAAACCCACATCAACATTGATTCACCAAAGGACGATGCTGCAAAAACAACTTGCACTTTTAATTCACGACTTGTGCTGTATTATAGATCGGCAATCCCAGGTTGATCTATTTCTATTAAATTTTAAAAAAGCTTTTTACACTGTGCCTCACACTAGGTTATTAGGAAACTTCGTGGTTACTGCATATCTACACAAATATGCGACTGGGTTGCAGACTTTATGAAGGGCAGAACACAGTGTGTAGTTCTTGACGGTAAGCGTTCATCACTTACTGAGATGAGGTCCGGGGTACCCCAGGGAAGCGTGACAGGGCCTCTATTGTTTCTCATAAACATTAAATGATTTGTTTGAGATAATAAGGGGGAGGAAAAAATTATTTGCCCATGATGCTATTATTTAATGTGAAATCAAGACCCAGGAAGACTGCGCTTTGTTACAAGACGATATTATGAAAATAATTGCGTGGTGTTGAGATTGCCAGTTGGAGTTAAACGCTAAAAAGTGCCAAGTCATGCATGTAAGTAAAAAGGTGACACCATTTAGCTCTGAATATACAATTGATGGCCCTGTCCTTAGAACGGTAGAATCTGCTAAATACCTAGAGGTAACAATTTGTAATAATTTGTTGTGCAATAAGCATATCGAGAATGTAATTGAGAAAGCAAATCGTATGCTCCAATTTGTAGGTCGCAATTTAAAACAATTCACTCCGGAAGTTAAATCGATTGCATATAAGTCACTAGTGCATCCTCACTTAGAATATTGTTGTTCTGTATGGGGTCCCCATCACTAGGGGTTAATGGAGGCATTAGAAGGGCCAAAGAAGAACCGCCCGATTTGTGACAGGTATATATAGTTGGAGGGAAAGCGTAAGTGCGATGTTGAAGGAGTTAGGATGGGAAGACCTGGAACATCGAAGGTGTTGCACTCGACAGAAGCTAATTGAAAAATTCACGACTGACATATTTCAGCAACATTCGTATCTCAGAATGACCACGAAAATAAGATAAGAGAAATCAGGACCAGAACCGATTCTTTTCTGTATTCATTTTTTCCACAAGCGCTTAGGGAATGGAATAGAAAAAGGATTTACCGGGAGTGTAAACTTAAAATCCAACAGGAGTAGTTTTCGATAAAGCTCTTTGGCCATCCTGATCTGGGTTTTTCCAGATCACTCTACGCGAATGCTGGGATGGTTCCTCACAATAGCCCAAGGGCGCCTTCTGCCATATCCCCTCCAAATTATTACCCTTTTGGATAGGTGCAATGCACCCTCCACCACACACTTTTAGTGAATCGTGAAATAGTAATAATAATAAAACAAGGTAGGATAGGTAAAATGGCTCATCTCTTACAACAGTACTTTACAATATTTCGGTTAAAAAACTTATGACACGTTAGATGTGAGACATACGGCAAGGGGATCATGTGTGTACACATCGAGACCTAACACATGATTAGCCAAAGATGACTCATATGGGAAAGGTGATTATTGAAATGGTGGGGGAAGTTGACCAACAATAATTGTGGGAAAATCTCTGCAATGACAAATCAAAGAAAAGTAAAGAGAAGAACATCTATTTTTTAATGAAACACAAAAAATACTTTATAACTGTTAAAAATGTATATTTACAATAACGTGACGGGTTTAAACATTGGGTTTTAATGAAGGTTGACGCTATGAGGTGTCTAGGATATGTTGGAAAGCTAGTTCCCATCCATGGATTACTGAATGGGCAGTAGTATCAGAAAAAAAAAAAAAAACTGACTGGCTATCATTAGAAAAGATATGTAAGTATGACTTATTAGATCAACATGAAGGTTAATAATAAGATTTCGAAAACATCTGTGGGCTGGCAAAGTTGTTCAAAGGAAAGATGACAGAATGGAAATTCCTGGAGATGGAGTGAAGTCAATGAGGAAGCCCATTAGAATGATGAGACAAAAATAAATGAATGCTTATTGTAGCAAGAAGCTCAAGACTAGTCTACTGGGAAGGGCTGTTAGCATCCTATAAGGGCCTCTGACCTTAAAAGACCAAAACACAGAATTCGCTGATGGTTATTAAACTAGGCAAACAATTATTTAACACAACCTGCACCTTCACTACTATAACAAACTGGATCCACAATTCAGTGAGTATACAAGTTTAATAACACTTACAATAAAATTCGTCTGTTATACTTGTAAAGCTAATACATTTCATTTAAAGCTTCATACAACATACATGGAATAGCAAAATTAAATTAAAGTACTACATATCAGCTACTGAACTTGCTACATACCAACTATAACCCATGGTGGTGGTGGGATATGAACGATGTGGAAAATAAGAAGATTCAGGCAGCTGATAGTAGATTTATTAGTAATGTAACTGGCAAAACAATAGGGCTACATGTTAAAATAAGGAATGAGAATGTGAGGGGCTTGGCCAAAGTTGACAGATTGCAGGATAAGATAATCATTTCTAGACTTCCATGATACAGGCAAGTGCAAATTATGGGCAATGTAAAAAGATGTAGAAACATAAATGAACTGTATCTGCACACTCATATACAACCATGAATGAAAAATGGGGATATGATTAGGAGGAACATTTTTTTTTTTACTTATGGCTTTACACCTCATTGATGTCACTAGAGGTGGGATGAGACTGGGGACAAGGAATGGAAAGGATTTTGGCCATGGCCTTTTGAAGGAAGCATCCCAGCATTTTCCTGGAGTGATTAGGGAAAACCATGGAAAACCCAAATCTAGATGCGCGGACGGAGATTCAAACTGGCATCCTCCCAAATACGAGGCCAGAACATTAACCGCACACCCATCATGCTCGGCTTTGGAGAAACATTCAAGAGAGATGGCGAAACTATGACTGACTTAAGAAGGAATAAAAATAAATGCTAGAGCAGAATTCAGCGTTGAAGTTTAATCTGCCAGCCTGCAATGTAGATGGAACAAGAAACAATGAAGTTTATTGCAGAATCAACTCCTTACATTTTTTTTTTGTATAGTATGGTAGTTAATGTTTCAAAACGAAGAAAGATACAACCATAATTGTTCCAAAATATGGTGGGCTCCATAGTTCAGTGAATGCTCTACCATAGATTTGTGTTTGGACATTACCTCTAGGATATTTTCTTTCAACAGATTAAAGAGATGGCTTTGTACACAATTTTCGGGGCAACACCATCCTGATGCAAAATATAATCATTGTGTAAAATATCATCCATAATATTTACAAAATAATGTAATTTACTAACTTGAATAATTTTGAATACCATATTTTAAATTTACCAACACTTGAAAAAAATGACTTTTATGAATAGCTGCATCGAGATTTGCCATTACCATTACAATGTGACCAATTTAATGATGGTATAAAAAAATTCAAAGAAACTATATTAATGACACAAAATAAGTATCTGGGAACAAATAAATGACAAATTCGATAGAAAACGAAATCTGTAATAGAGATAAACTTGTAAAATCTCCATCATAATAATGCAGCAATAGTAAACAAGAACTATAGTGCACTTAACACAAACTAGTGACATGATATCCAGGTATCAGATGTTATATGTTCTCAGTATTACAGGATGAACATTCAAATAATCGTTGCGTGAATTTCAATTACTGGGCAATTTCAAAAATTTCTTATGGCAAATATAAAGGAAAACTGTTGTTGAAGGGATGTCATAAGAAAAAAAGTTGTCTCAAAAGATCTCAGATGTTAAATATCTTTTGTGGCTACTAAGCATAATTGTTTATACTATGTTACTAGCCTGTATTTAAAGCACCGCATTTAATCTCAGTAACTTCACTGTACATTGTGAGCAACGCTTAGTAAGAACGCTGTTATAAAGTGTCGTCAATATAAAATGTAGACTAATAAATTTTGATTTTTCCATGACATGTGACTAGAATGTGTGAAACTTGAGGGTTTATTTTAAAGACGGTACTACTTCTACAAAGAAATCATCTTTTTTGCTTGGTTATTGTCTCTCTCTCAAACATAAACAGTTCATGACATGACAAAGGACTCGCACAAATTACAGAAGAAAAGTTGTAACATTTTAAATCATTGTTCTTTATTTGCTGAAAGGACGTTAATAAGGTCATTGCAGTGTTTATTCTCTATCAACTCGAGCTACAGTGAGTTAAAAACTGCAACTCAAAACTTAAAAGGAAGCCATCTCTATAAAACAAATGACAAACGAGTGGAGTTGCAAGGTCACACTTTGTGTGAGACAGCTACAACTTTCCAATTAACCAAGCTCGAAAGTTAATGACTTAAGATCAATCACTCACCTCAGTAATGTGATATCAATATCGCTGATTCTGTTTTTTGCAACATCGTATAACCTAGAATTAAAGAAAAATAAGTCATAAACGATACTCATAACACCCATAGCAAAATGTGACAACAATGCCTCCATTAACCGGAAGTCGCACAAGTTCCGGAAAAAGGCATTCACTTCAGAGATACTTCGTAGATGGCAGTACAGTGCTAATATGGCTTATTGTCTCTGTCAATGGCTGTCACGAAAGGAGGTTAAAATTCAAAATGCATCATTCAGCTATTTTATTTTTAGAATTTCGGCTTAAGAAAATTTTTAGATGAAATGGCAAGTATCTAATAACTTTGTTATGGTATTTCTATGTCAGGACAGTCCTATTAACCATGCAAATACGTCCTTTAACCTATATGTTCAGATAATTTGGCATTATCTTAGACATGTAACTGCATTTTCACGCTCAACTTTTTTATGACACTTATGACATATGTTGGTAAAAAATGTTTGGATATGTTTTATTGAAAATTACTTTGTAGGTTTCGTGGTCTTTATAATAATAGTAAAAATATCAAACCACTGGTTATAGTATACATACGGCAACAACTGGGGCTGATGTTACAGGTTAATTACTTGGGAATTCACAGTCATTCGTGAGTAAATACAAGGAAAACGTGTTATTTTTAGCTGCTGTTATTTTTCCGTAAACAACCTGTTGTGTTTGTTTTGGTTGCTCCACCTAAGAAGGCCGCAGTATGATGGTCGAGACGTCGGTTCAAGTTTACGTCGCGATACACGACGTCGCTAACTTAAGATAAAATGATTGTATCAATGCTCATGTGATTGAGACTTTGATTTTGTAGCGCCAATATTAATGGAGACTGTGGTTAGGTTGAAATTCAGCCTGGACCAGAATCAAAGCTTAACTTTCGGGTAATATCTAGATCGCGATACCGCTGCAACCACTTACCGCCTCGCGATGTAAACACTTCCGGATGGCGAGAGTATGACGTCACTACGATGCTGAATGTGACGTATACGTTCCGCTCGCAGCTTTAAATGCCACAAAAGCGGCCTTCCACGGAAAGTAGTCCATCACTAATACGTCTTATATCGAGAAATCATTAATTTTGCACCAGTAGTACAGGAATAAATTCATTTGCGACGATGTTTTGTTGCAGCCTGGACCACACTGAAACGTAACTATCAAACACCTTATTGCGGATACCTAATGTCGTATCTATCGTTGTTTACATCTTAATGCAGCCTGGACCTTAGTGAAACGTAACCGTCGCACACGATATTGCTGAAACCCAATTTCCAAATCGTATCTATCATTGTTAGTATGGTCCAGGCTGCGTTTCAACCTAAACGCAAACGGTTATTGACGAAATCTTGTTTTCATAAATATTTTATTTCGTATGAATGATTTTAATAGCAATTTCAGCCACGCGACGAAATATAGACGAACGGAATCAAATACAAATCAAAGGAATTGTGACTAATAACGTTAACGCTAATGAACGATATCAATTATCAGTTTGGAATGTTGTACATATTATAATAATATTAGTACTTGTACAAGTAATAATTTTCTTTAACTTTTTTAAACCGTAATTTTTTTATTATTAGTAGTATTGGTTACGTTCTTTGGCCAAACGTGAATTTCTCAAATCGATCGAAGGCTGAATACGTCACACACGGAAACACAGTGACATCATACTCTGTCCATCGGGAAGTGTTTACATCGGGAGGCGGTAAATGGTTGCAGCGGTATCGCGATCTAGATATTACCCTAACTTTCTTGTCACAGAAATAGGCACAAGGAATTCAGTTAATTAATTTTCTTAAGCACTATGTCACGTTGTGACCTCATGTATCGTGACCTAAACTACTCTCGAGACGTCGGCTATACACATCACGACGCGGCTCACCGTGACAGCCAAGAGACAAGACTCCGGCCGCAATAATGAAGTCATAATATTGTGTCAGTCAATCACCAAATGCATTATTTTCAAACAGTAATTTGGTTGGGATGCACCGTGGACTAGCATAACTTAGCTAGATTTACTTTCCGAAGTAGTTCTAGCGATGTTATGCTATTTCGGAAAGTAGTTCTTGCATTAACATGCTGGTCCAGGGCGTATTATGACCTAATTACTATTTGAAAATAATATGTCTTGCGATGGACTAGCACAATATTACGATGTAATTAGCTCACACAATGGATAGTTGTTCTAGCGGAATCGTGATTTCCAGTAATCCCAAAATGTGCTGTGGGTTATGCAGCATTCTAAGATTTTATACAAACAGCCCATAGGCTAATGAGGTTAATGAAGTTAATGAAGATTACATGTACAACAGAGCTGAGAAACATTTATGATTGAAATGATGGCACACAAACATTTTTGAATTCTGTGATCAGCAACCTTTTTCTAGTTGTAGCGGTTTAATTCTAGATGGGGATACCGCTACAATCTCTTACCACCTAGCGTAGTAAACACACAGATCACGTGGTATATATGACATCATTGTGACTTATTCAGTCTGCACGTACCGACACAGTAATAGCAGTAGATATGATTCAAAAGTTGGGTATCTGCAATATCGTGCATTATGGTTATGTTTCACTTTGGTCCAGGCTGCATTACGACCGAAACGCATATTTACAAAATATGATTCCGTCAGTAATCATTTGAGTTTATATTGTAATGCAGCCTGGACCATACGTCACAATGACGTCATATATTCCACGTGATCTGTGAGTTCACTGTGCGAGACAGTAAGAGATTGTAGTGGTATCCCCATCTAGAATTAAACTGTTGTAGGATACCAAGACTCAATGTGGCACGCCATTGTGAAATAAACATTTTTTTCTGAGTATCCAGCTCTTTATTACATAAAAATAACGTGCGTAGGATAGCTGAAAACAATATATTGCATAAAGTTAAAAGTCGGCCACTTATATATTACTATTAAACTAAATATTTGTAGTTATACCTTCAATGTGATACTTGTGCCTCCTTAAATGCTACATGTCGCTGATCCATGGAGAAATTGTTAACAATACAGGTCTTATTTCTTCATCTATGGATTTGAGTCTTCTTTGATGTTTACTTTCAGTCAATGTATCGAAGGCCAAGTCACATAAATATGTAGTTGAAAATGGCAATAACACATTAATTACAATCTCGGAGATCACTGGGTATTCCATTAGTATTGTCAACGAAAATGTGTCTAAAGGAACTTCAAGAAGTTTTAATTTCAATGTAGTGTCTGCTTTTAAATTTGAAAGTTTCTCTTGTATATTAATTGGAAGATTGTTCTGAATTTGCAACAATTGATCGAGAACTCAGTCGAAATCATCTCGGCACACCCTTCACGTTCTGATGGCATACCAGTTGCAGACCACTACCATAAGTTTTAATGCTCAGTAAGCATGATAAACATATTGAAATATATGTGACGGACACAAACCGAGCATGGTGGATGAGCAATAATGTTAGAACCTCACATTTGGGATCCCCATCAAGATTTTGGTTTTCCATTGTTTCCCGAAATAACTCTTGGCAAATGCCAGTATGGTTCCTTTAAAATGCAATGGCCCAAAACAGAAGAAGAAGACAGAAAATTGCTATGAAACTGATCTTTTTACTGCATGCTATGCAGAATGCCTTTTTTTGTAATGTTTGCTAAATTATATATATGCTATTGGTGCAAGAATCGTTCTACATTATGAGTCATCAAGAAAACTTAAACAGGTAATAGTACATCTTTGTGTTGTTTTAACTGATATGCACATACCTACATTCCAAATGTCCTTATTTATATGCTAATTCTTCTATGGCTCTAATATACACTTTTCCCTAAGTAATACTCTTTGGACAATAAAAAGTGCTGTTAGGCAATGAAAATAAGGAAGAATGGGGAAATTATCTGCCATTCACTACAGAGGAAGCCAGCTGAACACAAACACACTTTACAATATTTTGGTTTTAAACCTTAATCATTTAGATATGATTGGTCCATTTGGCCATGGGAATATGCACACAAGACACCTTACCACATGACTCCTTAGGTGGTAAGCTTTGGTGCAGTGGCAGATACAGGATTTTTTTTTTAGTTTAGGGGGGAGGGGGGTTGAGCATATTTCGTATGGGGGAAGGGGGCATGAGTGGATTTCATTTGGGGCGGGCTTGAGTCGAGTCGGGTAAGGCTTAGACTTTATGGTCATACCACCCCTAAAAGATCAGTAGAGAAAAAAAAGGTCTAAAAAAATTCCGATGACAGCAGTGGACTTTAAATCCTTTTGGGGGGGCTTGAGCCCCCTAGCCCCCCCCCCCTCCCCCGTCGCCCCTGGATCCACCACTGCTGTGGTGGTACCCAGCGTGGAGGGTGAACGATAACACTCAGGCCTCACATTTGGGAAGACGAGGGTTCAAATCCCTTTCTAGGCATCCAGATTTGGGTTTTCCATGGTTTCCCCTAATCACTTCAGGCTATGGCTGAATTCTTTCCCTTTCTTGTCCCCAGTCCTTTCTTGCCTCTAATAACATCGAGGAGGCGTCGTTTTGTGTTGTGTTTACTTCCCCCTTGCCCAATGGCCCAATCCTACCTACATGAATAAGGTTAAAAACTGAAATAATGTAAAGTGTGTTTACGTTTTTGTGTTTATTTGGGTCTCCTGCCTTCATCTGTTGTAAATGACAGGTTATTTTTACTAGCTTTCCTTATTTTAGTTGATACCATTTAGGAAATTCAACCACCAAGTTTCATTTCAAAAGGACAATTCCTACCGATGACATTAAAGTACTATAGCATGGGCGCTGGGAGAGGAGGTGCAAGGGGGTGCACTTGCAACCCACTGCTATGAAAGACAATACACAGAAAAAGATTAAGAAACAAAAATTTTATTATAAAATTCACTGTTTTTAATAATAACTTAAGGTGGCTAGTTTGTTGTCCAAATTTCTTCAACAACTTGTCAATAAATTCAGTATCCTTAGTTAATAAGTGTTACCTATAAAAAAAGATACAGATGCACCTCCTTTGAAGTAATTCTGCTGGTGCCCATGTAATATGGTATGTCATGTTGTGTTTATTTACACTCATTTTAATTGTGCAGATATTGAGGTGTCAATCTAATTTAATTTTTACCAGCTGGCAGTTATGTTATATGGGCTTGAGTACACAGAACCTGCAGAAGAATTGAATATCAAAGCATTATGTATTCCTGTGCATCTGGTGTTAATCTCACTACTGCTAAGGATATTGATTGTGTATTTAAGAAACTAAGTTTCACAGACTTTATAAACATGTTTGAATTTTAATAGCTAGCTAGAATTTTATCCATGTCAGTTTGAGGGTTGACAAAAATACAGAATGAATAACTGGTATTCATTCAGGTGACCTCAAAATTGTTATCCAATTTTAAGTTTTAAATGGTTTTCCAACGTAGATTGTAGTTAATGTCTCATTGTTCTTTAATCTGATTGATTTCTTTACAGTTTCCTTATATCGGAGCATGTCATGTTGCATTAGATTCTAACGAACTAGCCTAAGGGTGTAAAACCAGTTTTGCTTCTGTATTCATTAGTTGTATTTGTTTCACTGCTACCAGTTCTTTTGAACTTAATATAATTTAAATAGTTAAATTTCTTAAAACTTAACTTAGTCCACAACCCAAAGGTTGGTTGGTTCCTCCCGAAGGAGGCATACTAAGCCATTGTGTCAGAGGTAGGAAGGTCAGTTCCTTTCCTTTGGGACCAACAGTTTAACGTGGAATCCGAACCATGGAGCGTCCTGGCATAAACACAACTCTCAAAATTCCTGCGCCTGCCGGGATTCGTGCCTGGGGCAGGAGCAGTGAACGTTTTGAAAGCAAGCGCCTTAGCCACTGGGCTACCAGAACGCTCTTAATATTGGCAATAGACTGGGTTGCCATTCGGCTACTGTACACACCAGCTGTTCACATGTCAGAGAAAAAATTGTGACGTGTGAAGTACGTTAGGGAAATGTAACATGGTCCAAAAATACATTACCACACTATATTGTCTATAGCAGACACGTCACTCCTGCAGTTCCACATGGGACAGCTAACTTTTTCGCTGAAAATACACTTGATGGTTTTAATCTGTCTTATATTTTTTTTAAATTAAATAAACATTAAATGGTTAATCAAACAAACAGCATGAAATATCAGGCAACCCTCAGTTAAGTTTTCTCATACTCTAAAATTTTTATCTTATCGACTGTATCTTGTGAACTTATTCCCAAATACACATCACCTTTCTTGATGTGGACATCTCCTTATGACAAGGTGCCCACCAGGCCTCTGTGCACAACAAATTTACAACACTACAGCCCCTGTGACAGTTAATATAGTATTCTCGGGTGACTAGCCGAGTGAGCAGGGCGTTTTCACATGATATTTCGGCAGTTGGAATCTGTCACCATCTTCTGGTGGATTTGGGAGAAGACTGGTATCTTTATAGCCTCAGAGGTAGCCGAATGCACATGAGGAAGACGTGCGCACAGCTGATCGGCTGACTCGGTCAATGCGTGGACGGTGGAGTGGGGATGCTGCCGGTAGGTGCCAGGTGCGGGCTCAGTTGGATTGCGCCAGCTGTACCTCGCTAGGCTGGCAATGCACTGCGTCAATGACTGGTGTCCAAGCTTCGCTCAGTTGGTACCCAGAGTCCTGGTTGACAAGATTGGACATGATGCGAATTTCAACTGCTTTGGTTAGAATACTATCCTAGAAGTTTCTCATATGTGCCAATATCCTGGTGTTATCAAAGTCAAAGCCGTGGCCATGACCTTGTTCTGCCATCGCAGATTTCTCGCTCTGCCCTGGATGCTCATGTCAGCAGACATTGCTGGTTTACGCACCATACCGTCTGACCTATGTATCTTTTTCTGCATTCACAAAGAATGCTATAAACTCCTGGCATTTGGAGAGCAACATCATCCTTGGGGGAGCACAAGATGTTCTTCAATTTCGGTGGCGGCAGGAAGATGGTCTTAATCCCATTTTTAGCCAGAACTCTACCAATCCTTGATGTTATAGCACCAGAGTATGGCAAGAATGCTAGGCGATCCTGTGGCTCATTCTTGGTGTTATTAAGCCTGTGTCTCAGTTTGTTATATGCCAGTCTTATCTGGTATACCGAGTACCTGTTGCATCTGAAGTTCTGATGCAGATGGTAGGCTATCAGCATCACATATTGCTTGCGCCCTTTGCACTAGCGTGGTGAGCACTGCCTTGCATTGAGCTGGATGGTGATGATTACATGCATTCAGGTAAAAGTCTGTGTGTGGAGATGGAGTGTCCAAGTGTCTCATTTGGTTACATTTCTATAAGAATATCTATGAAAGGTAGCCAGCCTTCTTCTTCCACCTCCATCGTGAACTTGATCTTCTTTTTGATGCTGTTCAGGTGATGGAGAAAACCTTGCTGGTTGTCCCCACTATGTGGCCAAATGACAAAGGTGTCATCCACATAACGGTAAAAGGTGCTGGACTTCATGGGAGCGCTTGCTCATTGCGAATGATTTCAGAGGGTATTCTTAAGATGGATGCAATGTGGCTGTAGAATGATCACGATATGGGTCCGGAAAACCCATTTTAAATGCCATATTTTTAAAAAAATTATGCTGAACAGTTTCTATTCTTTTAGTTTGAGATAACATGTATGGTGAACAAATTACTGATGAATATGCTAATGTTGACCTTCCAACGGATAGATATATTGTTCTAAGTGCTTCAGTGGAATGGATTTCGCAACATGTCTTTATAACAAAACCTAGTTTTTTTAAAAAAAGATTTAGTTATAATAGAGTCATCATGTTCATCGAAACTCATTTTATTGTTGAATATTACTCGTAAATCGTTAACTGAGTACACCTGTTCCAACTCGATACCTCTTTGAGTGTTTTGATAAAATTTTCTTACTTGCTCACGTAAATGAAATACATTTGCATTTTAATGGATTTAAAGGTAAGTCGTTATCTTTACTCGAATTATTGAGAGCAGTGCAACAATTCTGAAGATTGCATATGTCTTTAATTGATTCTATACTTTTAAATCATTTTAGTTCATCAGCAGAAAATAAAATCTTTATAAATATGATAAACAGAAGTGGACCGAGATGGGAACCCTATGGGACACCGAATAGTACTAATATTTCAGATGAAGTAAATGCTTTATATTTAACTATTTGAGCCCTGTTAGTTAAGTAAATTTCTAGCCACTAGGGATCCCAAAAGATCTAAGTTTGAGAACTAGTAGTTTATGACTGACCAAATCAAAAGCTTTACTGGAGTAAGTATAGATACAATTAACTTGTATTCCATTTTCTAAGGAGGATAAAATGTATTGTGAGTAACACATTAAGTTCGATTCGACATTTCTTCCTTCCATGAATCCATACTGGTTTGGTGATAAGTAAGGAGACTCAGTAACTTTAATTTTTTAGTAACAATGGATTCCAGGAGTTTTGGTATTATGTTTAAATTAGAAATAGGTCTGTAGCTTCTAATATCACTTTTGGGGCCTGATTTGTGTATAGGAGCGATAAATGCTGATTTCCATTCCTTTGGGACTATACCTTTACTAAGCGATCTCTCAAATAATAATTTTTAATATTCAAGTAATTATATATTTGAATTTCTTTAGCGTAATTGGTGGAATGCCATCAGAACCTGCACTTTTATTGTCATCAAGTTTTCCAATTTCTAAGAAAATTGATACATTGGAAATATTAATTGAATTTATAATAGAATTTGTTTAATCCTCTAAATTTATTATAGTGCTATGAGAGGGTTTATAAAATGATTTAAAGTATTCCACAAATGCATTAACTATGCTTATTACTCCAGTTAGGGTCTGCGAGTCTTTAAACATAACATCGGGTAAATCTCTAGTACATCTTTTGGAGTAAACATATTTCCAAAAATTTTGAGGATTTTTTGTTATTGAATTCCCTATTTCTATACAGAATGCATTAAAGTCTCTTTTGGCCAAGGTCTTGCATTTATTTCCCAGAATAGAAAATTGAGAATAATTTTGTCCTTTTTGCTTATAAAAAAATATATATAAATTTATATAGATTTTTCTGTGCATTTGATGTGACACCACATTGTTTTCTTAAACTCTACACAGTTTAAACCACCATTGAGCAATCCTATATCAGCTGTTCTCTGATTCTTACACTGTGCAGTTCATTTTCTACTTCTGATAGAGGATTCCTCCTAAAATATCAGTATTATTCCATTTTAGTGTGTGTGTGGTTTTCCTCCCCTTTCTATTCTGTTTGTGCGCAGTCCTGCAATTGATTCTTTCTTCCTTTTTCATATTAACCAGTGAGCACGTTGTGTTTTCAGTAAAACCGATTAATGTATTTAAAAAAATATTAAAGGTTATTTTTTAAAAAATTCTTCTTTGTAGGGTATTTGGCAGTTTTATTAATGGTAATAGTTTTAAGAACCCAGGATAATTTGCTAACAAAAATGAACAACCAGCCCATAGAAAGTGCTGCTGTGACGATTCTGCGGCGAGCAGTTGACCTAGATGAGAAACAGCGCTTCACTGAGGCTCTGGTTTGCTACCAGGAAGGGCTGCAAATATTAGTTACCATTCTCAAAAGTAAGTGAAAATTTTAAAGTTTATCAATTTTTTTAAACTTTTTTTTAAAAAATATTTTGATTATTATATTGATAAGAGGGGGTCTGGCTTGCAGCTTTCCATGGCAGTGCTACACGTTTGGTGGTAGATATTGCCTTCAAACGAGAAGTCGCTGACATTGAGCATCAGGTGGGCCAAGTTGATGAGTAAAGATGTGGTGGGGAGGCTGTTGGAAGGGTGCTGATCCAGAAGATGTTCATTGGCACTGTATCCCTGCTATTGTAGAATGTTTGTGTAGTGGGATGTCACATCAGTTGTAAGCAGGATAGAGTTGGCAGGAAGAGGTGTGGGCATAGTAGAAAGGTGGAAGAGGATGTCTTATTCATCCTTGATATGGGAGTGGAGCTGGGAGACTAGGTTGTAGGTATTGATCCACCATGGCAGAGAGGCATTCAGTTGGAGATCCATAAGCCGCAGCAATAGGACATTCTCGATTGCTCAGCTTATGGATTTTGGGAAGGACATACAGGGAAGTTGTTGAGTTTGAAAGGTAAGAATTGGAAGGGACTGTCGGTTAAGATTTTGGAGAGGCCCACTGAATGGTACATATTCCATATTTTCTTGTTGACAGCAGGTGTAGGGTGACTTTGAGCACTAGGCGGGCGAAGTTGATGAGTAAAGATGTGCTGCGGAGGCTGTTGGAAGGGTGCTGATCCAGAAGATGTTCCATGGCAGTGTATCTCTACCATTGTAGAATGTTTGTGTACAGGGATGTCACATCAGTTGTAAACAGGATGGAGTTGGCAGTAAGTGTTCGCATCTTATAGCTAACAAAAGGGTTCAGCCACACAGTTACTTCGATTCATAACTACTGTGGTTGGGCCCTTGTCTGGGTTGGTCGAAAGTTGTTTCCTAGCATGGTTTTCAGCTTGGCTAAGATTACTGGTGTTTGCCAAGGATTTCAGGAAATTAGGCAAAGGCAAATTAGTGGATTATAATTCCTTGAAAATTTGGAGGTGATGGGGAAGACGTGTTGGGTCGTGTGAATAATGGTTTAAATTTTGGGAGACAGGGTTTTGAGTAATCACACATACAATTTGCAAAGTGATACTGCCAGCGGAGTGTTTGGCAGAATCAAAGAGTCGCGGACTAGGTTGGTATGGTTAAATGTAGTGGTAGGTATAAAGATGAGGCCTTTAGAGAGTACAGAGAGTTGGTATTCAGATAGTGGTGAAGAGGACAGGATCGCAACTGACAATTTAGGCTTGCAAGTAGGGCTAGAGTGCAGAGAGTGAGGTGCGGGTTTTTAAAGGGGGAGTTTAAGGTATGCTGAGGAATTGGTGGGCAATGGACAGTTTTGAGGAAATCATGGGAGGTTGCAGTTACAATTAGTGAATGAGTGGCTGGCAGGGAAGAAATTGCGGCACTACAAGATGGGACTTCGGCAATGTGGGCAGATTATGCATATGATTTTGGGCATGTGTACTGCTGGAATTCATTGATTGCTACAAGATCTGTTATGGGATACTTGTGGGCATGGTAGTATGTGTATTTTTCTAAGGATATGGAATGTTGGTTTACATAATTAGTATACTGTTACCGGCCAAGGTGGGTTAGGGCCAAAAACTGTTTGTGGTGGAATGCCTGTAGGACAGGGTGAACTTGTGGGGGACAGCTAGTAAAATGACATATATCTTCTTGATGTGAAATTGGGAAGCTGAGAGAGAAATAAAGTGTCTACAAATATAATTGTTCCATAGCCTATCCATTTAATACTGTTTATTGCCTGAAACCATAATTAATTTCTTGCAGTTGAATTGTTTCCATGTCTAGATGTAACAAAAACTAATGCTGTGTGTGGATAGTACTGTTACATCAAATTAAGTTTGTTATCCAAAGGACTTTTAGCAAAGACAATGCCCATTTGTTAGGAAAAGACTGATTTAACAGTAGTTTCTGTTAGTTTCTTTTTCATTCATGAAGTTGTAATCATGACTGTAAATAAGGAAAGCATATCATCAGTGGAAATGACTTGGATAGAGGCCCGACTTCTCCCTGTTTTTGGAGATTTCATAAACGTTTCCAAAATTGATAGACATTAGGTGGAGAACACTTCAATTATTAAAATTACACCAGCAGTTTTGAGGTAGAATTTATGAATTCTCTGCGTGCATCCGGACTCCCAGTACATTGAACCAGACATAGTCAATGTTCTGACTATACCTCTGTGAAACTTCTGCACAGTGGTTTAATGAAATCCAACTTAGTGATCTGATGGAAGCACAAATTCTTACTGGTTGTGGCACATGCTGCATCTATACTTCTCATTTCTAACCATTTTTATTTTGAAGGCTTCTCTGTCAATCAAAAAATTGTAAAGACAGATGCTCTTGCTGCAGCTTTTGATGTGCAAAACAAATAATGATGTTCTCATGGACAGTTTGCTGTACATTGTTTCCTCTCTTGTTGACAGGTATTTTTAATCCAGGTGGAAAAGGCTGCACTTGTTAATAGTGTTTGACATTTCTTATTTTTTTTTTCTTTCTACTCCAACTGCAAAAATGTAATCTGTGCTTACCATTCTGTTTGCAAAATTTTGTTACTTCATCCAAAGCTTGAAAAATTAGTCCTTACCTAGATCATTTGTTTAAGTGAGTTTAATTGTCTATTAGTGAAAGAAGTTGCAGGCAACACACAGTTTTCAGTAATTTAATTGTGATCGAGTGCACACAAATTATTCGCTTAGTAATTTATTTCGATATCCATACATTACTCCTAATTATTTTACCAATATACGCCTTGTATACTCCTATGACACTCTTCACCCTCCTTGTGTCTTCCAATTAATCCCATTTCAGCTCCTTTATCATATTGGTAACTGATTTTGTTCTGCAGCAATTTCCATAGACAAATCTAGCAGCCCTTTTTTACACCATGATTTATACACAAAAATGTGGATCCTATACTACATCATATTCAAGCAATGGTCTGTCCAAAGTTTTGTAACCCAGTTCCCTTACTTCTCTGGTACATCCCCTCATCACTCTCTCCAACAAGTGAAGGATTTTGAAATATTTTCCTGCTACCTGTCCAATGTGTCCTGTCCCATTGAATTTGTCATTAAAATTTTATGCCTATGTATTTACATTTCAATTTTTCAACTAGAAATTCCTTCCCCACCTTATAATCATAATGCATCTTTAGTTGGTTTTTATCTGTGTAACTATTAGATCTTTGCATTTATCTTCATACCATGTTAACCTACCCAACTAGATATTCTGTCCAGATCACTCTGCTGTTGTTCAGTCTTCTTCTATAATATAACTGATTGGCTAGTGCTTTTTCAGATTTTTTTTTAACAGGATTTAATGTCCATATGTTACTTAATTTGTGCATTTTACCCATCCATGGTTAAAGCAGCAGTATTACAGAAGATACTGTTGTTGTTTTTGTTTAAAAGTATTTCTTACAATGTCATCAGACTGTAAGGGAGGTGGTGGGCATAATGTGTACTAAATTTAAACTGGCTTCCAACAGAATTACGGATGGATGGATGAAGATCAGTGGACAAACACTATACCATGTAGTTGCTCCCTACCCTACATGACAGACTCACTTCCCGAGTTCATGGTTCATTTTTCTAAACTTTAGTGCTATTCATGCCAGTGGCAGTGCCTCTGGACTGCTGTTGTGGTAGCTGGCTTGATTCTTAATCTAAGGTGGACTTCTCTCTACTTCTTCTCCACCCTTTTTGTGTACCTTCCATTTCCGTTATTTTCGGATCTGTCTATGTATTTTAACTTTTATTTTTTTCTGTTCAATGTTTTTCCTCTGCACTTTATTGAGTTATTATTTATGCACTGATTCTATTTTATTTATCTTTTTTCAAGTATTGCCTGTCACTCTGGTTTGATATTTTCAATTAAGAATTGCTCTTACATCCATAATTATTCCCAAAATCTCAGTTGCTGGCACTATTAAAATTGGCTAATAAATCTTGTGTTTTGTGTATGCATGTAAGATTACTTTTGTGAAAATATCTTTGGAAGAGAGAGCCAGAAGAATTGGAACCTGGCTACCCAAACTTAATTTCCGGCTAGTTGCAGTGATCCTCTGTTACAACCTAACTTCCATCTTCCAATATTTGCAGGAGAGCCCACCTATCATCTTTATCGTTGTCAGAGCGGCTCCATCAGCGGCGGCCAGCTGGTAATTTATGTCTTTGCCATTTGTCACCTACATCAATGCCATAGATTACAAGAGAGGGCTTCTGGCACTTGAAAGGAGATTCAGTACAGGTCTCCCTACTTCGAGGGTTGCCAATTCTGTCATTGTGACAGGTTACAGAATTTCTACGTACCATGGTCACTGGTCTGCTTTGGTAATACTGCAACGTCTGCTGTCACTACCCAAGTGCATGCTTCTCTGTCCCTGATTCTAGTTAAGAAATAAACTCTGTTGGAGTATTGAATTTTGATGCCAGTTTTTGAAAGAAGAAAAAATAATTACCTATGAAATTGTTTTGGAAGTTGCAAACTGCTTTAAGTTGACTTTCTATAAATGAAACAATTTGTGGAAGCACATTTTGTACAATTAAGATGAATTATCCTAGTTTACTTTTAAATACTCAAGTTATGAGAACAGAGAATTTATGGTGATAATTGATATTCAGACACTGTTATGTGTAAAATGTTTGTAAGAATTATTATGTAGCTGTAGGTATTAGTACAATAATGCATACAGACTGGACTGAGGGATGCACAACCACTGTTGGTTTAAATCAAATTTATATATACAACTATTCACAGAAATACTTTTTATATGATTTCCATAATAGTCTAGGTGAATGTTTTAAAGCAAAGCACCGAATTAGGCCGCATTTATGCAGTGCAAGTTGACTGGAACAGCAGTAGCCTGGAGCGTTGGTGTTGGGGGCAAGAGATTGAACTAGCGTACTAATAATAATTTTAAGACAGTATACTGTATATAGTGTATATACGTATTACAAGAAGGAATTAATATTGTAGCTGATTTGTTAATTATAACGTTGAATGATATGAAGAATAACAAGAGAAAATGTCGAAAATGGGTAAGAGAGTGGATATCAAAAAGACGCACTAAAGGTGCCTCTGCGACTTTTTTGAAAGAATGTTACAGAAATCGTTTAAGAGTAACTGTATCTCAGTTTGAAGAGCTACTGTCAAATATATTTTCCAATATATTATATATATATACACACACACACACACACACACACACACACACACACACACAAATATGATATCATTATGGAGCAATTTTTTTAATAGCAGCATCTCTAAAATCCTTGTTCTTATAATTTTTATCCTTAAAATTCCACAGAATTTTTTCACTTTCATGCAGTTTTAATGATTTTAATGCCTCTGCTTCACTGTACTTACATTTGAACAGAACTATTCCTACTGACGGTGTTATTAACAAAGTATAAACCTTTTACAAGCTGAGTCCTTTACAATTATCTACATACGTATTCTATTGGTTTAGGTGAACAGAACTCTGAAAAAAGGGCTGCTATGCGTATTAAAGTTGAAAGCTATATGCAGAGAGCGGAAAAACTGAAGAAATACGTAGAAGCACAGAAGGAAGCTGGTAGTTTCCATGAGCAAATCAGTATAGATGATGATTCTACTGGCCATGGCTACAAGACTGTGTTTGGTCGCTTTCTGGATGCTGACGTGACTGAAGTCACAGTAGAGGATCCTTACATTCGAACATTCCATCAGGTAGGCATCTCTTTTCATTCTAATTTGAATGTGAATTTTTAGTTACAGAATTAAGTAAGTAAATCTTGGAATAGTTAATAACAAAATTACTGCAGTTTGAATTTACTATACCCCAGAGGCAAACAACAATGCTTTGTTTTTCCTCATTTATTTATTTTTATGCCTTGGGAATTTTTTCCACAATACAGCCTTCTTTGATTCCAAACTTTTACCTTCATTAAATAATTAGTGACATAAATTTTACTGAATAATTGACGTGATTAAGCTCATATATTTTATTTTATTGACAAGAAATCCCTATTGACACTGATTTTTTTCAAATAGGTCCACTATAGAGAGGATAATGTTTTTCCACTTATTCTATCCCATCTGATTCACGATACTACTGACCTTTTTCTCAAATGGTTAAATGGGTGCATTATCAATGCGATACAAAGTGTCTCCATACTGTTGTTGACTTAAGTCCTTCCAATACTATCAAACCATTATTCTTTAAATGAACATACGCTACCTCTATGTGACCCCAACCAAACTTTCCTTGTCAGTCACCCACAGCCTCCAATATATTCATCACAAAAACATGCCCTGCATCTCTGTGTTGCGAACTGTCTTCCAAGGACACTCAGTGGTTTAAAACAAACTCTGTTTTCTGATGGAATGGACCAGATCTTTTCACCTTTTGCCCTATGTCCAAATTGACTCAATATTCGAGCACTCCCCTCCCTTTTTTTCTGACAAATGCGTTTTCTCTGATACAAACAATTAATCTATACATAGGAGAGGAGGTGGTGAAGATGGAGAATTAGTATCTCAGTATCTATGAAAATGGTACTTCTGGAAAGGGAATTAGTCAAAATAAGATAAAAAGGGGACATGTTTAAGCGATGAGAAAATATTAAAAATATGTAAAAAATGAATTATGTGTCACATATTATTGCTGAAAAGTGAGTGTGTGATGAGTCCTCTTCCTCCCTTCATACTTAACAAAAATTGACAAATGTGATGTAATTTTAAAGATTAAGTTCTCCACTTTGGTAAAATCATTATTTAAGAAAGGAATTTTTCTAAATTCTGCCTATAAATGAAAAAAGTTATGAACGATTAAGGCCACGAGAATGTGATGATTCAGAGTCAAGCTGCTGGCATTGATGTGATTGCATTACTTCTAGATAGTGGCACCTCATAACACAGAGATATTGACAAATTTTGTGTGCTTTCTGGAGTAAGGTGCTTTTAGGTAATTTTTGTTTCTATTAGGAAAACATTTCACCACTTCGAATTGTTTTGTAAGGCGTTACAGTTGTTTTGCTGCATACCTGTTTCAGTTAACAAATAAACAATTGTTACAAAAGAGCCAGTTCTTCTTTCGTCTTCCTGCAAACTGCCAACCTCGCTATTCATTGTGTATCATTTGCAAAATTTTCAGCACATGCCACCTTAGTATATATATACATATATTAGGAAACAAAGGTGCTATAAAACATATAAATTAAACCTTTGGATAGGAGCATAACCACTGCTTATCAAAGTAGAAGAGTGCTGTGGCATGGACAGACGGAAAAACACGTGGTCACACAGAGCGATGAAGTTTATGGGCTCATAACTTCTCTTCAAAAATAGAATGATGTAAATGCCGTAAGGAATCTGGCAGCTAACTGAACGTGCAAAATGTAGGCCAGCGGCTCATAGTGGGAGGAAAAATCAACATGGTGGGATGTGATGATGGGATGTGTGGGTGGGAGTTGAAAGGGGTAAACCCAAAGAAAATTATGAACCAAATCATGGGAACCAGTCACGGAAGTTGGGAGAAAATATTTTCTTATTTTTATAAACACAAAACATATATATACAAAAAAATTATTTAAAAAAGATGATTATACACTACTAAAAGATTAGCTCTGGTGAGCGCTAGTTCTGTGGGAAAATATAAAAGATATGGAAAATTTGTGAAAAAGTAGGAACACTAGTGCTATCTCTAATTAAGACCTTGCAGCTGTCAGGTGCCCAAATTATACTGATGAGGTAGTTTCTACATTTTCTGAGTCTGCTGGCATGGACAGTGAGGCAAGCATTGAAATTTGTGAACGGAGATATTCCTGGCTTATAAATGCAACATAGTCTTCACGGTTTTGCAGCCGGATATTTTCATGAAACGATGACAAAGTTTCGATGACATCCTCTGTTTTCTTCATCATGTAATTGTATCTTGCTATCGAGAATCTGCAAGATCACTGCGAGGCTGTCGGACATTGGCAATGTTGAACTGGAGTTGTCTACACCCAATCTGCGCGCAGCACAATCTGAACATTGTCGGTAGTCAAGACCCCGTCCAAAAAGGTTGCTAGGCTGCCCAATCATCGTGAGGAACAGTATTAGCTGAAGATAGTGAAACAGGTGGCAAAGTGGCAGGGTTGAGACTTCTTTCAGAAGTGGTTCTTCTACATAGCAAATCACTTTCTCTTCCATTCCAAAAGTTTTTACCTTATTTCCCACCATTTTATGGCTCACTCTGTGAAAGGCCTTTGAAATGTCTGGATCAACACTATCAATTTGGCCTCCCTTTTCAATTTCAACCTAATATCTCGTATCTACCCTACTGAGATTCGCATAAATATCTTTTCCTAAAGCCATTTGCCTACTGAAAACCACTTACGTACAAAATCATGAAGGTGGGAAATTTGCTTTGGATGACTTTAAAGTAACCAAATTACTTTACTTTCTTTTGTTAAAAATAAATACTGAAAATTGTTTTTGTTATTTATTATTGTTGCCACATATGTCAGTCCATAAAGAAATCGCGTAATTTCATTCATTAAAATTTAAAATAAAAACGAAAAGTCATTTTGGTAACATGTCCCTAAGTGCTAGTTCTGTAGAATAAAAGCAACTAGAACATCAAAAAATGAATAAATAACACCATGAACACTTGATAAGACTTATTTCACCCATTTAAAATCATATTTCCTATTATTACAAAATAAACAATAGTGCCTAAAGCACAATTTCACAGGAAAGTAATTTTTTATTGTATATTTAATCACCATACATCACTACAGTGCATTCCCGGAATGCTTCTAAATATTTATATACTTAATAAATAATGATTTCAATGTCATTTACAAATAAGTACCGAGCGTGGTGGTGTAACGGATAGCGTTCTGGCCTCGCATTCGGGAGGACGGCGGTTCGAATCCCCGTCCGGGCATCCAGATTTGGGTTTTCCATGGTTTCCCCAAATCACTCCAGGTGAATGCCGGGATGCTTCCTTCAAAAGGCCATGGCCGAATTCCTTCCCATTCCTTGCCCCCATCCTTTCCCGTCTCTAAAGACCACGTTGTTAAAAAGGGACGTTAAACTGTTACAAAAAAAACAAAAACAAATAAGTATTTCAATGCACTTCTTGTTGTTATTTTTATGCTTATGTCACACAGTTGTTTACTTAAAAATGTCATTCTGGGAACAGTTATTTCAGGAATGTACTCGGACATGAGACATGTTCCCGAAATGATTTTGACATTTCCATAATAATGTCTTTTCTCGAGTACGAATAAGTAAAAAGAAAAGGGTTATGGTTTTAGCACTGTATGTATATAAAACTGAAGAACGTATTATGGAGGGATATAAACAATTACCAAAAATTACAAAAACCGGTGTTAATCAAGATTACAATTTGAGAATTAAAAATTCAACTAGTAAAATAAATTTCAGTAATAAAGAAATATTTGTAGGGTATCTACTACTACAGTAAAGAAATGAAAAGTCTTAAAGTTTAAACTAAAATGAATTTTTGAATTATGTTTATTTTTCTAAAAATTATGAGGAGTTAATTTTTTAAGAAATGCGGACAAAACAGTGCCATACTTTTAAAATTGATTCTGAAGATATTTGCTACGTTATATTTGAAAATATAATTCAAATTATACCCACATCATTACTAAAAAAGAAAATAAACTGTCAGAGTTACGGCATTACTTTGAAAATAATATTTATATTTTTGAAAAGGCCTAATTTGTATTATAAGCCTAAGCTTTTTATATATTTTCTGTTATTTGATATAACTAAATGCAATAAATGTTTTAAAATGTAATGATGCTTTTATTATTTGATTAAATACCTGTCCTGCATTTATTTCGTCATTTTGGGAACACAGAGTCATTTATGGGAACATTTCCAAAAAGCACAAAAATCATCACAAGAGCAAAGATTCACTAGCAGAAACACAGACTTTAAGTACCTTGTGTGCATTTTTTTGGCTAGTAATATTAATGATGTTGATTTTGAAATTAAAATTTTCAATGTGTTTGTGTTACAGTTAAAAGAATTGTACAAAGAAATGCATGTGTTGTATGCATTGCAAAATTATGGTGGTTCCCATATTACTTTGTGGAATGGAGATGATTTTAATGTAGTTCCTAAGGTCAATTTTAGGATTCAAAAGAACTGACTAGATATGTGATATATCAAACAAATATTAGGTGTAAGTATCCTATGGAATGAATTACATAACTATAGATATGTTAAACAATTTTTTAAGTGGATAAAAACAGAATGTCAAAAATATTATGCCACTTTATGCCACATATAACTTCAATCTACCAATAGTGTAAAGCCACCGAGAAATGCTAAAAATGCCATTAGAAAATATGAGGTGACAAATTTTTTAACACTTGAATATAGAAAACTTCTGTGAAGACTAATCCTTGAAGCTTATAATTATGATGAGCAAATATCCTGGAACAACAATAAAATGTGAAAGAATTTGCCAACAGGTTTTCGAAATATACAAACTGTAAACAAGAGAGTGACTGTATTAATTGCTTTGCTTGCCAAGTAAACAGAATATAACCTCTCATGGATGACAAGGGTTCAATTTCTGATAAAGCTGAGGATTTTTCTACAGAGGTTAACTTCCAGAATGACCCCCAGAACTGTTCAGGTGGAAATGGCCAGGACTTGGCACCTGCCATGTCACCTCCCCTCCCCCATACTCAGGGATGAATACTCTACGCTCCATATGGGAGTGGCAGGATTACTTCGTCTTTCTTCCCTTTTCTTCTTTTCTTTTATTTCCTTATTTCCTTGTTTCTTACAGTGCTGAAATTGAAGCACTGAAAATTTAAATTTATTTCAGTGTCAGAACTTCTTACGCTTGTGTGAACTGCTCATTATATCTTGCAACAACCTTAAATCTGTGGTGCTTGTGACATCAGAATCACCTCACAGTAAAGAGAAAACTGAGCAAATGCGTTGGTTGGAGAACATCCGAGAAAGTCTATTGGGGGCAAATGTCCATCTAGTCATCAAGATCTGTCCCACTTTACATGACAGACAAATCAGGTAAGATAGCATTTAATTGCTACTAGCCATCTTTTTTTCACTGCAGTTATTATCGAATTTTACAGTTGCTGTTGGTAGCATAGATGAAGATTTGTTTCATTTAGAGCTCATGTTTTTTAATTTATGACACATTTGCTTTTGACCATGACTTTGTTCACATGGGCGACTAATTTGCAAACAGGTCTCTCAAATGATTTGGGTAACTTCAGTAGTTCCACATAATTTTGAATCTTTAAACTCGTTAATATCAGTGCAGATCACATCATCGATTTATTTGGTTCAAATATGTTTTTTATCAACAGCACAATTCATAAGAAAACAATCAATTTCTAGTTTAACTTGTCAATTTTTGTGTTACCCATATTTTAGCACCGTTATCTGTCAACAAATGGCATAACATGTTTTTAGTAGTTTTAAAATATGCTGGGCAAACATAAATTAAATATCTTTTATTTTCAGTTCCACAATCTTATCAACAGAATTGAATGTCTATGGGAAAGTTACTGGTCTACATATTTGCCACTCCACTCTTCGAATATAATTTTTACAAAAAATGTTCCTTTATCAAGTGCATCTGTTTTCACACTAAAATAATTGCATCTTGGGTTAGTTTATGCGTATAATCAATCGTTGGTTAGTTCATGCATATATTTCTGAATTAGTTCATGCATACATTTTTATCATGCTGTGAATGACATTTCTGTGTCAAGTAAAAAAAAAACTGGGTATGTGATATCCATAAATAGCATACAGCTTAGGTAGCACTACCGGCTTCAAAGCAGACTCTATGGGGATTGTCGACAGTGGTAGTATGCAGATGGACAATTTTCGAAGAAACTATTGTTTTTATTCGGTGTAAAGTTGGCACTGTAAGGTTGCAGATTTGAACCCCCTGCCCTGCCAACCTGATTTTGGTTTTCAAGGTTTCCTGAATTTTCTTCAGGCAAATGCCAGGATACAGTCGAATTTCCTTTGTCAGGTAGTAAAACCATTAATTCGAAGTCTTCACGTAAAACACGTAAGCTGTCTCGTTCAGCTCTAGTCATATTAGGCTTAGGTGGTTTGGCCCTCGTCAGGATGCGCGTCGTCTCCCTGCGTATCTCTTCTGCTGCGTCCGTTGGAATATTCCGCACTGCTTGTTCCACTCCGGTGATGATACCCATGATAGGTACAGAACGTGGAGCCGGAGCGAAGTTTAATCCTTTCTTCAGGGCTGAGATAGCACCTTCGTCAATTTCCTTCACCGACAAGTTAATTACGGTTCGTCCGTCTTCCGTTGGCTGAGCGTCGTGCGGATGGATCACTTCCGTTTTTAGATGTTCTAGTGCATCGGAAGCCTAATGGAAGGTTAGGGCACAACGTTTACAGAAAACCTACACACACCGATCGCTATCTTAATGCTCAAAGTTTTCACCATCCTTCTCAGAAACTGGGAGTGCTCAATACTCTTGTCCATAGGGCAGAGGTGGTGTCCGACAATGAACATTTAAAGGAGGAACTACAACACCTGGAACGCGTATTTCGTGCCAATGGTTATAGCACTAAAGAAATCCGACGTGCAACCATCGGAAGACACAACAGAATCAAGACAGATGACAGAGATCAAGACAAGCCGTGTGCCTTTCTACCTTTCTGTGGAGCAGTAACATCAAAAATAGCAAGGTTACTCAACAAACAGGGAATCCGTTCGATTTTTTGACCTCCACCAAAAATTGGACAGCTGTTGCGAACTCCGAAAGATAGTCTCAATCTTCGGGCTCCTGGAGTGTACAAAATTCCATGTGAATACGGCACTTCTTATATAGGGCAAACCTTAAGGACAATTAATGAAAGACGAAAATAACACATCAGATATTTTAAAATTGGACAAAAAGAAAAATCTGCCTTAGCCGAACACGCCATTGACAACGGACACGAGCCATGCTTCGACAAAACGACACGCCTTTGTTACGCAAATAACTTTTGGGACAGTGTTGTGAAGAAGGCTATTGAGATTAGGCTTAGTAACAATGTTATTAATCGTGATCGAGGCCTCATTTTAAGCCAAGCTTGGAAGCCAGCATTTGGATTATTACAAACGAGACGGAATCGAGCCATATTAGGGCATACGAGTGACCTGATCGTGACGTCACCAAGCGAGCAGGGCCTATCTAGACCGCCCCTCCACGCGCTTCCCCTCCGTTCCCGGCTGCTGGCGCTATATAATAGACTACTGTGCGGCAGACTTCAGTAATGTTAAGCGGGGGATTGATAATGGAAGCAGTGCAAGCTTCCGAAACGTCGCCAGACGGCTCAATTCTGACGCGGCTTGAAACCCGAGAAGTTTTTATAAAAAATAAAGATTATTTACATTAGACCATTCTTATGCTGTGGCAACACTAACATTAATGTCTATTGTATATTTATTGCAATAATGAGTGCACTAAAATATTGGGTTCAAATACGAATTAAATGGAGTTGCTGCGCTTAAAATTCAACATTGAATACACAACGGTAAGCA
The DNA here is from genome assembly GCA_031002005.1 of Vandiemenella viatica. NCBI lineage: Eukaryota > Metazoa > Arthropoda > Insecta > Orthoptera > Morabidae > Vandiemenella > Vandiemenella viatica. Next base: position 107,577,643 of record JARYHS010012519.1, on the reverse strand, counting down.
ACATGCTATTTCAGTATGGAGTTTGAGCCTGCTTTATTGTGTTATATGAGTGCTAATAATTATTTTATGAATATATCATGTTAACAATCAAAGTACAAGATTTAGAAGAATGTGGTGGATGAATTACTTCATGGTTTTTTCATTCTGTATATTGTCTGTAACTACTTAAGACTGTAACAATGTGAAACGTTTGTGTGTCCGCAACAATGCCTTGAGAAGCACACACTAAATCCCTTTGATGTGAAAACCGAGACCACACTCCAAGCTTGTGCTTAACATCATTACTAACAGCATTAGCAAATTAGTGCACTTATTCTCTGCTCCACCTGTATTTAATGACAGATAACATGATAATTATTGGACATTAGAGATTAGTGTGGCTCCAGCATTATGGAGACATGCTCACGTTTTCACCATTATCCTCCTCGTGCCTAATGAAATCTTTAACTTAGAAGTTTGTAATTTTGCACTACTTAAGTTCTTACTGACCTTAAAGTATGATCATAACATAAAATCATGGCGGAGGTGGAAGGAAAAAAAAATTATATGAGTAGTGAGTGGCTAAACAAATGGGTTTTTATATATATATATATCTCCTTGGCTGAAATGATGGCTGACAATCTGCTGGCTCTCAAAACATTTAGACTTTCCTTTTTAATTCATGATTTGTCAATGGTTTGGCCAACAAATCATTTAAAAAATACCGTTCTGTCTTTATTTACAAAACTATTGAGTTGCTAATTATTGTAAAACTTGCAGCAATATGTAATCTGCTAAAATCAATGGTAAACTGTAGTAATCTTTCTGAAATTAATTATTAATTTGTGTCAGCAAATAATCATATGCATATTTTGATCGAGAATTTCAGTAATCAAATATTTATTTTATTATTGTACGGTCATAGAAAAATACATTACATCTATTAGAAAATAAATCAATAACGTTCAAACTACTAGGTAAATTTGCACAAGAGACTCAATTGTCAAAAATTGAAATAACTATTTCTCAAGTAATCTGTTTTGTCACTCATATACTTCCCAACATGTGCCCTGAGGTCACATTCCAACACAACACTATGCACAATCTATCTTTCTGCCCACAATTGCATTTGGAGGAATCCAGCCAGATATATTTAAAAAAGAAATTAGTGCATCTGCCATGTCCTGTGTGTATTCTGTTCAAGGCAGTCCATAAGCTTTTTGGATGGTTAAAGCCAGTTTGCTTCCATGTGGTACACCATGGGTATTGCTAAATGAACTGGTACACTGGTTACCAAACAATCAATGAAATTGATCTGGTGTACATTTCATCATAGTAATCAAATAGTAAGTGTGTCTTGAATTTTTTTTTTTAATGAAAGATAAAGCAGATCCATCACTCACCCAAATTGAAGGTATAAAAAATTATACTTGCAAGTGAGGAGTTTACTAGAGTGAGGAAAATGTCTATTAAGTGTGTGTTGGTTGACCAATTCCTACCTATGGAGTTTGGATGGATATGTGGGTTCAGGGAGTGCTCTTATGTCTCTGGCTGTGAAATAGGTTTTAGGGGCACTTGAAAGTGTTATTTTCAATCATCTCCATAAATGATTTACTTGATTTTCCACCTTTTTGTAACTCTTTAAGTAATTGACTGAGTTATAACAAAAACTCTGCTGTGATTCCTAAGGCTTCCACGGCGGTCTTTGTTCATGATTAATAACTTTTCGGGTTATGCCGCATTGTTTTTTGAAAGTTTAGGAATTTCAAAAAACAACGCAGCATAACCTGAAAAGTTATTAATCAAAAACTCTACTATGTTTTTTTTTTACTTCCTAAAGAATTACATGTTCTTTATCATCACAGAAAATATGAAATTCATATACCACGGAATAATATTGTTTAGTCACTCTTAGAATATGCATTTCCATTTTTCCAATTGCTTTCTCTTTGTTATTGGTAAACCCTTGTGTCTTTTTCACCATCCATTATATTCTCTTCAGTTAGCTGATCTCCTAGTGGATGTTATTTGTTTTTCCCAAATTTCTCAGGATGTTGGCCAGTTGGAAGTTATTTGGCAGGTACTCTCTGCGTCATTACAATACTGATATGGAGGGTGACTGATTCTTTCATCCCCTCTTCAAACATAGGACAGATTTGTTTCTTATACTTTGTGATGATCATCCAGCTTTGTCAGAAGATTGATTCTTCATTTAATTGTCATCGGCTGTGTCTGCATCAACTCTGAGAGGTATCGGGATGCAGATTTTATTATTTCTCGAATATTCAAGGGGAGTCTGGTTACTGAACGTGGTAGATGTATTTTTTGAAAAAATTCCTTTAGTGTTCATTTTTTTGCTTGGAACCTGGATCTGTTAATTCTTGGTTAGAAACCAGTACCATAACACAAGAATTTCATGCCATTTCACATTAGGAGACTCAACAGTATGAAGTTGCAGCAATTTAATAGAAGTTTTAGCAATGATGGTGGATACTATTTATACTTGACTTTTCAAAAGGGAGCTGAAATTACCATTGAAGTTTTATTTTGTACGTGGCTGTTGATACTTCTGTGAATAAGACAGGTATATTTATCATCTCCCGACTTCCCTCTCTTCCCATTCTCCCATGTTGTCTTCAACATAACCTTTGTAATTAAAGAGGATTTTTTTCCCCCACGGGTTTCATGGTTTTTGTTCTGATAAAGGTTTTAAACTGAAGAGTTTAACAATTGTCCCTATTTGTTCCTTCTGCTATATTTTCACCACTGAGATGCTATTTATGGTAAGTGGTTGTTTCTTTTCTATTTTCTTATTTACATTTAGATGATAGTGACAATGGAACTGCCACTTGGCAATGAAATTCATGTATTAAGTTTGGATGTGTACACATCTTTCCCCTTGCCATATGTCTCACCTCTGTCATGGGTTAGGTTATTCACTGAAATATTGTAGTGTGTGTTCATGATTTTTTTTCCTCTTTTTTTTGTATGTGTGTTCATCCTGGCCCTGTGGTAATGACTGATTATTATACTCATTTATATCTAGTGTTTTCAGTTCATAATATACTGCAGTAATGTTTTTATAGCCTCATTCAGATAAATGAATATCATATATGATAGGATATGCCAGTTAGATCATTGTTTAATCATGTCAGTTTTGGTGTTTGTTTGTTTCTTAAAGATTGATTTACTTTTTGAACTATCCTGTCTGTGGTAATATCTGAGTATGTAAGATCAAGGAGCTTCACAGCAGTGTCTATTGATAAAAAATTCCCAAGCTTCCAGACTCGTCAAAATGTTGCATTTACTGGGATTTTTGAGCCTCCTAATCCTCGCCCTTATTTTCAGCTGCTGGGAGCTTGAGAATTTTTTTTTATATCAAGATCCAGATATTTTCTCACCTGATCAGTACTATAAATTGAATAAATTACCATTGTGAAGATAAAACGTTGTCATTTCCCATACAGCAGTGCAGGAAGTTAACAATACTTCATTAAACTTTAGTTTATCCAAAACATTAAATTTCAGGAAAAAGAAGTGTATGGATTTAAATAATTATTATTTTTCACACATACATACAATGGCATGAAAAATCTCCTTTTGGCTTAACAGTTGTGTGGTTTATCATAAAGATTATGAGTTCAGTGATGATTCACACTATTTGATTAAAATTATTTACTAGAGTTTTATTTTCTTTTTATATAATGTTGTTGAACTCGATTGATTGTTATTGCTATTCCACTTTTTTGTGGATCGCCCACCACATCCTCTCTCTGCAATGTTCTTATTTCAAAGTAATGCCCATCTGCTACCATCTGCCGTTTTGATGAGGAAGCGGATGATTTGCTATCTGTCTGTGTAACTTGTGTTCTGTCTGATAAGAGCATTTTTGTTTGTGAAATAGAGTACTTATGAGATAGAGATAGGGGACCAACCAAACATTCAGATAGGTGATTGCAGAAAAGCACCTAAATATCTCAATCAGGATGGCTACAACACAGGGCCCAGGACTTTAATTAGGTCTGTTGTACCGTCTCGATTCAGTGGAGTGGTGCTGTAATGCATGTAGCCACATTGGTGGGTACTGTGTTGAATTGATTACAATGGTAATTAAGCGATATTGTTTGGTTTGATATGCTTTAAGATAATTTTGTTCATTCCAGTGGAAATGCAGACACACTATTCAGTTTTGTATTATTTTTGCTTTCAGATTGATAGTGTAAAGTTGTTGCAAAAAAATGTTAGTCACTTTTATATTTTACTATATATTATGTTGTAACTATCATTTTCCAATTTTTTCTTCAGATTGGACAATGGATGGATAATCAAGATAGGGCGTGGACTTGATTATTTTAAAGCTCCAGGCAACAAATTCTCCCTGGGAATGTTTGAACTTGACCTTAGACACTGCCATCAGACCACTGTTGACATCTACCACTCAAAGAAATGAATGGTTAGTTTCAGTTTTGTATCTCCCTTATTGTAATGAGTTAGTAAAATCTGCTCAGACTCAGATTAATATGTATACTTCAACAATTTTCAAACTTGCTTCTGTATGGAGGAAATTAATTTTCTATTGAAATTCTAATGTAAAATCGTTATTTTTCATTCATTCTTTTAGTCATTTGGAATAGACTTTGAATATTTTTGATTATTATTTCTATAGATGCCTAATTCATTAACTGATTTAATTAGATGCCAAGCGAATAGAAAATCACATTAGAAGGTTGCATCATTGGAGATTAGTAACATTTCAGAGGTGTAATTAGATAAGTATCAATGGACATAAAGCAAAGTGGACAATATTTGGAGCGAAAGATCCACCATGGATACACACATGTTCAAAAAAGATTTGGGAATTGTAGGGACACAGAAACCTTAACTGAGTGTAAAGGGCATTAGAAAAATGTGATGGATGTGACATTTAACAATTTCTTTTGCAATTTGCTTTCAGAAACCCTTCCTAAAACCAAAAAGACATATTGCTCATACTTATAAAAATAGACAATTGTGATTCTTACAGTAATACTGATGTGAAATTAGTAAAAACCATTCATGCCATTTAGATTTAGATAGGGCTTCATTAGAAATAGCTTCTGCAGGTATTGTAAAGCAACTGATGATTCTGGTGATATCCCAGGAGAGTTTTCAGAGTATGCCACTAAAGTAATACTGTTTCTCAGTGACATATACTGTAAGTTGTTAGATGAGAACAGAGTATCCTTCAGCTTGGAGATCATGCAGGTTACTTCTATTTTCAGGAAAGGAGGCTGAACAGAGCCCAGTAACTATTGACCAATATCTTTGACATTTTCTGCAATAGGTATCTTAAGCACAGCATATGTTCAAAAATAATGAAATTCTAACTTAATTTTATCCATAATTCTCTAGATTGATGTTACTGTATTAATCAGACAAAAGGTAGAATGAGAAACAGCCTTCAGTCACTAGAATACAAATTTTATTGTATTACACAATGCATTTTGGACCCTGTGGATCCATCTTCAGGTGTCTATGGTATTTACATTGGTTTTAAAATTTCCTTAAGTGAGATTCATGCCTAGTAAAGTTTGTTCCTGTGCTGAAAAATGATTTCAAGTAAGTGTCGTGAACACGTTTTATTATGTGAGAAAAGATTAAATATGAAAACATTGTGGAAAACTTACCAGAATTGACGAGATGCTGAATAATTAGTTTCATATACATATTTACTACTGCGGAGCACTGTACTAGACATGATGTGTATTACAAGTTATTCAAAGATGAAAATTATTATTCGTTGCCAGAGTATATCTTGTTGGTGATCTTTTCTTGTCTCTAGTATTTAACCTTAAACTGAAAATAAATCTGTAAACATATTGAAGTAATAGTGGCTAGTGAAGTCTACTTGTTCATTTAACATATGTTCTGGGCTTTTTATCTTGTGGAGGAATATTTCTGACTGTTCTAACAGATCAATTTTCTTGGCATTGGACTGCATATGTAGTACTGTTAAATTATTTTGAATGTCGTTAATAACATGTTTTGTGTCGTACATGTGTTCTGCAATGGCTGATTTTTCGAAGTGGTTTAATCTAAAAGCGTTCATGTGTTCTTTGAAACGGGTTTGAAAACTTCTGCCAGTTTTACCGATGTAATATGCTGGACGGTCTAGGCATGATATTTTGTATACTCCACTGTTCTTGATTTTCTGTTTGTCTGTTTTATGTCATGTTCTAATGGGTGACCTAGCTTATTATTAGTGGGGGATGCTATTGCTACATTGGTTTTCCTAAATAAGTTGGCAATTTTTTGTGATATGGGACTAAATATGGAATGTTGATATATATTTTCTTCTCTTTATCTGAATTGTACTGTGTTATTGTATTGTTATTTTTCTGTATTTCAGTGGATAATTAGTCAATTAATTTGGATGTGTAACCATTGTTCACTGCTATGGTTTTTATTGTCTTTATTTCTTGTTTGAGAATGTTTTTCTCTAGGTTCAATCAATGTGCTCTGTGTAGCATTGCCCTGAAAGCTGCATGTTTGTGTGTGAGAGGATGGAATGATGAACTGTCTATAGTTGTCTGTGTATGTGTGTTTTCTGTATATGTTGAATCTGTGTTTTTGTTGTATGTTAGTGATTCTGAGTTCTAGAAAATTTATGCTATGGTTCTCTTCATGTTCAACTTTGAACGTTAAGTTTTTGTGGAGGGAGTTGAAGAATCCAAGTAGTTCTTCAGCTTCTTCTTTGGTGCCATCCAGTAATAGCAATGTGTCATCTACATACCTCCAGTAATATACAATTTTATCTTTAAGTTCATTGTTGTCTTTGAAAAACTTATTTTCTAAGAGGTTGAGAAATACATCTGCCAAGAAACTTGATATACTATTGCCCATAGCCAGTCCGTCTTTCTGCTGGTACACTTTCTTATTAAAGGTGAAATAATTATGTGATAATATAAGTTCGCAAAATCATTTTTGTTCTTTACTGAGTATGATGTCTCAAAGGTTCAGAATTCAGCAACTGAGAAACTTTGGAAGCGGGTGTGCTGGAATTTAGGTCTTATTGGGATGTTAGGTATGTGTATTTTCGGTTGTACTCTCAATCTAGGTGCAGTGGGGTTCATGATAATACATGATCTTGTTTGTTGTTCAGTAAATAAAAAGTTGCAGCTGTTGACTATTTTCCTGATTTTGTTCTGGAATTTTACTGTTGGATCTGTCTTCAGTTCAATTATGTTGTTTTCAGGAAAGAAATTGGTTACTTTGGTGTTATAGTCATCTTTGTACATAATTACTATAGAGTTTCCCTTGTCAGCTTTAACAGTCATTACATTTTTGTGGTTTAGTTTCTTATTTATAGTATCAACAAGTTTTTGTTCTATTTGCATCGTTTTCTGGGTCTCTCTATAGCGATTTTTCTCATTCTGCATAATTTTGTTTATGTTGTATGCCAGTACAGTCTGTTCAGTGTTATTTAAGTTAGCTATGTCTGCTGCTTTTTTGGTTTGTACAATGAGGTTTTTAAAATTATAGTTATTTAATTTGGGCTATATGTTGTGTTTTAGACCCTTTTTAAGCAGTTGTTTTTCTTTTTCGCTAAAGGGGATGTCAGTTCGATTAATGACTCTCTCATAAAATTGTTTAATGTGGGAAGTTGTGTTTGCTTGGGCTTGCTGAGATTTCTGTTGTATGGATTCTAACTTTTTTTGGTGCTTGTCTGAGATTACATTTAGTAATGCTCTATAAGAAGAAAGATGAAATTAATAAATGATGTTATTATACATAGAATTAGCTAATACATTACATCCACTGCAACTAGAATATGTTTAAGTCTATATAACAAATATTACAGAGTGTCCCCGGCCCCAGCTCGAGGTCTGAGATGGCCTGCCACCCCTTGAAACAGCTTCCGACCATTCTCCATCGGGAGGAGTGGTGGAGCTAAAAGTAAAGGTCACTCATTGCCCATAAATTTGGCACCCCGGTTTGCCCCCTCCCTAGATCTGGCATTGACAGAATACCCCAATGAATTTGCCACGGGCCTCAATGGTATAGTTACACCAATGCTTGTTGACCTTGTTTCACAGTTCCTGCTATCACTATCCTCTCTGTTAGTGACAGTTTCCATAAACTTAGAACATAGTAGCTGTTCTGCCAATATATCTGTGTTAGCAGATAATTGACAGGTACCTCCCATCATGGCTGTGTACAATTGGTCAATGTTAAAAACCCAAGGCCCTGTGTACCAGCCATCCTTTTTCCTGTTTTTAGGCAATTTTCTGTTATCATCTAGCAAATGTTCCCTTTCTCCACCAAACTACACATTTCACAAACAAAAATACATTTATCACATAGAACACAACTTACATGTTTCACAGGCAGATGACAATTCATTCTCATCCCCCCATTGAAACTATGATAGGCCTATCAAGCTGGTAGTAGATGGAGATTTGCTTTGAAATGAGCATAACCTCTGGAAGAGAGTATGTACCAAAACATTCTAGACGTGATAATTATGACGACTCAATAGGAATCAGTTTTATATATCCATGTTCTCCTGTCTGTGACTCCCCTCCTCCACCCAGTAAAAAGAAAACTGTACATGCCTTCTACACTTTTTTTATTTTCATTACTGGTGAACTTATTCTTATTTCATTTAAAAGAATGAGTGAAGTAAACTCATCACTTCCTGAAATTAAAGGGAGATGGTCAGCATTAGTGCTTTACATATTCTTTTTTTTTTTTCATAAGTACCTAGTCCATTAGGTGAGTGATTAACTCAGACCTGTGATTCAGGGGATTCAGTGGATTCAATCCCCAGCTCAGTGATATGGATTTTATTTACCAGAAATTGCTTTAGGAAGGCTAGGATGGGTTTTACAAAAGATCACTGTCAAATCCTTTTCCCCCATTCTCTCCCCATGACCCCAACAAGCTGGGAAAGCTAGAAGATTGGAATTTAAGCAAAATAAATAAATAAACATCATTACTACCTGACTCACACATTTTACATTCCTATCAACAACAAAGGGTTAAGTTTGAGAATTTCATTGTTGTTACATGTTTGCTCACTGCCCCCTACCCCCATTTTGCATTTGTGCATTGTCTTGTCATGGCATGATTTAAACAATTCTCTCTCTTATAATTTGAGGATTTGTAAGCTGGTTTTACAAAAAGAGGACGAGTTTTGAGATAATTGTCTGTTGTAACATTCATTACTTTCTATTTTAGTTAAATGATGCGGTGTTTTGATTATTTACAGCAGTGGATCTTTAGCTAACACCAAAACTATAATACATTTTGCTATCAAAGAAGTTGTTGTGTATGTGGTACCGACAGTTGATAATTCCCATCCTTCACAATGTTGTATTTGCTGTTGAACATCCAACACCCGAAAATTTCAATTTCTTTTGTGATCGTCTGTTACGCGTGTTCACACCACCCACCAATCATCTGAGGTAAGTGGTGATTCATATCCCTTTCCTAATCTGATGTTCCTTTTTCTACTTTCATTGTTACTATATAAAATCCATAAACCTGGAAGCCCTGCACTCCCTGGTGTTGCCACTTATGATTCACCGATGGAACATACATCTGCCTTGGTTATGTAATATCGACAGTCCCTAGTCAGCCAGCTCCCCTCATATAATAAAGACACACAACACTATCTTCTTCATCTTACTGCTGTACCCACATTTCTTCCTCCTAACTACATCCTGGTAACTATTGATATAGCATCCTTGTACACTAACATTCTCCATTGCCATGGAACATTTTTTTTTTTAATCACAGTATTTCCAACAGCCTCCCCAGCATATTAATCCTCGTCGCACTGGGCCACTTAATACTAAACAATAACTTTTTTGAGCCAAATTCTCAAAGGTAAAATTTATCACCAGATTTGTGCCACTGCCTTGAGTACCCCCATACACAAACCTCTTCCTAGGTTGTCTTGCACTATTGTTTTTGGATGAAGTCCACCTGTAATTCCTTATGTGGTTCAGATTCAAAGCTGACATTTTTATGATCTGAGCCCACAGGGAAAACAACCTTCTCAACTTCCTTAACAGTCTGAATGCCTTTAACACCATGAACTTCCTAGATGTGGCTTGTCTCTCTCTAATGGCCACCTTAGCTCTTCTGTCCACACCAAACCTACCAACCTACAACAGTATCTCAGTTACGACAGTAGCCATCTTATCTCTAAATGCTCCCTTTCCTGTAACCTTCACGTTCATGGGGGTTTTATATTATTTAACTAGCTGGTCCTCACACAGTATTCCAACATCATCTCCCAAGCTCTGATAAACTGCAATTACCCACTAAAATTGGTACACAAATAACTTTTGCATACCTCATGACACCCTGCACAACATATCAAATGCCCTACCTCTCAAAAACCAACCATAGTTCAGTCCTGGTCACTTGGTACTTTCCTGAATTTTACTCCATCAACCAAAAACTTCAGCTTGGTTATGATTTCCTTCAAACTTGCCCAGAAATGAGAGCCTCTCTCCTTAAAATCATCTCTGTCCTTCCCAGGACATGCTTCAGTATACCCCCCAACATCACCAAAATCCTAGTCCACAAACATGATCTTCTTTATCCTACTAGACAAACCCAAGGATCTTTCCCATGCAACAGATTCCACTGCATATTGTGGAACACACACCATGTTCCTACCGCCATCAGCAACTCAGTCACTGGGGAATATTTCTTCATCACAGGACATGCCACTTGTGAAACTTCCCATGCTATATACTAGCTAACCTGTAATTATTGTCTGGCCTCCTACGTAGGTTTAACATTGAATCCACTGTCCATTACAGTGAATGGCCACAGACAAATGGTGTTTGCCCAGAATTCTGACCACCCAGTATCTTTTTGTGTCACCACACATCATGCCAACAATTTTAATTCTTGCTTGACCATCTGTGCTATCATCAGAATCCTCTCAAACAGCAGCAGCTCCTCTGAATTCAGGTGTTAACTGGATTACTAGTACAAACTGTGTACCAGACAGCAGCCATGTTTCAAATTAGGATAACACCCAGTAATCTTCCTTCTTTTCCATTCCTATCTCCACCCTCACTATCTCTACCCAGCATAAACCATTGCACATCAGAGATGATGTTCAATTAGTATGTAATAAATTTGAGTTTTGGTTCATTTATTTAATTTTTTTGTGTTCTATATTTGTACAATATTTCCTGCCAACTTTCACCTGCCCGTGATTTGTTTTCTGTGATACAGTTTCCAATCTTAAATTGCTGGGGGGTTATGATTTTTCATGGAAAAATTTATTTGTGATATACAAATTTGTTAAAATTACTCATTTAGTTACTTCATGAAAATCACAAACTCCAGAAAGATTGTTATAGTTTTCTTGTAAAATGCAAGAGGCTAAATATCACTATAAATTTTGAAAGAATTTTCTGATTAGTAGGTTAGAAAATAAAAGAACAGGGTTAGAGTTAGGTTTTCCACACTTTTCACGTAGAGCTCAGATAACTCATGAAATAAAAAGAAAAATACAAACATTTAGAGAGTTGACAGCTTACATTTCCTAATCATGTATGTTTATTTGTGCCAACTAGGACTACATTAAGCCTTTGTTTTGGCTTGGATTTGCTGTGTATGCGTATACATCAATGTTACAACAAGGGGTGAACCATGGAATAATCAGCAGATTATTTACATAAAAATTTTCATTCAACTCTCCACCAAACACATACTTATATTCATCCCTTTCTCTTCCTGTCCTCCTGATTTTTTCCAAATTTTACATTTTGATTGTATTAAGGTTGGCTCACTGGGCATGATGGGTGAGCACTAAAACTCTGTCCTTGCATTCAGTAAGAAATATATTCGGATCTCTGTCAAACCATTCAGATTTCAATTTTCCATGGTTTCCCAAAATCATTGGAGCTGAATACTGGGATGGTTTCTGCAAAAAGGCCATGACAAAATTCCTTCTCATTCCCCCCCCCCCCCCTCCCCACACACACAGTATTTTCTTGCTTCTATCGATCTTGACATTGACGAGGTGTAAAGTCATAAAAAAGTTTCATTTTTCAGTGGCTCTATTAAGTTTTGTGTGCCTATCAACCAGAAGAAGCTCCAAATTAAAAGCTGAAGTCATTTATACTTAAACCATACCATATAGTCTGCAAAGAAGTTATTTGAAGAATTATAATGCAAGTACTTATTTCATTTAGAAACAGACTTGGCCTTGTCCTTTAATACAGCCATGCTTTGAATCACCTTATGTCAATGACAAAATTTAGCAGATTACTTAAATTTAGCAAGCTTCAGGTTTATAAATATATGAACCTCAGTATTCAACAAATCAAAAGCAATGTTATCTGCAACAAGCCGGGATGATTTAATCATGCCTCCATAATTCATAAAACCTATAATCAGAGAAACATTACCTTTTATGTAACTTTAAGTTTGTTACTTTCCTTCATTTTAATTGAATTATGAAATTAACTATGATTACATTTTATAAGCAGCAGGATTGCCTAGTAACCATCATGAATTTACTGTATAATTGTTTAGAAAAATTGTTGTATTTATTGTTTAAAGACAAAGTTAACACATTTAACTTTCAAACCTGTATGAGTGTGTGCTTTTTTCTTCTTTCTTATTCTGCATTGCAAGTTTCATGCATCTGAATTTTATCCCTTTGGTGACATGTGTTTGGAATTACATTGAGCTTGAATGAAATTTTTATTTATGCAAAAATATATATATAAAAGTATTTATACAAAAATAAAAGTAGCTGCTTTGTGTGAAGTTTATACTTTACTTTCTCTTTTCAGATATTGATTTCCACAAGTACAATCATCTACATTATGCAAAAGATCAAACCAGAATTTTTAAATGGGAACACACAGACTTTGGAACATTGGTATTCGTATCATTGTGAAGAATAAAGTACAAAATAAAAAAGCATGGAAATCCATTTTATCATGAATGTTTTCAGAAAAAAAAACTTTTATTTAATTAGGTTATACTTTCAAAATAGTTTCTCGTAAATCAGACTTACGAGAAACTTTTTTTTTTTTCAATTTTAGTGGGTAGTTTTTAATATAACTTAAATCTTCATTCTCATCCTCAGAATCAACACTAAGTGATGCTATGAATCCTTAAAAAATTTAAATTTTCCAGGAAATCTTGATGTCTAGTCTAAATGAAAGTATGTTTTAGGCTTATTCTCAATATTTTGATTTGATTCAACTGTCTGTTTCGTTTCATAAGTGAAATAAAATGTATAATGTAAAGATTGTCAGAGTAAAATTAGGAAATTAAGGATAAAAGTCAACCAGTTTGTTTAGTTAAGACACTGCAAATTCCCTTTCCATGGCAGATAGTGTCATGTTGCTTTGGAATTTCTCTGAGCTATGATACTTTTAAAATATCAGGGAAACCTGAAAACTATTGAAGATCTACTGGATCTGTATACTGTAAATTTTTTCCTTAGTGATACTTAGAGTACTGCAGTAGTAATTAACTGACTAAAAAGACAATATTTCTGTGAACACACAAAAAAATGTTATTATTGATAACATTTCCAATTTACTATGATGAAGTGTTTTTAGCTACATTTATACAAGACTATTGGCAGATTGTGGTTAAGGACATTATCACAAACAAAATGGGGATGCCGATCATTTTTGTTTCATTGGTAGTATAGTTACTCGCCATTTTGTGAAAATATTAAATGGGAATTATTTTTACATTTTTCTACCCATTGTTTACTGCACTGAAATATTAAAATAATTTAATTTTAATTTTTTATTACCATTTTGTATTTGAAGTACAAAAATGTCTACATATTTTAGTGGTCTTCATTTTAGTCTTTTACTAACTGTAAATAAGTTTCCGCTTTCATTGGTTCTTACGTTTTTCCATTCTCATTTTTCATTTCCATTTTCTTATTTTTTCTTTAATCCAAATTTGCCAAAGATTGTACAATCTTAATTTTGTATTATTTCATGTAGGTTGTTAACTTAAGGGTTTTATTTTTTTCCTTCTTCTTTCTTTTGCAAATACTTATTTTTAAGCAGTGGGTTCCACTTAATATTTTGTGTGTTTATTTTTTACTTTTATGCTTCCTGGGTTAAAAGTATTTTCCTATCGTTTAGTTAGAATGGAATTGGAGAAAGTATTATGAGCTTGATAAATTAACTCAGGGAGATTCTTTGTTTTTTTAAGCATGGTACTAGAAGAATGAAAGAAATGTTCATTTATTTATTGATTGTTTGTAACTAAGTTGTCCTTTAATGTAGTTTGAAGTGACTGAGCTAATAATTAGCTATATTCATAAAAAATGTATATAATATTTTAAATGCTAAGATTACCCTTTTGAAAAGTTATTTTTATTTTTTAATTTAGCATATATAACGTAAGTCGGTAACTTTTTATTTTATTCCATTGAAAAATGTTTGGTAGATTTTTACTGTGAGTCGACTAGGTGCATTACCATGGTCTGTTGTACTTAGTCTTTCACTGTGTGTTCCTATTAGATAACAAATGGCTTCTGAGGTCAGTTTTATGTTAATTTCTACCAATAAGACCTCAAGGAGAGGGAGGGGAGATCAGGAGCATAAAACCAATGAGATCCTATTAAAATTATATGCACTAGGAAAAAAACTGGTTTTACATTTATATCGAGCTCTTCAGTATTTAAAATTAAGGGTTTCAGAGAGTAGGAAATAGACACTTATTCAGTTTTGTGAATTTATTAACTGTTCTCTTGCCAGACTGATGTTCAGATAAAAGAGTTGTTCTGATAAAGTTATACCAATAAGCTGAATTATTTAAAGTTCTTTTGTGTTCCTTGTTTCAGTATATTTTCTGAATCAAGGAGTTATTAATTTCTGAACAATTTTTTTTTTTAATTTGAGTGGGAACAAATTTAAGTAAGCAATTGAGAAAAGCAAATGTCTATATTTTTTGTACATTTTTACAGTATATTTACAATAGTAAAATATTTGGTATTTTCCAGTCTGTGTTTTATACAAAGAATAAAGAAAAGTATAAGAGTATTTACATATTGAATATATTACATTTCTCACCGCACATGAAGGCAGGAGGGCTGCAATGAGCAAATAAACACAAACATGTGTTGAAATATTTTGGTGTTTAGAGGTGAGACATGGCAAGGGGATCTCATGCTCTTTTACTTGTAAGCTTCAGCCGTGATAATTCTCGATGTGTACTCATTTGATTCCCTTGATATATGTCACACCTCAAAAACATTATTAAAGTTTATACTAGAATATACTGTAAAGTGTGTTCATGTTTGTCGTGGACCTGCTGTCTTCATTTTTGGTGAGTGATTGGTTTATTTTCCCTTCCTTATTTTCATTGTGTAACAGCATTTTTACTTTAGCTATTATTACATTTCAGTTTAAATATTTCGAAGAGAACATAACTCAAAACACTTGATTCCCTGACGATAAATTAAAAAAATAGGGGACATAAAAGTTGAGTATATAAATTTCTTCTTAATTAGATGGAATATTTGCTGTGATGTTAAACTTGCACTTGGCAGAACTACAAAAGTGAAATTCACTTGAAATCTTGATTTTAAATAGTGGGAAACTGTTAAAATCAAGATGGGTTGGAGCAGAGTGTTAGTTACCACTTAGGTCTAAGAAACATCTAGCTTCCTGAGGAAGTTGAAAAAAATAAAATAATGGCTTGAAAAAAAATACCACCAGATTTTTTCCACAACTTGAGAAAAAAAAATATTGTGATACTTTGCCACCTTGTGTGCTCTTCAGGACAAGAATCATAGTGAATCTGACAGCAATTTTTTTCCTTGACCACGCACTTCAATTTCATTCCTAGAATTTACAAGGAGCATTTTACTTTGTAGATGTATTTTGAATTAATTGACTAATCATGATAACAAACTGAGCATTTCTGTAAATTTTAGGTTTTCTGATTATTTTTTTCTTTTGTATGTTCTGGAGCTGGCAACCAATTCTATGTTGGAATGGAAAATTTACAGAATTTTGTTGAAAATTTATAGTAATTTTTTGGGAATGGTGATCACCAGATTTATGAAATTTAATTTATTGTAGTTTGATGTAACATTGACATCAGGAATTGAGACAACACTTTTCAGAAGGCTTTTACACTACAATCATTGGCAGTATGCTGCTTACACTGGTCCTCATTAAGAAAATACTGCCAGTATGTTGGATTATAAGTGCTATCTTGTAGGATGACACTATTTAGTTTGTTTAGTGTGTATACTTTTTTTAATGTTAGGGCATATGTTGTGACCCAATTCCATTGTTCATTAGAATATAAAGACATAGCCATATATGATTATTTATTAGTTTCCTTTGGTCACCTTCTCTATTTTTTCAATATAATTAACTACAGCTTTATGTGATGTTACTTAAATTGTCAGATTATGCTCTTATCTCAAAGTTATGTTGGTTCATGGCATTCAATATGCATGACACAACTTGTGTTGGGGTCATCGTTACTCATAACTTTTAATTATACAAAGGTGTTATTAACAGAGATAGCCACAGAAGCATGTGAATTTATTCAAAACTGCTTCCAAAGTATTTAGAAGTCACTCTGGAACAGCCCTTGCCATTTTAAAGGCAACTTTTTAATTTAATTATTTTATTTCATTTCATTGTGATGGAATGTATACTCTAATGACAGTTTCCCTACATACCCATTTTCCCCATTTCCTGTACCTCCTACTTTTGCCCTCTACAAGTTTCAACTTTGAATCTTTCAACATTTTTGGTAAATTATTCATCATTTCTCTGGACCCTTATCTACAAAAGAAAATCTTCCCACATCCTTGCCAGTGAGTACAATAAACTGATCCTAAAAGCCTATAAAGAAGTTATTGGAACGTAAGCATACGTTCACTGTGCTAGTTTTGTGTACCCAGATAGTAATGAGAACTAATTGAAGAGATTTATTGTTGCTTCATTCCTGTCAGTAACCCATTTTAGCAAATAATATTACTTGAATCCTCACAAGGAGAGTGGCCAAGATAAAAGTCACAAAAATCATCTGTCACACACTCTGTATTAATATCCACAAAATGAATGTTTTAGAGAAAATATCCACCCTCACCTAGTTAGGACCTTCTAAACCAGTTTCAAGAAATCAATGGAAGAGAGACTGAAATGTGAAAAAAGTATGGTTTACATGGCAGTACGTTGCTTAGTGGATAGCAAGAAATTCAACCTTGTATCCATGCTTGTTAATGTGCTGCCATATTGGTTTAAGGTTGTGCAACAGGAGAGGATTAAATAATGTGTCTAACCTACTGGCTTTCCTGATTATTGCATTGAACTGGTTTGATATAACTCTCTAAGTGAATGCCAAAATAGTTTCTGCCTCATAAATTATGTATTTCACATAGCTTGAAGTACTCGGAAAAATACAAAAAAAAAAAAAAAAAGTCTAATTGTACAGTCTGCTCAGCAAACAAGTATATAAATGACCAGAGCCAGTAATGCCAATGTACTTTCTCATAGGGAATACATACATTCCTCAAAATTCATTATGTGCTCTAGGGTCTCATGTTAGAAATTAATTTCCATTTTATTAAGTGTCTCCATCTGTCTGTGAAACGTGTAATCAGTGATGTATATGATATGCATATGGTATTATCTAATATGATGAGTGATCATTGCTTTCACTATACTGTTATATTCGTTATGTTAAACAACCAGGTTTTTCCTAACTCAGCTATCAGTCATGGAACCTTGAAATGATCTCTGGTTTTCAGTGTGTGAGAACAGTTTTCAAGATAATGGAATCTCAAATTCTAGTAATATATAATACATATACAAAACTTTGATAATAGTTCCTTATTTTTACATACAACTTTGCTATGAAAGAACTAAATCCCATTTTATCAGTCTCTTATTTTTTGCACACATTTCATTGTGTTAAGTCTTCCAGAGATACCTTATTTATTTAAACATAGCTCTCTTGACGTGAGGAATATAAAAGAAATGAATCAAGTAACCGTGGTTCTACCAGTTCTGTTGCCTCCAAATCTGCTATCACTTTTGTTCCACAGTTGGCAGCTATCTTTCGGAGAGCAGCCTGTAAAAATTTATTGATATTAAAATTTTGATACTTAAATGAAAATCTGTCCAGTAAGTAATGAATTGTAAATTTTATGAAATAGTAAAATTTAGTAAACTACTGATTTACCAAACATGCAACAAGTACACCATCACTGTGGTTCCTCTCTCGGTCTTCTCGACATAGCCTCACGAGGCGTGTTACTCCTTGTAGATCTACAACTTCCTGTGCAACTGCTTTGTCAGTGCAAAGCCTGTAATGTAAAATAGAAATAATCAATATGTGCAGAAGCAAAACTTCATGTTAAGTTAATAATCTATGCAAATGTTTCAACTCAAATATTTCGCAGTATGACCAGATGAAAAAAAAGAATTGAAAGATTTTGTTTTCATTAATGAAGTTTGAAAATGTTTCTTTTGTATGTGACCTCATTTCTTGAAGGATGGTAGTTTGGAGAGAGAGAGAGAGTTTGCAAAGGTGGAGGATGAGGGGGGGGGAGGGGGGGGGCAAGTAGGTTATAATTGTAAAAATGTCATCAGCATCTGTCACATCTTTAGATAATGTAACTGAACTGTGAGGCATTGTGACATTTTAATTCTGAATTACAACAGTCGGTTATATACAATACGAAATAACACAGTGGTACATTAAAACACATGTTGTTTACAGCTGGCTGGAAACATTTGTGCACAATAGAATTATGATTAGGTCATTACTTTGTTAATTCCTTTTCCTCCTTTATGTAGAAGATAGAAAATGATTCTGTACTTATAGATCATCTTAAAAGTAATGTTAACAATGCAGATTTTTTTCCTTTCTGCATTTTTGTTTCCTTTAACTTCCCATATTAATCTGGGCGATGTCTTCGTAGTGTTAATAAATGAAGAATTGAAAGCAAAATAAGGAGAAAACATATGTTGGCTAGTCACTGACCAGAAAAAAAATACAAAATTGGAATAAACAATTACACAAAGATAATAAGACTTTTACGTCTATACTTTGCAATTTATAACATGACTATGAAAATATAACGATATTAACACTTAACTATATCTCAGTTCATCATTTAAAAAATGAAATTTATAATCTGAATTAAGTATCGTAGTCACAACATACCGGGATAGGGCAATTGCAGACTTCTGTTGTAGCCTTTCAGCAGCAGCAATCTCAGCACCATTTTGTAGAGGGCAGGCGCGAACCTGTAAAAAGCAGACGAGTGCCAGTGCGGCACCCTGAGAAGCCAGGGATGGTCGTGTTTCAGGCACAGCAGCTACATTGGCTAGTAGTGTGGCAGCCTGCTCACGCAAGAATATAGGTGCACCTGGCCCATGTGCCTTTACTGCCTCTAGCAACTTTCCCACTGTGGCACAATCCAGAAGTGGCCATACACATCTTGGTTCCAGGTGACTCAGGTTTGCCAGTGCTGCAGCCACCAGCAATAACGTCTCTTCAGCAACACATGGGTTTGCCAGCCCTATTACACACAGCATTCATTAGTATCATGTTTAGGGTAAAAACTGAGTCTAAAATTTACGTAAATCTGAATTGGTATTTTGGAGGTCTTGGCAAGCCTTCAGCTTTAAAATCTGAGTTCACATACCACTCACATACACAAATTTGGCTGAAGCTTTTGGAGGATCAGAAAAATCAGTGTTGGTTCCACAATTACAAGTAAGCAAGCAAGCATAAACACATTGCTCTCCATCTTTATTCAAACTGTGTTTTTTTTTTTTTGTTATCAGAGTATAAATTCACATGGGTATCTTCATAGAGTTCATATTGATAATAGCAATTATGTACAATTTAGCCACTTACATAAAATATCTTTGACACTTTATCGCATTTAAAGGTAGTTTGCTTTGAGAAAATTAATTTATTTAAACTTTGTGGTAGGAAACAGAGTAGAAAGAATTTCCAAGTTGCTTTTGTTCTTTGTGTAATAGTATTTACTATGAGATGATTTTTGTCAATTTTTTTTAGCAAAATGTAGTCATAATGGCACAAATCAAGTTTAAATTGTCTGCATTATTCAACTGAAAAAATCTGATAGGCCAGAATTACAACACTCAATTTTTGGAATTGGTTGCTGGTAGATCATGGGAAGACACTGTGCTTATTACTTTAATGATAGAGGCTTTTCAATGCTGAAACTTACAAAAAATTATTTGTGATCCATGGTGGCATTGTTGAGATCTTATGATCTTTAATTTGATCATAACAAAAGTGAAAGGAATTTAGTTTAGCAGTATTATTGACTTGGAGCATTGCACAAATATATATATATAAATTTTATACTAAATAATTGTGAATTATTTGTTGTTAAAGCACAGGAGAATTTACGTTCCAGGGAGGAATGAACTGAATATCAGTCTTTATATCACCAATGCTGTACACTGTTAAATATTTTGTGCTTTGATATATACCAGTGAAGATTTACTTAACATGGTTACTTACTTGTGAGCGATTTGACTAGTGAAGGCAGGTGTTCAGCAAGACCATGAATGCTGTGATTGTCTTCAACCCAGGGTGATGTTATCTGTGCGAGGACACCAGCAGCCTCCGACAACTCTGGTTCTGGTCGTGACTCATCTGCTAATATATCAGCAAGGATTTCTACACCACCTGCCTGGAGAAATATAATCACTGATGTTTGCAAACGAAATGACCAAGAATGTAAAATGAATTTATTGCTTACAATTTAATGCTACGTATGTGAAAGTAAATAAGAAAAGAAAGGGAAATTAACCCACCACATACCAAAGGGGATGGATGCGATGAGAGAACACTAATGCTGACAAACAACTACACAATATTTCGGCATCTGCCTTGCTCACAAATAGAAAAACGGGCCATTAGGCTCGGAAAGTGTGTGCACAACGAACGTTAGTAAAAAATATGATTATTTTTTCAGGTTTCATTCCCTACGTGCTAAGTTTGGTGGTTTCTATTTTATTTTTGCTATTCCATTTTGTTTTATTTTTCTCATCTGAAGTGTTACTATTCGCCTTTGCTATTAAAAATTTTCGTTCCACGGTTTCGAGTTTCTCTTTTCTCTCCATCTCTCTCCTTTCATGGCACCTACTGTATGCAGTTGTCTCAATAGCAATCTGTTTCTGATCATCCTCAGAAAGTTGAAGGAACTGTAACGTATCTTTATCATTCTCTCCCTTATTTATATATGTGACATTTTTTTCTTTACTTTCTGCTAGTGAGGGTGGTAATTTATTTTTCTGACATTATTTTCTGATTGGCTCATTTTATAGTAATTGCCTGAAAGTAAAAAAATACGGATATCCATATCTATTGAACATGGGAAACCAATTCTTGATTGTATTTTCATAACTATATCTTATAAGGTTAAATGGAAACATTATTTACATTGTCCAACTGTCATTTCTTCTGAGAAGAGGTGGCAGCAAAAGGCTGTTTCAGGAATGGCTTTTGGAATGACTGTGCCTATAAATGTGATACTAGATCAGTATACTCATATTCAATAGATTCATACAAAAATTTTATGTCTTGCAAGCCATCTGAGGCAACATTAATACAGATGTTGTAAACTGCCAGTTTCCTTTTGAGAAAGTGATGTTTGTAACATTGAAAAAATAATATGTTGAAATCCACCTACCTCCTCAAACTGTCGTATGCTTGCTGCAACACAGCAGACGGCAGCAAGTGCTCTTAATGCTGCAGTGCGAACAGAACTGGAGCGAGAGTCAATCGTTACTGTGAGCAGGGTTCGAACTCCTCCGCACTCGGCCACTATACGTCCTACTCCAGGTCCCTCCAATCCTAAAGTTGCTAGCCCAGACAGTGCTGCACGCAGTGACAAAGCATTTGGGGGGTTCTCCATCCGTTCTAGCAGAGCCTGAAAGAAATGAATTCTGGAATAAATACAGGTCTTATCACCTCTTTACAAGCAAAGCTATATTTAATGCATATGATAATTGTATTGTTTCTATCCCACCCAATTTTCATTTTTTAACCAGCTTAACAAGCAGTTGCAGGAAAAAATAAGTACATAAGTCAACTTATTTTGTTCATGAGTACCATATTTTCAGTATGATAGTAAAATCAGAAAATAAAAATAAAGATTACAAAATCAATTTAAAATAAATCATAATGAAGAAAGATACAAAAATCTCCAGCTAATTATATATTCATTGCTCTGCAGAAAACATATGCAGGGCTAATAAAATTTACATCAACAAATCTAAAAGTAAATTAAGCAGCTAGGAAGAATGTGTCTGGTGATAAGTTCTTAATATTTAATCATTTGTTCATACAGAGTACACTAAAGATTCCATTTATTTTTTTACACTGTCTAATGACCTATTTATCTAAAACTGGCATCGTTAGCAGATAATAAATTCCAACTATTAACACTGGTGCGAATTTAATGTAACACATGTTATGATGTTATGGAGCTTATAATGAGTGTGTTGAACCATTGTTTAAAGCTGTTAACAGCATTACTGATAATTGGCATCTTTTGGTTCCTGTCAGATCAATTGTAATGGAATCTAGTAACTATATGTGTGTTCTTCTCACATATAAAAAGCCGAGTGACATTTAAAACAATAAAAATGGTAATAGTGAAAAAGGTCTATAAATTTACTACGAACATAAACATCCTATTGACCCACTAGTGTGGCTGCATGCTTTAAAGTACTATCTCTCAGTTCAGAGAGGGAACAGGCCACCGAGCGTGTTGGGTGAGCAGTAAACTGCCTCACATTCAGGACGACGTGAGTTTGAATCCCAATCCGGCCATCCAGATTAGTGTTTCCATGGTTTCACAAAATGCCGGGATGGTTCATTAAAAAGGCCTCTATGTTCCTTTCCCATTATAATGACCTCAACGGTTGACGACAAGTAAAGCCAGGAGTAAAAAAAAAGAATAGACCTAGGTTTAAATCACTGGCACTGCATAGCAGCCATGCTGATTGCAGTTTTTATGAGGTTTTCTACAATCGTCTAGGTGAATGCTGGGACAGTTCCCAACCTTCACCTCATAAATTACACATCTCTCAAACAAAAATACACTTTATTACATAGAACACATGTTCACAAACAGATGGCAACACTTACACATACTCCTATCAAAGCTACGAAGGTCTATCATGCTGGAAGTAGATGAGACCTGCTTTGAAAACAAGTAGCAGCTCTGAAAGGATGCACCAAATGACCAGCGGAAATGTTAAAAATAATTATGGTGATAAACAGCCTATTAGATGTTGAACTGGGGGGGAAGACTGTAAAAATGTACTTGGCTAACTGCAGATTATTATTACTCTCAGCAATAAGTTATCATAAACTGTATTTAACAAATAACAGAAACAGTTCTTCTCAAACCTTAAGAAGTTTTGTATCACTCATATATATGTAAACTGGAATTTGGCCATGTGGGTCATACAGCTATCTGCAAGCCTGTTTTTGTTACTTCAAGTGTGTATGTAGTGTATCATCATCATTTACTCTCCGGTATGGACAACACAGGACAGACATGACAATTCATTAAAACCATTCGTGGTCTCATGCTGGACTGGAACTGGTGACCCTTGCAATGTGAAGCCAGCTTGCTAGCTGTTACACTATCAGGGCTGGCCTTTTCTCGTATGTTATAAGAAAAGAAATGCATGTAATCAGGATTTTAAATCTATTACAAAAATGCTTAGTTTTAATCAAGATGCAGCAGATACACAGTTACATATAAAATTTCAATTAATTCTGAGCCTTAGTTTCTATGTTTATAGATATCTGTCGAACAGAGGTAAATATACAGGCATAAAGCTGATAGCAGTCAAAATTACATCAAGAGAATGAAGGAAGTAAACATATATTTAAATACTCAAAATTACACTCTGTGCCACTGAAATGTTTCCTACAAATGGCCTTACATGAAAACTAATTTCTTTTAGCAGATCAAGGGAAATGACTTGGGCAAGTGGATTTGGTTTTTGTAGCATCATTTTTTCCTTGGATGGTAGACTTCTATGTTGCTGATTTGACTCTCTCTGTAGGGATGAATATTGTTTTAATCTTTTTAAATATGAGTAGTTGTTTTTATTATAACATTAGTTACAAACGACTTCCTTAAGAAAGTCTTCATAGATTAATAGTATTTGCTGTGGGACCTTTTTTTAATAAAAATAAAAAAAAGGGTGGGAGGGACAAGCTGGGAGTTATAGCTGCTTTTAAAAATGGTTTTCAGAATCAACGGAATTCACTATTGTGTCACAAAGACAAATGTAACAAGCAATCTAGTGAATGAAATTATGCCAAAAAGTAAGTGATACCTTGACATTTGATATTTTACCAACCTTATTTTCAGGGGCGTAGCTACCATAGGGCTAGGCGGTGCAGTACACCGGGGCCCCTAAGTGCAGCTCAGAGGGCCCAAAATAATTTTTTGCACCGGGGCCCTTGTTGACCCAGCTACGCTACTGCTTATTTTGCTCAGTATCAACAAATTCACATGACAAACAGTTCCAGTTTTCCAGCTGACTTTCTTTTAACAAAAATGCAGTGATACTGGCTGTGTATGATGTGTGAACCTTTTATATTAGTCTTCACTCTTATTTACAATAATATACATTTTTGTTCTCACCATTGTATGCTGCTTGAGAGCGCAGTCGAGAAGGTCAGTGAAACGCTGGCCTAACTCAGCTGTGACTTCAGCAAGCTGCTCCCTGTCTGGCTCCGGTCTTGCCGCTGCATTGCGCAGTCTCTCACAGGCAGTATGCAGTCTCCTTTGGAAGCCCTCTCCCACTTGCCCCACCTCCTCGCAGAACTCTAGGACATTTCCACACAGGCTTTGTGCCAGCGGTCCTGCATGCTCCAGGGTGCCATAGTCTAGTTGCCTGACAAAAAAAAAAAATACATAAATTTCCCTGGCCTGCAAACTGTTTACCTGAAGTGTGAAAAATTTGCACAAGATTTGAGCAGGGGGGAGAGATATAGAGGTAAAATGCTACAACAACAACATGAACTGGATATAAATCAGAGTTCACTCATTCCATTTTCCCACTGTTGATGTTTGTTCTTTCTCATATCTACCTTTTCATCTCTCTTTAATTATGCGCATTCATTCTTCAGCATTAGCCCACTTTGATTTAGGGGAACCACCAGTAGCTGTCTGTCGTGACTGGCAAGGAATTTAACATTAACACAAATCCTTTTTATTGGGTATCAGTGATATACAACTTCATGATAATAACAATAATTAAATGATTGTGTTGACTTCTGCGATAATTCATTGTCAATGTTTTCTTGGTTTTTAAATATATGAGGATCGATGTTTTGAAAATCAAAAAACAAAAGCAATAGTTGCTACCTACACAACAAAAAGTTAAATGTTTCCATTACCTGCAGAACTTGGAGAGCTCGGCAGAGACGAGAGCAGTTCGCCGCTGCAGATGCCGCAGCTTGGCGTTGGACAACACCTCAGCCATGCCTTCCACCTGGCGGCCTAGATCCGCTGCCAGTGACTTGCTTTGGAGTGTCGTCGTACACTCTGGCTCATAGACTGAGATCAGTTCCTTCAACCAACACTGTACTGATGAATTTTCAACTGAATCTGCGTTGCTTCCACTCCTAAAACACAATTACATTATGTCATGCGGACATCTTTATTTTTGTTGGAAATCATATTTTTCGTAGTGAGTCAGGAAAAGAATTGATCGTTAATTTTTCTGTATACATATCATTTCCCAGCAGTGCATGGTTGTATATATGTTATGACTATTCATTACACTGTTTGGAAGAACAAAAAATAAACTTGTGTATGGTGAGAGTGTAACGTTCCCACCCGTCCTTCTAATTAATTTCCGGCTACGTTATTAATGATTTATTATCGGACCTCTTAGCCGAAGATTGACTTGCATTCTTTTCATCATTATCACCTGGTGATGGGGTTGGGGGCAGACAGTCAGAAAGAAATAAAGTATGTGCATAATTATGGATCACACAAAATTAAATTTGTATTCTCATTCATAAACAGGTCTATAATTGAAATAGGTAAGTCCATACAGTTCTCCTGATATTTAACACATGGAAATCAAACACTTTCCCTTAAAAGTTCTATGTTTCTTACACCATAACTTGTAGCGAGAGTGAGCCTTCAGTACAGAGAGAGAGAAAATTTGTCTTACATCATATTGGCAGGCCGGCGGCAGACAGTCATCACCTTGATCACATCGCAAACTGAGCACTGACCGAAAAACACATCTAGCAGAACTGACCAAGACTGAGGGCCCCTGGTCCCATTGTGAGGCCTTATATAATCCCCACCTAACGGAATTCAGGTGGGCTGATCTTCTTCTGGGGGGAGTACTACCAACATTGGATTCATACTTTCCCGTTGGTGAGAGGACCATCTCTGCCAAATGGGAGGGAACACAGAGTTCCACCGATACTACCCCACTAAAGAGGTAACTTTTGTGTTTATGGGGTGGCCACTGTACCATCCTATCCCCGCCAAACTTTGGGCGGAAGCAGGGTGCCCAAACTTCTCCAGCATGGCTTAACCGCCATGACAGTAATCTGCAGCCACTTGAAAATCTTAGAATAATAAAAAAAAAGCTCATCGCCTCATTCTCGCTAACTACTTGGAATTACTTAATCCTATCCTTATCCTAATTAAATAACACTTCTTAAAGTTCCTAATGATGGCTCCAAATGTCTTGTGATATCACAAGAGGAAGAAGAAAATATTCTAATTATTGCTCTCATACATATGTGCAGTGATCTATAAAAAGTAACTTTATTATCCACTTCACTCACATAGAATATTTGAAACAGATGAGCTAGCAGATATATAGATAGAAGAAAATACTAAAATTAATTATCTCTTGGAAACCCATTAAACACCCATCCTCTCCTCCCTTTCTCGTATCCAATCAAATCAGACATTATATTGGTTAACTTGTAGGTCACAAATGATTTAATTTAATTGCATTGGAGCACAGGCTCCGGTGGCAATTTCCCTACACCCCCATCCTCCCCCTATCCTGCAGCCACCGACATTTGTCCTCTACAAATTTTGTCTTTAAATTCTTTCAACATTTTTGGTAAATTATTCATAATTTCTCTTGGTATGATGATTGTATATGATAATAATTGGCTCTAATTTAAGAATATGGGCTAAAAGACTTAAAGTTCAAATTATTAAACTTTCATTATTTTCTCAAGTCCTTAACGGGATCCATTCAAACATAATTGATTGGTGTAAGTGAAGAATGCCAGAAGTAATAAGACATGATTTTGTGTCAGGTGTATGCTTTTTTTAGCATTTAGGAATGCCATAATGTGGTCTAATACACAGCATCTTAAAATTATGGTGGTGTAAGGCAATTGTTATGAAGGCAAAAGTAGTATCCAAAGCTTTTAAGGTGAAATTGAGGGAAGTAATGTTCCAAATTCAGTTTCAGTACCTTGACACTAGAGATGAAATTGAGTTTTCAATGGCATGCTCTGGCAACTTGTGCCCATACTCATGTGGCAGCAGGCTGAAATAGTTCAGTTACCGTAAACACCAAATAAACTACAGAATATTGGTTCTTCATATTGAATAAAAATTAGAGAAAAATTACTTTGATGTTCAGATTAATGAGTTAGGAGGTAGAGTAAAAAATGAAAAAAAATTTCTGTTTCATTTTTTACTAGGGTTCTATGGTACATAGTAGTCAATTGAGTTGGAGAAGGACAAATGAAGGAAACACTTGGTTATGACCTTTCAGGAAAAAAAACTATTCCAACATTATCCTGAAGTGATTTATAGGAACCATGGAAAACTAAAGTCCAAGCGGGCAGACCAGGGATGAAATCTGTATCCTCACAAATGTCATGCTTGAACATTAACAATTCAACAATTTTTGTCATCATGACATTTTATATTCTTGCCATTTACACTTTTTTTTGTTGTTGTAGAGAGTCTCTAAATATTTTGTTCTGATCCTTGCTGGAACTATGCTTATTTCTTAATCCTGATGGTTTATATTCATTTTCTGCTATATTCTTTTATCATTTAGTGCTATTATTCCAAATTCAACCTTTATTGCTTTACTATATTTTCCATGTTATTTACTATCACCTGTCATGTGACTTAAAATCTCAATTCATCAAAAAAATTTAATCTGTATTCTTTCTGGTTATCATCCATGTTTCAGTTCCATATTGCATTGCTGGTATTGATATTACTTCGTAACCTTATACCCTACCTTGCTTTACACTGTAGAGAACATTTAATTATTCCCATGATTCATGTTGATGGCTTCAGTTTTTAGGAAGGTCAAATTTCTAATACTAGAAAAAACTTTGATCTATATGTGATCTATGTCCAGCTAAGGTATAAAGCAATACTTCAACTATTAACTTAGTTTGCTTTTAATGGCTTTAAAGTATTAAATGTGAAATTAAAACTATAGTAGGAAGTTTTACCTAAAAAAGACATTATGTTACCCAATACAAAACAAATTTGTAATGTGAAGTGAGGGTTATTTTATTTTTTCCTCTGTGGAAATAACAGTTTCGAGCGACCATCCACTTCAAGGTAATGTGGTTATGAATAACGTTAATAATTCTTTATCTAACAGAATCATTTGAGTCAGAATGGCATTACAGATCTCGTCCAAAAAGTTCCATACTAAAAAGTAAGGGTGAAAGAACTTACAATATTGTGCCTTCCCCCCTCTCAGCTGGACATACACACTAATGTGGAATTGGAAACCATGAGGGGTCGGATCCAGGGTGAGGGGGCTCAAGGCCCCCCCCCCCCAAAAAGAATCTAGGTCCACCCCCGACATTCTAATTTTGGAGACCTTTTTTTTTTAGCTCTACTGATTCGAGGCCCAGGAGTAGGCTATAAAGACTATGCCATGGCCGACTCAAGCCCCCCCCCCCCAAACCAAAATCCACTGGAGGCAAGCCCACTGAACCAAAATTCACTCAATCCGAGCCCCCCCCAAACCAAAGTCCGCTCAAGCCCCCCCCCCCAAAACCAAAATCCTGGATCCGCCCCTGCATGAGACCGAGCATGGTGGGTGAATAGTAATGCTCTGGCCTCACATTCGGGAGCACACAAGTTCGAATTCCAATCCGACCATCAAGATTTTGGTTTTCCATGGTTTTCCTAAATCACTCCAGGTGAATATCAGGATAGTTCTTTCAAATGGCCATGGCCGACCCGTTCCTTGCCCCAGTCCTTTCCAATCTCTAATGACCTTGACATCGATAAGGCGTGAAACCATAAAAATTAAAGAAGAAAACCATGAAGCGTTTTGACCGTTCGTCACTGGCTCTTAGGGAGCATGCACAAACTACGTGACTCGGTCCGGGGGGGGGGGGGGTTTCCGAGCCAGGCCACGTAGATTTCCTTTCATAACATTTTTCACAGTTAAAATGAGGAACAGAACTCACAACAGCATGTGAATATTTATTTCCCTCAGTTAATTATGTCCGTATGTAATTTACAATAGTCTGACAAGAGAAAACGGTACAAAATGTCTTCTGGAATCAAAAGGAAAAAGGCTACGTGGGGAGGGGGGGCTAGAGGCAAAAGCCACGTAGCGCTACGTGGGGGGGAGGGGGGTTCAGAGGAGGCCAAATTGGAGCTACGTGGTTTATGCACGTTCCCTTACACGGAGCAAGCTCCGAGCGTGGTGGGGGTTAAGGCTCCGGCCTCGCATACGGGAGGACGCCAGTTCGAATCCTCGTCCGGGCTTTCAGATTTGGGTTTTCCATGGTTTCCCCAAATCACTTCAGGAGAATGCCGGGACGATTCCTTTAAAAGGCCATGACCGAATTCATTCCCATTCCTTTCCCACCTCTAATGACCTCGAAGTCGACGAGACATAAGTCAAAAGCTAAAAAAAAATTGAGAGAGGAGAACGTCTTGTTAAGCGGCGTGCCAGACTGGGAACCGAAACGGTGACTTTCAATTTCAAAAGTGGTCTTTTAACAATGAGCTATGCGACTACTCAAGCCCTGCAATAATCCCTTTATTCCCTCGCTTCGTTATAATTAAGTATGGTCAAAGAACAGAATAGTCCTCTCTCGAAACCCACTGGTCTATAAGTTTCAGAGTATAAATACACATGAAATGTATTTTGTTCATTTTAGATGTACGGCAGCAGATACTTTGAGGTAAAATCTCCTATATCCAAAGCGAGCCAAGAACTCTCAGCATTAAGAGAACAAGCGAGCATTAACCAGACTGCTACCGCATTAGTTATTTTGTTATTAAAATGCGGTTTTTCACAACATTCAAGTCTCTATCTTAAAAGGAAAACCGTGTACCTCCATCAGTTCCAGAAAAACTCAAAAACTACTGAGCAGATTTCGATAGGGTTTTTGTCATTTTAAAGCTTTGGATCAGAACTGAATCGTATGGTAAGTCTTATGTTTCAACGTTACATAATCCCGGAGCAGTAAATGAAATTGTGAAGGTATAGCGTAAAACTCCAAAGATCTACTACCAACTAAATGTTGCATATGTCACACCTAATTAAAAAAAAGCCGTCTTACCGAATCTTCAGGTTCCTTTTTTAAATTTAGGTTATGCATACTTTAAACCACATGCTGGCCGTACTGAATGCGAAGAGGAAACTACGTAGAGAAAAATGCTTAAATTAATAATTACGAAAGAGAACATGTTTGCCGTCGAAGTTATCTGGCAACGAATCTACAATCTCTGATCACTAAACAGATCCAATGCATTAATGCTTTTTACGTGAAAGTGAGGCTTTCATGCTATCAATAAAAACAATTTTGGAAAATAATTCTGAATAATTTATATTCAACTGTACAGGCGCTGGATAGATTTTAATTTTGAGCTCCAGGGTCAGATGAAGTACATAATGAGAAAATTTTCGGCTCCAGCGGCAGATGAAGCAGCTTAATTAGACACACCAAATGTTTTGTACTGTAAAAACTCAGTCAAAATTGATTCAAAAGTTTTCAAGTAATGTTAGATTATTCGTAAAATAAATATGTCTTAAGACATGCGTTAAATTGAACTTTGACCTAAGCTTTCAAATTCTGAAAATCCATTCAAATTCTGTATCTTCTGCGTGATGCGGCGACAAACAAACGCATTCCAGATACATTTTTATGTATGTGGTATGTATTAATGCGCGTACAGGACATGTTTCGAATTTCAAGCAGCAACATTAGCAGATGTTAAAATGTAGCCTGTATCTAAATTAAAACTGTCATTTTGTATCAAAGCATCCACCAACCCTTCTCTTGGAACTGTGCTGGTAAATCAGCATTCAGTTTAGAACAGAAAATGGCTGGTATCAAATTAATGAAGTTTGGTACACATGAATCTTTTTGAACGAATAAAAATAATGTCTATCTAAATCAACTTCAACCCACACCTTTCTGGGTAAGGTGCGGGTGAATCCAGGTTTACTTTAACTCCGGATAAGGCTGGCGCGAATTTGTTGAAATTTGATTCACATATTTTTCTCAGTGGGTGAATTGTACCGGGCACTGTGCTAGTGGTCAATAAAACTAACCAAAACTTCGCTTGTGTTTGAGCGGTAGAAATGCCGGCGAGAGATCTGACCTGTTGAAGTCGTGCAGCAGGTTATGCGGCCTGCGAACGCCGCGTGGCTTGACGACAGGTGTTTCTGACTTTGGTGTGGAGGTGCACACGGGCTGGCAGTCCAGCAGTAGGGATCCTTCTTGTAGCTCCTGAGGAGACTGCTCGGCCTCTGGTCGACTGTCTGGAGAGTCGCAATCCTCTTCGCTCACCGCCGCCTGCGCGAAACAACCACATTCATGTAAGGAGGGAGATTGAAATGAAGTCTTCACGGGTGTACTGTCGGATTGTGTTGTTAAAACACGATATATCTACGGCTAACTCCGCCGTATTCCTCAGGTGTGAAATCATCTGTAGTGGTCTGCTGATAGACACCTTTCTCCTCAGTAAACTTGACATATACCACAGCTGCAGGGATTTAAATGTAACTAATTGTTTGTATTTCAAAGTGGTACCTGTTAAACGTCACGCCTTCATTTTACTATAGTGTTTAGTGTTCATTTACCTTCTGAATGAAGGATTCACTCATTTGTCCGTCTGTCACATCTTTTTAACCATAAAACTTAGAAATATGTTTCAAAGATTAACATTCCAATACAAAACGATATTTATTTATTATTATTATTAATAATTTTTTTGTACAATAAAGACACAACGAAATTTCAAACTTTAGATAGAATCCTAACCAAAGTTTATGTTTAACATCGATACCGAAACTTTTTCGGAAATATTTATGCAAAATATTTTCTCTTATTATTAAAATGCGTTATTTCGAGATAGCTATATGAATATATGATTCACTGATTTCTTAAGTTATCTAAATTACGTTACGTTAAAACAAACAGAAAACAAAATTTCCTGATAGCTGGAGGAACCTTAGAAATAAGAAAATAGCTAAGAGAAACGAAACTTTGTTAGTGTTTTTTTTTTTTTTAAATTCCCAGGGATGGAAAAAAAAACAGTATAAGCCTTAGGAATACCCAGTGGTGGATCTAGGAATTTTGAAGCCGGTGCAAAAACTGAGATTTCATAATTTTGTCCTTTGCCTCCCCCCTAAAGTTGCCGCCCGGGACAAGTGCCCCAGTACCCTTTCCCTCCCCCTTCCCAGATCCGGCACTGGGCATTACACATGCCTATGTCCACGCGAGTAAATGATAGAAGTCTATAAAATAAATGTATCAACTCTTCTAACAGAAGGATGGTTATAAGGATAACAAAGAAAAAGGGGGGAAAATGTGCAAACAAGATAATGGACAGTAGAATTTAGGTAAGAAATGTGGTACCGTATGGTAATAAACGAATTTGTAACAAAAATACAGAAAGATGAAAAACGAAAGTGTAGCAGTGAATGAAATTAGTCAATATTTCAGTAATTTCTCATTAGAAATAAAACTTTTGAGAAGTGTAGATAAAGAAATTGCGAACGCAGATGCATCAAAACGTAACAGAAATAGCATATATCTATCAAAAATTGTTTTTACTTTTTGTCCCTAGTTGATCTATGAGTTTAAAGTAATTCTCCACTCACGATTACCTGCCTGACAAGACCATAATATTTAGCTCCCTTTAGGCCCCCTGTAAAAAATTACTCCATCCCGTATTTCCCGAACTTATTTCTTTGCTGACTAGAAATCAATTTCAATTTTTTTTTTCAACATTAATTCTACCCATCAAGTGTTGTTTCTTTTCATGTAGTTTAGTGTCTTTATTTCTTTCATTAATACTTTATTTTTTAAAAAGAGAACTGGTGTCGCATACTGGGAGAAATTTACACCGCGATACATTACGTCACAACGTGACGTCGCTAACATGCAGCTCGTGAAAGCAGCTTAAAATATTGATAGTAACTAGATTCCTCGTGCTTTATGTTGTAACAAGAAGTTTCGGTTATCATTCCGGTCCAGGCTGCATTTAAATCTAACGTAACCACAATTTCACAAAATCAAAGCTTCAGTCACACTCGCATTGATACAATAACTGTATCGCATGTAAGTGACATAACTGACCGGTTCCTCGAGCTCGGTGAGCCAGCTGAGGCGCGTGTCGACGCGCAGGGGCGAGAATGTGGCGTCGAAGACGGCCGGGACGCCGCAGTCGGGCGTCGTCGGCCTCTGCTGCTGGTGCAGCGCGTCCGAGAATCCAGAGTCCTGAGAGCCTCCTCCCGGACTGCTGGAAGACGCGCGACCCGCTGAAAGTCCCGGGGGCTCGCAGCTCCACGCCTTGCTCGGCCGCCGGCACCACTCGCCCATCAGCCCTGGAAATCGAAACCGCCACGACCTTTGTAACATAGGAAACAACCAAGGTTATGAGCCAGCCCACGAAGAATCAAAGTATATATTAGTATTTCCACTCTACAGGAAACTTCAGCGTCTTATGGACGAAAAATCCGTCTCATCACGAACACATTTAATCTGCTGCTCGTTTATTTTTTAAGTAGAATATCGTTAATAATTAATCTAGATCTGCCAAAAATTATGGGAGATATTGTTACGACGAAGTGATCATCACTGTTCCACCGAGCGTGGTGGGTGAGCGGTTAGCGCTCTGGCCACGCATTCGTGAGGACGGCGGTTCGAATCCCCGTCCGGGCATCTAGATTTGGGTTTTCCATGGTTTCCCCAAATAACTCCAAGTGAATTCCGGGATGTTATCTTCAAAAAGGCCATGGCGGAATTCCTTGCCGTTCCTTGTCCCCACTCCATCCCACCTGTAATGACCTCGACGTCGACGGGGCGTAAAGCCACAAGTAAAAAAAAATCAATAAAAATATATCACTCTCACAATAGAACTACTTAATTTATTTTGCTCTGAATCTGGTAGCAAAATGAAAATTTAAATATTCATAACAGTACTTCTTGAGGAGACTACAAACACAAATTATGAACTTTCAAAACCTTCAAAATATAGAGCCTCTGTCTCACATATGCATTATTTACTACAACTTATGTGCGGCCTTCTGCACTCAGCTGTTCACAATCCATACCACCAAAGATCTGAATACTTTTGATCAATGCTAGTATATATTCTAAAGACTACACATCCTTCAGCTGATGGAATCCTGGTATACCAAATCAATTACATACACCAATACAATTATTCATAACCACCTAGAATTAAATTAAAAAAATAATAAAATTGATCGGTGGAGTGTGGTATATAATTTAATTTAATTGCGATGGAGCTCGAGCAATTTCCTTACACATCCACTTTTCCCCGTTCTGGTACTCACCTACAAAATTCAACTTTAAATTCTTTCAATGTTTTTGGTAAATTATTTATCATTTCTCTTGGTAACTTACGAAGCAAAATCTTCCCACACCCTTGTGCCTGAAATCGAGTGCCAGCTTATGGTCATGGTCATCTTTTCCTTTCTATTCACTACTCCTAATTCTTACACCAATATCTTTCCATGCCTCATCACTAATATACGCCTTACACAATCCAATGACCCTCTTCACCCTGCCCCTGTCTTCCAATGAATCCCATTTCACCACTTTTATCATTTCAGTTACTGATTGTGTTCTTCGGTAATTTTCAGAGACACATCTAGCAGCCATTCTTTGCACCCTCTCCAATTCCTGTATTTGATACCCAAAATGTGGATCCCATACTACACCACCATATTCAAGCAATGATCTGGCCAAAGTTTTGTAAATCGAAGTCGTTAAGGAAGACCTAATCTGGATGATAGTGAGTAGCTATGTGCTGTTGTAATTTCTGTGATTCTGTCCATGTAAAGTGAATTTTTTCTTGCCAGTGGTGACCATCTCAGAATTCAAGTCAGTGACCACGAAAAATTGTCCCAAACCCGTAATTAGCGTGGTCAGTACTCCGGCCCGAAATTCATTTGACTAAAGTTGCAGTCATCGATGAGAAAACTTGACCGGTAAAGAGGTGTGTAAATTTTGGAATGAGTCTGACGACGGTGTAGATTTCGCATCAATTCAAACCATTTGTAGATTTTGTGAGCAGTGAGTGCATGGTATTGACAAGAAAAAATTTATCTACTTCTTTAAAAGATTGCTGTGCGGACATTATTTTAGTATTTTTAATGAAACAAATAAACAAAAACTGTGTCAGATCCCAAACAACAGACGTCTTAAGCTTCCGTATTAATGAAAGTGAATTTTTCGTAATTTTTCCATAAAAAAAACAGGCTTCTCGACCCGGTTATGACTATCTCGTGCTTGTTGTGTAATGGTGAATCCTTGTCCCAACACGTATAAGTTAATGCACAAACAAAGGTTTGTCTCTGACAAAACACTCCAGATACTGAACGGCGATTTTCATACCAACCCGGTTTTGACTTAGAATAGGCACAAACCTTTTTACCTATAGCTTTTCCATTTGTATTTATTTATTGAGGATATATCATATATTTTGATAAAAAAAATAATTGAGCTTCCAGCGGCATCAGAATGACAATACTGATTGTGGTGGGTGAGCGGTAACGCTCTGACCTCGCATTCGGGAGGAGACGTTTTCGAATCCCCATCCGTTCACCCAGATTTTGGTTTTCCATGGCGAATGCTACGATAGTTCCTTCAAAAGGCCATGACTGAATTCCTTCCCGTTTATAGCCAACAGTGAATTCCTGTTTCTAATGACCTTTATGTCGACGAGGCGTGATCTGCCTAAGCTATATTAACAGTTTATTGAAAGTAAGGGCGGGTATGGTGATCCTTGAAACTACTCAGGGTTGTGACATCTTGTCGTAGTTAGATGCTCGAGAAATTTTTATGAAAATAGTGAATCTCTTCGTCTTTATACGTTTTAAATCACATATAGGAACAGAAATTTTAAGCATTTTAACCTGACGGTCATCTTAATTTAATTGCAATGGAACACAACCTCCGGTGGCAATTTCCCTACACACCCATCGTTCCCCTATCCTGCACCTACCTACATTTGCCCTCTACTAATTTTAACTTTAAGTTCTTTTAACGTTTACGGTAAGTTATTCATCATTTTCCTTGGTAACTCATTCCAATCCCTGACACCCTTACCTAAAAAAGAAAATCTTTCCACACTCTTGTGCTTGAAATCGAGTGCCAGCTTGTGGTCATGGTCATCTTTTCCCTTCCATGCACTACTTTTCATACCTACTGCAATATCTTTCCATGCCTCATCACCAGTCTTACGCCCAGTACACTCCCATGACCCTCCTCATCCTCCTCCTGTCTTACAATGAATCCCATTCCAGCTCCTTTATCATATCTGTCACTGACTGCATTCTGCGATAATTTCCAGAAACAAATCTAGCAGCCCTTTTTTGCACCCTCTCCAATTCCTGTATTTGATACGCAAAATGTGGGTCCCATACTACACTACCATATTCGAGCAATGGTCTGACAAGTTTTGTAACCCTATTCCATTACTTCTCTCGTGCATCCCCTCATCACTCTCAAGTGCAGAATTTTGAAAATTTTTCCTTCTACCTGTCCAATGTGTCCTGCCCAGTTAAGCTTGTTATCAAATGTAATTCCAAGATAATTTACATTTCAAGTCTTCAGAAAGCAATTCTTTCCCCACCTTACATTCATAATTACCCTTTTGTTATTTATTTGTGTATCTAATAAGCTGACTCTTCTTTGCATTTATCTTCATCCCATGTTTACCAACCCAACTAGATATCCTGTCCAGATCACCCTGCAACTGTTTACAGTCCTCAGTCGTTTTGATCCTTTTATAAAGCATTATGTCATCTGCAAAAACTCTAATTTCAGATAGTAAACAATAAACACAATTATTAATTAGAATAATGAATAGCAATGGTCCCAATACGCTGCCCTGCGGCACTCCCATTTTTACTTCCACTTCTTTTGATACCGCATTTCCTACCCTAACTTTCTGTTTTTTACCATTAAAAAATTATTCTACCCTGCAAATCACTTTCCCATCCACTCTAATAGTTTTTACCTTATTTACTACCATTTTATGGCTCACTCTGTCAAATACTTTGAAAGTTCTAGTGCTACGCTATCAATTTGACCTCCCTTGTCCATTTCATCTGAAATATCTCGCATATATCCTACCAACTGAGATTCGCGTGAAAATCCTTGCCTGAATCCATGTTGCCTACTTCAAAACCACTTACGTTCCTCACATACATTTCTGATGTTGTTGCATATCAATTTTTCCTATCCATATGGTCTTAAATGTCAAAAGATTTTTCCTACTGTTTACACTAATGAATTGATTTAAATAAAATATCTCATTTTATCATTCTTGAATATGGAGGCGATCCAGCATAATCATTTGTGAACATTAAATAAATTTCGTTTGGTATTAGTCACTGAACAGAGATATTTGGAAATACAGTTTAATTTCCGGAAAGAGCAAAGGATGAAGACAAAAAGACTGTATGTATGAAATACTGCAACTGCAGGACACATTGTAAACTGTTACAAACAAAGCATATTACTCCAGAGACTGAATTCCCTTGAGTAGGACTATTAAGTTCGGTATACGGGTTTGTAGTCAGTGACAACTGTGTAGTGTTGTCCAAACTCGCAGCCTCCAGACCGGAAGTGTTGATGTGGGCACCGCCTCTGGTCCGACCGTTGGAGCAGCTGCGTTAGCTGCTGCAACGGCCACCCCCGCCGTGCATCTGCTCGGGTATGAGCAGGGGAGAGCAGAACAACATGCAGGGGCTCTCACGGGAACTGCGAGCCGGCACAGGGGGAATCCGCGGAACAGTAGCCGTTACCTCCGCTCACCAGTAGCCGCTACTTGTGATAATTGACTTGATGGAGTGGGATTATCGTCATGATATATAACGATCCGTGCATACAGAGATAGTGACTTGATGGAGAAGAAAGTTCCTGGGAGCAAATAAGTCGATCGGTTGAAAAAAAAAATGTTATTTTTTTCGCTTAGGTAAAGAGAAGAAAAAGGAGAAAATGGAAAAAGAAGCTCAAAGAAAGGAAAGGGAAGAGATAGGATGAGTTGAGGATGATGTGACACTTGAGCAATTCAGAAACGTTCTTTTGAAAATTCCTGGATGTTCAGAAGTGCTGAATGTATAGGAGAGAGGGTGGTGTGTGATTCGTCAGACCCTGGGTATGAAATTCTAAATGAGGATTAACTTATAGAAAATGTGAGAGAAGAAAGTGTCGAGGAAGAAGATGACCTCAGTGTCGAAGTTGAACCATCAGCTAGTCAAGCATTTGCCGGCCTTGAAACTGCGTTGAAGTTGATGGAGCGTCAGCCTGAGTGTGACCACATGCAACTTCTCAGTGTCAACCGGATGCCAACTTGGCTGCGTGAAAAAGGACGATTACAGTCAGACAGCTTACTTTGACCGAGATGTTCAGCAAGCAATGACTTTTATTTACATTGCGGTACGTACATACTGTGCTGATTTACAGCACTTGTAAGCACACTTAACACGTAAAAGTGTTGCCTTTTCATTTGATTAAAAGTTCTTTTTCTTCAAAAAATTTTCCTCTCATTTTCAACATACATACAGCAATTTATTAAAATAGATCTTTCTTAGGACAAAATCCAACTATCCGAATTTTTGATTATCCGAATGGGTACGGTCCCTATTGATTCGGAGAATTGGAGTTCTACTGTATATGATCCAGTCATCTTCAAAAATAAAGGTCCCGGTTTCGAATCCCAGGTGCGACCAGAAACGGCCTTTACATTTGTTCGTATTAATTACGCTAGCATGCTCATTGGTTTGTAATTCACGTAAAATGATAGGTTCCCAAGGAAAGGAACTGGCCTTCTTATCTCTGACATTTGCTTAGTACGACTTTTTCTGGAGTATCCATCCAACATTCAGGTTCAGTTTTAGTGTGAGGATACTAGAGCCAGTTTATCTAGCCCAATGGGTTGTCTGTCATTTGAAAATGTCTGAACTCTTCCGGTTGCTGGCCGAGTAGTTCTGTGATGCTGCACATCACTCCGCAAAATCACTAGTCAGTCATCTCGGCCGATGCGAACCAGCAGGTGACCATCACAGAAAACCAACGGTGCTGAGGGTGCCTTAGAAAGAATGACAATTACACCAAGGATATGATAAACCGAACGAAGCTATGTCACTCCACA
Source organism: Vandiemenella viatica (assembly GCA_031002005.1). Classification (NCBI taxonomy): domain Eukaryota; kingdom Metazoa; phylum Arthropoda; class Insecta; order Orthoptera; family Morabidae; genus Vandiemenella; species Vandiemenella viatica. The sequence goes on along the minus strand of JARYHS010012519.1, from coordinate 107,537,982 downwards.
ATACTGGTGGTGGAAATTTCTCAGGACAGTAACCTCTTATATGTTTTATAGCAGCGCTAGGCGAAAGATAAAGGCGAGTGAAAAATTAATGGTAGTCAAGATATAGCAACATGTGATTGCGATAATTACCAACGAAGCCAGAACAGACAGAAAAGCTTAATTCAATTGCTTATCCACTATAGTACTACTTAAGCTACGCTAAGTTTAGTATTCTACCAGAATGTTGGTTGGGCGCTTCTGAAGGAAGTATAATTAACCTGGTTTTGGAGGTAGGGTGGCCAGTTCTTTTTCTCCTTACCTAACCTACAGTTTAGCATGTAGTCCAAATTCTTTCTGGAGTACTTCACATTACACAGCAATCTGTGCCAGATGTGAAGCTTGCGTTAAGGGCCCATGAAAATCCCCAAAGGAACCTTTTTTTTTACTTATGGCTTTATGCCTCGTCGACATCAAGGTCATGGGACTGGAGACAAGTAACGGGAAGGAATTCGGCCATGGCCTTTTGAAGGTAACATCCCGGCATTCACCTGGAGTGATTTGGGGAAACCATGAAAAACCCAAATCTGTTTGGCCGGTTGGGGATTCGAACCGCCGTCCTCCCGAATGCGAGGCTAGAGCCTTAACCGCTCATCCACCACACTCGGTTCTGAGACTGGGATTCGAAGTGGAGACTTTTTAATCTTTAGTCAGATGCCTTAACCACTGAGCCACTAGGCCGCTCTCTACTTAAGAAAATAATATAAGCTATAGCTCGGTGATTGGAGAAACGTATATGCAATCACTATGAAAGCCACAAGCATCTGGAACTAAACGTAATTGTTTCTCTCTTATAAATCCTAAGTTATAATACGAAATGTATTTCGCAAGCTTTTAAACGCAGAGATATAAATTTGATAAAATTTTAAGTCCTTTGTTATTTCTACAGATACCTACATAAATGTCTGCGATATATTATACCACATTGCCAGATTTTACATCATACTACTTCACTCATAAATGATACTGACGAGGCAATGTTATACCAGCAACCAACCTTCTGTGAGACCATTTTACGACTGAGATTCAGGGTGCGCCCAGTTACCAGGATGCAATAATGTCTGCCAAGACGTTGGACAATTTGTCAATGTCATTGTAAGATGATAGACAAAAAACCGCGCAAGAAACTGATGGGTGTTTCAGGTAGCTGTCTCACTAGTAGCAATTACATGACTCGACAGAAGTTAAGTCAAATATATATTAATGAGCTTAAAATGAACGAGAAGCAATTTAGTTATTTAAAGCTGCCCTAGACTTTAAAGATTCTTATATTTTTTTAGCGCCTTGCCCACTACTTTACGTAAATCTATAGTTGAAACCTTATCTCCGGTTTGGGGTGCTTTAAACACGGTCTTAACACGAGATTATCTGTAGTCAGTCACATAAAAAATGGATATAAACCCGCTGGCTGGGGACTAATGATGGTGAGGTCAGGGAAGAACGCGGAAGATACGTAATCGTCGCATCTGTGGACGGGTGGTGGGGTTGGTTGGTGGGGCAGGAGGGGGAGGGGGCGTGTTTGCTTACCTACAAGGCTACAAGCCAAGTTCCCTTCGCAGGCCGTTACGTGGAGTTCTTGCCTGACAGTCGTCTATCTCCCCTTCCAAACACAATTGCTATTTACGCCATTACTTATAGAATCAATAATTTCAGAAATTCGAACTTTCTAAAATTTTCGTTTAGCGATGTTGTTTGATATAAGTAGTATTAATTGAAATATAAAAGAAAGTGTGTTTGCCACACTCTCTAAACCTCCTTTACTAACATTCTTGAACTACTTATAGCTGTTTCATTAAGCAGGAAAATTTGCATCGTAAATTCAAAAAATATCCCGCCATTAAGGTGTGAGTTTGGACAAAAAGAAAGACCGAAACATTATTTGAAGTCCATTTGCATCTTTAAGCCATTAAACTGATTTCTGTTAAGGGAATAAGGCTTCGTCTGAAGTACAGAGAAAACTAGTTTTATACGAATAGATATCCCAATTTTTGTGTGTGTAATTTTGTGGCCAACAAGAACAAATTAGTGATACGTTTTTATTGTAGTTAGAACACACTGGTAATAAAAGAATTACTGTGTTATAGCAAATGGCGATCGCTGTGATCACATATAACATTCACAGTCATCTTACCATACGATATTAAGCTCCTCCTTTTTGTGTTAACTTGGTTCTTACTATTTCAATTGTTTCGTGTGTGTGTGCCTGTGTGGTAATAATTTTAAGATGAAGCTTTAATTCATGCAGTTTTTCATGATTTATTTTCCTCTCCTGCGAAAATCCAACCAACGAAATCCGGTTATGTCCGTCTCCCCGTCCCAATAGTTGATTTTTTAAAAAGAATTTCATGACATTTACTTTATCTTATATGTAACAAAAATAAGTTAATACTTCCTATTTTGAAAGTTAATTCGCTCTTTTACCGTTAGAACATTATAAAGAATGTCGTAAGTGATAAAATAATATAATCAAGAATTAAATACTTAAATTTTATCTCGTACTCCAAGTCTTCAGGTTAAACACATTTGAACTGAGGGATATTTCCAACCAGGTGCAGATCCCGCGATTAAATGGGCTCCTAAACTTTTGTGCAAGATAGGATGGTCTAGAGGCAGAGAGCAAGTTGGTTATGCCGACATTCATTGGATATAACTGCATTAACTATGAAAAGACGGGACTAAGGAAGCTCTTGATACATCTCGTCTTAAATATTGGAGGTAATTTCTGCTGCTTCTCGCAAAATTGTGCTCCTTTATTAGTCAACTCTGTACGAAATATAAGTGCATTAAATTATTATATATAAACGTTAATTGGAGCTATTTTCCATTAGATACCTTGCGTTGACATTATTTCTCGTAATAAATGATTCTGTAATCACGTTGCATTAGATTTACCATATCTCCCAAACCGTTTTCTGGAAAACAATTCAGACCTAATGTGAAAGTACGTTCAGCCACAAGAATTTCACTTAGTACGTCCTTTACAGTCTCACATCACCTCAACGCATCTTTGTAATTTCCTTTGTCCCTCTTATCTCGCCAACCCCTCTTTTCTGATACCAAAAAGGTATTCCGTTAGAGGCTTATACATCCACATCTATCCTCCGCAATTCGCAGAATCGTGGATGACAAAGGGTGCTTTGCACCAAAGCTAACATCTTTTCGGTTCATTCAAATCCAAAATGGCACGAATAAAGAAAGAAGTCAATTGAGCATCAGTTCGGCACTTTATCTCACCTGTCATTGCGCTCCAAACAGGTTGGTGGATTAAGTTCTTCATTACACTCCGAAATGAAAGTTGATGTTTGTAAATAAATTCAGATGAAACCTACATCTGTTTGCTAGAAAATCCGAGCCTAATCTATGTTTCAATTCTGTGACGTTTTCGTAATTGCCGTGGCAAGCAGAAATCAAGCCGCTTTTCCCTGAACTTTTTCAACATTGTCAGGCGATCCCTAGCGATACAATCCCAAACGGTACAACAGTAGTCCAAATGTGGACGCACAAGGGTTTTGAACGCTATGTGCTTTGACTGAATCAAGTAAGGAGAAAAGATACAGAAAGGCGTAGTTCGGATCGCACTGTAGGCTTTTACAAATGTGGACGCAAGAGAGATTTGAACGCTATTTGCTTTGACTGAACCAAGCAAGCAAAAAAGATACAGAAAGGCGTAGTTTGGGTCGCACCGTAGATTTTTCGTGAAAACGTCTTGATAAAATCATAACAAGTGTTTTGTATTAATACTTAATTTAATTACCAATCCCTTTAATACAGTGGTTACATAGAGTAGCATAACAGTTATCGAATACTAGGCGTATTTTTTTAAGTAATTATCGTTTTGTCACACCGTGGCTGCAGCGCTACGGTCGGCGTTCCGCGCATGCGCACTGGGTACCTGCATCTCTTGCCTACGCACTGACGCCATTACAGTATAATTCTTCCTTGTTTACGTTGTTCACTGAGTGTTTAAGATGCCTCCGATAATCGTGAGTCCCGCCGACTGTGAAGTATGGGCTGTTATAAGATTTCTTTGTGCTAAAGGCCTAAAACCGATCGATATTCATCGTGAGATCTGTGTAGTTTACGGACAAAACATTATGAGTGATGGAAAAGTGGGTGAGAGCATTTGAAGATGGCCGCACAAATGTGCATGATGAACAACGGAGTGGGCGTCCTTTGGTCGTTAATGAAAGTTTGGTGTAGAAAGTGGACAATAAGGTGAGAGAAAACAGACGATTTACGATTTCCTCCTTGTGTGATGACTTTCCTAACGTTTCTCGTAGTGTTTTGTATGGCATTGTGATGGAGCACTTGAATTACCGAAAATTGTGCTCACTTTGGGTACCGAAAATGTTAATTGATGTGCACAAAACCAAACGTTTAGGCAGTGCATTGACTTTCCTTGAGCGGTACCACAACGATGGTGATGATTTCTTAAGCCAAATTGTTATGGGCGATGAGACATGGGTGGCGTACGTCACACCTGAATCAAAGCAACAGTCCATGGAATGGCGGCATTCAGATTCACCCAAAAAAGTGAAGTTCAAACAAACGATTTCTGCCCGGAAAATCATGTGCACAGTTTTTTGGGACAGAAAAGGAGTATTGCTTGTGGAATTTCTGCCTCGTAATGAGACAATCAATGCAGCAGCTTATTGTGAGACATTGAACAATCTGCGCCGTTCAGTCCAGAACAAAAGACGTGGCAAGTTGAGCAAGGGCATCGTTTTGCTGCATGACAATGCCCGTCCACATGTGGCTAATCAGACAAAAGATCTCATCACATCTTTTCGATGGGAAAGTCTAGATCATCCTCCGTAAAGCCCTGATCTGGCGCCCAGTGACTACCATCAGTTCCTGCGCTTAAAGAAACACCTGGGCGGTCAGCGTCTTGGAAGACAATAACGAAGTCAAAACAGTTGTTATGCAGTGGTTAACAAGTCAGGCGGCAGACTTCTATGAGGAGGGTTTTCAAAAACTGGTACTAAGTTATGACAAGTGCCTCAATATTGAAGGGAATTATGTAGAAAAGTAGAGTAAGGTACAGGCTTTCATGTAAAAATAAAATTATTGATATATATTTGCACGTCTTTTTTTAATTTCAAAACGGTACTTACTTAAAAAACATGCCTCGTAGACAAATCACAAGTTTGTGGCATGTATCAGAGGTCTGTGGTAGCTAAAGCAACACACGTACACTACATTTTATTTTATTTTTGGCGCGGTCGCAGTTATCGCATTTATTCGGACCTGGACTTTTAGGTTTCTTGGTTTCCTATCGACGCGAGCTTTCTCCTAATTTGCCTTTTCTATTTCAGAGCATATTTACGACTCATATGAGACGACATCTTGGTTTTTTTAATTTTCAATTTAATATCGATTTTTATTTATGTCCCGACAAACATTTTTATCATCTCACTTTGGATCCTGGTAGTGTTTCACGAACTCTTTACAATGATGCTTGAATCGACGTTCTAGCTGAACGCGTTTTCACGCCACACTAATTTATAAGTTTACCCAAGGGAGCGTCCATAAACTACGAGCTTGGTCTAAGGGGGAGGGGGAGGAGTTTTGGTAGGAAGCTACGCTGGTCTACGTGGGGTGGGAGGAGGGGTTCCTAGCCAAGCCGCGTAGCTGTTCGTTCATATTATTTGTCACAGTTAAAATAAGGTACAGAACACATAACATGTGAATATGTATTTCCGACATTTAATTAATCTCTGTACCTATGTAACTTACGATAGTCTCACAAGAGAAAACAGTACAAAATGTCTTCTGGACTCAATAGGGTAAAAAGTTTCGTGCCACGTGAGGGAGAGGGGGGAGGTAGAGGAAAAATCTACGTCAGGCTACGTTGGGGGGGGGGGGGGAGAGGTGGGACTTTCAGAAGGTCAAAATGAAGTTAAATAGTTTATGGACGCTTCCAACGCTAATTTGAAACAATCGCCAATATGCACTCACACAAGTCCGATGACGTCACAGGAAAAAAGAGAATGCTGCACGACGAATTCGTACTGACATGCTCTACCAGCTGTGGGTTAAATAGTTATTAGTGTCGTAGTTATTAGCGATTCAAATTTGAAGGTATTTTGTAACACAAGAAAGTTCGACCGACTATCACTATACTTAACAAGCGAACAGAACAGAGCATTTCAAATTCGTATCATTATACAAGCTTCAGAAGAGCGTTTGGTCGATGCTCCTTTTGACAACGGGTGTAAACTAGAAGGCTCTTGCCGTAAACGTTGCTTCTTCAGTTGAACTATCAAGTCACGCATGAAGCACTGTTCTCCGCCTTCTGCTCTCAACAGACTGTCGTGAGTACTCGGCTGTGCCGATCGTTAAGTGCTCGACATCTGCTGCTCGGCAAGCCGTGACAGGGTGCACGAGTCGGCGTTCAGCCGGGCAGTAAACCCGTCAGTCCTCAGCGAAAGTGCGTGGGCCGGGCTAGCGGCGTGCCTGCACGACGCGTGACGCACACTGCGCTACGCACTGTCGCCTCGCACGCACGCACGGCTCACGCACACTGGTCGCATCCACCTTCATGCTCTGCCGATGGGAACTGTACAATCGTTAGCGGCTTCGTGGTCCACGAATTCTTCGTCGATCGATTGTTTGTTTCTAACGCACATCGACGTGCGAGATGACCAGTGAATACCGTCACTCTCCCTTTTGTCGCCGATTCATTGTACAGTCACGGCTCAGCCAAACCATACTCTGGCCGAACACAATTGCGAAAGAAGGAAATTCTGGTTACTTTAGCGGATATGAAATTAGCTGTATGGAGAAAAAATTTTCGCCTTCAATCACGGTAGTGCTATCGGAAATCCAATAAAAAAAGTTTTCGAATGTTTCATTATAATTATGTTCTACAAACACATGTAAGTTTCTTAAATCACTCTATACATTAATTTACCATTGCAAGTTTGAATAATCGAGCGTTCTATAATAATTGAGTCCGAGGACTTCTCAAAACACCAAATCCAGAGTGATGTAGGAAATCAACGGTTTAACCTAACTGGTATGTATTTCCTAAACTACAGAAGTTTTACTACGAGCTTGTTCATCGTCAGCATATAGGAACATTCGTTCTGTGATTTTTATTAACTTCGGCATGATTTTATTAGTCTTGCTTCAAGAAATATCACATCTGTGAGAGGTTACCGACTGTCTTCAATTTCTGTAGGTACCAAGATTAAGACCAATTTGTTGAAGAACATCTATAGATGAGAAATACTTACCTAGAATGTAACTAAAAAGCTGATAAATTGAATAAACGTATTGCTTTCATTTTAATGAATATTGTGCTTGAAAATCTTTGTAGCTTACTGCTTTGACTCACTAACAATGAAATTACCAAATATCGACTTTCCTTTTAATCTTCTTCCTTGTGCGATGATATACGCATCGGGTCAGTAGAAATCATCGTCATGATATTACAACGAATCTTTTGAACGTTTTGAAATCGTTTGACTAGGTTTAGTAAAGTGTCTTTGTCTACCTGTCTAGGACAGATTATACTGAACGTTATAATTCGATTGAAACTATACTTATGTCAGTGAAATTTCATGCAAACATTCGCAGTAACAAGTACTTTGGTTGATAAAATTTCTGTTTTAAAAACCAAAATCGATGTCGTTTTGACATCTTGGCAGAAATTATACAAACGTTTTGTATCAAAGCATACCTAAAGGATGTTAATAGATCTTATAATAGCATAGTTTGAAATGGAATTTATCCTAACATATTGTATTTACTTTGGCTTTGCGCCTCGTCGACGTCGACGTCATTAGAGGCGGGAAACGACTGGGGACAATGAACGGGAAGGAATTCGGCCATGGCCTTTTGAAGGAAGCATCCCAGCATTCGCCTGGAGTGATTTGGGGAAACCATGTAAAATCCAAATCTGGATGCCCGGATGGGGATTCGAACCCATGTCCTCCCGAATGCGAGGCCAGAACCTAACATATTTTAAAGATGGTAAATCGCAATGCAGTTGATATTTTAAGTAACTAATCATTATCTACCGTCGAATCACGTATGAATGATGACATGAACTATTCGAATTACATTTATGACTTTCACGTAACACGGCTAAAACTTAAGTCTGCAGTTTACATTACATAGCGTGGAGGTGATAACTACGGCAGCTGTGAGTGATATTGCTTTTCATATCTATCTGATGCGTTTTCAACAATGATACGCACAGCTTCATAGCCGATCATTTAAAATAAACAATATTTGATCCAGTTTACCTACTCAAAAGTGTCTGTGTCTGTCTCAAATTATTATAACGTGCACAGTGTTTAATAGTGAAACTGTTGAAAGAAATTTAAAACTCACTCATTTACATCGACTTTTTACCCGAAGATTCTTTCTGATGAAGCTTTTAATGATATTAAGATATTATACATTAAGGTTCTTTGAATTTTAAAGCGTTAAAAATAAACATCAGTATTTCAATTTCAACGAACGTTTTCTGAGTTCGTTCTCAGCTACTAGTTATCTATTAAGTAAGACGAGTGACAACTGGATATCGTTGTTTATTTCTATAACGCACAAACTAAATGTATACGAAGCAGAAGAACTGGGTGTTTACGATTAGTGAGATGAATATTCAAATAAGCTAATTGATTATTTCAGTTTCCAAAACGAATACTCGTGAGTATGCGGACGTTATGAAACAAGTTGATTCAGCTAAATCAAATTCTTATCTTTGGCTGAATGTTTACACAACACCGACCGTAGATTCGTTCTAATCATAATGTGCACAAAACGGGTTTAAGTATCATGCCACTCAGGTTTAATTTTTAAATAGGTTTTTAGTGATATGTCCAAGCAACCAATAGCGTTATTATAATTTTTAACATTCATTGATTAACTGGTAATCTTACAACGAAGATATCGTTAATTACAGATAGATTCGTGGTAATGAATTCGTTTTTTAACTGAGGAAAACATGTACTTACTAAAGTGTTATGAAAATTCATTGCTCCGCTACTTACCGCTTACAGATGTGCTGATGTGTGGCTGTCAGTGGATTTGATGTTACGAAAAGACCTTAACGTCGTCCACTTCCCTTTAAGAGGAGAATTTCCTATTTAAATACTTGGGTAATACTAAATGCGGTTTCTATGCTGTCCCTCACAATTCAGCACTGCTTTCACAGTTTAAAACTCCAACAGCAAATTCATTATTCGAACACTCCTTTTCAAGAACTACACGCCTTGTGAGAGAAGAAATAAATCCATTATCAATGAACTCACGTTAATTGTTGATGCATTTATTTTAATAGATTTTTCAAGATACACAAAAAAACATTCCGTAATGTTTTCATAAAACAAATACAGTTTTGGCACTCAAAAAAAGACACTTCGTTTTGCAGTTTTTTAACCAACGTAGCTGTGAGAATGAGAAGAAAAGTCGATCCCCTAACAAACTCTCCCCCCTCGCGGAACGTCTTTCGCCCTCGGAGCCCTACAGCCAACTGCCAATCTAAGGACTTGCTGCCGCGTTCAGGAATGGAGGGGAGGCACAGGGATGCAGAGTTGCTCAACAGGGAGAAACATTGTCCAACAAAACCCGCTATACTGGTAGCCTTGTATTCAGCACAGTGGGGTGAATTGTCTCTCTGCACCCTATGCTACTGAACTGGCTCGCAAAAAACCTGTAGGTTCAATACACTCGGTGCGTTCCCAGAGGCAAGGGTCACTGCAGGTAATTTCTTGTTTACGTCTGTCTCCTTTTGTTTAGAGTTTTATGATAGAGACAGATGTAGGATTCAGACTGGATATGTTCGTTTTGAATTTTGATACCTTGTGAGAACAATACATACCATCCTTGAAACCGATAGTATCACGTATTACTCTGAAAGGACACACAGCTGCGGAGAAAACTGCTAATACATAACGTCCTGCATTACCAATTAGTGATTACAAGTATCCAAACAGTAGACATAATAAACTAGAAGAACATTACATTCCATGCTAGTTAATATATCTGAATGCAATTTGTTATTGCTACATTCGTACAGGGTTTCTAAAAATAAAACCATGTGGCACATTAGTAATTGTGAATAACTTCGTCGCCTTCCTTTTCTTACGCGCTAGCAAATACTAATCTCTCGGTCCTCCTTAGTAAGCGGATTGCAAGAACAAAATTGTTTATCAGGGTAAATTGGGTTAGCGAAAGAGTTTTCTTCTTGGTTTCTTTTTTTGCTTAGGGCTTTAAGAATTGTTGACGTATCGATCATTTAAACCGGGAGAAGATTTGGGACAGTAAACGGGAAGGAATTAGGCCCTGGACTTTTGAAGGAGCCATTCTGACATTCGCCATAACTGATTTTGGGAAACCATGGAAAAACGAAATTGTATTGACTGATCGGGATTAGAATCCGCATACTCCCGAATGAAAGGTACAAGGCTCGATTTTCTTCTTGGAATTTCATAAATAGAGGGAGCTGAGCTTTGAAATAAACCTTAAGAAACTATGGTATTAAACGAAGTGCACCACGAACAGAAATTGAGTATCAGAAAGGAAGCCTTCATACGAGGTATGGAATACGTTAAACATATGCTATAAAACAAGAAGAAAATCAAGAATTCGTCACGTGAAAAGATCATCACAACTGACCCCATAATCGAATTCCACTAACAACTAAGTCTGTTTTCACACAATTTAAAGTAAGTAACATTGACAATAATTGATTGAGATGCATTAAGCCGCTGCTATGCTTTTAATAAAAGTGCGAAGGAGTCAACAAACCATGCCCGGTTGTTGAGCGGTAATGTTCGGTACTGGTATTAGGAAGGACGCGTACTTATATTCCCGTAAGGCCACATAAGTTCGGTTTTCCATGATTTCCCGCAGTTAATCAAGGTGAATGCCACAATGGTTACTTCAAAAGGCCATGGCTGAATCCCTTCCCTTCCCGTTCCTTTTATCGAAACCTCTAATGACATCAACGTGGAGTAAAGCATGAAGAGAAACGGCCATCATGATTATTGTATAAAACTATTTTCCATCATGGTGCAGGCAAATTAGAAAGTTCCTGAATTTATGACGAATAATGAAAGTTTTAAAATCAATCGTAAATCACAGAGAAAACAAACAAGTAGTGTAAGAGACACACAGAATTCATCCTTACAAATTGCACGTATATACACGTCACCGCTCAGTAATTCATAACGGCGTGACAGAATTGGAGTAGCAAATAAAATGGCGAAGTGTGAGTCGAGCTTAGCTCTATAAGGTATTGTACTCTAAGGGGGCGTCCAATAATTAGGTGTGCCCAAAATGGGGGGAGATCCGGCAAAATCTCATTTAAAGGGAGGGGGGTCGATAAAAAAACTCACATCAACTTTTTATTCAGATTGCCACCATTCAAAGAGCAGTAGAAAGAAAAACAAATACGAGGTCAATCTCACTTAGGGGGAAAGGGGATTTCACCAGGTATCCCCAAGGGATGATCCAAATTTAAGAAAAAACACCTCACGTAATTAATCTGCGCCCCCTAATGACTTTCACAGATATGGATGTGGTAGGTTAGACGGCAATTACTTGGTGCAAAAATCAATGCTAGGTGGGCGTCCATAAACTATGTGGCTCGGTCTAGGGGGGAAGGGGTTGTCAGGAAAGACACGTTGGGCTACACGACCGGGGGGGGGGGGAAAGGGGGTCCGAGACAGTCCACGTAGCTTTCCATTCATATTATTTGTCAGAGATAAAATGAGGTACAGGACACACGACAGCACGTAAATATTTATTTCCGTCGTTTAACTATCTCTGTATGTAATTTACGATAGTCTGACAAGAGAAAACAGTACGAAATGTCTTCTGGAATCAACAGGGAAAAAGGCTACGTGCTACGTGGGGGGGGAGAGAGAAAAGCCACCCCTGGCTAAGTGCAGGGATGGGGGGTTCACAGGAGACCAAAATGGAGCTACGTGATTTATGGACGCTCCCTAGACAGATTTTTTTTTTTTTTCCTTATGAAGGCGATACCGCTTCACGCCGCTAGTGCAATCGTTCAATTACAATCAAATTTATTGTAGATTGTACCATTTCCCTTCGAGCATGCAACAATAACAATCTTCACATTACATCTGTTTCTTTTTTTCCCCCTTCTTTTAAAAGAAAATTTAAACAATGTTCCAATTCATTTCATAATAAAAGTAAGTCTTTTTTCATATCTTAGAAAATGTTCCACTTAGTCAAAGCCCCTTGATACGTATTAGGGAGCGTGCATAAACCACGTAGCTCCATTTTGGCCTCCTGTGAACCCCCTCTCCCCCCCACGTAGTCCTACCTGGCTTTTGCATCTAACCCCCCCCCCCCCCCACGTAGCACGTAGCTTTTTTCCCTTTTGATTCCAGAAGACATTTTGTACTGTTTTCTATTGTCAGACTATTGTAAATTACATGCGGAGATAATTAACTGAGGGAAATAAATGTACACATGCTGTTGTGAGTTCTGTTCCTCATTTTAACTGTGAAAAATGTTATGAAAGGAAAGCTACGTGGCCTGGCTCGGAACCCCCCCCTCCCCCCACGTAGCCCAACGTAGCCTTCCAGCCAATCCCTCCCGCCCCTGGCCCGAGCCACGTAGTTTGTGCACAGTCCCTTATGAGTGAGCAAGACCTAGTGCTAATGTTATTTCATCTAAAATATAATCTTCGAGAGTTCGCTGCCGGATGATGTTGATGCAAGACGAGTTTTCGACGGCGTACTCTGCCACCATCTTCAGGTCTGATGCTCATGCTGTGGCAGCCAGAGCGGCTCTAGATGTCACAGTGTGAGCGTCAGACCTGAAGATGGTGGCAGAATACGCCGTCGAAAACTCATCTTGCGTCAACATCATCCGGCAGCGAACACTCGAAGATTATATTTCAGCGACACGCTGAGAAAGCCTCCGTTCACACATTATTTCATCTAATTAATCATTACTTCATTCAACAAATAGTACACACTACTAATAATTGTTGCTCTCATACCTTGGTTATAGTTTAGGCATACAAAAGGCAGTCTGTTTTAGGATGTCAGCTATATGAAACTAGAGGAATTGACAATCCAGTTTTATATGCTAAAGTCCTGATACGTTCTTCAAAAGTTCCTGTCGTGCAATTTAACGTTGGTTTACTGGATTATTTGTTTGGGCGATACTTAACAATATTGGTTTTTAATCTCAACTGACAACCTGCGTAACAATTTTTTTTTTTTTTTTTTTTTTTTAAATCTATTCGACACACTTTCACTAAGATAGGTTGCGACCACTCAAAGGTAGTAGAAACTTTCTTCCTCTGTACAACGAACCTGGATGCTCCAGATGAAAGTTGTGAATGCAACAGCAGTGAAGATTGTTATATTTTTTAATTCCTGCATGAACGATTAAATGGCGTGAAATATTTGGTATCGTTTCAATCTCGTGTTTCTTACAATTTTTGAAACCTACAGCAAGAGAAACAAACAAACACACACACACACACACACACACACATATAGACAGAGAGAAAGCAAAGATCATGGTAATTTTTGAAAGCCACGATGTTTAGAAAAACTCCACTTTTCAGGCAAGTGACAAGCGGTGTGTCTGAGGTAGGTACAATCTCTGGCTGAGTCACTATCGCTGAGCAAACGGCGGACACCTCACTGATCAGAGCCGCGCCTGCAACACGTGCTGCCTCGAGGAAATCACAGTGCGAACCAGCCCTCCTTCATTCACATTTTTACATTGGGACACTATATGTGGTACTTATTTTTCGCAAACAAGAAAATAATAACTAATATTGGTGAAAAAATTCTTATTCAGTCTTCAAAACAATATTTTTTTTTCATTCTGTCTCCGATTTTTGGACTTCAGAGGAGAAGACAGCACAAGTTACTGTATCGTATTGGCCTTCGTTTGAGAAACTTCACATGGTACCCAATCAAAAGCAGGTAAACGAACAAGAATTACACAGAGATATCACGTCCTGAAATATCTGTGGATACGTATAATTTTAAGAATAACTTATTGCGTAGAAACAAATTCAGTCCTTCAATCACCGCAATATCAAAATGTGTCTTCACGCATTCTAATTCCTTTCAGACTCAAATGATATTCTTCAAATTTTGCACAGCGAAATGTTAAGATCACATTCATATGTCAGCTTGATCACAGAGATATCTCGTACAGAAATATCTGTGGATACGTATTATTTTAAGAATAAGTTGTGTAGAAACAAATTCAGTCCTTGTATCACCGCAATATCACAACCTGCCTTCACGCATTATAATTCCTTTCAGAATCAAATAATATTCTTGAAATTTTGCGGAGCGAAATCTTAAGATCACATTCATATGTCAGTTTGATCAGGCGAAACGATCAAGACCATTAACCGTTTACTGCCTAGGTGTCAAACTCAATTTTGCAGAGGGCCGTTTATTAAATTTAGAATGTGTAGGCGGACCAGATTCAAATAAAAAAATGTACTGAATTATTATAACATTTTATTTATTTAATTGTATAGTATAACATGATTCTTCTTTCTGTGTCACATTGCGATCGCGGGCCGTATTGATAGGGCCCGGGGGCCGGATGCGGCCCGCGGGCCGTATCTTTGACATCACTGGTTTACTGTATAGTGCCATAGTCTCCGTTCGTGCAAAAGCTTTGCCTTTACTACTTCCAAGTACCTTTAACTCAATAGATTTTCTTAAAATTTTGCAGAGCTTGGTGGAAACAAGGTCAAGTTTGTATTTCAGTCAAATCAGGTCACCAGTTAACAAATCCGAAAACACGGTCAATGGCTTATATCTAGGTTCAGAATAATCAAATTAGAACAATAATAGTAGTTGACGACCACAGCAAGTACAGCGCTTTAATCATTTTGGAGTTAGATGACTTTTAAAAGAAACAGAGATACAGTTTCAGAGGCATCATACAATATGTGGAGAAATGAATAGAACATTAAAGAAGTTCCTCCCAGATACAAGACAAGACTGTTCCAACTTTGTTATGTGAATTATGACATGATAAGTATTAATTCGGTTTAGAATCAAAACCTTGCATCTGGAAAGACATCACAAAAAATAGTGATATAATGAATGAAATACTTATGGCATTGTTGACTGGGAGACTCCAAAGACTATTTCGAACACCTATGTGATAGAGTTCCAATTGATCGTGTAATCCGCGAAGGTCGCGACAACCCTAACCAAACCTAGTAGTTCTGCTGAGTAATTGGCCTACAATTTAACTTGGAATCGGAACCACGGAGCGTCTTGGAGGATTTGTTTGCCAGATCAGAAATCAATTTAGGGACACTAAAAATTTTGGCAGATGTAGGGAGGCGAACTGGGGACCTCTCGGTCATCAGTCAGTTATTAAATATTGACCTCTCTGGTGTTATAACTAATCTCGCTAATTACTGTATTAATATTATTGGCTCAAGCTATCGTCAATTCGATGTGAGTCATTACTCAAAGTAGATTAAAATCAAGATATTCAGCATAGAAGTTTATTTAAATGCTGGTCAAAAATTACTTCAACACAAACGAAGCATGGCGCACTGAGTGGACCAATTCCAATCCTGACAAATTGTACGACATTGAATCATGTGAGAACAGGGCGTTACTCTTACGTTAGATGGGGGAACAATAGAGAATCGTTCTTGTGACTGTAGTAACTAACAAAAAGCATCACGATGGAACATCCACTTAGGAATTCAGTGGTACGATTCAGCAGTTTCATGAAGCACCCGCAAAGGCAATTGAATGGCTGAAATCTCTGAACATCAGCCTGTAGATAAATCGATGTTTGATTCCATATTGTAATTAATTGTAATTATTATCTTTAAATCCTGGTGCCATACAATATAAATAAAATAAACATGATTAATTTTTTTGCCTTAATTTGATGGGGCGATCTAAGATTAACAGTTTTTCAAACTCATTATATCAGCAACTCGGCAGGAAGTAGAATCGCCGATTTTATGAATCAAAGATAATATGTAAAACACAAAAAGTCTCAACCCTCTCGGATTGCATAAACTAGACATTGACACGCTCGGGAAAGCTACAGTAATAACTTTAGCTGTGATTTTTTATTATTGTTTCAAAGATCCCTGTTGAAGGAACACCTCTAGTGTGTGGCTTGTGTCTATTCATGTCTTGGCGTTTGTATTAACATTATTGAGGTGTTACGCGTCAAAAAGAGTGGCTTAGGAACAGTTAAAGTAACTTTCTACCCTAATTATTTAATCTTATTGCTATCATTCCAAAAGAATCTTCATAAATCGCTGACATATTCTTATTCTCACATCAGTCTTGAAAGACATTACGTTTGAGTAAATCTGATCCGAGACTATAGATTCGTTTTATTACTAAATATATACAAATGATCTTGTAGGGAGAATAATTTTATGAAGCGTTTAGGAAAGAAGCCATTACATATAATCGGCATAAAAAGAATTATACATCTTCTTATATCTGGATCTTGCAATATGGGTACTTAGATAACATAAGACACCATGCCTCCATACTAGTACTGGTTGGAGTTTTTTTTTCAGTCTTAGCTAGCTAGCCCAATTGTGCCCATTTCTATAGGCTTATTTGTTGAAGAACGTGCTAGAGATAAAATTGCAAAAGCTGAGAGTCTGGATGTTTCGTTTTTTGTTCTCTACGACCTTGAGAAATGGCTTCTACCTTCCATCTCAACGTAAAGCACAGTTGTATATATATATATATATCTGTACAATATAATTCTTCTAAAGAAGGAGATATTAAGAAATTCGTATATTGAAGCAAAAGAATAAGGTCCCTAGTATATGTAATCTTAATAAGTTGAGTAAAAATGGGAGATGTGGTTAAACGATTCAGTAAAAATGCAGTTTTCAAGTTTACCCGCCTCCATTATTGGTTTTCAGATGCTTCTAATCCTTGTTAAGTTGTCTAACAAGTTATAGTTTTCAAGAAGAAAACTTTTTCCAGAATTGTCTGAAAATTCGGAACGAGTATTGAGTTAATGTTGTCCAACGTTTTTGTTATGTATTAGCAGTTCTACTGTAATATCCTGGTATACAGTATTCGTAATGTTTTATTTCATACTATATAGAAGCAAGAACAGCTAAAAAAGCCGGAAGCCACATGTAGTCTGAAAATTTACTTGTCTTAAGGATTTGATAAGTTAATAAATAATGCGTGAATATGTGTGCAATTTGTTTTCAAGAAGTCTAAAGAGACGATGGGCATATTTGGAGGATATTGCGTGCAATATCAATTCTCTCAAGTCCAAAGCGATCTGAGAGCGGAGTCTGGCAGTGCATCCATAAGGCGTCGTTCTTGCATGGTATGAAAAACTGTAGACTGTTGTCATGCTTTGTTCAATACAGTGGTAGAAGCCTTAGCTGCTGGATCTGTCTGTGACATGAAGTGTCGACTTTTCTATCTCTGAAGTTAACCTTTGTTTTAAGCTATCCTGCACTGTATTACAAACCAATACCTGATTGTGGAATGCCTATAAACTCCAGTTTCTCGATGCTAGCCTCATTTGTTTCACATTTCTACATTCCCTAATACTCTTCGATAGTGGGGGGGGCCGTTCCTTGTCTTAGATTCTAACCCGTGTCCTCAATATCCCGTGCAGATTCAACAGCTGAAGTAGATCTGGTGGTACACAATGATTACAAATTAAAAAATGTATATCACAGACAAAATTTGTATTTCTTTTTTTTTTAAATAATTTTGGAACTATCCAGAATAACTTAAATACCTTAGCATAGAATTCTAAATTGATCTTATTTATTAGGTACCCTGTTCGTGAGAGTGTTTAAGGAGAGCTCCAGGTAGGAGCATGAACAAAAGGAACCCTATTTTAAGTTAATTCATGAGGAGATATTCGGGAGAAAGTCGCAATGCCATTAACGCTTGAAACAAGTTTACTACCGCTAAACATATACGGCATATAGAAATCGGAAGTGACTGTTTCTTTCTCGTAGCCTGAAGAATACGAAAAGAGAGAACATGGATGAGGTGGTTCAAAGGGAAGGGATCGTGGTTGGAATTCTGCCAGATACAAACGGGCGGAAGGGTAATATCAATTAGTCTACATGTACGGAATGAAAAAAGGGGGTGTTATCAAATAGCTGGAATTCCCAGAGGTAGGGGCGAGTTAATTAAAATAATCGACCTGAGCGGCGGCTTCTGCACATACCGGATACCAGAGCAGTTGATATGAACTGCAGCATTCCAGTACTGTTTCCGGAACTGGTACTTTTTTCTTATGCCTTTACGCCTAGTCAACGTCGAGGACGGGGAAAGAACTGGGGCAAGGATCGGGAAGGAACTAGGCCATGGCCTTTCGAAGGAACCATCCCGGAGTGATTTTGGGAAACAATGGAAAACCCAAATCTGGGTGTCCGGACGGGGAATCGAACCCGCGTCCTCCCTAATACGGCGTCAGAACGTTACCACTGACCCACTACGTTCGGTGGACATGGTGTTGTGTTCCAGGAAACACAGTGTGTGACTGAGATACCAGAAACACTATGACCGATAGCTAGAACCAGAGATCTCTACCGTGAACTCTGCATCCACAGCTGGAAGTTCTCGTGAATCAGTAGCAACACTCATGTAGCTCTCGCGGCGAGTCACTGCGTATTAATCACTGGCTGACGTGGCACTCCCCAGGCATCCTCTGCGAGATCCCCAGAGCGGGGGCGGCTCATCTCCCAGCGGAGGGTGTACGACGCACTTGTCACGAGCACAGCAACATGTGTGGGCTGACTCACGATACAGAGGAAATCTCCTCGACACGCACGAGGGGAACTAAATCCTATAGCGCGTTGCTTAATGGGCTTAAGACTTCCCTTCATTCTTCAATACTCATCAGGAGGGAGGAACAAACAGCGGAGTTGACAAGATTTATCGGTTTAAGGTCGCTCACCTAAATATAATATGACTGTACAGGACATCCCAAGGATGTCGTCAAGAGATATCATCAACAGACGTTTCCACCTACTGGCTTAGTCTGCTGTGTGCACTAGCCTCTTTCCACCACCTCTCTGTCACCATCTTGGACCAGTTCTCTCCTCTCTTCAGTATATAATACTCTCAGCCATCCATCCCGTGGTATTTTTAATTTAATTTAATTTCAATTGCGATGGTGTAAAAATGGTAACGTCCCTACACCCCTACCTTCCCATGACATCAATTTTCACCACTTACCTCTGCCCACCCTTTATGAATTACAACTTAAAACCCCTTCAGTGTTTTTGGTGAATTGTCCATTATTTCCCTTGATAATTTATTTCAAACCCTGACTCCCTTACCTCTTATGATTATGGTTATCTCTTCCCTTTCATGTAGAGCTCATAATTCTTCTGCTAATCTCCATCCATACATTATCGCAGTTGTAATCCTTGAACATTCTCTTCACCCGCTTTCTATCTTCCAATGACTCCCAACCCAGCTTTTTCAATATATCAGTTACTGATTGCATTCTGAGGTAATTTCCGCAAACAAATCTCTAGTCGCTCTGCTTTGTACCCATCTCATGAATTTGATACCCATAGATTGGGTCCTACACCACTCCAACATATTCAAGCAGTAGTTTTACCAAGGTTTTGTAACCCAGTTGCCTCACTTCCTTGGTACATCCTCTCATCCCTGTAGTAAATGAAGGATTTTGAAACCTCCTGTGGGTGGTTTATCATGTATCTTTATTTTATGGTCTTTCCTTGGGATTCTCTGCTGCTCCATTCTCTTTACACGCCCAAACCAACTTAGTCTGGCCTTCTCTATCATTTCCTGAATGAGTTCCTCTTTTTCTTATGGTATAACAGACAAAATATTATTTGATGTTTCGACAGTTCCGATAAGTAACACTGTAACACATAAAGACTGGTTACGGTGAACTTTTTAACTTTCTTGCTTTGATGATGACGGTCATCGTTGTTTTGGTACTTTACAGTTCATTGATTGAACCCGTAACAATAATTCTTATGTTATTATAGAGCAGGATGTGGCACACCAACGCATTTGAATTTGACCGTCAACAGCAGCAGTCTAGAATATGCTAGCCCAAAAACCTCTTCAACCTCTGAACTTTTTGATTATAATTTTTTTTTAAAAACTTCTGCAAAGGTCTCATTGATGGGTTTTACTTTTCAACTTAAACTAAACTGTGTTACATGTGTATTTATTACATTTAAATAACTATTGTAACTATATGCAAGTATTATGTGGCCCGCAAGCTTACTTAGAATCAAAATTGTGGCCCGCCAGCGCATTTGAATTTGCCCGTCAACATCAGCGGTCTAGAATATAGAATATGCTAGTTCAAAAAACTCTGCAAAGATGTATCCTCTTCTGTCTGACACTGACGATTAACCTGTAAACTCAACTTTAATATATTAATTTTAAGGTTCTGATAAAAATGGATATTTTTCGCAGTTTTTATTTTCTATATTGTGCTTCATTTACAGACTCATCATTTCCACTATGTACAACGCACTATACTCGCTTACTGTATTCTTACATTTACTAATTCGACGCCATGTTGGGCTGTTTTACTAGCTATAAGTGACTGAATTCATTTAACCTACAGGTTTGTTTATGTTGGAATGCGTTTCCTTACAAGAAGTCACCACTTACACTGAAACATGTCTTTCCTCTGGTCGTGAATATTACGACTAGGTTAGACGACAGTGTGAACTCCGTCTTAGGCCGCTCAGTCTCACTCCGGACAGAATTGTAATGCACATTAGATACAGGCATTGGAAGTATTGTGGTTGGATTAGATTAATTATGCTCGCTTTGATCGCAAGTGAAAAGAGTTTCGGGAATGTGGTACAGTACTTATAATTAATCATTAATAAATAAAGATTACCAGCTACTGATTAGCGGTTAATTTTTTAACATCCCATCAGTAGATTCAATTTCGAATGTTAACTGGTAATATGTAATATCCAATGTTTATTACTACATATTAATACGCTTTCCAGATACCCTAATTGGTACATTTGTAAACGGTTTTCACATAAACAAAAAATAAGTCACTATTTTAGTAAATGTGAATAACTTTGACAATTTCCACCGAATGAGGTGGATGAGTGGTTAACGTTCTGGCCTCGCATTCGGGAGTACGCCGTTTCGAATCCCAGTCCGGGCATTCAGATTTGGGTTTTCCAAATCACTCCAGGCGAATGCCCGGTTGCTTCCTTCAAAGGGCCACTTAATTAACATCTTGTTATGTGACGAACAGTTTCGGCATCATATATTTCTGCCAGCATTAAATGTTAATGCCGGCAGGATATGTTGACAGATGATGTTTCCGCTGTATTCCTGTACTTCCGGCTCGACACCTGAGGGTGTTTCGTCGAGGTCGTAAACATTTTAGAGACAGTTAATAATGGAACAACAACTTCACCCCACCACAGAGAGCTTCTATTTTGGGTGAAGGGTGTCCTTAGGGGAAGAAGATAAAGAACGACGTGCCTGGACAGCGTTGCGCCTCAGATAAGCCGTGGGGAGGGGGAACAGAGCAAGCTTTTATACCGTGGCAGGAGCATTATGGGCGCAAGATAGCATGGGAGAACTGGTGTTACCACATTCTCAGGGGCGATTCACACGCAGCGTAATATTTGTTTACATTATGTTAGCAATGGGCGATAGCTCTAAAATTGTTACGCTAAATTATTAAGCCAACTGTAGAGTTAATCGACTATTGTAAGAAATTTTGAAATTTGTAGCCCAACCCTGGAAAAACATAGGTCTGTGCATTCCATCTGAGAAACAGAGAAGCCAGAAGGAAGTTGAACATCAACTGGAGGGGGCAACAACTACTACACTGCGATACACCTAAATATCTTGGAGTAAAGCTTGATCGATCTCTCACATTCAAAACCCATTGTGAGGATCTGAAACTTAAAGTATCTGCCCGGAACAACATCATCCGGAAACTTACAAATACCTCCTGGGGAGCACATCCAAATGTGCTTCGTACATCTGCCCTGGCACTTAGTTTCTCTGCAGCAGAATACTCAGCACCAGTTTGGCAAAACTCTGCACATGCTAAGCAGGTTGATACAGCATTGAATGATACTGGTCGCATTGTAACAGGTTGCCTAAAACCAACACTTATTAGTAAAATATACCAAATCATGGGTATAGCACCACTGACATTCGTTGGAAAACAGCTGCGGAGAGGGAGAAGAGGAAACAAGAAACAGACCCCAGACACCCTTTGTTTGGACACGAACCTCAACCCACAAGGCTGAAGTCAAGGAAGAGCTTCGTACAATCAACTACAGCCATAACATCTTCTACTGGAGCACGCCGTCTAGAACTATGGAGAAATTCGTTGCCTGAAGATCAGTGGAGGAACATCAAAGAGGCACCGGCTGCGGGATGTAATCAGCCATATGCTATATGGAAGGCTCTAAACCGATTAAGAACTGAAGTGTCCCGATGTAAATATAATATTAAAAAATGGGGGTACACTAATGACAACGATCTATGTGAATGAGCTTCAGAACCCACAACATCTTCTGATATGCAGGAATCTCCCTGAAACCTGCAATATCGACGACCTTTACAGGGCAAACGAGAAGGCCATCAAGATTGAGGAATTCTGGTCACATTCTATTTAATTGTGTTTATAGTTTAATATTAATTAATTAATGTTATTTGTTTTTTCAACTTGTTATGTCCTGGACACGAGAAATAAATAAATAAATAAATTGTAAGAAATGAGGCTCGTACGTCTAAGAGGGGGCTACTTTGCTCCTATTAGGGTGACTAGTCCAATAGGTGAAAATATTTTATGATGACGTCAGAGCAACTTGTTAGTAGAGCAGAGAGCAGTGGACCTATAGTAGCTGTCACCTCCAACCGCCAGTTGTTGATGTAGGTTACTGTTGTACTAATACTATGAAGCACATTTGCACTGGAGTGTTTAGTCTCCAAAATCTTACTCGCCGGGCCTTCATTATTGGAATAGAAAGGTAAATGTTGGCTCTATTCCGTCAGATTTCTCATTGTGAAAAATATACTGCTTCAATAATTTGAATTTAAATGTTTTTCTGATGTCAGATAGAAAAGAAAAAGGATTTAAATGACTTTGTTCCAAGTTGTGGAGAGCGTTTGCTCCACACGTTTTCCAATGTTCTGATGATGAAGCCAATTGATAAAACAGCAGATTCTTACCTCATAATGAAGTATGACAATATGTACTCAGGTGTCATTTGGGATAGTGCCGATGAGGCAGTTGAAGTGACAATAATGAAGATGTGTCAAAAATCATGCAACAGGCCTGAACCTGCCCAAATTATAAAAATAGACTCTATTAGTGATATTATTGATTATAAGTAGCATTACGTGACTAGAGGAATCGGCGAGCCTAATCTCTATTTTTTTGCTTGGGCTTTACGCCTCGTCGACAGCGATGTCATTAGAGGCGGGATGGGATTGGGGCCAGGAACGGGAAGGAATTCTACTATAGTCTTTCTGAAGGAAGCGCCTGGAGTGATTTAGGGAAACCATGGGAAACCCAAATCTGGATGCGTGGACGGGGATTCGAACCCACGTCCTCCCGAATGCAAGGCCAGAATGTTAACCATTCACCCACCACGCTCGGTCTCTAATCTCTTGCCTAAAACCAGAACTCTTAATAAAATTCAGAACTGGATGGCCTTCAGTGATTGGATGAAGACGTTTATTTCTTACTGACTTATTTTCAATCTTAGTTACTTACTTAATGTTCGATTTGAAAATGTGTTCGGTTTTTAAAATGTAATGCAAAGATTGTTGCTCTTAGACCACTTTCTCTCTGGACCTGGTTAACATTGTGCCAGCTACTTGTTTTAGTGAAAAATTAAGGCCTTTTTGCAGCACTTATGTATGACTTTACTCCATTAAAAAAAATGTACCCAAATCATAAAAATAAACTCAAGTGATCATATTATACTCATAAGAGCCTATTAAATTCACATGATAAAAATCTGTTTTTTGGTTAACATTAACAGCAAAAAAAAATCATTTTCTAAAAACTCCCAAATTGGACAAAGTAACTCACACGATGCTCATGAGCTATTCAGTTCAAGTTGCTTAACAATTTTTAGCTAGCCATAATTTTTTTAAAAAGTATGTCACAATTTGAAACATGTAGGTGCCTATGAGTACGTTATCTGAAGAGCATGTTGGACTCACTAATAATAACTTGTACTGATTCAAATCTTTCTTTGTCATTTTTCCTAAAAAAAATTAGTGTTTGTTGATGTTAGTCGTAATAACAGGTACTGATCTTTAACTTTCACACCCATAAATCTATACCTTTTACCTACTGAAACTACAAATAACTGTAAAGCGAAAGGTGCATAGTATTGCAATACAGGTAGTTTGAAATTAGATAAAATTAATTTGACCACAAATCCATTCTGGCAACAATATGGAGAACCTGATACTCTGGAATAACGATTCATGTGTGGAAAATGGAAATACCAAAGATATGTGGGAATGAATCAGACACAAATTAAATATTATAACTCGGCCGTCGACTACCGCATAACTACCGTAATAAGAATAAGACCCGATAAAACACACTTTCCATGTCCATGATAAGATGGACGTTTGGAGAATGTATCCATTTCGTCAACTCTAAATAAAACTTCGGTAAATATGTTTAAAATTACCATGACTACAAACCACAGTAATTTAAAATCGAAATATCACTACAGAAGAGAGATCTCTATCTTAACCGCTGCACTTCAATAAAGAGGGTGAGGGTAATTTAATGTAGGAATATTGCAGAAGGAAACAAGTTTTTATTTGCTACCACAAATGGTTTTAATATTGTATTGTTTCCACTTTCTTTTACAAAATATTATACTTGGCTCTGTATTTTGTACAAAGAAATTTCTTGTACAATCCTGTCACGCCTCTAATGACCTCTATGTCAACGTAGCATAAAGTCCTAAGGAAAAACATGTCAGTTTGTTGTAAGTCTCATTATACGGTTGCTGAATGAGGTTTCAGTATATCCTGCCAAATTAAGGTAGTCTAAAGGTTGAAGTCGATACCTTCTCATGGAAAACGAGATAACACAGCTACGTATAGAGACAAGATGAATCAGTTTCTAACTCAACCGATCCTTTTATCAGCCTAACAATATTTACCGTTCCCAGTACAATAACCTCAAGCGCGCAACACGTGCTGGATGTTACCATGTTATTAACCACTAATAAAAATGTCTTCAGATCATTAACGATTAACGTGGAAGAAGTAAATATTTTCGTTTGACTTTTTTTTCGTGCCAATTGAAATATAGAGATCATTAATTTTTCTTTATTTCCCTTCTTTGTTGTTACTATTACTATTATTATTACTCCGCGATTCACTGAAAGTGGGTGGTGGAGGGTGCGTTGCGCCTATCCTAATATGTAATCGTTTATGCATCGGATGGGATATATGGGATATGGCAGGAGGCGACTATGTGCTATTTTGAGGAACTATCATAGCGTTCGCCTGGAGCGATCTGGGAAAACCTAGATCAAAATGGCCGGAACGGTTTCACGAGACCAACTCCTGTCGGATTCTAAGTCGTCTCGCTCGATAAATCTTTCGTATACCATCTCGTTGAAAAAAATTACGAGTAGTATAGAAATGAATCGGTTCTGACCCTGATTTCTCTTTTCTTATTTTCTAGGTTATTTCTAGATATGAACGTTCTTGGTAGTAATACGTTTTTACTGTCATCCTGAAATAGGTTTGTCGTGAATTTTTCGATTAGATTCTGCTTAGAGCAGGAGTGGCCAACCCAAATGATCTTTAGGGCCACTTTGGAAATGCATCGTAACTCCGCGGGCCGCATAAAAAATTATATACCCCGATATTAGATTTAGTACCACTATAGACATTGTTTTGGAGCGAAAAATTGAATCATAATGAGTAATTATTATTGTGTTTACTATTATTCTTACATTTAAACATAGACAATATAATAATAATGATGCTAATAATATCTGTCATATATTTGCAAGAATATTATTTTAAAATCAAAGTTAATTTTCTCATAATTTAGATAGGTAATTTTTTAATACATGGATGCACAAATAATGTTTTTTTTTTTTTTTTTTTTTTTTTAAATTGGTTTTTATTACTATTGCCACTATGGAATAAATATAGTTTGTATAAGTGTGATGGATGAATCTCGAGGGCCAAAAAATGTTCAAGGCGGGCCCGCATGTGGCCCGCGGGCCGTTGGTTGGCCACCCCTGGCTTAGATCAACGCCTTCTGTATTCCATAGCATCCCAACGTAACTCCTTCAACATGACACTTGTGCTTTCCCTCCAGCTATATATGCCTGTTACGAATCGAACGGCTCTTCTTTGGACCTTCTCCAATTACTCCATTAACCCTCTTTTTAATGGGAGTCCCACAGGGAAGATCAGTATTCTAAGTGATGTCGCACCAGAGCTTTGACCGAGCGTGGTGGGTGTAACGGCTAGCGTTCTGGCCTCGCATTCGGGAGGACGGCGGTTCGAATCCCCGTCCGGGCATCCAGATTTGGGTTTTCCATGGAGGCAAATGCCGGGATGCTTCCTTCAAAAGGCCATGGCCGAATTCCTTCCCATTCCTTGCCCCCCCCCCCCCCATCCTTTCCCGTCTCTAAAGACCTCGCTGTTAAGAGACCTTAAGCAGTTAAAAAAAAGGGAAAAAACCGAGCTTTGTATGCAATCGATATAACTTCCAGTGTACTTCATTGTTTTAAATTACTATCTGCAAATCTGTGAAGATATAAAAGTAAATTTGAACTTGTTATATGTATGGTGTGATATTCTGGTAGCTTTGAATATTCAATGTTCTCAGTTGGAATCCAAGAAATTTCTGTAGATATTCAACTAGACCTTCATTTCAGATAAATTTTGTTTCTCCGTATGTGAATTACAGTATGAAAGCTCCGCGGTAAAGAATCCACAGTAGATCCAATTATGACGGAGCGCGACAACTTGAAAATCTTTCAGTAGATTGTTAGCCCACATGAACGCTTTTAAAGTTAAAGACAGTGTGTTTTCACAGCTTTCAAGCCTTATTCCCATAGAATTAGCGGAGGGCATTCCTATTTCCTGACCGTAGGCACTAGAGTGGACGTGCTATGATCAGAGACACGGTCCAGCCCTTTTTCTTTATCTTCCCGCGGAGTTTCCCCCACGGTACGCATTTGATGGCAGGCTGGGTGCGCCTGGGGGCCCTTCCAGATGTTTGGCTAAGGAAAAGTTCTCGGCTTGGTTGGGGTTCGAACCCCGGTTATCCAGGTCGTAGTCAGGCGCGTTACGACCTAAGGTACGCGGCAGCCCATGAACACAGTTATTTTGTTGTTTTTAAAAATTTCGCATGTTTTATGGCATCTACTATATAAATTCGTCAGCTCACTCACTCATTCACTCACCTCGATAGCTTCTGGCTGGAGAACGGTGTCACGTGTCAGCCTTCGCTCCTCGCTCGTAAAACAGCGACCAGAGATGACAGTTAGAAGAAATTCGTGATTATGTCATTATATTTCTTTACTCCATGGGTTATGTCTACAATGTAATAGCTAAGCAACTGCTACCAAATTAATAGCCATAATACATTCATTAAGTTTGCTTTTCGTAGTCTTTCATATTTTTTAAAAAATATTGACAAATTTTGCTGCAGAAAAAACGTGGATCTGCTTTTCAGTAACATGTTGCTAAAGAAAGGAACTTAAAAAAAAATTAAATTACTCATGGTCTATGCTGTAACCACGAATGCCAATTGTCATTCAGGATTAGGGGCCATCCACAAATTACGTCAGACGAATTTAATGATTTTTGGACCCCTCACTCCCCCCATGTCACAGGTTGTCACATTCGTGGGACCCCCCCCCCCTGGTGTGACGTCACATATTTTGCAATTTTAAATTTATTAATTAAAGCAGTACTTCCAAAATGATTTATGTATTTCTGGTTAAAAAAATCATATCAACAATAAATCAAACATTTAAGAAAATATAAAAAATCATAAAAATCGAATTAATGATACAAAATTGAGTCATCATGTGTCTATGGATTTTGAACCCATTCCTTGATACCGTTTATATTGGCATAATAGTAACTTCATTCTTGATTTCGATAGTGTTGGGAACATTCGATGTGTCAACATCATCATCATCTTCCGCCAAGAGCCAAAAAGTGATACAAATTATGCATGTGATGTCACAAAGTTTATGACACGTCCCCCCCCCCCTTGTCTCACAATGTCACACTTTGTTGACCCCCTCCCCCCCTCAAGGTGTGACGTAATTTATGAATGGCCCCTTAGGATAAATTACAATTTAATTAATACTTTCACCAATGTTGCTTGACCAAAGTTAATACAACATTACGGTTTATTTGTTTTTTTAGGTATTTTACTGGCCACTTTCGTTAATGGCCTTTGTTCATGGTCGCTGTACGTGAGTTATTAGGTTATTTTAAGGGGACATCAGACCAAATACGTCAGCGAATCGACTATTCTGACAATTCATTTCTCCCGGATTCGCTCAACTGTTTAATAATATGGAATGTGTATTAAGATCTCTGGCCGTTACAGATATTATGACCAATGATTAGATTAAGAGTATTTGCCCTGTCTCAATAAAAAACAACTTGTTGCTTTAGAAGCAAACAGGAATTTTTTAAATTTTGCAAAGTGAACTTTAAGGATCAAATACAAGTCAAGTTTGTATTTAAGCAAGTTCGAATCTATGACCTTTGAAACAATTATACGATTGCGCTATCGTCCCTGTTCGTGTTAAATACCTACCTCTATTAATGCTTCTGAGTTCTTCAAGAGATTTTATTCACCCTGAAACACAGGTCAAGTTTATATTTGATCAAATCAGGTCAACCTGTCATAATATTTCATCCTAGAAACTGGAACTATTCTAGACCAGTGATAATACACAAAAAGTGGTCTCGGGCTTACACTAGTTTTATAATATTTGTGAATTCCAGTGTAGACGCTGTTCTGGAACACTCGAGGAGAGGTTAATAGTCATTAAACAAGTAACGTCAACTGATTTTTGCGCTGGTTTGTATCGGAGCCATCGGCAATGACGTAGCAGATGAGAAGGCGGAAGACGACGAAGTGTGAAAGCGAGCCGACCTTGCCGGCAGTCAGCTCGGCAGATCGCCTGTAACGAGAAAGGAATGCGCGGTTTCGCAATACCTACTCGCATCAAGCCGACTCATATCGCCTCTGATTCACGCAACGGGGTGTCCCGTTCACGTGTCGTAACCTCTTGCTGCTGGACCCGTGCTACTTGGGCGATGCAGAAATGCGCAGCGCTCTTATCGCTATCATATCGAATTCAGATGAGCGACAACAGTTATTGACTGGTCAAAGCTTATCTGACTTCTCAAATTTTGGCTAAACTGCCACGGATCATCGTTTTCGAAGCGTTTAACCGGTTTGAACCAAACTCTGACGTTCTTTTTACTACCGGAGAATAATTTAGTTTGAAGTGACTCCTTAGAAACAATAAAATCTTTTTCTTGTCGCGGTTTTTACTTAAAAACGGTACAAAAGTTTCGAGATGTTTCTGTTAGAAAACGTTAATATCTTGCTATATTATACGAACAGTTCAGCAAGAAAGGTTGTTTATAAAGTCCTGCATCTATTTAGAGAGGGGAGTGACGAGTTTTACGAGGGAAGTAAGAGAAATGGGCTACACAAAATTGCTCAGGCACTTTATTAACGAAAAAAAGGACCGTATGGCATTGTTGGCCGGGAGACACCGGAAGATAGTTCGGCCGCCGGTTGACAAAAGTTTCTATCATGGTTACCATAACCTAACATTGTATAGGGGACCTACAGTTTTACGTGGAATGCGAACCACGGAGCGTACTTCACATGACAAAGCAGAGCTTTGTCACAGGTGAAGGTCAGTTTTTTAAGGAGGTAAAAATTTTTTTAATTATTTTTTTTTAATACTGGATAAATAGTATACGATCTAAATTATCAGTCCAAAATCCAGGAATTGGAGAAGGTGCAAAAGAGAGAAGCTAGATTTGTTGGCTAACATTGCCCTAGAATACACTCTTAATGAGTGTAACTGGGTTGGCAGTCATTGGAAGACGGGAGTCGTGTAAAGAGAGTCGTAGATGTGTGAACTCTTGATGGCTCTTGACTTAATAATTATGAGTAGTATGTGGAAGGGATGAGATAATCATAATCATATATTAACACTTGATTTGAGACGTAAAGATTTAATTTGATGAAGGTACTGAACAATTTACTTCAAACAGTGAAATTTCGCGTAATGTTGTAGGTCTGCAGGGAAATTGTTGCGAGGCATAAAATCCATCGACATTAATGATAATAATATGTCTGTATTAAATTCAAATAGAAGATTGTGTCGTGATATTTGTGTACAAGTGACACATAACATTCGAGGGTGTAATATTCATTCGTAGTGTTGTGGCTATATATGTCAATATTGATATCCTCTACTGAAAAAGGCATTAAGGACAGCGTGTATTTTGCTGCCAGCGTAACTAGGTCCAGGTTTCTAAACAGATTTCTGCAAGATATTCATGAGTTTGTTCCCCAAATAATTCTAGGACAGCATTTATGTGGCCAAAAGAACAAAAACGAACCAAATAGAATAAATCTTTGAAGTTATATTTATGGAATACACCTTTTTATGTAACCAAAGCTTAGGAACAGAAAAAGGATTAATAGAAGTATTTAAATTGTGCTATTGTAGAAGGATTATAAAAAAAAAAATCAGATTAAATAGCATCTGAAAATGATATCGGAAGGACTGAGCAATAAAGCATGGAAAGGAGGAGACAAGGGATTGAATAAAACAAAATATAAATCTAATCACATTGATTTCTAAAGAATTTAATTTATGTTGATCTTTAATCATTTTCTATTTATTAGTCTCTTGCCTTCGTCCCAAGTTTTCGTTCATCCTGAGTTCAACATCTGGATGCCTTAGCGACCAATCCGAATTATCGTTCTCTTTCAATCAGAAATTCACTAATGCTCGCAAAAAGATAAAGATTTTCTTGCACACCCATACTGAAAGCCCAGTGAAGCTGCTACAAATTTCAAACCAAAGTTGTGGATTTTCCTGTTTTAGTTTTACAGTTAGTTCAGTGTAAAATCTATTATTTGAAAAGAAATTTTTGTTGCCTTCATCCAACTTTTTTCTGAATACGATAATAGGAGCCGAATCGAGACATATCTTTTAGATTATAATTCAGCTTTTGAAATTCACTTTTTAAAGAGATATGGTATCAACTAACATCAAGGAACTGGAATAACATTTTTTTTAGATTTTTGTAATTTCATAGAAAGTTACTTAAACACTTATCACAACAACACATTGGTTCTCCAAAAACTAGAACATTACGTGAAAGATACCACCAAGCGATGTTAATTCTATACAGAGAAGTTAAAAACTGCGTCAAGTAAATCCGTTATACACTCGACAACGAGTGAGCTGTCGAATAACGGTTGAACTTTCTCCGAATTTAGCGGACAACTCTGAATTACTCATTCGTTTGTTCCGCTATTATTAACACAGTGGCCCACTAATGGTTCTCCTTCCCGCGCGTCCTTGATTGAGAGTATCGTTACAAAATGAAAAGTTGTTGGATTTTGCAGTATAGCGAACAGCTAACAGTGAAAGGCTAACTTCGTCCACAATCTGGAGGTTAGTTGGATCCTCCCACGGAAGGCATACTCAGTGGAAAACCATATCACGGAGGTTTATGACTTACTTCACAATCATAGAACAGATTTGCCAGTTGAATAGACCTGTAGAAATCTCGTCTTTTATGGGGGTTCTAACTGAGGTCTTCAATCTCGAGTAAAATCCAATGATCTACGAGATCGCCCCTTAATATCCAGTGCCACTGATTTATCATTCAAACACAAATAAGAATTTGAATGTGTAAACTGGTAATTATTTAAGTTGTTATCGCACATATGTTCATCTCCAGATCTCACAGTATAGTTTAATCAGTTGATTCTTACCCCATATATCACAAAATAATATCTTTGATTGATAAAAGATTATAAGTACGATACTTACTATCTCATATTTTAGACAACATTACGAGAGATGTCAGGTTACCTATATATTTAGGTGAAGAGTATAGCTAAGCGACATCAGTGCTTAGAAGATAACGCCCACAAGTAAAGTTAATATGAACGAAAAAACATAAATAACGTTTATGCATAGAAGCGACTGAACATAAATTTTAAAAATCATTTATACGGGCACAGCTCAAATGTTACGTAAAATGAAAATATGATCTAACAACTTATAATAAAAAATCCTTGCTCAAATCTACAAAAACCAAAAGCTTTGCCCTTCTTCAGTAATTTCAAATCATTAGTCCTGAATAATTGTATTTGCAAGAAGGCAGTGAATAAAAGATATTAACAGCGCAGGACTCTTAGCTTCGTCCCATATACGTCTCATATCATTACCAAATTCATACAAAAGCGGTTGGAAAATAGAGTTGAAATCTTTACGTTTAAGAGAGGCAATTATAGTTATAAAACTGGAGTCTAAGAATCAGATGAAGAATAACTAGCAAGTATTTCCAGCTTTCGTAGATCTAGAGAAGGCTTTTAATAATATCGACTGGAAAATAATGTTTCAGGATCTAAAGAAAGTAGCTTGGAAGTACAAAGAGGAAAGTATAATAATCAACTGATTTAGGGACATTAAATGATTATTGTAAATGGTACAGAAGAGGAGAAACGTACCATCGTTACTGTATATGTACAACAAGTTATGAATTATGTGAGGAAGAGAGCAAAAGTAATCAATGAACAATACATTGACATGTGACAGCTTGAAAGCTATACTGCTATCATCACGAAGACAACAGAAGAGCAAAACAATACTGAACATGATAGGGGATATACTTGGTAACAATTACGACTTAAAAAGTAAGTCTTAAAACAAAGCTGATGATATTCAGCAGGCAGTATAAAAGGAGTATACGTGTAATTCAGAAACCTGTGGCTCAAGCTTTGAGAATAGGATCGCCAGAGACGGCTGAAGTAAATGAGAGAAAAGGAGTGAGATCAGTAGAGCAAAAAATGTGTTATGTGTTAAATAAGAACATTTGGTGTGGTCGTAGAATGCTAAAGATCAGCTGGAAGGACAAAGTGATAAACAAGAGCTGTTGAATCACGCAGTCCGCGGAGCTACATTCAGACGAGTAGAGATCATTAGATTGGCCGTATTATGCGTAATAACAAATTTATAACAACGACAGTGGAAGGTTACGTCAAAACAATATGCGATAAAGATTACACCTCTCCAACACTGAAATAAAGAGGAAGGTGGTGAGAGGACTGGAAGACTGCTACAGGTCAACATTTGTGTTTATAACCGAAAAAGAGTAATTTATTTAACTCGGGAGAATGATTGATTACCTACTGCAGAAGAAGTAGCTGTGAGAACGGAGCAGCAAATGAGGAAATCGCAACACATCAGAACGGAAGAGAAATCTTGAGCGTAGCATTGCTCATTGACATGACGACTGATGACTAAGAATCTAATTGCTTCTCCGAACGAAGAGTGACTATGCAGTGCAAGTGTTCGGTTGTTTCCTGCAAGAAAACGACGTCCTTGGTGAAAGAGTTGAAGTCCTATCCAGTGCAGGCGTCTGCTATCAGCGCAGGTGTAGGGTAGGCATCCGGGTAAGCAGTCGTGTTACGTAAAGAGTCCAGCGATAAGGCGCGTGTTGATTCACTGCGCCGCTTGTAGCGTTCTTTCTGCCGCGTCCTATGACTCAGTTTCGAACAATAACTGGCCGTCGCATAACTGCGTAACGGCGATATATGATTTGCATATTTATAAGAATATTTTTTCTTGATTAAATATAATACTTATGGTATCATCAATATCTAGATAGTAAGAAAAAAAAAGCAAATGAAGATCTGGAAAACAACAGTCTTTCCAACACTGAGAATAAGATTTCCAAAACAAAGGCTTGTTATGCCGTGATGAAAATCTGACATCCTCCAAAAGCATTTTCAGTGCAGGGAAAATAAAAAAAAAAAAAACACGGTATATGTCATATCTGGAAAATCAAAGTGTTTATACGGCAAGAATATGACAAATGCAAAGATCGAAATGGAATTGGAACCATGGAGCGTTAGCCCTTTTCTTCTTCTCAGCACAGATTTTAGTGGGCCAATACTAATCTCTCTATTTCGACGTATTTTCTTCCTTCCTTGATGTTTTCCAGACACAGTTTCCTTGGTCTTCCTCTCCTGCGCCGTACTTTATAAAAACCCCACAAGCAATGGAATTAAATAGCTTGAGTGGCGCTATAAATGTCCGACCATATCACTTCTCTCTCCCACAACATTTTTCAGAAGCCTCGTACTTCCATCTCCACCTATTCTCCTGATTTTTCAGTCTCTCTCTCCTCATTATCTTCTTTATTATCCCTCAGCACCACATCTGGAAGATAGAATTTCGCAGAATCCGAGACTCTGAGCCGTAGGTACAATGCACTCCAGATAAAGCTGCTCTTGAAAGTTTTTACGGTTCCCTCGAAATATCTGTGCAATTCGACGTACTTCTCTTCCTGGAAAATACTTCTTTAGCTTCAGCTGCTCCGTTATACAATTTATCTGATGTCCTAGAGTGCCTCAAGTTTCCGTGGGTTGTAACCCGGGTTAGCTTTTACCGCATAAGCATCACTTTTGGTTTGGTCTCTAATACACTTTTTGTTTTACTTTTTAAATGCATTCCGATTTTTTTCTTTCAGAATGTATTTATGGCGTACTTGATAATCATAATGCAAAGTCCGGAAAAGTGAACGTTTATTCCAACAATGACTCGGATTTGAGCATTAGACATTAGTGTGAAGTAAGAAATGTAACTGCTGAGCTAAAAGACCTCCCATAGAACATATATATATATATATATATATTACTTAGTGCTTAACGCTTCGTTGACGGCTAAGATCATTAGAAGCGGGATGGGACTAGGGACAAGGAACGGGAAGGAATTCGTCCATGGCCTTTTTGAAGGAAGCATCCCGGTATTAGGCTGGAGTGATTTGGGGTAACCATGGAAAACCCAAATCTGGATGCCCGGACGGGGATTCGAAGCCGCGTCCTCACGAATGCGAGGCCAGAACGTTAACCGTTCACCCACCACGCTCGGTGACAAAAGTAAACTGTTGCCCTTGTGTGTTTGTGACATTAAGGGATTAGAAATTAAGTTACGTTGTGGTGTAATGCAAAGCTGTTCCGTGCGGAAGCACACTTAATTAAAAGAGTCTGGCCATCCGATGGGTGTCTCCTGCAGGAAGGAAGGGCTGTGTCGGAATTTGAGAGGTTTCCCACGTGAAGCCTCCCAACACCCGCTGACCGGTAAGGTGCAGACAGGCTAACAGGTGTCAGCAGAAACCTCGACCGGCCGCCGAACGGGTTCCTGCAGGACGAAAAAAGGGTACTGTGCGCCTGGCCCTGGCGGCAGAAAAACGAATGCACCGATAGGCACTTCATTACCACAATAGCCCGGCCGAACGTCGACTGGGTTAGCAGGGGCAGTGCCGCAGCGGCAGCCCACCGAGCTGGTTCGACGCGATTACCGGACTTCAATTATTAGTAAACTATTTTAAACGCCCCTCAAAAATGACAGGTATCGCCTATATAGGTTCTAGAAAAGTTTATAAGGAAAAACGAATAATAATTATTATATTTTTTATGGATTTTTTCGAGGTGTGAGCAAACTTTCTCCGAATTTTTAGTAAAATTCCCTGTTTATCTTCTGTCAAAAAATTCTTAGGTTTTGTGGTGACCTGACCATTTTCTTTTTACTTATGGCTCTACAACTCGTCGAGGTCATTAGGCAATGGCCTTTTTGAAGGAAGCATCCCGGCATTTGCCTGGAGTGATTTGGGGAAACCATGGAAAACCCAAATCTGGATACCCGGATGGGGATTCGAACCGCCGTCCTCCCGAATGCGAAGCCAGAGCGTTAAGTGGTGACCTGTTACAGATAAAGCGTAAACGTTTTTCTTTTTCTATGGCTTTATATCTCGTCATGAGAGTCGGGTAAAGGACTGAAGGGAAGGAACGGGAAGGAATTCGGCCATGACCTTCTGAATGAACCATCCCGGCATTCATTGGGAATGATTTCTGGAAACCATAGAAAACCGAAATCTGGTTCGCCGGATGGGGATTCGAATTCGTGTCCTCTAGAATGGCGGCGTCTAGAACTCGACTCGAGGTAAGTAGGTTCAAGTTCCGGTGGAGAAAGAAATTTTAATCATTTGAGACTGAGAAATGATTAAAATTTTAGATTGGAGAGTAGGAGAGGTGTACAAACTCTCTTCGTCATGTTGTGGACGAAAGTCCTCGATTAAATCGCAAATCTTTCCTTAGGACGTATGCGGCATAAAGCTTCCTAGTGCCCTAGTTGTCTTCCGGAAGGGTAAGCCTAAATAGGCCTGTATTTTAACGGCTTCCTCCTGTTATTTCCATTTTTTTTTTTTTGTCATCAGTATCTACACTTGTTTGCAGCAATCCTTACGACTTCTTATACTCGTATTAAGCTTTAACCTCAACATACCATTTACATTTACCTCCATCATTATGAGCTTCATATATTCTAATCTTTTTCTTCCTCTGTAGTGTATTCCTTAAGCTGTTCCCTCAACTAACAATATTTCAATCTGGCTCGTCATAGTATGTGACTCATCATCCTGCCTATTCTTTGCGCACAAACTTTTTCCTCGCCCATCATTTCCAATACGCATTCATTTCGTACTTTATCTTCCGTGTAAGTCTCAACATCCTTATATAGCATCACATTTTAGACGTTTAAATTTCACTTGCTTTATTTACTTCTATTAAGTGCTGTGCTCCATACACACAGTTTTGTAAAATTCTCTCCGAGTTGTATGCCAATATTTAAAACTAAAATATTTCTCTTTTTTTAGCTCTTTTTCATAACGCTGTTCTACTTTTCACATATACACAACATAAACGCTTAAAAAACTCATCACAGTGTATACACCTCCTCATACTATCTACATCTCCTCTGACAAGCACTGACCTAATATTGTCTTCGAATCCCCGTCCGCGAATCCAGATTTGGGTTTTCCATGGTTTCCCAAATCACTCCAGGCAAATGCCGGGATGCTTTCTTCATAAAGGGCATGGCCGAATTCCTTCCCATTCCTTGCCCCCCACCTTTTCCTGTCTCTAAAGACCTGGCTGTTAAGAGACGTTAAGCAGTTAAAAATAATAATAATAATACTGTCCTTCGTGTTGCGGACCAAAGATTTCATTTTATCTCTACAGAGACATTAATGCTACTATTGTTTCATCTCTGATCGTTAAGTGCCATGGAAGTATTAAAGATGTTCTAAATAATTTATTCAAAAATTAAAATAACCGAGTATTCTACATATTGTTATTTTTCAATAGATGTCCTCCTTTCGTCCACTGGCGCTGTCTTTGAGGAAATTTCTGTATTTCTTGAGTGCGATTGGGTCTTTTGGATCAACGTTTCACTATCATCCAATTACTATGTCTTCAGTTTTTATGTTTTAAGAAACTTGGTAATAATACGATGTTTCCTGTTGTGATGCATTTCTATTTAACTCATTCTGTTTAAACAAACAACACTGCATCAAGATTGTCGAACGGTTGAAATAGGTTCGTATTTCTTCAAACGCATCAGATATTGCTACCAACTTCTTTTTTTTATTGTATGCTAAATTAAAATCGGGAATCTCACAATCCAGTTGAACCTGAATTTCAAGCGTCGTATCAAAAACATACCATGTCTCCCTTTGCGATAATATTACAAAGATTACAGCCTATCAAGAAACTTTACCGCAACCATGGCACAGTCAAGATTCAATTATGTACGAGGGCGGTCCGATAAGTACTTAGCCTACAAAAGAAAAACGAAAATTTTGGAAAAGTGGCGATTTATTTCTCAACATAGTCTCCTTAGCTCGATACACTTGACCCAGCGATGCTCCAACTTCTTTAACCCTTCTGAAAAATATGTTTTCTGGAAATCTGCAAAGTAGGCCATCGTGGCGGCGATAACCTCTTCATTCGACTCAAATTTCTGCCCGGCGAGTGTCTTCTTCAAGTTTGGAAACAAAAAGAAGTCGCACGGGGCCAAATCTGGAGAATATGGTGGATGGGGGACACACAGCAGACCTGCTCAAGTTCAAGTGCACCAAGCATGTCGTCGGACGCAGCCAACAAGAAGACAGCGGCTGCCAAGAAGAGGAGAGTAGGCGGGAAGCCGCCGCCAGAGACCCTCTCTAAAGCAGCTCCCGACGAGTTGATGGAGGAGCCAGCGCCGAGACCGCCACCGCCTAATCCTGAGGGACCTGCACTCCCAATCATGTTTGGCTACAGCGGCAACTTTTGCAGCCTGGTAACGGAGCTGCAAAAGGTCACGGAGCTGCCAATATTCTTTTGGCCCGTGGACGAAGGCTTGATGATTCACACCTCCACCATTCGGGACTTCTGCTCAGTATTGAGGGCCCGCCCGGAGGGGATCACAGACTTCAAATGCTACTTCCCTGACAGGAAGGAGACCACACTGGATGCCCCTGTGCAGACGTCTGCCCCTGTGCAGACTGATGCCTCTGTGCAGACAGTGCGGAAGCCCAAAACCAAGTCGCCCTCCCGCAAACTGGCACAGTGCTTCAAGTGTCAAAACTTCTGGCACTGTGCCAGCGAATGCAACAACCAAGCTAGGTGCGTTCGTTGCGGGGGCGGCCATCGATTAGCGGACTGCGAACGCGACCGCGACGACCCAGTCTGCTGCAACTGCGGCTCCAAGCACGCCGCGTCTTACCGTGGCTGCAGAGCTTGGAAGGAGCAATCCAAGAAGCTCCCTCAGCGGCGCCAAGTGCCGCACTCGCAGCCCGCCAAGAACCGGCAGCAGAACAGCGCTCCTGCTGCGGAGGCCATCCCGCAGCAGACAGCCGCGCCGAGAAGAAGAAAGAAGAAGACGTCACGACCACCAGTGACAAGCCACGTAGAACCACCGCCTCCAGGAGGGGCGACCTGTCGCGGTAACAGCACATGCTGCGACCGCGTTCAAGACACAGGTCAAAGGGAGGACAGATTTGCAGCTCTCCTCACTCTCCTGGAACAACTGGTCAGGCAACTCTCTTCCAGAGAAGCGTCTCCGACCAAGTAAATGCCCACCCATCATGGCAGGTCTTTCCGCGGCCGGCGCCATTAAAGGTTAACAACCAGCCAACCACAAGGACCGACCAAGATCTAGGCCATACACAACCATCAAATTAGGAAGGAGTAAATGTCTAGCGACAATACACTCCAAAATAGCTGCTCCATAATGACGGAGCAACTACTGGCTTTGTGCAGGTGGATGGGGCAGCAGTTCGTAGCCCAATTCGACCAATTTGGCCGTGGCGACGGCGGAGGTGTGAGCCGGTGCGTTGTCATGGTGGAATAGCACTATTTTCTTCGTCAAATGGGGCCGTTTTCTCTGCAATTCGGCGTCGAATCGACCCAATAATTCGGCATAGTAAAGCCCTGTGATCGTTTTGCCCTTCTCCAGGTAGTCGGAGTGGATCACACCTTGTGAATTCCAGAAAACGGTGGCCATCACCTTTCCTTTCCTCGTAAATACATATATCGAAAAAATTTGATGACCTCCTCTCATTGTGTATTTGATGACCTGGAGAATATAGACCATCTACTTTTCGGGTGACCAACACGATACGCTCAAACTAAATAACTATCGAAGATACCTGTGACACGTTGGTTTGTCCAACAGCAACATTATTGGAGATCGCGGATATCAAAATATATGGCTTGTTGTACATATTTCTATGAAAATGTCGTCGTGAACAACGCGTTCCTCAGGGCTTGCATGCGATTTTACCTTACCTGTTTGACGACGGCCTGGCTTCGTACCTGCATCTCTTTTATGTCATATTTGGTTTTCAGTTGGAGAAGAGTGTTAAAGATTTATTACTACCTATAAATTGGGCATGTAAACTGAAGTTATCAACTGCGAATATTAGCAGAATACTGGGAACTAATTACTGAGAACGTCTAGAATTTCAAGAAGAGTGATTTGCAGTAAAACACGCATTAACATCGGTCAGCTGCAATAATGGCAAGCTAACTTCACATCAACTCGCTTCACTCCTCTTAAAATTCTTATTAGCTGTTCAGCGGCAAGCACCATACATCTTGCGCCTGAGGTGTATATATCTTACGCATCCTCCCTTGGCCCGATTATGAAGTTAAACCTTGAATTTTCTCATTTGATAGCTGCATGAGTTAAGTTGATCGGGGAGAGCATTTCGAATATTCTGCTTAAACAGTATATGAACCCCACTCCCAAACAGCTCATTTCGTGCCTACAGACACAACTTCAACGCATGTTGTTGCTTGCCATGTAGATCGCTATACTGGTCAAACAAAGAATGAGAAATACGTTAATAAGTCAAAATGAACTGTTAAACAGTGCAGTTTCATCCGAAAGTTATAATTATGACTATTTTAACTTTGAAAAAGGCTTTTGTTGACTAGATATTAATTCATAGATATTAAATCCACGTTAATCCTTTATTAATTAAAATATAAATAGGGCCATGTTGGCCTTGATGTTGGTGATATTCACGTGGCGGGAACACGGAAGAAGTATGTGGGAGTGCGGATGTGTATCTATATAATACTCGTGGCAGCCAAGGTTGTGGTACAGTGTCGAGCTGTTCTCACGCAGTATTTCCCGTCGTCCCTCGCATTCCATAATTGGAACCGCTCAACGTCGGTTTCTGTTTTGAACAGTGACTGTCGTGAAATGTAAAAATTACGTATGCTGTCAAGTTTTATCTCGGCTCATGGCAATCATCACAGTTGGTAACCAGTTCGGATACCATATCACTCCAACTAACATATGGGTCACCAAAATTGTCTCTCGTAGCAGGTTGTATGTTCGTTTAATGTGGCATTATAAATTTTTAAAATTTCATATAAATATTATGATTTCAGCAATTATCACTCAGTAATTTTTCAACGTTGTTCAAATTGTGACTGATGTCTGCGATGTACACTACGACCTTTGTTCAAAAAGTATCAGTTCTTCAATTTTTCCAGTCGACTTCACCACAGTCGGGAATGAATACTGATTCCAATCGGGTCCCTTTAAACGGCATTTTCAGCTATGAAAACAATGAAATATCGCTAGGAGCAATCTCTAGCATGAAGAGGGTCTGGCTAAAAACTATATGAATATTTTACTTAGTTAACAAGACTCCAATTATATGGGGGAGTGTTTGTGAAAACTACCTATTCACAGATCTTTTAAACACGTAGCATGTTTAACACACTCACGCACAGGTGATTGAGGTACTGCCGATAACAAAAATTGACAAATAAGAATTTAAATTCCGTAACACATCCCCACTGGAAATCCCTCCCCTCGCTCCATTCGTCATTTCTTTTACAGAAAAAAATAGGTCAAATATTTTTAACATATTCTGCAGTTTGAAATTTCATGCCGTTTTTGACACAATACGTACAAAAATACAACGAAATAATGTTTCGAATGTAGTCTCTCCCCTTTTAAATAAACTGACACTACCTTTACACCAGCACGTATTCATTAACTAAAAATAAATTATTTTTGTTGATGTTTTCGATTCATGCTCTTTGAGTTCCCGTGCATACAATTTATGCTCAACATTTCCACACCAAACCGCCTGTCACATTTTTCATGGTATCACTTTATTCTATTTTTTTTGGCAAAAGAATGTAGTAAAAATGCATTGCTCTATGCTTGGATACATTTGTACTTATATATATCAGACAAATAATACTTCACGCTTTTTGTGGTAACACTGAACTATATTAGTTATTATACTATAACTTCCAAGACCGCAGTTTTTTTTTTTTTTTTAGCTCTACTACTCGCCGGGCAGGGCCCCGGGGTTGTGGTGTGGGCCCCTTCTTTGTGGTGTGGGCCCCCCTTGGGGTTCGGGCCCCTAAGCTACAGCCTATGTAGCCTATGCGTAAATGCGGCCCTGATAGCATCAGCTAATGTTATCAACTTCGAGTATTCATTCTAATTCTCACCAAAACTCGTGAATTCACCATCTTTTTAGTTTTTGCCACAGGGATTATCATCCGTCACGACTAGAGATTCTGCGTTTTGAAATAATCAGCGGTTTTACTTTACGAGAAATATACATAAACAGACTATCAATAACTTCCTTGGTGAACAGTTAGTACAGTAATCATTTTGGTGACAAACGTTCAACTTAACTTCCGAATCTTTGGCGCCACATTTGCTCTGCATTTCGTTTTCCTGAATTTTATTCAAAAGTGCCGACTTCGTTTATTCCTGTTAGATTTCAAATAAAAAAAATATCATGCAGTCTTATATTAATCACAACAGATCTGTGTTCCGTCGTTCTTCTCATCATATCCCTAAATTAACATTGATAAATGCAGTAAATCCCTCGTGTTATTGTTTTGCTGATGTGGATGAGAAATTTATTTGATTTAAACGTATAGCTGAAAAAAGAAAAATGCAAACCGAAGAAGCAAACTGTAGGCCTATATATGCCGCAATTATACCAGCTTCATTACGTAAACATGCTAGCTTGTCAAAAACAACTACAAACAAAAGCTTTCCTATCCACCTTTTCACTGGTTTCTATGTGCCAGACATCACAGGTAATAGAAAAATCGTCCATTTCACTGTAAGATTTTTTGTTAATATCTGTCAGCTGTTCCTGAATTTGATATAGTATCCTTCAATAAAGAAGGCAATTTTTGGAGCTTTAGCGAAATCTGCCCTCGGCTGCTATCAGTTTCTAGTCGCTAATGGATTTTACGCCCTGGAGCAATCTCTGCTTCGCTTATTCCTGATGCCGGGAGGGCTCCCCTTCATCAGAGGTAATTAACAGCTAGCGAGGGTGGAAAGTTTCATCTGATGAAGCAAAACTTTACAGAAGACGGAATGATACACGAAAAGCACAGTATACTGACTTACTGCAAGCTTACCATTTCCCTGCCGCTTCTCATCTCCAAACAATTACGTTAAAATTCATCAAAATCTAACTTAATAACGAATACTAATAGACAATTTCTAACAATTTAATAACTATCGTATTTTGTCGAGGACGTGTAAGGCCATTTAATGTTAATATACACTTTTAAAGCAAACAACACGCTCAAGGCTGACTTCAAGGCAGACTTCAAGACTTGCAACTGCACCTGAAGATGGCGACGGAGAATAAAGTCGCCGAAATATTGTGTATTAACAACAACATCACTCGGTTTGTTTCCCGAGAAGCGTTTATAAATAAACAACGCCGAGAAAGATTACATTCATTTATAGTACCATTCTTGACTGTTTTAATTAAGTTTTATTCAAAGTTCTTCCGACTACGAAATCGACGAGTCAACAGCTGTAATATCAAGCTGGGTATAAGTTACCAACTGGAGTTTAAACATCAGTATCGGAGTAAATGTTAGTCTTACTTCTTTGGTTTAGACAACGAATATCACAGTTTATCAATTTTAGTCCAATGGGTTTTAACCGGAAGTGGTATAAGTGACAAATTCTGTGTATCAAAAGGTAACATAATTGAAACACTGTGAGACAAAGCAAATAGACAAACCGAAATCAAGATTTAAGTTATTAGTAGAGACAGCAATTGCCGGATTCTGTATAAATGCACGAATTTCAAACAAATATTGCAAAGATTCAAAAAAGTAATGCAAGGAAACCTCGTTATAGGGTATAAGATTGTCTCTATGTTTGACACGTTTAAATTATAGAAAACATTTAAAACAGAATTGCGCACTTTGTGATTGACTGCTACAGATCACACGAAACCGAAGTGCTAGATATACGTTATTTATCCCGGACATTCTGCAAATCGTAAGTCAAAATGTTTGGTATAAGTTCTGTGTCAGAAATTACAAACACCCAGTAACACATGTAAGAAAGATGACCTAAGAGAAGAAACACAACATTTTTACTTCTTACTTTTTTTTTTTACTTCCTCTTCATGGATAGGCCAAAAGCCTGTTCCGACCATCTCTTCCTAGGTCTTCCAATGTCCCTTCTGCCTGTGGGGTGGTTAGTGTTGTAAAAAAACGGTTTTTTTTTCTGGCTTGAAAAAAAACATGAAAAAAAAACTTTGAAAAAAACATGTTTTTTTTTCTGGAACACGTTTTTTTTCACAACTACTAAATCTCAAATTTGTAAGGCAGTTATCGTTTAAAATGACTGTTTTAGAGTTTATTCTAAGTT
Organism: Vandiemenella viatica; assembly: GCA_031002005.1. Lineage (NCBI taxonomy): Eukaryota > Metazoa > Arthropoda > Insecta > Orthoptera > Morabidae > Vandiemenella > Vandiemenella viatica. The sequence continues at coordinate 107,493,635 of JARYHS010012519.1, read as the reverse complement.
CTTATCTTAGTTTAAAATCTACTATATTTTTCTGGTTCAGTAAGAAAAAAAAATTACGAAAATATTGGCAAAATTGACTGAAATTTTCTTTATGAACGGGGATTTCCCGAAAAGACTAGGTTGCGCGAAATGAATCCCCATTCCCCATTGTTTGGATTGATACTTGCTATTTGAAATAGTGCTGCCAGCCCTACAAAATTACCTACAGATCTTTTAAAAAAATCAGGAATTTAAAATTTATCCACGGTTTTTTGCCTTATTGGGCTTTCCTTATATTCGTATACTTGTTAACTCTCAGAGTATAGTGGTACTGACTCATTAAATTGTCAGTAAGGGAGCGTGCATAAACCACATAGCTCCATTTTGGCCTCCTGTGAACCCCACGTAGCCCTACGTGGCTTTTGCCTCCCCCCCCCCCTCACTCCCCCTTCACAAAGCACGTAGCTTTCTTCCGTTTTGATTCCAGAAGACATTTTGTACTGTTTTCTCTTTTGTCAGACTATTGTAAATTACATACGGATATAATTAACTGAGGGAAATAAATATTCACATGCTGTTATGAGTTCAGTTCCTCATTTTAACTGTGAAAAATGTTACGAAAGGAAAGTTACGTGGCCTGGCTCGGAACCCCCCCCCCCCTCTCCCCACGTAGCCCAGCGTAGCCTTCCAGCTAACCACTCCTCCCTCTGGACCGATTCACGTAGTTTGTGCACGGTCCCTAATTATGAATCGTTTCCTTGCAACCGTTGGTGTAAACAAACGATTGAAAAGAAATAAAGCTCCTATTTTGTATGATAATAAATTTTAATTCAAACTTAAAAGACCATAATACAGAACTATAGGTGCAGTCTTTATGCACAGTGTGTACTTTGCTCACAATTTAAAATTGCAATCTCAAAATCTTTAGCGCACAATACAAGAACAACCAGTAAAAGAAAATTTAACTATTTCTGAAGTGAGAGGAGACAGAAGAAGAGACAGAAAATTCCGACACCGACCGAACTAGTGTTGGTATTTCTGATACTAATGAATGTGGTACTGACATAGAGGATGAATAAAATTATGTTACCTATATAGATACACTTATGAATCATTATGTGAGACATTATATGATTCAGTAAGACTTAAAACACACTTGTTCCTTAAATAAAACTATAATTTATCAAATATATTGTTTTCTGAAAAAAAAACAAAATTTAGAAAAAAAACACGGGTGCTAGGTTTTTTTTCATGTTTTTTTTCACAAAGCTGAAAAAAAACATTTTGTTTTTTTTTCAGTTTGCAACACTAGGGGTGGTACACCAGGGCAAGCTTAGGATATCTGTCATTTCTTATCCGCAGGACGTGGTTCTTCCAGTTATCCCTTTTTTGGGTAATTCTATCAAAGCTGGGAGATATTTAGTTGTTCCCTTATTTCCTCATTCCTCCTCCTATAATTTAGGGAATACCCATAACATTTTTTAATATTATTATCCTGTCAATTACGATTCACGATTCTGATACTATTGCAAGACTCCCTCTGTCACATACAGTATAAAAAACTTCTTGTTAGGGATTTACAGTTCGTTGACGTCGAGGTCATTAAAGCTGGGAGAGGATTGAGGGGCAAGGAACGAGAAGAAATTCGTCCTTTTCCTTTTGAAAAAACAGTGACGTCATTCGCCTTGTATATTTCCTGAAAACAATGAAAAACTGTATTTTGGATGGCTGAATCGAGACTCGAAGCTCAGGTCGATGTTAACCACACACCCATTCAGCTAGGCACATATTAACTTTATCTGCAGGGTATTAGTAAAGACGTTTATTTTTCTTAAATATACACTGTATGAGAGGTCGTTGTAGAAATATGTCCCTGATGTTGAAAAGAACAGGTAGTCTTCCATCTCAAGCCGTATTTACTGTGTCACTGAGAAACAAGTACCGCCGAGTTCCCAGCATCGTGTTGGCTGGTGAGGAGGCTAAGGTCGTGGGCGTACAATTCCTTTAGGTTCCCAGCATTTGGAACCGGGGAAAACAGATTACGTGAACACGTTTCTGAAACAAGCATCGACGCTCAAGCCATTTCTGCTTGCTAAACTATGTTTACGTAAACAATAATAAAGTTAAAATTCAATGATAGTAATACAATTGCGAATTCCTTCATGATCTCTGCCACCAATCTTCCCATGGATCTAATGACCTCGACGTCGACAAGCCGTAAAGCTGAAATAAAGAAGCCTTCCATTGGGAAGGATATATTTAATTAATTCTGTACTCCCTCCAGCTAATTACAGTATGTTTAAAGTAATCAGTATCTTGTTTTATTTCTCCTTATCATTTTCATGAGTGTAAGCAGAGCTTGATAACGAGGGACAATTGAGAAAAAAACCTCAATACGACATTGTTGAGTAATATGCAACTATTAACTAGCGGATGTATCAAGACCACTTTACTGTACTGGCTACCCGTTTTGTGCAACATCGAACCGCCTGCAATAAGACGACACAATCTCCTAATTGCCCAATATAATAAGATCTGTCATAACTTGGATCTGCCCATCCATGACGTCATGGATAATCAGTTTGAAAGACTTAAATCAAGAAATCCAAGCGTAAAAACTGTAAAACAGATTATATCTGATAATTTTAATGGAAGAGAAGCTTGGAAATTGGAGCGGATAGCCTCAGCCCCACCAGAATGACATTCCCTGTTTGACAGTCAACAGGCACTAAAGGGACTCGACCTTCCTCGCAAGACCTGGGTAGCTCTTAACAGATCTGCTTCATCTTTGTGCACATGGGGAATGAGAGATACACCGAGATACGATTGTGGTGAGAAAACGCAAACCATCCGTCACGTGACATTTGACTACCCACTTCGAGCCTTCAGGAGAACACCAATAGATTTCATTAATATATCAAATGAAGCTTTAGATTGTCTACACCATGTTAATTTTGAATTTTAATTGTAATTTAATCTTAAATTGTATTATTTTTGTGCAATGGCCATAAGCTAAATAAATAAATAAATTAATCTTAATAATGTCAGATAATCTCTTAAAAGTAACGGAAAATTTAATGTTGCAAGACAATCGCATAAATATTTCCTTCTTTTGTCACAGTGGAATGAATCTTTTTTTTCTTTTTTCTGCTTAACGTCTCTCTAACAGCGAGGTCTTTAGAGACGGGAAAGGATGAGGGGCAAGGAATGGGAAGGAATTCGGCCATGGCCTTTTGAAGGAAGCATCCCGGCATTTGCCTCGAGTGATTTGGGAAACCATGGAAAACCCAAATCTGGTTGCGCGGACGGGGATTCGAACCGCTGTCCTCCCGAATGCGAGGCCAGAACGCTAGCCGTTACACCACCACGCTCGGTGGAATGAATCTGACTCTGATAATGTACTCTAAGGTTAAAATTCCCTCCACATACCGTTAACACTATTTCCGGATTGCTGTCTTACTATTACAGGCACATAAACACCTTGAAGACAAATCCACAACTTTGCAAAACACGTTTGAGTTTATCCACTTCTGGAAGCAGGACCTACTCAGCACATCTTTTACGACTGAAACAAGTTTACCACGCCTCTTAGAATCTTTATTGGGTTTAACGAACCCAAGATAAAAGTTAGGGTCGGCAGTAAATGCTTGTTCGCAGCCAGGCGTTTATGAGGAACTTGGTCCTTACAGTAGCCATATTATGGGAAGCCAGGACAAGATGCGGTTGTAAGGATTTTCACACACAAAAAAACCCACAGTTTACTAGAAGAAAGTAGAAACTTTTGCTATAGGAATCATCAGTCCTTAATTGTTTAAATTTAAACAAACAGTATTTAAATAAACTCTGCTTCATGTAATTTTCACATAAAAAAAGGGTTTCTCCTCTTTTTCTGCACCAGAGGCAAGGCGGATTACCTATGATTCAAGATGTGGTATACTATCTAGTTCATATGTTCTAAACCTTTCTTGGCCTACCGCTCATTTTTAGAAACAGAAAAAAAGATTACTCACACCATCTTTTCGATAAAAAAAAAGTTGCTCACCGCCCCATTTTTAGAAAAGAAGTACACACTGACTCCCCTACCTGTAAAATAATATAACCATAGAGCTCCTTTCTTTTTTTGGCTCGTAATCCACTTTTTAAAACAGTGAATCGATGTTACTGCTCTTGGATGAAGTGTACTTATATTGAAAAAAGGACAGATTTCTAAAATAACCACCGAGCGTGGTGGGTGAGTGGTTAACGCTCTGGCCTAGCATTCGGGTGGACACCGGTTCGAATTCTCGTGCGGGGATCCAGATTAGGGTTTTCCACGGTTTCCCCAAATCACTCCAGGCGAATACAGGGAAGCATCATTTAAAAGGCCATGGTCGAATTCCTTCCCATTCCTTGTCCCCAATCCCATCCCGCCTCTAATCACTTCGACGTCGACGAGGCGTAAAACCATAAGTAAAAAAAAGGCTAAAATAACTGAAATAAAAGATATAAACAATATTGGTGTATTGTTCATAGTTCTGTTAACAAGTACATTTTTTAAAATGTATTAAGCTGAGCTTAGTGTAACCACATTCATTTTTGATATTTGGTGCCTTGTCATCAGCAGTTTTAAATCGCCGCGATCTACTTTAACAACCTGTTTCTTTTCTTGGCTTATAAATTGGCGACTATGCTAAATACTCTTTCGGCTACGTATGACAATGGGAATGCAATCATAAACGTCTTTGACGCATCCCTTAAAGTCGGATACAATTCTTACTCCCTAAATTTGTTTTGTACCAGAAAAGTCCCCTATGATCTATTCAACGTCCACCGGTGAGTATTAGCCCCTCCCCCGACCCCCCCCCCCCGCTGGGAACCATTGATTTAGTTCATAGCCATCTTGACAATATGAATGAAATCGTCCTTTGAACAAACAGCCACAGATTGTAGATTGTCTGCGTGCCTGACAGATGATCCACCCTTCACGAAACTCCAAACAAAAATCATCATGTACGGTCACTCTTTATGCCATGTGTTACTGTCGAAGTGTACCAGCTTCTGCTGTTATTAACATATTTTTACTATTTCTTTGTACACAAGACGGTCAGAGAAGTAACAAACATAAAAAAGATTTTTATTTACTTATTCTGAGCGGTTTAGCGACTGATCATTAAAGACCTCACCTTGAAAATTAAGTTCGAATCGGTGAGAACTTCAATTTTTATAGCCACTCTACATGAACTTTACCTCCGCCGAAATTTGATTTTTAAATGTGGTAAGGATTTCACGTGAAACTGCAGGTTTAACCACGACAGAAGAGTAATGGGTGGCAATTTAACACTGTCACCGTGGCAGCCGAACTACCCTTCAGAATGAGCTGCAATTCCATACGAGTTTACTTCACTTTCAACGAGGCCGGATACAGCCATTTCACTATTTACATTTATGAAGTTCGGAGAAAAGTTAATACATGACTTGTTAAGAATTATCTATCGAGCCTGGAGTGTAAGCGTTGACATAAGGGAGTCGATTTTCCATGTTTACCCGAAATCCCTCTAGGCTAATATCAGAGTTGTTCCTTCAAAGGCCGTTCCTTCTAGTTTAGTATCTCGCTAACCTATGCCAGCTTTAAGGGTTGATCCATAAATATGTTACATTTTAACGGAGTGTGACATTTCATGCCGGAGGGAAGGGTGACGTAAGAAATGCTGTTTTAATAAAGTTCTAAATTTAATTTTTTCTGTTCTAACTTTACGCCTCGTCGATGTCAAGGTCAAGAGAGGCGAGAAAGGACTGGCAGCAAGGAACGGGAAGGAATTTGACCTTGGCCTTTAGATGGAATCATCCCACCATTCACCTGAAGCAATCTGGGTAAACCGTGGAAAATCCAAATCTGTATGTCCGGACGAGATTTCGAACCCACGTCCTTCGGAATGCAAGGCCAGAGCGCTATCGCTCACTCACCACGCTCGGTTTAAAATTTGTGATGCCGCAAAGGGCAAGTAGGGAGGTTAACAACAACGAAATTAAATTTGTGTGACGTAATTTCTGGATGGACCCTAATGACCTCCACGTTGACGAATAAAAACAAAATACAAAAAAGAATTATAGAAACATTACTATATTTTCGTAACAGCATCGGACCTAACCTTATCCCGTAACGTGCCCCACTTTCGGCGCCTTGGACGGTCGGGTTAAAGAACTGCTTGTGTAATGCAAGGTGTCTTGACCCCAAGGCATAGTGGCTTCGTGGAGCCCCTGCAAGTGCCTGCACGTCCTTTATCCGTAGCGCCTCGCCAACTTTTTTTCTTTGCTCTTCTCGCGAGCTTAAATAGCTGCCGTAATGGCCCCTGCAGCCGAGCTCGGCTTGTTCCGATACCGTAAAAATGCCCCTCCAGGCGAGCCGCTGAGTCAGACGGTGCGATAATGGCTGTTCACTGGAGCGTGAGTGAATCGGTATACGACCATATACTGTGAACTGCGGTCGCGGGCTCATTTGGTAGCGTTATATCACCACCTCCGTGATCTTGTGCAGGGTCGTATACACCCGAAAATACTGGTTCCCAGTGTGGGTGGTATCGCCCACCTATGGGCACTGAAGAGGCCATAGGGGGCGTTTCTGGTCAATGCAAACTTATGGGACGTTGAGGACCAAACACCACCCCCTACTTTCTAGTATTATATCCGGCTTTAAGGGCTGTATCTAAAAATTTTCAGTTGTATTCCCATGATCATTTACGTAGCCATGAGAGGATATTAACGTATCAGCAATTTATTAGTTAAAAAAGCAAAACAGATTTTCAGTAGCGGAACGTGGCGATTTAAGATTTCTGATGACAAATAATGTGTCAAATATCGAAAAATTAGTGTCATACACCAAGCTCTCCCCTCTAATTAATGATATTTTCTCGTAATATGCGTTTGTTAATCAAACTGTTTACAATACACCAATATTGTTAACATCTTTTTTAAAATAATTTTAAAGCTCTTTCCTTGTTTTTCTTGTATATGATATGGTACACGTCACCATCGAATCACTGTTTCAAAAAGTGGGTCACAAACCGAAAAATTCGGAACTTTTTTGGTTACCATATTTATCACAAGAATGGGAATCTGCATATTATTATTATTATTATTTTAAGAAACGGATGCAAAAATTAGCTGTAATTTTTTGTTTGATAAGAGGGCGGTGAGTATTTTTTTTTCGAAAAGAGGGTGGTAGGCAAAAAAAATTTATTGGCAATCTATGCTTAGACCAGCGTTTCTCAACCTTTTTTAACCCGAGCATCAATAATGCTACGGATCACTAACATACATGGCCCTACTAATTTTTTTACCTATGTGTATATTATTAAAATCTGGGACATAATTTATTGTACCATTGTAACATTATAAATCTAAAAGCATGTTTTGAATTCCTAAGGGAACACAGTTATCAAACTGGTACTATTAACTTTAATTACATACCGACCAAACTCTTAATAATTAGTAAACTAATGAATAATAATATTATTATAGGCTGAATGTTACTATATACCACAGACCTACACGCAGAAAATAGTTAAAAGACACTGGACCTTACACCTTTTATTTTTGTTTGCCTCACTTCTCTTACATTACCAATCATACACGTACCGTGGTCCCTCATACCTACTTAAAGACCCTCAGAAAACGGTCATTTAATTAATCTTTAGATGAACGGCGCTCATTCTGATACCGACTGGTAATAAACAGATAGTTGTAGGAACAATTTTGTCCTGTCCTCATCCTGGAAATGTCAGATTTTTCCCTGGTAAATATTCGTTGATTTCAAAAAGTTGAGATTAGAATTTATACTCTCTTACAACCTTATACAGTATGAATACGGTACCTAAATTTACAATATTCTGTCTGCGGGACCACTTGAACTATCATCGTGGACCATAGGTAAACACTGCTCTAGACTATTAACATCGCAATTTTTTAACTTTCTCTTCGTGAGATACTACACGGGAAATACGAGTGCCTTCTGGCTGAGGTCAGTGACCTGTACCTAATATTAGTTAGTTCGATCTTCTGGTAACCATCCAGTTGGGTAGTGCGCTACACCTTTCGGCGGAGAAACTCAATATGAAGGATCCATACCAGCGTTCGCTTGGAGTGATTTCGATATTTTATTATGGTTATGCCTTTACATTTCGTCGCCTTCTAATTCATTAGAGGCGGGATAGGATTGAAGGCAAGGAATTCGGCCATGGAATTTCGAAGGTACCATTCCAGTATTTTGCCTGGAGTTATTCGCGGAAACCATGGAAAACCCCAGCCTGGATGGCCGGAGTGGGATTTGAACCAGTGACCTCCCGAACACGAGGTCAGAGCGATACCTACCAACCACCACGCTCGGTGTTGCAATTTCGAAAAACCATGAAAAACTGAAGTATGGATGGCCAGGTGGGAATATGAATCCGAGACTGAACAAAACTCTTAATTTAAATAAAAACCACTGACATTACATTCCAATCGATTGTCGTACATGCGATAAAACAGCGTTTCACTGTCTGTTGTGTTGTATGGGAACATCCGTAAATAACGTGAGGTGTTTTTTCCTGATTTCCGGCCCCCCCTTTTCTGGTGAGACTTCGTGAGACCTCTCCCCCGCTAGAAATCTCCCTCGCGGCTTTTTGAGTCCTTTTTGTTTAGGTCTCACCCTTCCAAAAGCCGGTTACACCCCACTTTTCGACGAAAAACCCCCCCTAAAATCGACTTTCGCGTCATTTGTAGACCTTTTTTTTAGCTCTACAGTCCAACAATATTTCAAAAAACCTCACGTGAGATTTCCGTAGACCTTCTCCCCCCCCCCGCCCTTGGTGAAATTTGTTGAGATTTCGCCGGAGCCCTCCCCCCCCCCCCTATTTCACCTCATGTAATTTATGGATGCCCCTATCGGTAAAATTCTCAACACGTTAATTCTGGTTGATGATATCTTCTTCTACGTATACCGAGCGTGGTGGGTGAACGGTAATCGTTATGGCCTAGTGTTCTGGAGGACGTGGTTTTGAATCCCCGTCCGGGCATCCAGATTTGCGTTTTCCATGGTTTCCCCAATTAAATCCAGGCGAATGCCGAGATGTTTCCTTCAAAAGACCATGGCCGAATTCCTCCGCGTTCCTTGCCCCGGTTCTTTCGTTTCCCGCCTCTAATGACCACGACGTCAATGAAGCGTAAATTCATTAGCAAAAAAAGAAGCTTCTAAGTATCGTAAGTTTGAGATAGATGCTGCAGCCTCCAGCCGCAGCGGAAGCTGCTGTGATAGTGTTAGGGTGGTGGTGTGGGCGTAGAGATAGCGCACGTGCGTGACGCGAGGCATCACACACCTGGTTCCCAGTAATCACCTGGTCTGGTTGGTTGTGTGGCAGCTGCCACCCGCCCGACTCGTGCCCCACCACCGCTACCGGAAACGCACCAGCTGCAGCCGAGGTCGCCTTCCTGCTTGCGGAAGAGCTGCAGCAGAATCGGCTCTCCCTGTTCATAAGCGTACGCGATCATCCACTTCGTTTCCAACTGGCATTCCACACAAACACTTGCCTAAATCTGTACATTCGCACGTATGTTTGGGATAAACTGTAGTCTTTAAAACAATGTGGAGGTTTTTCGCTGCACATGAGGGAAGAGTAAAGAAATGCCTTCGGAACATATTGCTGATGACTACGAAACGGCCAGACTTTGATTTGAATTTCCAACCAAACTGAGCATTTTTCACCATTGTATTTCAGGGAGACCTACCTGTATCAGGAGGGCTTGCAACCGGAAACGTATTGGAACCGGTTGCTGCTAGCCATTGGTGTTGCACTGCAGGGATACGTTTCCCACTTCCTTCAGCCACTATTTATCTCTTGTAGGTCGCCCAGTCAATTTTCGGATCGTCTCCTTCACTCTCTTGCCATTCCTCTCTTCCACGCGGTATCCATGCATTGGATGGTTTGCTCCACCTTTCATCTGGTCTGCCAACTATTTCCATTTTAATATCTTAAATTTAACTAACGTGTCTATTAAAATTTTTGTTTGTTTGTTTGTTTGTTTGTTTGTTTTGTTTTGTTTTTTGTTGTTTTTTGTTTTTGTTTCAGACACAATTTCTACGACTTGCATTCAAAATGTTTCTTTTCATAGTCCACTTTAGTTTTCTTGATTATTTTTGAAGCCGTGATATCTCTCTCTTAAAAAAAAAAAAAAAAAAAAAAAGAATGAAATGCGTGAATCTGCATATTAAATGTAATTAATAAGGTAAAGGGTTGATTATTTGCGTGTGACTCTAAGGTGAAGAAGTCCTTAGTCACTGCCTGTGACCAAATTTCTTTTTATCTGGTTCCTATGTTTATTACCGTCGTTTTGGATGGAATAATTCTGCAGCAGTGGATGATATACATTCTCCATGTTGAGTGAAAGGTTAAATAATTTCTATTATTATAGAAGAACTCTAGTGCGATAGTACACTTTCTATTTTTGCATTGTTTTCTGGAAGCAGCTCAGGCGACTACGAAATTCTTGATTTAACCAGTCTCCTAGTTCACTATCTTTTTAGCACTAATTGCGTCAATATCAGGTTTAAAACCGTAAAATCGTGAAAATTGTCATCACCCGTCCATCATTCGTAGAATGCTATCGCCGCGCATAACCTTGGCCTACGTCACTCATGGAGAATTATCTTGGCGTCCCTAGTCATGTCCTCCATGATATGATGGAGTTTGGGTAAATTAGTAAATCTTTGTTACTGACACAATTTATATGACTTACACTCACCATCTACTGTCTAAATTAATTTAGTTTCCTTGATTCTGGAATGCTAACTACAGTTTAGGTTGAGATGATGTAAGAGTTGATAATTTTCCTCTTTATTTAGAGCGCTAGTTAATTTTTCAAGTAATTTCATGTAAATGAAAAACTGTAGTAAGATTATTATGGCAAATTTACCTAAACTTTGATATGTCAACATCACTTTCGTCATAGCACCGAGGCTACGAGAAATGAAGCCAAAATAACCCTCTATTAATCACACCTGTAGGTCAAAGTTACGGACAGCAATAGCACTGAATGAATGATAGCAGTTTCCATAGTTTTGAATCTTTACAGCTTGACTGACGCGATTAGAGCTAACAACATAATGAGGTAGTAGACAGCTTAAATTATTATTTCCGCAGTCACATCAATTTTTTGTAAGAAACTATGCAAAACTGGAAAATGAACGAGCGCACTAAAGCGGGAGAAATTTTTTATTCTTTCGTACATTATGCAGAAGGTAGAACAGCCTCTGATGCAGAATTATTTCACTTTTGGGTCACACGTAGATATTCAACCGTTTGCTTTATGTATTAAATTTCATGTGAAGCTTTGTGTGTTTCGTTATTTGTTTTTAGAACAATGTATTCTTTCATAAGTCATGCATTGCAACTGTACCGATATTTAACTTAGATAATAAGGGATCATAATGAATGCCTTAATGTCATCCTATAGACTACAGCATTAACCACCCCGGCATTCACCTAGAGTGTTTTGAGCAAGTTATGGAAAATCCAAATCTGGATGACTGGATGGGGATCCGAGCCCTAAAGTGTAGCCAGAGCGTTACCGCTCACCAACAACGCTCGGTTATAAATGAGAAAAAAATTCATAAATAATATTCGAAGAATTAATCTATAATATTGTTAACACTTCCAGCTTAAAAGTTATTCGCTATTGTGAGCCAATGACTCATTAGTTTCTATATAGTAAGTTAGCACCGCGTCCTGTATGTAATTCCGACGTTTTTGTCAACATACTTCAGCCTTCCTGTAAAGCGATACTGTGGTGTGATACGTTCGGCATACACTGTTCAACTGGTATTTTATACTAGGACTCAGTTCCAACAGGGTGGCATTGTTGTAATTTGTTCCTATGAAATATTTTACAAAAAAAAAAGTATAGTACGCAACACTCCAGCAGTAGGAAACAAGACATCTGAACAGTAGGAAACAAGACATCTGAGGAAGACCGCTGCGATTATGTGTATCGAAATATCATTTATTTCAAGAAAATTGTTGCCGAATGATGTTGACTTACGATCTGAAAGGTATTTGACGCTCTCGGTGCAGCTTTAACCTTCGCTATTCAACTAGAGATTGTACTGAGATAACAGGAGAGGACAAAGGCAGCTAACAACCTCCACCGCCGAGAATGCTCGCTACTGTTGCTCGAGTTAAAACTTCATGGCGTTGGTCGCTGGAAGGCAACATCGTCACCAAAACAACTCACTGCGTGATAACTCTTTCACCGAGTCGGTACGCGCAAGTTACTCACGTTAGAGATAAGCGCGGTTCGTTCAACTGGTTTGTCCTTCAGTACAATACGAAAACACGATAACTGTTCGGCTCACTGCGTTAACACTGCCGTGTGCAACCCATACCACCTTGAGGAGAAGACCTGGCCTTTCATTTTGTGACGTCACGCATGTTAGGCATAAGCTCCCGTCAGAACAGTACGACCAAATATTACAGTAATAGTTTTTCTGTTGTGTTACGAAGACTTCTTTTTACCTTTTTATCTCAAAATAATAGTAGGCACTATTTCACATTGTTCTAAATAGAAGCAAAAGTATTTGAAAAATTTTACAAATTCTGCTAAACTTCGCAATGTTTCTTATTCATCTGAAAATAAATTGGACAACAATTAACAGGCATTTTAGCCTAATGAACGAATCTTTTAATAATTCAGATAGATACAATTTCAGTGATATTTCTTTTCCATTAGAAAAATTGATCGTGAGTTTTTTTCCCGTTCCACATGCCGTCGAAAAATCAGTATCGTGTTTTTTCATCAACCTGCACTTAAACAAGCATATATATGAAACATCAGCAGACATCTAGATAGATAATGTCATAGTTAATTGACAATAAAATACAAGACAGAAACAATATTTTAAAGCATAAAGACACTTACTTTGGAATGAACTGTTGGTTGTAAAGTTTCTGTGTATTGCTGCTCTCCATCGGCGGCATAATTCATCCTCTTTAGGAAACGAAAATAACCGAACTTTCAGCCCATTTGGATAATTTCCATTGCATCTTGGAACGGAAGACTTGTACACCATTTCTTCAGAAGAGCAAATCACAGATAACTAACATAAAAAACAGTTAAAATTTAGAAAAAACAACTCGAAGATCACACGCAAACCAGCTTACAAATGGCTGCACTCTCAATCATCCGGCCTAACTGATGTGACGTCAGAACGTTTTAGTAACGTCGCCACCAGGCCTGGAGATTAAGATGGTGTTGGTACTGTACAACTGGCTTCTGTACTGTGCTGAGCTTGTGTTACTATGTGCACTGTAACTTTGCTGTGTAACAATAAATTTACAGATATCACTGCATGTTCAAATAATGCTCGAATATCATCTGGACTGTCCTTTCTGCTTCTATAACTAGTACCCGGGAGACTGAACTTTGCTCGGGGTCTTTCGATTTCTGTTCAATATGCAAGATTTCGTTTAAATCGTTAGAGATGTTTGAGAGAAATTAATCTCACCTATATACTAGAGTTGCTGGTGCAATAGTATTAGATAGATTAGGTATATAGAAAATATATTCACTATATTTCATACCTACCTACATTAGAACTACATTCGATAAAATATAAAATTCGCCAATGCACATAGTTCAGTACTTTATTTTAAATTATCATATATCGCAGTTACACTTTCTTTTAACAGTATAACCGAGTGGGGCGGTGTAACGGTTAGCGTTCTCGCCTCGCATTCGGGAGGACGGTTGTTCGAATCCCCGTCCGGGCATCCAGATTTGGGTTTTCCATGGTTTCCCCAAATCACTCCAGGCAAATGCCGGGATGATTCCTTCAAAAGGCCATGGCCGAATTCCTTCCCATTCCTTGCCCCCATCCTTGCCCCCCATCCTTGCCCCCCATCCTTGCCCCCCATCCTTTCCCGTCTCTAAAGACCTCGATGTTAAAAAGAGACGTAAAGCAGTTACAAAAAAAAAAAAAAAAAAAAAAAATCAGTATAAATTTAAGTAAAATCAAACGCAATTGTTTACTAGAAATTTACACTTCGATTTAAAGATATAAAAGCAAATAAAATCAATGCAGTTATTTATTTGAAATTTTGTAGTTAGCCAAGCAGCGCCGTAGTGGCAGTTATTAGAACTAATACTTCGGGTATCATCGGAAGCGCCCAAATCTGACGAGCTATCGAAGTCATCTCCAGTCTCCAGGCGTAACGCATTTTATTAAAATGGAAGAGTTCAGTATTCGTTTTACTTGTAGGCTTCAAGGGCATTTTAAAGTACCTTGCTCTAACCAAGGAATAACTTAACTAACATCAGTAGACTTACTGGTACCATATGGTATCAGAGCCGTTTCCGAGATACAAGAATTGTTCGTTTTTTTTAAAAAAAACAATTGCGTTATAAACTTGAAAAAAAAACCTTATCTACATAGGAAATTTCATCCACATCGTTAGAACCATTTCTGAGATACCAAATATATAGAACAATTTCTCGTTTGAAGATATAACATTTTAGTTACGATGGAACCTTTGCCACGGTAATCTTAGATTGTGTGGTATAAATTACTTAACACCTCCATCGATTTTATTTCACCACCTGACGCCTTTACTCCCAAATGAAAACTTTTCGACTCCCGAAAAAAGAAATCTTATTACATGTGAACAGTTTGACAAGTCTCGTAACAGTAGACCGAACAGAGGTTATATTGTGTTATCATGCTTTACGCTAGTAATCGTAAACTGCAGACAAAATAGTCATTTGTATATAGTTATCTGAATGCAATGAATGTCTAACCAAGTTTCCTATGTGATAAAACAGGACATTATTGAAGAATTAGGAGGCCTTTTAACTGCTGTTTTTGTCTTTATTATTGTGACTTTAGGGCGCGTCGACAGCGAGATCATTAGCGCTCTCCTTTTCAATCTTAGAAAAATCACCTGACTACCTGATATTTCTGCTCTTAATTTAGATATTAATACCGATTTTTGTATCCAAGTAAAGAAAGTAAATTTATATTGCGATAATAATCTTCAAAATTGAAGAATATTGGAGAACGTCCAAATTAATTGCACACCCTATTTTGTAATTGCACATTACATCGGTATTTGAGAGTCGCTCGGAATACAAACAAATAAACGAACAAACATTAAATTTACCGACACTTTTTTTATGACTTTCTTATGGCCTCGTCGACGTCGTGGTTTTTAGATGCGGTAGGGGATTGGGGATAAGGAACGGGCCGAAATTCTGCAATGGAATTTTGAAGGAACTATCCCGGCATTCCACCTGGAGTGATTTTGGGAAACCAGGTAAAAGCGAAATCTGTGACCGAACGCGGATTCGATCCCACTTCTCCTGAATGCGGGGCTAGACCGTTGCCACGGCCTACTGACAGTGAACATCTTTCTAACTGATTCATTTATGATATTTAAAATGCATTAACCAAACCAAAAGTATGAGAACACATGAAAAATGTATGTTACTGGCAAGCGACGATAAAATTGAAAGATTAATTGCATATGTTTTCTACTATAACTGTATATCTGGACATGATATCAAGGTGGATAGGTCAACATGGGGTGAAAATAAATGCAGAGAAGAGTCAGCTAAGCTTAGTTATAATGTGGGGAAAGAATTTACTGTTGATGGCTTGAAATTTAAATACTTTGGCATAACATTTGATAAAAAGCTCAACTGGGCAGGACACATTGGATAAGGTAGTAGGAAAAGGTTTCAAAATCCTTCACTTTTTGGAGAGAGTGAAGTGAGGGAATTGGGTTGGTCAGATCATTGTTTGAATATGGTGATGCAGTATGGGCCCCCAATTATGGGTATCAAATACAAGAGTTAGAGGGAGTGAAAAGAAGGGATGCTTGATTTGTCTCTGGAAATTTCCGCAGAACACAATCAGTAAGTGATATGATAAAGGAGCTCGAATGGGATTCGTTGGAATACAAGAGGAAGGTGAAGAGTGTTACTGAAGTATGCAAGGAATATATTGGTGATGAGGCGTGGAAAGATATTGGTGGTAGAATCAGGAGAGGTGCATGCGTTTTCAGGGTGTGGAAGATTTTTTTCTCAAGGATCGGGAAAAATTACCAAGAGAATTTATAAATAATTTACCACAAACGCTAAAAGTATTTATAGTTGAAATTAGTAGAAGGAAAAAGTAGGTGGGATAATGGGATAATGGAAGGGGAAAAAATGGTGTGTAGGGAAATTGCCACCGGAACAAGCGCTCCATTGCAATTAAATTAAATTAAATCTGTAAAATTATGCCGGCTTTGCTGGCAATTGCGTTGATAGTTATTTATCAGCAGGGAGTGAACTTGACCGATCTACAAACTTTCCTAACTCCGTTCACAAAGTCAAATTTAGTACCATGTTGATTTAATTTTGATAATATGTATTAATTTGTTTGTTCTGCTTCATTTTTTTAAGCAGCCAAGTGCCCAGTTCCATTTGAAGGGTTGAATGGCACCCTCGGTTTAACGTTTCCCCTATGCGGTGACCCTGTAATGAAATACGATATCATCTGCGACAAAAATATCAACATTTGTTGATGTAACATGAGTATAATTTACTTGACTGCCATCTGTCGAGTTACTTTATCCGTCGGGAAACTGATAACTGCACAGAAAATGTATGAAAGAGAGTGTCAAGTTTATTATGTGTGCACACGCAAGTCGTGCCTCGTTTTTTAATGGTTATTGAATCAAGTATGTCAATTGACAATACACTTTTCGTATTCTACTAGTATACTATGTTCTCAACCGTTCAGTGGCTCAATATGATACAAATGGACATCAAACTTAGAAGCTCCAAAGCTTCGTCCATATTCAAACCTGGATGTGTTTATGATTTCATGTAGCCAGTGGGCCGACACCAGGTAAGTATTAAATAGATGTTAGTTGCAGTAGCAGTTTGTCACAATAAATTTCGGCTGCGGTGGTCGACTTGTAAGGAATAAATTCACTCACAGGTAAAAAATAATTTAAAAAATGGTAACAACATCACCACACTGTGATGTGGAATTATATTTCTCAGTAGGTACAAAGTAGTATCAACAAGAGAAGTAGATATACTGTTTGCATTTGTACCATTGTTCAGAGCACCGTTTCGTGTTCTTACTATCAACTTTTTTGTTATGGCATGAAGAAAAACTAAAACCATATGTAGCAAACATCTCGTTTTCCGAACTGCAATTGACGAAACTCTTTCAACTGATTCTGATTAACGGAAAAAAATATTTCGATGCCAGCCCTCGTAGTGTAGTTCCCGTGCCGAAGATCGCTGGTTCGAGCCGCCCCCGAGCAAGAATGGTTTTAATTGTGTGTGTCCTATGTTTTCCTTCACTCCGATACTCACAAACAAGTACAGAAACATACATGATAATAACATAAATATAGTGGAAGTGGACTGTGTGGCTTTAATGGCCAAATGCCATAATTATTTAAATATTTTAGTCTTATTACGAAATCATTTCAGAGTTTTGTATTCTACGCTTCCTTCAGATCTTTATACTTCTCAGTTGCTGGTATTCACAATACTTGAAATGGATTTAACCCATAAACATTTTCATTCAGTAGCCTTAATTAGCTTTCACTTCTCGAATGTTTGCTGTGATCACGAAATCAGACAACAGAAAAATCAGGCTGCCAAAAAATAGAATTAAAACTATATGAACGAGTTTCATGGTAGGACCAAATTATTAAATAAATAATTAAAAAACTCGTGTTTGCCTATCTCAGTCACAGCATTCAGTAATAGAAGTTGTAAATTCGTTTAAGGTAATAACAGAAAAAGATTTGGGGAACATTTTGTACAGAGTCACATCTTAAAGAATTTTACATGGTATTCCTTCGACTGCCCACGGAGAGTAAATAGATACGTATACACAGATATTTATTTGAAGACAGGTAAAAATGAATTCAATGATCATAACTAATGACAGCTTTGAAGAGTATGACAGAGGAAGAAATAAGGAAGGGATTTCTGCAGAAATATCAAATAAATCTATGAAAGGTTCTTGAATCACGAATTGTGTTTAACAACTCAATGTACACACTTTGATAATAAATTTGGCTGCCGCTGAAAAATTCTATCACTCTTATTTTGCACAATCTGACATTAATGTCATCCTAAGAAACAGTAACGCGATACTGGCTTGTCAGTGTTTCATTACTGTTTCCTGGGACGACATTGATGTCAGATTGTGCAAAATAAGAGTGATAGAATTTTTCAGCGGCGGCCAAATTTATTGTCAAACTGTTTACTTGTAACATCATCTTGAAGCTATGATTTCAGTTCGAACCAAGCGATTTTCTAAACTTAATTTTATCGGCTGGCATATTTAACAAGTAAAATTTAAAATTCCGTAACTGACTTCCACATACCTTGCGTATGTCTTAGCATGATGGGTGAGAGGTAACGCTCTGGCCTCGCTTTCGGGAGGACGCGGGTTCTAATCCCCGTCCAGCCATCCAGATTCGGCTTTCCATTGTTTCCGGAAATCACGCCAGGCGAATTGCTACTCAAAAGGCCATAGTCGAATTCCTTCCCGTTCCTTGCCCCCAGTCTTTTTCGCTTCGACGTCGACGAGGCGTAAATAAAAAAAAAAACACTCTCGTGCTCTACCATAGCTGGGTTGTTGAGTATTGTAGTCCGTAGTGACAAATTTACAGAATGTCTCACAAAACTATTATTTACCTGCAGATTGTACTGGCCGGCAGATTTGGGTGAAATTTCATTTTCAGAAGTTTTCCGCTTGCATCGCCGAAGCGGATAAGTTTTCTAACATAGTGGTATAGCATGCATTAATCTATAACTGAATGTTCTGTGGCATTTTTACCAACTGAACTTAGAAAATTATAAGCATATAATAAATAATAATTGCCAATGCAATCGGTTTTTGGGCAATGTGGGGAGGGGAGAGGGGGTTTCGACCCAATCCACGTAGCTTTCCATTTATATTATTTGTCACACTTAGCGTTTGCTTCATTCTCTGTAGCATCTTTGGCTGTTTTTGTTTTACAGTACATACATACACTATTCCCGGCTATAATAACTTAAGCTTTGCTTTAGTAATGCAGATCATTTCCTACATGTTGATTTTTTTAACTAACTTGCCACTTCACTGCATTATACAACACTGGTTTCTAATGTATGATATATGATTAGATATTTCACCAAATTCTGAGATAACAACTTCCAATAAAAAAGAATTTCTCGTGAAGATCTGTGAATATGTTTAGTAACTTGGGTAAGCACTATTTTGTCAAATTGCAACCATCATCAAATGAATAAATTAGTCAGACAAGTAGAGAGAGTTATGTTTAACTGATTCTAAAACGAAATTACATTTTGTCACTTCTGAAACAAACTGAGCTTTTTATTTTCCTAATTTCACTTTGTATTGATCAAAGAAACCAAGACGTTATATATATAGTTATGTGTTCCAAACAAGTTTACGAGCTTAGGTTTCTTTTTATTTCCCTCAGTGAATATTTTTTCACCTTCCAGTTTAGTCAAGCGTAATAAAGCGCCACTATATAGGACTCAGGGAGGTAAAACCAGTGCAGATTCAGTTCTCAACAGTAGCCACTTTCATAATTGTTTCCTTATCATTCAGGCAAATGATGGGATGGCCTAGACTTAGAGATTAGAAGTAACTTAAATAGAATAATACAATAGCACTTTAACCATAGAAGTCACATGATTGACATCATGTCAGATCACCGATAATGACCAACGGTCTGGTGGCTCAGTGATTAAAGCGAAAGGTCTCCGGTTCGAATCTCGGTCTCGCATGAGATTTCCAAAGGCACTTAACCAGACGTACTATGTGTGAAGTACACAAGATAGCTTCTGTGATTCGGACTCCACGTTAAGCTGTAGGGTTACCTAATTAGTCATAATATGAGGCGCTTTGCGCGGCGAATCGACTCGAAGATTCTCTTACTTGGGGAGCATCCATAAACTAAGTGAATCGGTCTAGGGGGGAGAGGTTTCGGTCGAAAGCAACGCTGGGCTACGTGTGTAGGGAGGCACCGAGCAAAGTCGTGTAGCTTTCAATTTATATTATTTGCGACAGTTAATAAAAGGCACAGAACACACAACAGCGTGTAAATATTTATTTTCGTCATTTAATTTCTTCCGTATGTAATTTACGATAGTCTGACAAAAGAAAACAGTACAAAATGTCTTCTAGGGGAGTGTCTATAAAATACGTGATTCGGTATAAGAGATGAGTGGTTGGGCAGAATGTTACGCAGAGCTACGTTGCGGGAGGGGGGGGGAGGGGTAGGGGAGGACCGAGCCAAGCCACGTAGCTTTTCATTCATATTATTTGTCACAGTTAAAATAAGGTACAGACCATACAACAGCATGTGAATATTTATTTCCGTCATTTAATTATCTCCACGTGCAATTTACGATAGGCAAGGGGGGGGGGGGGTAGAGGCAAAAGCCACGTCAGGCAAAAGCCACGTCAGGCAAAAGCCACGTCAGGCAAAAGTCACGTAAGGCAAAAGCAACGTCAGGCAAAAGCCGCATCAGGCAAAAGTCACGTCAGGCAACGTGGGGATATAGGGTTTTCAGAGAAGGCCAAAAACGAGCTACGTAGTTTATGGACGCTCCCTTGGCAGCTGAACGATCTGTAGGAATCACCTGGCCAACAATGCCATACGATGATCAGGTTTTGATCAGGAATGACCATGAAGATGTCACTAGTAGGTATAGCACCTCGTTTGCAGCTGTCTCAAATCCTAATGAAGCAAGTGTTTCTGTGAGGACAGCACCGTGGCCCTGCAACGTGAATTAGGTTCGAGACATCACACGCTTTTCTCCTCCGCGCGACTCTTGACCCCGCCACCCAGGTTGTCTGCACGGCGCTGACCTTTGCGTTGCGTGAGGTTACGCGGCGCGGCGTCTTCGTCTCACAATTTACATAACACGCACAGCGTCTTTGCTTCCAAACAGCTACAGTCTGTAACGAGTCACACGGACGGTGAGTAGCCGATAGTCAACTATGACAGCAGCTGCTCTGAATTTAGTGAAAAACTTACGGATTTTAGTGGATGTCAGTTTCATTGAAATTTCTATCAAACCTGCTTCCAGATATCTGCATTATCTTAACAAAATGATTGCAAGGGAGCGCAGATAGATTAACACAATCAGTAAGTGTTACGAATCACTGGAAAATAATTGGTAGTACAGAAAATCTTTTTTTTTTTTTTCGTCGTTGTCGAAGCGGGAAGGGACTGAGGACAATGAACAGGAAGGATTCGGCCATTGCCTTTCGTAAGGTATTTGTAAATGTTTAGTTCTTGTATTCGTTATCATTAGTAAATGAAATTTATTCAAATCAACATTCTTCATAATACACAACGTTTACATTTCATGTAGTTCTATCAATCCCGTCTCCTCTACTTTTTTCCTGTTTTTTTTTTTTTTTTTTTTTTTTTTTTTTTTTTTTTTTCTTTTTTTTTTTTAAAAAAAACAAACCCTATATCTCTTTTCTCTGACCTCCTCCACAGATTATAGCTCCTCATTTTTCTTTGGTAACCATAGATATTACATCATAACATTTTTGTAACAACCAAAAAAAAAAAAAAAAGACAATTAACTGGGAAACCTTTTCTGTTTTAAAATTATATTAAATTAAATAAAATATACCTTCACAAGTTTTCCATTACACTTTTGAAGTAAGCATCCCGGCATTCACCTGGAGTGTTTTGGGGAAACCCAAATCTGGATGCTCGAGCGGGGATACGAACCGGTGTACTCCCGAATGCGAGGCCAGAGTGTTAACCGCTCTCCCAAGTTCGGTGTGAAGAAAGAACTGAGTGGCGATGAGGTATGGATAGATATGGATAGAAGCATTAGTTGTAGAATGTAGAAGTGAAGAGCTTACCATAGCAGCAAATTTGATCTTAATATCAGTTAGAAAGTTTCCGTTTGCAGGTGAGTCAGGAAGTGGAAGAAATTTTAAAGGGATCTACTGAATAGTTTATCTGCAATAATGAAGGAATTTAAACTAAAAATTTTGTATAGTGTAAAAGTTGATTAGGCCCGCCCTGTTGGCTCAGTTTGTTTTGGCACCTTAATGTTCTTCATAGGTTTTGCTAGTGATGCCAGTGTGCTGGTGATAGAGGAAATTTTCATCGCTAGTACTTGCAGGCAGCGTAGGACTGTCCACCAAAGTCCTGGGCTAAATCCCACACGCGTCCGCAATGCGTACCAACTGAGGGCATACGGCACTTTTGGTGGTGATTCGTTCGTCTTACGGGGACATTAAGCTTGGCAGCCAGGTGTCTTTCGGAAGAGTAGGCCTGAATGGGCTTGAACCGGATTTCATATACTACTTTCTTTCTTCTCACATCCACAACACAAACACTGAACACACACACACCATCAGTCATACACACTTACAATAAAACTTATGAACACTGACACACTAAGGAAGGAAACGGGAAACCACTCAGTTTCATCTCCCAGGGACATTACAGTGGAGGGATAAACAGCCCTATGGTGATAGCCTACAGTCGTATGGTTCTCTAAGAAGAAAAATAATAAAAGTAGATGGATAGGTAAAACTACACAAAAGTATTATCTACATCGATAATTATAATTTAATAAAAACCTTCCTTTCGACCGGGAAACATAGGTTCATCCAGAAATACGGAAGACAATTTCTCCGCCAACAATTTGAGAATGCCTTTCCAGAGAAACGTAAAATCTCGCTTATGAATATCACACTCATTAATATCTGAAATCCAGGTAGGGCGACTCATTTTTCAGTTTATATTTTTATCAGAAATAAATTCCAAACCTGGAAAAATGAAAGATTCTCCTGGTGCAAATTGAAACACTTTATCTTAATCCCTGTTCAGATTAATCAGTCTTTATAGCAAACGGAATTACATTTTTAGTGCCTACCTTAATCATATCAATTTCAGCATCGTTTTCAAAAATCTCAAAACATTTTCGTACATAAAAAATGATTTAGACGACTAGCAGAGCCCAAGACATTTTACACGTGGACTAGAGAAGCTCTGCCATTTTTCCTTCAATTGGGAAATTTACCGAAATTTCTATTACAGCTCAATTAAATTAGCAGTATTGTTTTATTGTTATTTCACAGTGCGTCGACGTCACATCGCACACAACTAATATAGCTATCTCATTACGCACATCTTTGTTGAAATAGTTGATTTTTCCTTGATTCATGCACACAAAAAAAAAAAAAAAAAAAAAATCAAAATGTTGAAATGTATTCTTTAGGTTTTACGTAGCGCACGAATAAACACATAAAATTTGCGATTTTGGTGTCTGTATCACGGGAACTTTGTAACTAATCGGCGTAAAATGTAAACAGTATGAAAACTCATGATACAGGCTATCACTGTGTGCGGTTTCGTTAAAAACCGTAAATTAGTGTTTCTTTTATGCGCGACGCGTGTACAGAAAGGAGCGTGCCCAAACATTCGGGAGGACGCTGGTTCGAATCCCCGTCCGGCTATCCAGATTTCGATTTTCCATGATTTCCCGAAATGTAGGGATGGTTCCTTCAAAAAGGCTATGGCCGAATTCTTTCCCGTTTCTTTTCCCCAGTCCTTTCCGGCCTCTAATAACCTCGACATCGATAAGGGGAAAATACTGGATAAAAGGTATCCTGCTTTACAACCCGTAACGTAAGCTATTCACCGGTTGCTACTGCTTGTTTGTGGGCTGATAAACAGACAAAAATATCTTTAAAAATTAGGCACCTCTATCATCAGAAGCGCACATGGCAATTACAGTTTTTGAAATAAATTCCATGTTCAGTGAAAACAACTTTAACAGAAACTCCGGTAGTGAACGAAATTCCTATAAACCCAACTTGTCGACGAAATCAGTTGTACTGAAATAAATTTCCTACAATTTTGTTACGTAATATATATTATCTGGCTTTTTATTTACTCATACCTACATCGATGAGATTTTTTTTTAACTGGTTAACATCTCTCAACAGCGAGATCTATAGAGACAGGAAAGGATGGGGGGGAGGGGCTAGATATGGGAAGGAATTCGGCAATGGCCTCTTAAAGGAAGCATCCTGGCATTTGCCTGGAGTGATTTGGGAAACCATGGAAAACCCAAATCTGGATGCCCGGACGGGAATTCGAACCGCCGTCCTCCCGAATGCGAGGCCAGAACGCTAACCGTTACACCACCACATTCAGGTAAAATTACAGAGTAAACCATTCTAGTTTTAATATAAAGATTTTGTTCAACAGCGATAGGACGTTTCACAATTCAGTACAACTTATTTGTTTGAATAAGCTTAAAATAAGGATAAAGTCATCGATCAATAAAATTAGTTTTAATATAAAATAAGCGTGGGTGTTATATATCAGTTTTGTTTTATATTTTTGATCATTAGTTGTTTGTAAATGTAGCGTCATTATGAAAAGTAATTAGTGAGAACCACAAGTTTTTTTACATTATATTTAATTTTTTGGTCGATGAGTTTATTCTTATTTTAAACTTATTCAAAAAAATTTAGTTATACTGAATTGTGGGACTTCTTATCGCTGTTGAGCATAAAACATACAGGTCAAGCTTATATAAAAGCGTAACAAGAGAGATGTACTAGCGCTTACATTGGTCCTGAATTTATTGGCAGTTCGTGACTCTTTATTTCTTTCTTTCGCTTTTTTTTTTTTGGTGCTATTTCGCATCCTGGCCCGCAGCCACCAAAATCCACGGGCCTCGCACATTGACAGACTACACAATAGCAGCGTTCAGGCAGTCGACCATATGCGTCATCACTAGACTGGGTACGAGGTGGGTGCCTCCACAGGAGGGCAACACCGTCAGTGATCACAACTTCAACTTTAACAGAAACTCAGATGGCGTACGAAATTCCTATAAACCCAACTTGTCGACGAAATCAGTTGCACTGTAATAAATTTGATATCACCGCTGTAAATCTCAGAACGATACAAATGGAATAAACTAATTATTACGCTACGAAAGTATGAATATATTACGACCAGACATAGATCATTCAGTATGGACAATTTAGAAATATTTTCTTACAGAATGTTAGGAGCTAAAATCTGAAGTGGTTTTAAGTCAAATATTTATACATAGAAGCCATAAATCGGGAAATCTGATCTCTGTGCTTGTAACATCGGCAATCTAAAGCGGACGGAACTATAAATAATGCCATTGCAAAGGTCAACCTCCACCTCTGTCTCCTTTGTATATCGATTAGTCACCTCGTATGATTATTCCTTACAACACCCCACCCAGCATTTGAAACCGAGCTTGGTGGGTGAGCGGTAACGCTCTGGCCTCGGATTCGCGAGGTCGCGTTTTCGAATACCTGTCCAGCCATCAAGATTTGTGTTTTTCCATGGTTCCCCTAAATCACTCCAGGCGAATGGCGGGATGGTTCCTTCAAAAGGCCATGGCCGAGTTCATTCCCGTTCCTTTCAATGAAGCGTAAAGCCGGCAGCAAAAAAAAAAAAAGGAACCTTCGTTCAAGTACTGTAAATTTGGTTCGTAAGTAACATGCATCGCTTGTATAATTGCCATCATTGCTGATCGATTTTAATATGCCCAATCTTTTTTTTTTTAAAAATATGACTACGCAAAGTTTTTTTTCCAAAATTTGTTCATGCCATCCATGTTTTCATTCTTGTAAGTTAAGAGAACAATACCATTAACAAATACTAGCATTCATTATCCTTGAAAGTTTATTGCATTCCAAAGTTTTCTTTACGTTCTTAATTGCTTACTGTTTGTACAAGTTGATGACTGTTTTGAGACAGTAAAGTAGTTTAAACATGTTTATTTTCTGTTCCAATTCTTGCATTTTTAAATTCTGATAATTTTAAGAATCCACAGGGTTTACGGTAGATACCGTGCGTGGTGGGTGAGCGGTAACGCTTTGATCTCGCATTCGGGAGGACGTAGGCTCGAATCCCAGTCCGACCATCCAGATTTTGGTTTTCCATGGTTTAACCAAATCACTCCATGCGAATGCCTGAGTGGTTCCTTGAAAAGGCTATGGATGAATTCATTTCCATATCTACAACCACTCCTTTCCTGCCTCTAAAGACCTTGACGTCAACGAGGCGTAAAGTCAAAGAAACAAAATATTAAAGGTAGCTAAATCGTGTAACATGTATAGCACTATATCATACTAGCCTCGTACCCGCGACTTCGTACGCGTGGATTAAGAATTTTTTTGCCAGAATTAAATATAAAAAGTTATTGGTAACGAAGGATTGGTCCCAAACAATATCGAGTCGGCATAATATGACAGGAACGCTATCACTATATCATTCTACACCTGCCTCTTGAAGAGAATCAATTTCCAACATATTTCTGTCACTATTCGATAAGATTTCAAAATTTCGTGACTACAACTGTTAATCATACTGGAAAAAATATCCTGTGCCCTTCATACAGCTTTCCTTATAAAATTTCATCACAACGATATAGCCATATAGTCGTCAAAACGTAACAAAAAGACAGAGACTTACTTCCGTATTTATATTAGTATTACTGTGGTTCACACTCACACACTGACTGCGAACAACACCTGAGGGATCATTATAACGTAAAAAAGTGTACACCTACAAAATTGCAAGACTACCTACGATTTGCCTCGCATTGCACCCCTAACTTTATAATATCTACAGTTTAATATTCAATCCAAATAACCTACGGCCCAGGCCTGACTCTTAAGATGAAAAACAATTTTTAAAAACCCTAGCCTTTACGGAGATTTGAACCGGAGACCACGACGTTCGTAAGCAAGCTCTTTAGCCATTGAGCTCCCAGTTCACTACACAGAAACACGGTATGGAGACGTCCACATCCAACGTGTCTGCCTATCGCCGTATTTCGAAGTTATGAGACAACATGTGTTATTTATACAGATAATTTTTCAATCAAATGTAGACAGTATTTTTCTCCTTGTTTCAAAGGATAAGTGTGCAAAGTTTCATCGAGATCAGATGAAAACTGTGGATTTGTATGAAGAACAAACAAACCAACAAACAAACATACATTCATCTTTATATATAAAGATTCCTGTGGTTTTACACTCACACACTGGCTGCGAACAACACCTGAGGGATCATTATAACGTAAAAAAGTGAACACCTACAAAATTGCAAGACTACCTACGATTTGCCTCGCATTGCACCCCTAACTTTATAATATTTACGGTTTAACATTCAATCCAAATAACGTACGGCCCAGGCCTGACTCTTACGATGAAAAACAATTTTTAAAAATCTTATCCCCGACGGAGATTTGAACCGGAGATCACGACGTTTGTAAGCCAGCGCTTTAGCCATTCAGCTGCCAGGCCACTACGTGGATACTCGGTACGGAGTCGTCCACATCCAACGTGTCAGTCTACCGCCGTATTTCGAAGTTATGAGACAAATGTATTATTTATACAGATAATTTTTCAACCAAATGTAGACAGTATTTATCTCCTTGTTTCAAAGGATAAGTGTGCAAAGTTACATCGAGAACGGATAAAAATTGTGGATTTGTATGAAGAACAAACAAACCAACAAACCAAGAAACCAACAAACTAACAAACAAACAAACATACATACATTCATCTTTATATATAAAGATAAGAATTCCGCTGCCTCGTACAGTATAGCTATTCTCAAACGTATAAAATAATGCAAAGAGAAAATCATCTCATAGTTACTAAGATATAACACAGCTTCTTTACATCGCTATACAAACAATTTGCACGGGAAGAAATTATCCCTGCCTGCCCTCTCGTGCTTAAAGCTTAGAGCCATGCAACTTCGCATGCTTGCGCTTGCCTCCCATTGACCGAGTCGTGTTGCACGAAAGTTGGTGCCTTTTGGACGCACCCGACAGTCGTGAGTAGCGTGCTAGAGAGTATTTTACAAGCTCTCGGCTCGGCGCGTGCTCCAGACATTCCAGCTGCCTGCGTCAGCTGACGTTGACACATCGCACGTGCGACCCCGGACCGCTGCGTTGTTGCGAGTTCCGTGCAAACAGTAGCCGTCACAGAATGATCTGAAGGTCTCGTAAGAACCACGGAGCTACAGTAAAACTATTACGAGACACACTCTTCAACAGATTTCACGAGAGCGACAGTGTAAAGTCTACGTCAGTTTAATTTCAAGGCACCGAGCGTGGTGGGTGAACGGTTAACGTTCTTGCCTCGCATTCGGGAGGACGCGGGTTCGAATCCCCGTCCGGGCATCCAGATTTGGGTTTTCCATGGTTTCCCCAAATTACTCCAGGTGAATGCCAGGATGCTTCCTTCAAAAATGCCATGGCCGAATTCCTTCCTGTTCCTTGTCCCCCAGTCCCATCCCGCCTCTAATGGAAACTGAGAACCGCACAGCGAGATATGGAAATGTCAATGCTAAATTTAACTAGAAAAGACAAGAAGAGAGGAATCAACATAAGATCAGTCACAGGGGTCACAGAAATCTTGGGGAAGACAGCCTCCTTAATGTGGCAGGGAGCTGTTCATCTTGCTCGGAGGAAAGACCAAAGATGGACAAAAGCAGTTTTGGAGTGGAGCCCAAGAGATCATCAAAGACCGAGAGGAATACCACCACACCGATGGGACAAAGACATACGCAGGGTTGTCGGAGTTAACTGGCAGAGGATCGCCCAAGATCGCTCGAAATGGAGAACATTGCTCAAGCTCTACCCCAACTCATAACTCGCAGAGGCCACATCATTTAATGATTCAACTGGCTGAAGATGGTGATGATATTTATATGCAACACGTAAGACAAAATAATGCGAATATTCGGGAACGCTTGAATATTATTCACAGCTGCCAACAGCAGAGTTACTCTTCACCGATGATCAGACCATTATCTTTCTAAATGTGGTATTCAACCCGAAGGTTGGTTGCATCGTCCCGCAGGAGGTGTAAATATTTATTTTTGCCTAAGGCTTTACGCCTTATGGTTTCCCCAAATCACTCCAGGCGAATGCCGGGATGCTTCCTTCAAAAAAGCCTTGGCCGAATTCCTTCCCGTTCCTTGTCCCCAGTCCCATCCCGCCTTTAATGACCTTATCCGTCGACGAGGCATTAAAAAAAAATTAAAAATACGCCTTGTCGACGTCGAAGTCATTAGAGGTGGGAAACAAGGAACGGGAAGGAATTTGGCCGTGTCCATGACCTTTTGAAGGAAGCATCCGGCATTTACCTAGAGTGCTCTATGAAAACCATGGAAAACCCAAATCTTGATGCCCGAAAGGGGAATTCGAACCGGCGTCCTCCCGAATTCGAGGCCAGAGCGTTAACTGGTCACCCATCACACTCAGTGGTACAAGTATACCTAACCTGGTACTAGAGATAAGGAGGCCAGTTACTTTCCTCCTCACTTAACCAAACCTGGTAATCCTGTCGGGTAAAGGGGATCTGTATATTTAACTTGGAATCCGAAGCACAGAAGCTTTCTGTCGTTCTTCATGTTACACAGTAAGCTGTGCCCAGAGATGGGGTCGGGCTAAGGGCCTCTAGAAATACCCGTGGAGATAGGGTTTTGAAGCGGGGACATTTCTATCAGCAGTTTGACACCTCAATCACTGAGCCACCAAGCCCTTGAGGTGAGTGTCACTTATTCAAAAGATGATCTAGAAAAAGCTGTATAACTGTTAAATTCAGTATCCAAAACATACAACTGGGAAGTCTCTAAAATTAAATTTAAAATTAAGGCATTTAGAAGGAAAATATGAGGTCAGAAATGTATTTTGAAGTTTTCGCCATGTAATAACCATCATACTTCAAATATCTCGTATGAAATGTCACACATGATAGTACGGACATAATACATGCTAAACACTTTTTCAAATGTGTATGGAACGATTAAAATGATTCTATGTAAAATGTGCTGAAAAGAAACTAAAATGAAGTTCAGGAAACACTGACAATTCCAACAGTAGTATATGAAAGTGAAACATGGGTCTTGGGTAGGAAAATATGAGGTCAGAAATGTATTTTGAAGTTTTCGCCATGTAATAACCATCATACTTCAAATATCTCGTATGAAATGTCACACATGATAGTACGGACATAATACATGCTAAACACTTTTTCAAATGTGTATGGAACGATTAAAATGATTCTATGTAAAATGTGCTGAAAAGAAACTAAAATGAAGTTCAGGAAACACTGACAATTCCAACAGTAGTATATGAAAGTGAAACATGGGTCTTGGGTTAGAAAGATAGTAGCCGAATATAAGCTGCAGAAATTAATTTCTGAGAGGTGTTGCAGGGTGTAGCATAGAAGACCACACATCCAATGAAGTAATAAGGTGAAAATTAACGGTTTTCACAATCAATGCCGAAACAAAAGATAAATTTATGAACAAATACCAATAACTAACGCCTCCAAAAGTTGACTATAAAGTATACATATTTCGGGCTTTACGTTCGACAGCATCGAAGTCATTCGGGGCGGGAAAGCTTTGGTAGTAAGTAGCGGGAAGGAAATCGGCCATGGCCTTTTGAAGAAGAAGAGTGATTTCCGAAAACGATGAGAAAACAAAATCTGGACGGCCGGACAGGGTTTCGAACACGCTTCCTGCGAAGTGCCAGACTCGGGCGTTACCGTTCACCCACCTGGCTGGGTACGGAGTACGAACTTGGTTGTAAACAAGAGATAGGAAGAACATGCAAGAATGATCCGAGTGACCGGAACAAGCCAGATGGTCTGATCATGAAAAAGAGGAGCAATACTGACTAACATACGTAGCATACGAAGATCGGAACAGGATGAAATTGGAATGGCACACTGACTCTTTAACAGAGTGCGTTTTTGTTAGTAAAACGTGTAGTTTGAGAGGTGGATATTGTCGATCGTTTGTGAGGTTGCCCCCTAATTAGTGTGGATAATTAGTTGCTGGTAATTACCAGGTAAGCTCCCGAATAATTACATAGATTAATAACATTTCCACATTATAGGGAAATAAAGCGTGTTAAGGACGAGAAGGCCATCTCATACCGATCACAATGAAGATGCTGCTCATTTAGATTTAAATTAAAATGCTGTTAATAAATTTAGATCTGCAAAACTCATGGTAACTACTATTACCGTCGAAATGAACACCAGTGTTCCAAATGAAAGAGAGACTCGATTTATTTAAACAGTATCTGCCACCAAAATCAACATTTAAACATTCGTAACAGTACTTCTTAATGTGTTACAAACACAAATTACATTTTATTCTACTGTCTCCACACAACGGGACTCTGACCATGGAGGAAGGAAATATGGAGACGACGCAAGAGACCTTCACCACGCATTGAAGTGAAGCAGGGCGGAGGAGGAGTGGGGGGGGGGCATGTCCGGAGTGGAGGGGGCATGGCCGCTTCCATACAGACACGGGGAATATGTACAAAAACCTCAAGGGGACTCTAGGATAAAGGTGACGCCGATATCTGGTGATGGATTATTATGTAACTCGATATGACAAATAAAAAATGAAGAATAAAATTTTTTTGATATTCTGCTTAGTTTTCGAGATATTCTGTCCCAAATGTGAAATGGTTTAAGTTGAAATTCAGAAGAAAAAATTGGTTAAAATCAAATTTGATGATGGATTCTTATTTAAAAAAACGAGACAAATGAAAAATCTTATCTTATATATATATAAAAATAGACGTGTTTTTTCCTATATTTCACTTTTCAGCCACCACTACCTAGCACAGATCACTGATGTTTGTGGGTGGAAGTAGCATGGAGTTTCCTGTCGTGCACAACGTTGGCCGAATGCCGATAGCTGTGGGGATGTGGGAGATATAATGATTAAAGTTGGTCAGTGCAGGGCGTTTTCATATTTCGACCAAAAATTCGTATCTCCGTATACTTCTCTTTTCTGCCACAACTACATAACATAGACTTTTGGTGTTTGTGTGTGGTAGTAGAATCGTCTTTCCTGTCGTGCACTATGGTTGTTAGATGTCGGTAGCTATGGGGGATGTGGGAGATATGGGGGTTGAAAGTGGTCGACCTGTGGCAATTTCATACTTCTGCCAAAGACAAAAGTGTCATGGTGTATCACTTTTCAGCGAAAACTATAGATCACAGATAACTGGCGTTTGTGTGTAGTAGTAGCACAGAATCACCTTTCAATCACAACAGCGGCCGAATTTCAGAAACTGTGGTACTGTGGTAGATATGGTGGTTGTAAGTGGCCGACCAAGGATATTTTCGCATTTCGAATGTCTCCGCATATGTCACTTTTCTGCCACAACTACATAGCATAGAGCATTGGTGTTTGTGTTTGGTAGTAGAATCGTATCTCATGTAGTGCACTATGGTTGTTAGATGTCGGTAGCTATGGGGGTGTGGGAGAAATGGGGGTTGAAAGTGGTCAACCTGTGGCAATTTCATACTTCTGCCAAAGACAAAAGTGTCATGGTGTATCACTTTTCAGCGAAAACTATAGTTCACAGATAACTGGCGATTGTGTGTAGTAGTAGCACAGAGTCACCTTTCGATCACAACAGCGGCCGAATTTCAGAAACTGTGGTACTGTGGTAGATATGGTGGTTGTAAATGGCCGACCAAGTATATTTTCGTATTTCGACTGTCTCCGCATATGTCACTTTTCTGCCACAACTACATAGCATAGAGCATTGGTGTTTGTGTTTGGTAGTAGAATCATATCTCATGTAGTGCACTATGGTTGTTAGATGTCGGTAGCTATGGGGGTGTGGGAGATATGGTGGTTGAAAGTGATCGACCTGTGGCAATTTCATACTTCTGCCAAAGACAAAAGTGTCATGGTGTATCACTTTTCAGCGAAAACTATAGATCACATATAACTGGCGATTGTGTGTAGTAGTAGCACAGAGTCACCTTTCGATCACAACAGCGGCCGAATTTCAGAAACTGTGGTACTGTGGTAGATATGGTGGTTGTAAGTGGCCGACCAAGGATATTTTCGCATTTCGAATGTCTC
>JARYHS010012519.1:107307036-107459654 GCA_031002005.1 Vandiemenella viatica | reverse complement strand
TTGTTTTTCATAGTTTGAGCCAAGCCTAGGATTTTGTAGTAAGGATAGCATGATCTGGCAAATCTTTTGCGATAGAATAGTGCCCTAAGCGTTTACTTCATTCAGGGTATAATGGTTCCACAGGCAGTTTTTGTGTGATCTAAACTAATAATATTATATATGCAAAAGTAAGTCTCCGGCTTTTTTTTTTTTTTTTACATTTTGACGACTATATGTGTATACCGAAATACTTTGTATCATTAGGAACGAAATAGGATACTTTTTTCCCGATATGAATAAATGAGACAGGTTCGACGGTAGAATGGTATATCGATAGTTCCCGTCATATTATGCCGACACATCTTAGGTAACTTTCAGCTTTGAGTATCCAATTCTAGCAATCAAATTCTAAATCCACGCGTATGAAGTCGCGGATAACAGCCAATAATAATAATAAAAAAACATTGGTGTGGTGTGATATTGTACACGTTCCAGCATTCGCCACAATTAGAACGGTCGGTAAGCAGGAACCGAAATTTGAATCTAAGTTCGTTGTACCTTCCCGGTACAGTGTAGTAGCGCCTTAATGCTTGTAAACACAATAGCAAGTTGACTATAGTAATGAGAATTAAAAAGTTACTACGGGCACTTCGAACCAATGGCTAGTGAAGAATTTTAGCATCGCATTCTCAACTTTTGAAAGAAATGGCGGAGATGAATATGTATTAATAACAAGGGAGGCTAGTGTCGTGCACTAGACTACTAGTAGGATGGAGCCTCGTCTTCTGCCTGTCTTTTCAGGTACCGCTACCGTTTGCGGTTCAGTATGCCTCGGAATGGACATCGTCCCCCCTCTTCGACTCTTCTCATTGGCAAGCTACACGCGCTGCAGGACGCAGTACAGTCACTGGCAATAGTTGCAGGTCCAACCAGGCAGGTTTAAGTACAATGGGTCGATAAATACACCTTGTGTTTGGCTCGACGTAACCCAGGAGGTGTCTTCTCTAGTTTGTACTTTTGATCATATCATAGAACAACGTGTAGTGCCTGAAGAGTCTACCAGTACATTCATTTAATAAAAAAAATTTAGACGTTAACTTTATGTGTTAATACTTTAATTAGTATTTTACATAATCGTATTTTTACGATTCCGTAACTTCTCACCCTAATGGGTCACTAAGTTGCACCTCTGTTGGAATGTGCGTCTGTAACACTATCGATTCTTATGAACCCTTTAACTGATTCATTTTAAAATTCGAACTACTTAAAAAAAATGATAGGAGTCAAAATAATTATGGCGTTCAGTGGAGGAAGAAGAAAAATTTTCTTTAGATGATGGTAATGGATAGTCACCAGTATGGCTGATAGCAACACATTCAATTCCCCAACAGAACTACGACATTTCTAGCAAGCCGGTTGTAGATAAAGCCTTGCTTTGTAAATAAGCGTAGCCTCAGAAAGAGGATGTGCTAGCGACCTGCGAAAGTGGAAACGTTAAAAAATGATATTGATGATGAATCTTCACGAGTATTAAATGAATGCTGGCAATCCACCGTCTCTCAGAATGTTTAGATATTTTTTATTGCACGATTTTTGCAAGCTTTTGACGAAAAAACTCCTACAAAATTTAATATCACCCTTTATTTCTGAACCTACCGATAGAGAAAATTACTTCAAAAATCACAGTGGTATTTTCCTCCAAAAATTTACAGGAAAACTATATTGATCGTTCTGAAGTTTATAGTTTTCGCATAATAACTAAAGGAGTACGTAGTTTTTAAAAAAATTAAATAGTCACATGTATCACACGATAATAAGAATTTCGTAATTTTTTTTAATTTGTAAAAATTTTCTAAAACCCGTTATAAAATTTTCAACTGAAATATTTTATTTGGTTTACATATTCATTTGAAAAGCAATTTTTCAAACCGAAAAATTATTTAAAAAAAGTGTTTTATAATGCTTTTAAAGAGTTATATTTAATACAAAATCTGTGTACGGAACTCTCAGCGTACATTAGGGCTCACAACTGGATTTTTCATTGGTTGGGAGAAGTTTTGTAAACCACCAAATTGTTTCTAAAAAGAAATTCGCCACGTTAAACAAATTTATGAATAAATGAAACTGTTTCTCCGCCAATATCAAACAAACCGACGAAACCAAAAACATTGATGGAATTTAAAATTAAAATTTATATAGGGCAAAAGTAGATCAATGGGGAATTACGCTCATAGAATTTATTTAAAAAAAATTAAAATAAGAAATGGGAAAATAGGTTTGTAGGGAAAACGCCACCGGAGCATGGATTTCATCGCAATTATATTAAATTAGTATTCAAACCCAATAATTAATTCTGTGACAGTGCATCGTCTCGTGTATACATATGCTTTGTTGTGTAATGAATTTACTGGAAAATGACTCCTTTCCAAATCCCACGGATTCAGTCTTTTAGACTGGGATCAATGGAAAACACTGTATCGTGATGGATACCTAATTCTAGCAATGATTGGTTCCATTACTATTCCTAAATCTTAGCTCCCATGTAACGATGATGAATAGATGTGAAAGATAAAGATCACAATTATTCGATGTTCCAATAGTCCACATTCCATATTGAAACCATAATCTGTAACAGATCAATCTCATGCCTATTGTTTTTTCCTAATATTCTCTTCAGGATGTAACAGGGAGAGTTTAAATTATGGTGGAATTTTAAATTTTTGATTAACTTAATTGCGGTAGAGCTAATGTCCCAATAGTAATTTCTCCAGTCACCTAAACCCACATTCCCTTATTTTTATATTAAATTCTTTCTTTATTTATTTTAGCTAAATGGTTCAGCATTTCCTCACGTCATTACCTGCGATTACCCCCTTTATGTCGGAAATCAACTGCTAGTTTGTGGTCATGAGTCTCTTTTATTCCTGGTTATAAAAACTGATGCTTTTAACAGGTGTCATGTTTTGGAAAATTCCATTTAATTTGTGGAATTAGTGTCAATGTTGTTGCTACTGATTACGTTTCGCTACCCAACGTGTGGTCTTCCTCAGGGCTATATCGGCAGTTGAATCCACTGCTGAAGGCTGTTTAGTTAAATCCTCGTTTGCAGTCGAACAACATTGACGTAGCGCTAAACTCGAAAAGTAAAGTGTTATTTTACAATTACTCCATCCAGTATATGCCTTGCACACTCCGATAACTCTCTCAGGCTGCCTCTTATCTTCAAATGACTCCAAATCCAACTCCTTTGTCGTATCAATTATTGACTATGTTTTATCGTAACATATCTCTTGTACACCACTTCATAACAAACTATATTTTTCTATCTGTGTACCCAATGAGTTGAATCTGTTAGGCATATATCTACATTTTGGCAAGGAGAGAAATATTAAGTCCCAATTTTCGTATCACAAAGACCAAAGAGCTCACATAGATCACATAGATCGGACGAAAGAATGAGTGAGATCGTAAGCAGAACGAGTATTTCATAAATCCGCTGGAAGATGAAGGCCGTCGTGCATGATTCACGGTTACGGAGCACGTTTCACCAGACGTGATACTACGTCAGCTGGACCACTCGATACCTTAGAATCGTGCGTCAGACTAAACCACAAGGTCATATTCGGTACTTGTAACGCTGGTCCTTCGAGCGATTTTACACCTTATCGTTTCGTTAAACGCTCAGTACCAATGACATTTTTTTAAAATAGTCATAAGAGTTCTTGAGATGATCCCAGGAGCGTAAGAGTAGAGGAGAGTGTTGGCTTCTCGTTGCAGGAGTCCTTAGTTCGAGTCCTGCTTCGGGCATGCGTGGTTTTAAATAAGCGTTGTGTCCGTCTTTCGTTGTGCATATTTCATGGAACAAATATGCCGTTCAAAGTCAACATGTAAACCTGGAAATAATCACAATACTGGTGCTGGCTGTATGACGTCGTATCCAAATACCATAAAAAAAATTCAAGAAGTTTCATATAAGTAATACTGAGTGGCTCTTTATTCAGTGTGCAGCATAAATGATTAGATACAAGAAAGGTTTTAATAATATTGCGATATTTTATAGCAAACTAAAATCTAAGGGTTTTTTATGTGAATAAAAAAAGTATATTAGAGGTGTAAAATTAAAATATTCGTTCAGACAAAAAAATAAAAATTCCGATAAATTTTTTTTTCAAAATATCCTTCGTGGAGAAGGGCACCGGGGTGTTTCCTTCAAAAGGCTATGGCCGAATTCCTTCCCATTCCTTGCCCCCCATCCTTTCCCGTCTCTAAAGACCTCGCTGTTAAGAGACGTTAAGCAGTAAAAAAAAAAAAAAAAAAAAAAAAAAAAAAAAAAAAAAAAAAAACGTGAAGAAGGAAGATCTATCTGCTCAGTTCGTTTACTCAGTTTTGAAGGAGAGGGCAGGGGGAGCCACCATTTTAAAAATTCCCACCCTAAAATTGTAAATATGAACAGAAAAATTTGATAAAAAAGTTGCCTCGTGATATCTACTTATAAAAATAATAATAACCGGAATGAAAATCTTTAGAATTGTTGGCGGAGAAATTGCCTTCCGTATTGGTGAATGGAACGGATATTACCGGGTAGAAAGTGTTACACATCGGTCGGAATAAGAATTTACCAAATTGCATAATTTATATATATTAAAAAAAAAATAATCCTAGAAAAAAATCACGGTTCGTTGTTCGCGATATTCTCCTGGTTGTAATAAACTTGATGTCAACTAATCGCTAGAAGCCAAGGCAATTACGTTCTAAGTATTAATTTTCGCCTTTATAACCTATGCAGCTAAGTACTGAGAAAGTTAGTTCTTCTGTCACAAAAAATTCTTTGGCTTGTTTACACTTTGGAATTTTTCCATTCGCAGGAGCCTACGTAAGCGGTTCTAATCCGTCAAAGCTGGCCTTGCAGTAACTTCCAGTTGTGTCACGCAAATCAGATTCGGAAATAATCTGTGCTTCCCCTAAGCCTTCCCTTGTTAGGCTGCGCTGCTCGCCATGAAATTGGAATACAAATTAGAACCTTGATCGCTAGCAGTGAAGCGTTACCCGCCGCATTGTGCGTCAAGTGTCGGGATGCTGTGTAATGGAAATCAGCCACTATGCTCTACAAGCTGTTAAGTCAAGTCGCCTACTTAGCACGCAATAGCCAGATTCACTGCCGAGCAGTAATCACTTGCAGATCTGACTCCATCCCTATTAGGAATTTGGGAAGGAAAAAAAAATGAGACTGTAATATCTGCATTTTTTTTTATAAATATATTCATCAGCGTCTATATATTATAAATGAAAACGTTTGGATGGGACCGAGCGTGGTGGGTGAGCGGTTAACATTCTGGCCTCACAATCGGGAGGACGCCGGTTCGAATCCCCGTCCGGGCATCCAAATTTGGGTTCTCCATGCCTTCCCCAAATCACTCCAGGTGAATGCCGGGATACTTCCGTCAAAATTCCATGGCCGAATTCCTTCCCTTTCCTTGACCCCAGTCCAATCCCACCTCTAATGACCTCGACATCGAGCAAAAAAAAAAAAAAAAAAAAAAAAAAAAAAAAAAAAAAAAAAAAAAAAAAATTCAGCAAAGCACTTTTTTCTCGAACCCGGTACCGTCACCTTTATTCTTTCCTTCTTACGGATATCGCATTCACTGTTTTTCTACTTGGCACAGAAAATTCATTCACAGCTGCAACACATAATAGGCATAAACCAACCCAAGACACAATAATTTTACATTCGAAATCAGGGAAGGCCAGTCATTTTCATAACATCACGTGAGAGATCAAAGGAAATATATACTGAAGGCCAAGAGTCATAGTATGGGAAGGTATAAATAACTAGACGGCTTTAACAGCGTGAGGGAAATGTATAAATGTGCTGGGCTTCCATTATCAGACTTTGAACGAAGAATGGTAGTTGGCGCTAGTCGCATAGGGCATTCAGTTTCGAAAACTGTTCGTTCATTCAACATTTCTCGATGTACAGTGTCAGGAGTGTGCCGTGAATACGTAATTTCCGGCATCACCTCCCACCATATGCAGCGTAGTGCCCGAAAACGTCTACTTAATGAGCGTTGAGGTGTCAGTATTGACTGACGGGCAACACTGCGTCAAAGAACAATGTGGGACGTGCGACAGAGGTGTATGTGCGGAAATGCAGCGACACTTGACGTTGATGGGATATGGCAGCAGAAAACAGTGACAAGTGCCTCTACTAACAAAACACTTTTGGCTCCAGCGTCTCCCTTGGACTCGTGGACTTATCGGTTGGACCTTAGATTACTAAAAAAAGTTCCACGATCGGATGAGTCACGATTCGTTGGTCGCGTAATGGTAGGGTTCGAATGTGGCGCAGACCTCACGAGGCAATGGTTTTCATGCTGATGGTGGATCTATCCTAGTATGTGCTGTGTTTACATGGCATGGACTGGAGCTTCTGATCAAACTGAAACGACCATTGACTGGAATGGCTGTGTTCAGCTTCTTGGAGACTATTGTCAGCCATTCGTAAGCATCATTTTCCCAAACAACAATGGGCGTATCCACGACGACCATGCGCCATTAGATTGGCAGATGAATCCAATCGCACATATCTGTCATGTGATCGAAAGGCCAATTTGTGCATAACGTCCTGCACAATTTTAGTTGGTTTTGGGGGAAGCTAGGCGGAATATATCTTCAAGGGACTTTCAACAACTGCTAAGTAAAAGTCGTCAACCCTGTCGGGTAATTGTATTTCGTCGGACAAAATGGATTCCTACATATTATTCGTACTTCAGTGTATTTCCAGATTATACACCTCAGGAACGTTAAGGTGCTTGTCCACTTGAGAGTAAATACTGGCGAGAAGCTCTCGATAGCGTAACTCGCAAGTGGACATGCCTCTGAGAGTAGCTCGCGGCGAGTGGCGAGCTACTGCCTGAGAGCTGACAATAATCAACTTTCTCGCAAGTCGACACGTCATTCTCGTGCTGTCTGAGAGTAGCTCGCAGAATACGAACACTGTTCGTATAGTCTGAGAGTAGAAGCTGAGAGCTCGGCGAGAGGTAGCAACAAGATGAGTAAAAATTGGTCATCTGAAGAAACAAAGGAATTAATTAAAATGTATGTGGGTAGAGAATTGTTGTGGAATGTGAAATGTGCCGATTAGTGTGACAAAATTAAAAAAAAAAAATGTTTGGTCAGACCATTGCTCGAATATAGTAGTGTAGTATGGGACCCTCATTTTACGTATCAAATACAGGAGTTGGAAAGGGTGCAAAAAAGGGCTGCTAGATTTGTTTCTGGAAATTTTCGCAGAATGCAATCAGTGACGGATATGATAAAGGAGCTGGAATGGGATTCATTGCAAGACAGGAGGAGGTTGACGAGGGTCATGGGAGTGTACAGGGCGTATACTGGCGATGAGGCATTGGAAGATATTGAAGTAGGTATGAAAAGTAGTGCATGGAAGGGAAAAGATGACCATGACCACAAGCTGGCACTCGATTTTAGAAACAAGGGTGTGGGAAGATTCTCTTTTTTAGGTAAGGGTGTCAGGGATTGGGATGAGTTACCAAGAGAAATGATGAATAATTTACCGAAAACGTTGAAAGAATTTAAAGATAAAATTTTTAGAGAGCAAATGTAGGTGGATGCAGGATAGGGGGAAGATGGGGGTGTAGGGAAATTGCCACCGGAGCCTGTGCTCCATTGCAATTAAATTAAATTAAATTTTAAAAAATAATAGGAGAGAAATTTTGTTATTCAGGGTATGAAGTTCAAAAGAATCTCCACAATTTAAGGAATAGTAACGATGCATTTATACAATTTTATAACATTTATTTTAATGACAATGTGTCTATAATTATTGTAGACACATACTTATATAGTAAGAAGTTCAAAATTGATGTAAGATTTCATTCATTTTTCAAGAACTGTCAAGTACTGTAAAAAAAAAAAAAAAAAAAAAAAAAAAAAAAAAGAAAGGTAGCTTTACATCAGTGCACAAAAATTTGTAATTCCTGAATTCACTGTCTTTCCAAAACAACAAATTCCGGTAAATTTATTGTAATGGAGGCTTGAATACAAATCCCCCCAAAAATACGTTAAGACGATGTAACACACACAAAAAAGGAAAACAACGCATTACGCAACAAGTAAATTTACCTGATACAAAAAATCGAAGAGTAGCCATAACTAGTATATGTACTGATATAGGTTTTCTCATTTTAGTGTCCTGTTTTAAAATTGTTGATCCCACAGATTCTGTAATAAACTCAACTTCACAGTTCATTAACCTACAAAAGTTCCCAAATTATTGGGCGACTTCGATCTGTAATTCTGGTGTCATTGCATGACTGGCTCCGAAAACATTTCTTTATCCAAGGCTTAACCCAGCAGCTTTTCCTACTCAGTTTCTACCTCTTTTTAGTAACAGCAGACAGTATGGTCACAGCTGACGCGACTTTTCTATTGTGCCGCCATCTTGACTGCTCTCCGCTGCTCTCATGTGGACAGGGTTCTGAGAGTTGTCGCGAGAACTGTCCGGCGAGCAGCTCGCCGAGAGTAGAGCTCGCTAAAATCCACTCTCAAGTGGACACCCTCCCGAGAGTAACTCTCGAGAGTTTCTCGCGAGAGTTACTCTCAAGTGGAAACGCACCTTTAGGACATAATAAAGCAAGAAAATGGATGCTATCAAATAAAAAAAGCAATAGTTTTTTTTCATAAAGACATGGGAGAGGCAAATACGTGTGACATTAATTTTCCCTTACATATTCAATTATGTTAATAGATATTCTCTTTTTTCTTTATTTTTTTACTGTTTTGCTGTCATCCTCCATCTCTTTCTATCTTTAGCTACTCTCTTCATCTCAGCATGCTCCTTACAACCTACATCCAGAATTTCTCCTTGGTAAATTCTAATCTCTATCTTTCTCTACAGTTCTTACCCTCGACTGTTCGCTTCACCAACAAATCCCCCATATCTTGAAATGTGACGCATCATTCTGGTTCTTCTTTCTGTAAGACTCTTAAATAAACTTATTTCTTCCCCCATCATTTCCAAAATACGTTTATTGCGTATTTTATCCGCCCACTAAAGCAAATACTTCAATGTTACTTCTTTCTGGTATTCTTAAAGTCCATTCTTCTCTGTAGTATCTCTTAAACACTTACTTGA
The DNA here is from genome assembly GCA_031002005.1 of Vandiemenella viatica. Lineage (NCBI taxonomy): Eukaryota > Metazoa > Arthropoda > Insecta > Orthoptera > Morabidae > Vandiemenella > Vandiemenella viatica. The sequence goes on along the minus strand of JARYHS010012519.1, from coordinate 107,450,524 downwards.
TAGACCAAATAACTGAAAAGGAAAGATTTTATTTACTTTTGTCTGGCATGTTACGAAATTACTAATTTTTTGTTTGTTAATTTACATTATTTGTTGAGAGGCTGCGCTACTAAAACTATGTGTTACATTGAAAATTACGTATTAAAGTGGATATAGATTATATTGTTTAAACTGTGATTATTTGTTGTTGTTGCGAACAAATAATACGCGACTCAGTGAAATCGATGATGTGATTTGCACCGGAATTCACGAATCTATTAAAGAGTCAGAATATACGACTATAATTAAACAAGGAATCTAACTTGATCAAGATCTTAAACGTATAACGAAATTAAACTACAATTAAATTTTAGTTTGGTTTTAGTTATATAGTTTTTAGGTTCTTTTAAGCATTGACTTTTCAGTTCTTGAACAAATCATTTGAGAAAATGTTTGCATATTAGTCGTCCCTGCGAGCGAAATCACGGAATTCATAAGACGTTACGAGTTTGGGAAGAGAGTACGAGCAAATAATGATAAAGAATCTAGGAGTACGATCAGATACATCTGGCTTTCACACCTGACCACAGCCGTACAATTTAAAATCGCTTCCTTGAAACAATTACTATTATCATAATAATAAAGAGGAACAGAATGAGAAACTTAGCGGTAGTCGGTAAAACAAATATATTTCACTGCACATTTGATTATTTCTGTGGTTTACGTAGTTCATTCGTCCACAACGAAGAACAGCATTTTTGTTGGATTAAAAACCACCAGGAATGATAATAATTCCTTCTACCAACGGTACTTGAACTAGCAAATCCCGCGTGCAGTGCCATTTACCGTCAAAGTATCTCAGAAAACTCATCAAACTTTGATACCGTCTATTACCAAATTTCAGATCTACCATGCACCAAAGTTATAATTTTTTTAACTACGCCCACGTTTATATAATGGCGGATACGTCCACTATACGGAGTATACTCAAATGTTTCCAGCAGAAGTAAATCAATTTAAGAAGTTTTCGTCAGGCAAAGAATCTCCCTAAGTGTCTGTGAATTTTTTCTCTCCATTTTTCCAACAGCAAGGGTCGGTGGCAATCGGGGTAAAAGTGACTGACGTAAAAGAAAGTCACTCTTCCGTTTGTCGCGAATGAAGACCCTATCCATTCTCCTACTTTGATTAAAACTTCGCTACCAAGTAACAATATTCCTGTATGAGATTCGCGACTCGCTCGACGTGACACCATGTGACTTAGGTGATATGACCGCAGATAATGAGCTTCAGTTACATGAACAAGTCTGTCAGGAGTTTGATGAGTTTGATGAGTTTGAGGTTCAGATCTCCATACAGAAAGGATGCTTACATACAGCTCATTATTAAAGGCTTCTTATACGTGACAGAGGAATGCACACCTGTTGCGGCGTCGAGGCAAGAACACGCGGCCACGCCTGCGTGAAACTGACAGTGGTCGACAGGTGAAGGTGAAACGTGTTACAGCTGACTGAGCAGATCCACTGGACAACGGGAACTGACCGCGTAACGGCAGTCACCACATAAAAATACCTTACCGGCGACAAACATGGCTACAGTCCCAGGGTTAAAGACTCCTAGAGAGTACTTCACACATTGAAAATTCGCAACGATTTGCATTACTTCAATACCAACTGAGTGTAAAGCTCTAATTAAAATGCTCCCCTATTCATCCAGAAGGTTATTAATGATGGCACCTAAAAATGGTTGTTATTTTGTAACTACAAGAAAGAAGATGCAGAGTACAGCGCCTGAGTATTGTACATAGCAAATGTGTGTAGTATAAAGTCCTTGGATCGCCATCTTTCGATCGACTATAAGTAGAGACAGCCCTAAGAGAGGTAGTTACCAACTATAGTATCCCTCACTCACCCTTTCCAATTTAAAAGAAATTTTTTTCACCGCCGATTCACGTTGTCGATTCTGTCTATTATACGCAGGAATCGAATCAATAAGTAAACTAATCTGAGTGTATCCCACAAGGGAGCTATCTTTGACACATCAATTAATGGCCCTAAACGTGCTCAAGTTTCTAGGTAGCTGAACACACTGTAGGAAGTTATCATTCACGGTGAAGGCAGCTCTTCCAAGTTCTGCGAAAAGTTACTAAACCCCTGAGATCTCCTACAGCCATAACTCACGACCATTAATCAACATTGCAGATGCTCGTCACGCTCTTCCGTGACTGCTTACAGCCGGCTTCAGCCTCTAACATTAAACTTCTTGCTGTCTGCTGGTATCTCCACTCCTTCATTAAAAAATTCATCAAGCCCGTGTGCCTGGCGTTCCGGAGCACAGTTCGTTTCCTGCACTTGTCGTCTTGGCTCTTGTTGCAAATAAATGTGGTCCCAGTACTGAATTCTTGGGCATTTAGAGTGAGACTGCACCCTTTCAAGATCTCGACATTAGTACAGAAGTGGAATGATGACTGCGAAGCTTTTTTTCCAAATTAATTATTCGTTATTTAGAATGTAGGATATGGAAATTTCTCTATAGACTTTTTTTTTGTAATACATGAATTTCACGTTAAGTTCCTTCACTGTTTAGCTCTTCCCTCGGTAACTTATCCTAGTACTTGACTTCCGGACCTACCAATAAATAGTTTCCCAGTCCTTTATGTCTGAAATAACGCGCTAAGTTATTTGTTATAGTCGTTAAGTATTAATATTTTATCAAATTTATCCAGACATCACAACCATGATATTTCTTATTCACATCTATTATTCTCTTCGTCCGTCTTCAAACGACTCCTAAGCCAGTTCATTTATTACTTTCTGTGGTGCGAAAAGATATAGTTTTTTTTTTCGCTCCCTCTAACTTCTGTGTTTGATACCCATAACTTGGATCCCAGCATATTCACGCAAGGGTATGAGCTTCGTCGGGATTTGAATCTTCGTCACTTATTTCTTTGCCAGCAGTTCTATCATTAAATGCTTTCTTTAAATTGCTTCAGCGTAGAAAAAAGTCTTGATCACCAGATTGTGCACAGCTTAAATACCAATCTTCTCTATTGTGTGTGCTGACCGAAGGCATGCGACACTTGACGATGACTTGTTAGTCGATAAAGTTAATCGGTTCCTTTAGTGTCTTCTGTCCTGACATTCTTTCATTCATTTTAAAGGATACGATGAACAATACACTCTACGGTATTTAACATGAACTCATCACAGTCATTCAAATGCTTCTAATAACAATAGACTTCGGAGGAAACCAAGCGTGTTGGGTGCACGGTTAACGTTCTGTCCTCGCATTCTGGATGACGCTGGTTTGAATCCCGTACGGGCATCTAGATTTGGGTTTTTATCGTTTCTCCAAATCACTCCAGGCAAATGGCGGGAAGTTTCACTCAAATGGCCATAGCCGAGTTCCTTTCCATTCCTTACCCCCAGTCCTTTCAGCCTCTAATGACCTCGACGCCGAAAGGGCGTAAAACCATTGCAAAAAAAAAAAAAAAAAAACTCGGAGGAAGGAAATGGTCACCCTATTTCTGTATGTTTAGTTTAACATTCCCATTTTGGAGCCTAAGATATATGTTACATCAGGGAATTTGAGTCTGAGAACTCTTACTGGATGAAACTGTGGCACTCGTTGTCATCTCAATCGACACTCTACCGATTTCGTCTATAAAACATTGGTGTCGCCTGATAATGTTGTATAGGGCTGAATTCGAAAATAAATTTCAACATAATGCATCATCAAATTACCTAACTCGGAATATAATACGTGAACAAGGTTGGAAACAGCAACATTCAATAAAACCGATGAAACCGTTTATGAATGGTAACAGAAACGACAGAATGCATGTCAACGACAGCAGCTAATCAGAATCGATCCTACCAGCATCACTCGATATATCCACCGGTAACGAAACAAATAAACCCCACAGAAAAATACGTGCCTGTTACCGAGAGTGGTGGGTGAACGGTTAACGTTCTGGCCTCGCATTCGGGAGGACGCGCTTTCGAATCCCAGTGCGGGCATCCAGATTTGGGTTTTCCATGATTTCCCCAAATCACTCCAGGCGAATGCTGGGACGCTTCCTTCAAAAGGTCATGGCCGAATTCCTTCCCGTTCCTTGTCCCCAGTTCCATTCCGCCTCTAATAACCTTAGCCGTCGACGAGGCGTAAAGCAATAAGTAAAAAAAAAGTGCCTATTGGAGACTTCTTAAAGAGCGTATAGAGGAAGAAACGACATTTAAGGATAGTATATTTCTGATCTTATAGTTATTTGTTTCTTCAATACCATCATCACTATAATAGTGACTGCTTTTTGTTCTGCTTGAGCATAATCACCCCACCCTCGCGTATGCGTCGTTTTAGTTTTTTCTTTTCTTTGTTGTCATTTTTACCACGAATTGTCGCTCGTTTCCCCTGCTTGTTTTGCGTCACTTCCGTTGCATTTTCGTCACGAGCGAAATTACGGCTTGGGTTTTCTGACTCATGATGATTCACTTCCAAAACTAATATATCTTGTTATCTTTTTGTGCCGTTATAAGTAGCAGAAATTGTCCCTCGGAATCTAGAGTTTTTTTAAAAAAAAAGCACTCATTACGCCATTCATTCCGCAAGCTCCTTTCATTGAGTTAACAAAAGCGCTCTGCTTGGACCATCATGCCGTCATCGGCGAACAAGAGGTATCCAATTCAAACCTCACTTGGCGCTGATGCGAAACAAAAAAAGTATGGTAGCAATAGAGGCAACAGCTCTTTTTCTTCCCTTTCCGATCTGTAAGGTTGCGGAGAGTGCTGAAAAGAGAAGAAAGCGAACGGAATGAGATGCAAGTTGTTAAAGCGACGAGATCGCGAGAGAGTTCGATAACCAGGAAGAAATGCGGACCAAGTGTCGTCTTTTTCTCGCGGTGACCAGAACACGGCTGTAGCAGCCGCACGCATATTATTACGCAACCTCAGGAATGAGGAGAATATGCGGGCCAGTTGACATGGCGAATGTAAGTGGGCACTTCGGAATGCGCTCCAACCCCAAAAATCTCGTATACAATAGCATGTGAATAATGCTCCGATCTGCTCTGGGGTTAACGACAAAAACATCACTACTTTACCGAGCGTGGTGGGTGAATGGTTAACGTTCTGGCCTCGCATTCGGGAGGACGCGGGGTTCGAATCCTCGTCTGGGCATCCAGATTTGGGTTTTCCATGGTTTCCCCCAAATCACTCCAGGCGAATGCCGGGATGCTTCCTTCAAAACGGACATGGCAGAATTCCTTCCCGTTCCTTGTCCCCAGTCCCATCCTGCCTCTAATGACCTTAGCCGTCGACGAGGCGTAATGCCGTAAAAAAAAAAAAAAAAAAAAAAAAAAAAAAAAAAAAAAAAAAAACACTATTTTCTTAACATGCAAAGCTGAGGATAGGTTGATATAATTGCTTTAAAACGTTGATATGAACCCTTAGGACCCAAGAAAGAAGTTTCTAAGACTATGGAAGGAGTACAACGCCTTATGGAAGTGAAGCTTGGGTTTAAGAAATACCACAAAGTAGAAAAAATGAAGCAATTTAAATGTGCTTTCAAATAAGGCCGTTGAAAATTGTGTGGATGGGCAAAGAACGAAACGATCGTGTTTTACAAACGATTGATGAGGCAAGAATACTACCGCAGATTCTCACAGAAAGAAGAGAGAGGCCAGTGGTTCACATTTTAAGATGGATTGATCAACTTGTTAGTCGAAGCAAAAAAAAAAAAAAACTGAATAGAAATCAACGGATAGCGTTCTGGCCTCGCATTCGGGAGGACGGCGGTTCGAATCCCCGTCCGGGCATCCAGATTTGGGTTTTCCATGGTTTCCCCAAATCACTCCAGGTGAATGCCGGGATGCTTCCTTCAAAAGGCCATGGCCGAATTCCTTCCCATTCCTTGCCCCCATCCTTTCCCGTCTCTAAAGACCACGTTGTTAAAAGGGACGTTAAACTGTTAAAAAAAAAAAAAAAAAAAAAAATGAATAGAAATCAAAGATTGGGAATATGAATCAGATAACCGAGGAAGTAGGCTGTAATGGATATGTTGAAATGAAGAGTTCAGCTTAAGATAGGGAGAGATCGAGATTTAGAACAATTACGTTAAGAAACTGATGACATAAAGAAATATCTTTAACCCGCTGATATCTGTAAGTTCTTGGAGATAGTGATAATTCCATGTGTATAGCAACTTTTCATCTAAGAGGTTGATTGCAACGTGTAATTAGAATATTATCTAAGAAGCGCAGAATAAAGTTATGCAAGGTTGTCGCGCTAAAAGTACGAAGGAATTTTATTCTCAGTTTTATTAACTCATTTCACTTTTCTGTGGTTTTCGAAGTGATAAAAAAAAACTAATTATTAGATCATCAACATTAACAAATTGTGATATTATGACATCATGTTCAAGACATTTTCTTAAATAACTAATCCGAAACTAGCACGAAACTTCGAGTATTCTAACAAGAGAACTGCAACATTATTTGTTCAATTCTCTTGAATTGTGATGTCTTTTTTTTTTTTTTTTTTTAACTGCTTAACGTCTCTTAACAGCGAGGTTTTTAGAGACGGGAAAGGATGGAGCCAAGAAATGGGAAGGAATTCGGCCAAGGCCGTTTGAAGGAAGCATCCAGGCATTTGCCTGGAGTGATTTGGGAAACCATGGAAAACCCAAATCTAGATGCCCGGATGGGGATTCGAACCGCCGTCCTCCCGAATGCGAGGCCAGAACGCTAACCGTTACACCATCACGCTCGGTAATAGTGATGTCTACAGCATTTTTTTCGAAATTCGTTAAAAGGCACTGGACTGAAATCTGATCAATCGGGAAAAAAATATTGATGAAGACCCATTCTTCTGTAAGAATACAGCGTTTGCTCGCAACCTAAATTCATGTAAAAATCTTTCTGACACTCATCACCTCGTATCATACTTTGTCTATCCGGAAAAATCTTGAAATTTCTAAATTACGTGGCAGCCTATGATTGCCTACAGATTGTACTGCAATGAAGCGGCAATACTTCTGATCTTCCTTCGGAGAGTAATTTTTCTTCAATCAGAGTTTATTGAATTTCCGCAGCTTTTGCGAATCCATAATCATTACCTTCGCGCATTTGTTCTCAGCTCATATCTCTTCACAGAACTTCTGGCCAAAAATTTGAAGTCACCCACCCTGTTCATCCGATTTCTCTTTAGCAGACTTCTTTTTGATACGGAGTTTAAAATCTACTTTGAATTTTTATCTGTTTTTGGTTATAAGAAATTCATTAAGAAAACTACCCCAGCCTGATGGTTGAGCTGTTAACTTACGGGCCTCACACCCGGGAGGACGCGTGTTCGAGCCGAGTCCGTCTATCTAGATTTCGGTAATCAGTGGTTCTCCAGAATCATTCCTTTGGAATACTGGGACCGATTTTTTCAAAGGTCATCACCGATTTCCTCCCAAAGTCCTCACTCGACTTTAATGATCCCGACGGGTCGTAAATCAGAAATTCAAATAACGTTAGCGGAGCTGTGTCTTTCCAGAAACAATCCTTCAGAACTCTTTCCTCCGCGGAATAAAAGCTGAGATTCGTAAGGGATCAATTTGAAAGCGACAGTACGCAATATTTTCTGAGTGGAATATTTTTAAATTTCAATAGTCAGATAAATCTTTTGAACTAGTTTTTTCTCCCAGACTATTTTGAATTTTTTTTTTAAAACTTATTTTAAATTAAAAAAAAAAATACTTTTTAGAATAGTGAAATCCCACCTTTAAAATAGCTTCAGTATTGATGTATGAACAGCAGTAATTTTATTCGGCTAAAAATGTTTTTATTTAATGTTTAACCGAAATTTTTTAATACCTTTTTTTTTCTACCAGTTCAATAAAACATTTACCTCAAAATTCTCTAATGAAACCTGCGTTAAAACACCAAAAACTTTTTTAAGACAGTGCAACTACTTTTAAAAAAACACTTAGGTTATAAAAAGTAAGTAGTTCGCTCAAACTACTTTTGATTCACTGAACAGTGTTAGTGAAGGTTCTTTTTTTTTTTAAAAAACGCTTTGTCGACATCGAAGTCATTAGAGGCGGGAGAGGACTTGGAGGAAGAAATGGGAGGGAATACGGCCATGCCCTTACGAAGAACCATCCCGGCATTATACTGGAGTGATTTGAGGAAACCACGGAAAACCATCACCGGACGGGGATTCCCGAATGCGAGGACGCAGGAAGGCGGATCGTTACAGCTCTCCTACCACGCTCGGTGTGTTAGTGAAGAAATCATTGCAATTGGATAACCCTGCAGCCAGAAACAAAGTACGAGAGAAACTAACAAAGCAAAGCCTTGGCCACTGGACACTCAATAGAACGCGGGCACACCTCCGGCGTGCTCAATCAAATTGGATTCGAAGTGAACACAAATAGAAGCGCTACTGACAATGGTACGCTGACTAGCGGAAGCTTTCGCCTGACGCGTAGGCTTCACTGTGAGTCCGTCGTTCAGAGCGAGCTGGCAAGTCTCGCGACTGGAAATGTTGCTGGCGAAGAGAATCCAGACACCTCTGCCAACTATTTGCGCAACTTTCACTTCCTTGACCACAAACTCGAAGGCGTGCAAACAACACTAATAGTTCCGAATACACAGATGAGCGTAGTTTGTCTAATTTATCGTCATGTACGAGAGATATCGACATCTCCAGAATCTTTTAAACAGCACTGATAGTATGGCGGCAAGCGCAGAGACGATACGAGAGCTATTAGAATCATCTCGAGCATGGAAAGTTTTGATTGTTATGTGTATCGTGAGACGTGTCCAGTGCTACAGTTGACAAAACTTCTTACTCAAAATTAAATTATGTTGGAAATAAATTACAGTACGTGAGCCCACAGTGAGGCTTCAGTAGTTAGTAAAAAAAAAAAAAAAATCACCATATATTTAGTATGACTTTACTGCCTGTCGACCTCGAAATTATTAGAACCAGGAGAGTGTTGGGGCAAGGAATGGAATTTGTCCATGGCCATTTGAAGGAACCATTCCAACATCCACCTGGAATGATTTTGGGAACATGTAGAAAAACGATTTCTGGTTGGCCGGCCCGAGGATCAAACCTGCGTCTCCTAGAATGGCAGTGCCAAACGGTAACCGCACATATAGCAGGCTCGGTAGAAACCATCCACTTCCTAGGCCTACCACATAGAACTAACACAAATGTGAATATATATTTATAAAACTCTATTTCCATTTAATTAATACCACCAGAGCAGTCTGGTAGCTCAGTGGTGTAGCCAGCTGCTGTAGTTCTGGGTTCAAATCCCGTCGAGTGCAGCATTTTTTTTTTTTTTTTTTTTTTTTTTTAGCCGCCTTAACCTAACCCTGCAATCCTGCCGGGTACACACCGGACTCCTGTGCACAGATGACAGTGTCTCGTGGTTCCCCATGACCAATACAGAAAAAGGTACAAAAACCTCCAAATATAAAAACAGTTATGAAAATTGTTCTTCTTCCACAGTCTTGTTCTTGCGTGTTGGTTTTACCTTCTTTTCTCGTTTTCGAATTCTTTTTCCTTTTATACTTATTTAAATGTCTGAAAGTTCTACCATCTTTATTAAACTTCAGTATTAGTAATATATCGTAAACCTTCAGGATGTGGATTAAGTTAAGATTATCATTAACATATGGTATTGAAAACTACTTTGGTTTTGAGTTTTGCATGGTAATACACGAATAAATAGAAGATTATATACCAGTTGTTTCAAATGGACGTGCCTAGCTAGGTGAAGCTAAACTGATGTTTAAATAAATAAAAAACGAAATGTTTATTGCAGATTGATCAAGAGAGAAATAGATTTAAAAACAAGGTTTTTATGTTCTGAGTAGCCTTCGAAACCAGTAGATGACGTCGTTCATTTATTACTTCTGTTTATTACCAACATTATTTACAAGCATCGCTGGTTGGCTATATATCCAGTCAATTACAGAGGGAATAACTTTCCTCCATTACTGTAACTCGTTGCGTATACTATATATGCAACACAACAGACAAGTCTATCCCATATCAGCTTGATGCTGACAACGGAAGTCGTACAAACGTCGTGCTTTGGTAGTAATTAGATCTGGATCGATAGCTGAAGCCGTTGTGTAATCACAGTTTTATGTTTCACACCGCCGTGGAACCAACACTGAACCGAAAAATCCCCCCTCCATATTGATACTGAACACTCTGTTGGATAAACAAGAGGTCACACTACTTTTCTACAGCACTAACAAACATTCCTTTTATAGCAATGTTCAAAAGCAATATGATAAAAATTCGGTATGTTCCTGATTTTCCCTAAATTCTTGCATTCCGACATATAAATCACAATACATTTTAGTTGATAATGTCACACCATACTAAATTCTCACTTGCTCGACTATCATTGTTTTCCTTTAACCTTTCGACAGTACGAAAGTCTTTTTTATTCTACAGTTTTGTAACCAGAGCCAGGAGACGATGATTGACAAGGAATTGAAAGGAATTCGTCTACGGTATTTTTAAGGAACCATCCAGTTATTCGCCTGGACTGATTTCGGAAAACCATGGAAAAACCAAAATAAGGATGGTCGATCGGGGATTTGAACCCGCGTCCTCTCGAATGCAAGTATAGACCGTTACCGCTCACTCACACTATGAGTTTCGACCACACATATAACATCAAGGTATTAACAATATCAAAGTATCTCTTCTCTGTATTCATCACCCATCACGCATATGAGTAAAAAAAGATATAAGAAAAATTTTCAGGTCGTTCGGATCATTATCATTTAACCTTTTGTATTCATGACACATTATATTAGTTATGACTATGCAAAACAGTAAACTGCAACTTCTGTTCAACTGACTGCAATGACAATTTTCTTTTCTTACGCACGTCACCATACCAATTTCTGCAGAGTTTGATTCAAATCAATGTATAAAAAATTAAAACACGGAATCCAAAATCAAACACATCAACAATTGGTAACGTGGTTTAAAATTCCATTCTACTTTGTCCATCGTGTTGTAAAAAATCGGTCGCAGAAAGTAGTTGAGAAAGCTTAAATTCTGAACTATCATTAACGAAATTTTGTTCCAGCTCATTGCACTTAGTAACTACTGTACGAACCCCTTCGTGTTACAATGATCTGTGTGAATATATACTAACGAAATCTTTTTGTTTGGTGAATCAATTGACAGGGTTTACATGACAAAAAGCCATGATGATTAATCGACAGTGCGGTTTCCAAACAATCAGCGCCTACAGGTTGCCGTTCGGAAATAATGAACGAGCGTGGTGAGTGAGCGGTTAACGCTTTGTCCTCGCATTCAGAAGGACGCCGGTTCGAATCCCCACCCGGGCATCCAGATTTGGGTTTTCATGGTTTCTTCAAAGCACTCTAGGCGAATGCCGGGATGCATCCTTCAAAAAGGCCTTGGCCGAAATCCTTCCCGTTCCTTGTCTCAAGTCCAATCCCGCCACTAATGACATCGATTTCGACGAGGCGTAATGCCATAAGTAAAGAAAATAATAGAAATAACCAGGTTCGATCTTACGGCCAACATTCAAGCTTTCTTTTCCACAAGAGGACACACAATTTTCTTTAAGCGATGGTCAAGACGGTTTCTCAATTTATACAGTGGGTGATTTCCTTCCCATCTCTTGTAAATCAACCGAGTCCCTGATTTAATGTGTCCTTACGTCAACGAGTCGCTAAGACGTAAATGACAGTAAAGTTACTCCATCTCTAAAAATCACCCAATTGTCTTGTCAGTTATCATGAAACACAGATATCACACTGAACCGTGCAGCCAGTGGCGTAGCTAGGTCAACAAGGGCCCCGGTGCAAAAAATTTATTTTGGCCCCTCAGGCCAGACGGGCGACCTTTTTTTTTGCTTAGTGTGCTGGTAGGGGCCCCCTGAACTGTGGATGGGGGCCCTTGAATTGTTCTTTACGGGCCCCTGAGCAGTGGTTGGGGCCCCCTCCCCTGAGCACAGCGAGGGCCCTTAGTGTGTTCTCAGGGGCCCCTTAGACGACGGTAGAGCCAAAAAAAGGTCGCCAGTTTGCCGTGAAGGCTCGTGGGTCCTCTAAACTGGGCTTGAGGGACCCTGCTTGGGGGTCCCCTGAGCGTGAGGGCCCCAGTGCACTGCACCGCCTAGCCCCATAGTAGCTACGCCCCTGCGTACAGCAACTAACTCCACTACTTAATACGCACAGACAAAAAGTAAAAAAAATAAAAATACAATGTTTATAATCAAAGGACAATTTACTACTTCGTTGTCGCTACTAATCAGAAACACAATAAGTATAAAGATGCTTGGCATACATTGCCACTGAAAACTTAGCTGTCTTATGCGAGATTTTTCGATCTTGTGTGGAAAGCCTGGAGAAGATGCACAGTGGACACGAAGTCTAAGAGAGTTTAGAGAGTTAAACCGCTCAAAATAAACTCCGCGCGTCCCCTCTGTTGATGTTTGTAAATACGTGCACGGAATGAAAACAGTAATTTAATTTCTCTTTTTATGGTTTCCTGAACAGTAGCATAAAATCTGCGGCAGTCATAACAATATCACGAGCCTGAATACTGCTTACAGACTCCTTTCGTACGAACCGGGCATGGTGGCTGAGCGGTAATGTTATGGCCTCACATTCGGGAGGACGCGGGTTCGAATCCCCGTCCGGCCATCTTGATTTGGGTTTTCAATGGTTTTCTCAAATCATTCCAGGAGAAAGCTGGGATGGTGAGTTCAAAAAGGCCATGGCCGAATTCCTTCTCGTTCCTCGCCCCCAGTCCTTACCGCCTCAAATGTCCTCGACGCCGACAAGGCATAAAGCCATAAAAAAAAGTATTTTCGCACTAACAGGAAACCGTATTTCACGAATAGGCTATCTCGCTGCAGGAGTCTTGTTGTTAAAGGTCTCCAGAAATAGCACAATGCAATTGTCCCAACAAGAAGAAACTTTGATGGTGCTTTGGTAATGCAAAATTCGAGTTAAACAGTAATTTCTCCAATTCTTCATTGATGAAATTGTTGAAGAAAGTGCTTGTCCTGAAGAACAGGGTTTTTTCTGCACAAATATTCGTGAGCAACAATGTTGTTTTACTACAGCTCTCGAGAAACTGAATTTTATGTCAGTGACAGAGAGTTTTAAGTTAAACAGTAGATTAACAGATGCTGCAAAACCTCACCTGAGATCCCATGCGAGTCAATAGCGATGAAAACGTCTATTTGGCCGCTCTCGGGAAGTTCAAGACGGGCGCTGCAGTGTCGCTGAAGTGTCAGAAAACACAACCTTCCCGCCTGGCGTCACGAAGCAAACTGGCTCTCGGACCCATGCCGCGTCGGTGCTGCCTCCCACCGGCGACGCCGCCAAACAATTCGCGCGCACTGTAACAAGTGACAGTCATGGGAGGCGTTTCAGTATTTGTTGTGTAGCTGAGAGTAGATTCATACTTTCTACGCATTCTGATGATCAGATGTAACTACAGTTTGTGTTAAGTCCATAATAGTCGCCTTCTTGCATCATTTAATTTTTCCTTAAGGACAGTAAAAATTTATTTCCAAGTCACGTTCCTTTTGTATTTTAACTGTCAACATCTTTATATAGTACCGCATTTCAAGCGCTTCAACTTTTCGTTTTGGCGGTATTCTGAAAGAAAAGGGAGATTTCTTTACTGAAGAAGCTCTTTTTGATATATTTTTGATAATGTTCTTTTGACGTCGTTCTTATTTTGCTGTCAATTACAATTTTACTTCCATATATTGACTAGCTGTTACCCGCGACTTCGTACGCGAGGACCAAAAGTGGATGTAGGAAGATGTTAGTAACGTAAGATTTGTACCAAACAACACCGAGTCGGCATAATACGGCAGGAAAGCCATCACTATATCATTCTAACGTTGAACCTGTCTCATGAAGAGAACTAATTTCCAAAACAGAAAAACAAATGAAGGTGCGGGGACATGGGGGAAGGGAGGGTTTAACTGAGGGCAGCTTTATTTTAGCTTGGTATTTTCTTCTTTCTATAAGCATCCGATTCTTGAGTTCTAATAACTTTAGCCACTCGTGCTCTTCTAGATCTACACCTTAGGCCAGTTTTACGCCCGCAAGGCACGTATCATATATAACAGACTTTGCGAGAAGCAAAGCTTGAGCAACTGACGTAATATTACAGATTAACACAAGCATCCGTCTGTCTGTCACCATTCGATAAGTTCTCAAAACTTCGTGACTACAACTGTTATTCATACCGAAAAAAATGTCCTGTGTCCTTCCTACAAATACAAAGTAATTCCTTGTCAAATTCCATCAATACCTTTATAGACATTTAGTCGTTAAACGTAACAAAAATACAGAGACTTAACTCCGCATTTATAATATTATTAGTGCAGAACACACACACACACACACACATACACACATACACATACACACACACACACACACACACACACACACACACACACACACACACTGACTGCGAGAGAAACAACGGCTGAGTGATCAATATAGCGCCAAAAAGCGTACCCCTACAGCATTGTTTAACCGCGTACGATTTGCCAAGCATTGCACCCCTACTGTTTAACAGGAATCCGAGAAACTGACCGTCCAGGCATGGCTCATACGATAAAAAAAAGTTTTTAAAAATCTTTGCTTCCATCGATATTTGAACCACTGTCCAAACATTAAAAAGCTATCACGTTAGCCACTGTGCTACCAGCCCGTTATAGAGTAAGGCATTACAGAGTGTTAGAAATCCTAAGCGTCAGTCTATCACCGTTCTAGTAATTTTTCAAAATTACATGGCAGTATGTACTATTTATGCAGAAAAAGTATCCTATGTTCATCCTAATACCAAATCCCATCTGTTTCTTAAATTTCATCATGATAGGATTAGCCGCTTAGCCCAAGAAACGCAACAAACAGACAGAGAGACAGATAGACAGAGTTACTTTCGCATTTATAATATTAGTATAGATATATTATTTTTACTTATGGCTTTACGCCTCCTCGATGTCAAGGTCATCAGAGGCAGGAAAAGACTGGGAATAAGGAATGCGAAGTAATTCGGCAATGGCCTCTTGAAGGAACTATCCCGGCATTTGCCTGGAGTGATTTGGGGAAACCATGGATGGTCGGAAGAGGATTCGAACCAGTGGCCTCCCGAATGCGAGGCCAGAACGTTACCGCTCACCCACCACACACTTTTTCTATTATTATTATAAATCCTATTTCTGTATATATATATCCTACTGTTACTTTAATAATTTCTGATGCATTTCCTGACTTTCGTTTTTGTCTAAACTAAATTCTTCTCCAAACAATTTGTTCATGCCGTTCAGTAATTTCTCAGTATCCTCAATAATGTCGTCAACAAATCTCACCGTAGGGATTTGTTCGCCTCGAACCCTTATGCCACATTTAAATTGTTCTTTCATCCTCCTGACTGATTCCTCTATACACAGATTAAATACTGAAGGGGTTGAGGGAGAAGGTTACAACCTTGCATGAGGCTCATTTTATTCGATGCTGGTCTCTCGTTATTTCTTACCCTCACAACTTTTCTTATAAGAGGTACGTTTTAAGTGGCTTTTCTCACACAACTTTATCAAAATCATTCTATGAGGAGTCCACGAACTCCATAATCGGTTCCTTTTTTGAGATTAATCATTCCAACATTGATTTTAATGCCAGGATTATTTCTCTTGTTCTCTTGTTCTCCAGATCGTCACCTAATGTCTCTTCCAGTTGCTTTCCATTCTTCTGTATGTTCGTTCTTTTCTTCGGATAACCTATTTTTCTACGCTTACATAAAAGTCTACTCAACATAGCCAGTTAGTATATACGAGCCACAAAACCCGTCAAAAATTACGGGTTTAACGCAGGGTTATGGTAATTTATTTCTCTGCAGTAGCTTAACTAAATAGAATTGTTATAAAATAAAGCTCATTGTAATTTATCGTACCTTGTGCTGTAGCAAAAACTTCAGTTGTCAGCTTGATCCAGGATGCCTTTCAGCCTAACCCTAACTCCGCTAATATTGACGCTAGAAAAGCAAAGTTTAAATCACACGCGAATTAATTCATTCCCTATATCGCATGTCAATGTCATCATGCACCGTGATATAAACTTGATCCAAAATCTTCAGGGGTTCTTATACCTTTCTTTCTTATTACCTGTGATGAAGATCTATGTTTTAACGACTGATACAGCTTACATGCGGCTGAAATAATGACCCCAGTGAAAACGAAGGATGCTAAAAATAAATCTTAGCAACTTACGCTATGCCACAAAATATTAGTTTTAATTGTGATTTAGGGAGCATAGATCGCGATCAGTTTGGAACTTATTTCCACATCTACATCCATATTCTGCAATTCACAAACACTGTTTGTGGCAGATGGGCTAAGCACCAATCTCAATTCTGCGCATTCCAATCCCGAATAGGACAAGGAAAGAAAGAATACATAAAATTATCAGTACGGCATCTTATTTCTCGAATGTTATTCCTCCTGTCATTGCGACCCAAATAGGTTGGCGGAAGAAGTATCTCACTGCACTCGTAGGTCATAGAATTTCGTATAATCTCCAATAAATTCAAACGCAAATGACGTCGTCTGTCTTCCAAACTATCCCAGCCCAATCTATGTATCAATTCTGTGACGTTTTCATCAGGGCTGTAGCAACCAGTCACGAATCGAGCGGCTCTTCTCAGTACACTCTCCACTGAGTCGATCAGGTCCTTGCGATACGGATCCCAAACTCCACAACAGTAATCCAGATGCGGACGCTCTAGTGTTTTGTATGTTATTTCCTTTGTATGAACACGACCTATGAATCGTAATTTAGAATTATCTTTGCCTACGACGGAAGTTATGTGCAAGTCCCATTTCATGTTGCTTTGTATTATTACCCCTAGATACTTCAGGGAATCAACCGTTTCAACAACTGAATTGTTTACTTTGAACTCGTGAGCAAACTGATTCTTTTTGTTATTTATTCGCATTGCCTTGCACTTTTTGCAATTAAGTGTAAGCTACCATTTACGGCACCATTCAGAAATGGCATCCAAATCGCGCTGAATTTCTAAGCAATCCCTATAGATAACTGCATCGTTGGCAAACAATCGCAACCACCATTTAACGTTGTCACCTAGATCGTTTATAAAAAATTAAGAAAAGAAGTGGTCCTATTACACTTCCTTGAGAAACGCCAGAAGTAACATCTGGCTGAGAAGAGGCTTCCCCGTTAACGACATACTGTGATCGACCAGTTAGAAAATCACGTATCCGTTCGCAAATCTGGTCTGATATACTGTATACTCGAATCTTCGCTAAAAGTCGGTTATGTGGTACAGAATCATAAGCTTTCTGAAAATCCAAGAATATTGTATAAACTTGTGAACCTGTATCGATAACTTTCATTACATCATGGGAAAATTGGTTCAATTGAGTTTCACACTATCTCTTCTTCCGAAATCCGTGTTGACACGGTGTAAGTAACTCGTTCTCATCTTGAAACTTCATAATGTTAGAGCATATAACATGCTTCAGAATTCTACTGCATACAGATGTTTGAGATATGAGTAGATAATTCCTAGGATCACTCCGATCTCCTTTCTTGAAAACAGGAATTACCTTGGCTATTTTCCAGTCATAAGGTACATTTTACTCTTCTAAATATTTACGGAATATATCTGACAGAAATGGTTCAATTTCCTCCGCGTATTCTGAAAATTAACCCTACTACAGCAGCTATAATTGCTTTACAATACCTACGCTATCAATTTATACCGGATCCACCTCTAATTCTACAAGATGTGGTAAAGTGGGAATGTTTTCCATGTTTTCGCGCGTGAATGAATTTTTAAATTCGGTGTTAAATACGGTAGCCTTGTCGCGGCTGTCGTAAACTTCCCGACCGTCTTGTATTAGAACTGGTGTATTGTTGTCACTACAACTTACTTTTTTTTACATACTACCAAAATTTCTTACTGTTCTCGGTGAGGCTCTTAGAGAACGAATTGCAACGATAGTCATTAAAAGCCTCACGCATAGCATTCTTGACATGTCTCCTTATCTCAACTAACCTATCTAAATCGGTCTACTGTATCGTCGATCTTGATCGTGAATGTATCTTCCTTTGTTTTTTAAGTAACCGTTTAACGCCACGTGTATACCATGGTGGATTGTCCGTTTTGGTACATGAAAGTCCATACCTTCCCTGACTATGTATGAATCGATGCCACATCACCTCTTGCTACAATGAAGGTATGGTAATTATGCCTCAAAAACGCTCTTAAACACTCTTTTGAAGCCTTTTAGAATCTGTAAACAATCCTTTCTTTTTTATTTTTGCGTGTGGTTGTTAATTTTACTGTAACAATTGCAGCTTTTTGATCACTTATTCCCGTGGTAGTAAAAATGTCCGTGAATAATTCAGGCCTATTTGTAATAAGAATATCTAAAACATTTTCATTCAAACTAAGTAATAATTTCAGTAAAAAAGCAACTGATAATTAATATGCCAATTTATACGAAATAAATAGTTTTCTTTCAGTATACTGTCAATTCATTTCTTAGCAATTGCTAACTAAATAGAATTGTTATAAAATAAAATACAATGTAATTCCTCGAGTCTTGCGCTTTAGCAAAAGGTTTCCGTTTCCGTCCGAGTCCAGATTGGATTTCAACCTAACCACGTACTACGCTAAACTTGCCGCCATAAAAACAATACTTCAATCTCACGTATATTAATAGATGAAATGTATCGCATTTTAGAGGCAATAATGCATAATGATCAAAAATTTCAAGGATTTTTACGCCTTTGTTTTTTGTTATCCATGATTCAGACCGATATTACAACGTTGGAATGACTGACGCAGAAACATGTTGCTGAAATAATAGCCTCAGTAATAGTGCTCAGTTAAAGCAAAGAAAATTAAAATAAAACTTATAAACTTACATTATTTGTTTTAATAATAGTGTAGGCCGCACAGATCACGGTCAGTGTGCAACTATTTCCGTTCAAACAATTTAATAATTTCAATAATAACACACAGTTTAAATTATTTTTTTTAAAAAAAACTGAATTATTATTGCCCTCTGCTGTAACGTCAAATGCCAGTTGTAATTCTGAACCATGCTAAGCAATAATCTAATTAAAACATTCGCTAACATTGATGCTCGAAACTTAAAGCTTTTATGTTACGTATCTATGGACAAAGAATTTAAGGAATACTTCTATATATCAAAAGAATATTATGTAACTATAAGCATCTAATGATTGATATGTCGATTTAAACGCAATACATACTTTTATTTCAGTGTTCTGTCAGTTAATTTATTCGCGGATTTACGAAATAACGTGCATAACCAAGAACAATGGCGTAAAGAGCGACGTCATAGAGTAACGTCATGGCGAGACAGATGACGTCATAGGTGACCAACAGTTGCTTATTATAATATTAGATTGTTTCATTTCTACAGAACTTTGATTCCTCTAACCTGCATCTATTTACATAATTTTTCGTCTGCTTCCTCACATCTTTCTTTGCAGCCACATTTCTTTCTCATTTCCCTGACATCGTAGTTCCAGAATATATTCGTGATTCACCTTGAGTATTTTTTGTTTTCTCTTCTAATGCACCAAATCCAAAATGTCTTCTGTGAACCAAAGTTTGCAGCCATCTTCTCTTCTTATTACCTTTTATTTTCTTCTTCACCGTATTTCATTCTTTTTCAGATAAATTTCTTTCATTGTTATTTCTTAGACCTGCGTTGACATTATCTTCAAAGAATTTCTTTCGTATGAATTATTTTAATCTGTTTATTTCAGATCTGTTTGGTCTATGATCTTCCTTATCGTTCTGAATTTCTAGTCAGATTCCATATAAGCTCCGGATTATATTTTCCTACCTTGTTCTCTGTATCTATGTTTAGCCATGATATAATCTATTTGATATCTAACTGTATCCCGTAGACATGTGTGTACACTTCTTGTAAGATACTTATGTGACATGTTCGCTATGATTAGTTTATATTTTTGGAAAGAATTATATTACAACGGCCTTGCAATCGCTCATGATTATTATACGAGTATTTTCCTCCCCTTTCACACACCGAATTAGGGTTTCAATTCAGGCATATATTTTCTATATTTCGTCATCTTTCTAATCGCTGGGCAAACACACTTGTAACAATTTTGTGTAGTTGGCTCAGTTTCTATTATCATCAAAACAATTCTCTCTTGATATTATTAAAAATAACTCACTCATTTTCCCACTGGCTCGTTCATTATAAATCCTGAACAAGTAAACCTGCTGGTTTCGAGTAACCATTCAGCTTTTTACTAGCCTTTTGATTTATATTAATCTGTAGCTCAGTACTAGTTTTTAATTTGTGAATACTTTCTGTGTAGGCAATGTATGTGACGGTTGGTAAGTAAAAACTTTTTACAGTACGATAATCGGGTGGCCGCGAAGCTCAGGCGGTAGAGCGTCTGTCTGCGGCCCGGACGATCGAGGTTCGATCCCTGATGAAGCAGAGGGTTTCTCTTCGAAGTTGAACATCCGGAACGGCTCCCCAGGCTCACTCAGCCTGTTATCCAATGAGCACTGTGGAGCAAAGTCCACGGCAAAGTAAAGAAGGACCGAAGCGTTGCGCTAACCCCGTCGCATCTTTCTCCTGTAGGAAAGAAATATATGGAAACGACGCAAGGGACCTTCACCACGCATTGAAGTGACGCCGGGCGGAGAGGAGTGGAGAGGCGTGGCCGCTATAATACCTATTCCAGACACGGGGAATATGAACAAAAACATCAAGGGGACTCTAGGATAAACGTGACGCCGTAATCTGAAGATGGATTATTATCTAACTCGATGAGACAAATAGAAAATGAAGACTAAAATTTTTTGATATCCTGCTTAGTTTTCGAGATATTCTCTTTCAAATGTGAAATGTTTTTGGTTGAAATTCAGAAGAAATAATTGGTCAAAGTCAAATTTAATGATGGATTCTTATTTAAAAAGACGAGACAAATAAAAAATTTTTTTTCGATATCTCGCCTAGTTTTCAAGATATACTGTATCAAAAGTGAGGTGTCTTGAGTTGAAATGCAGAAGAAAAATTTCGCAAAAGTCAAATTTGAAGATCGATTCTTATGTAACACGACAAATCGAAAATAAATAATAATTTTTTTCGATATCTTGCTTAGTTTTCGGGATATACTGTCTCCAAATTGAGGGGATTGGGTTGACATGCGGCCTGGACCAAAAATTAATTCTGCCAAAGCCACAATGAATTACATGGTGGACATGCAGAATGGATATTTCAGTTTTATTACTACCACTTGTGGTTAGGTTGAAATGCGGCCTAGACCAGAATAAAAATAGTTATCTTGTTACCATACATCGTAAGCTTAATTAGGAATAGCTGGAAGTAGTTTACATCGCGATATACGTTTTGTCACTAACATGGTTCTCATGAAATTACTAACAATAATAGAAAAATTCTTTGTCCCTTATATATGCAAGAACAAAACCATTCTTGAACAGACTGCGTTTAGACCTAACCACCTCCACTAAATTGCCGCTACAGAATCAAACTATGTAGACACATCCACACACGCGTATTTGAATCGCAAACTGTATTTGGGGTAACAACATTGTTTGCTTTATCAAGATTCCTAGATGGCACAATATGGCATTATTAAATACTTAGACACATTAGAAATAAATAATAATGGTAGTGTGATGTCTGAAGGTAAAGTTCACAGAATTCCTACGTGTACATCCTACATCTTTAATTGCAATCATCACATTCAGCAACTATTTAAAAAAAAAAAACAACTTAGCTAAAATCAGTAAATATCTATACAGTAATATACGGTATATGTATACTATTTAGTTAGCATACACTGCGTATTTGGGTGTTGGAAAGTCGTTTACTAATGCAGAAGGTATTTAAATCCCAAATTCTCTAATAATTATCTGCAAAAAAGATCTACAGACATCGGGCAGATACCTGATTATTCTTACAATGCACGATACACAATCCATACTGTCGATTATATTAAAAAATCCTAAAATTACTGCAGTTATTCTGTTGTGAGATTCATAGCAACAATACTAGGAATTAACATAACATCAACATAAGTGGAAGCCATTACCGAGGTTTTATTGATTTTAGTCTTAGAAATTTAAGTATAGGGAGTCTAATATATATTTGGGGTATGGAACGGGAAGTAAGAAAGTAAACACGTCATTGATTTGGTGTATGATTATTTTTAAAATGATTTACAAATGTAACAGTTATTCAATTACATTCCTGTATAGAAGCTAACATGCGATTTTACGTGTGTATAATTAATACTGGATACTGTGTAGCCTATACTTTTCGATTGTTAAGATCGGAATAAGTTACCAAGAGAAATGATGAGTAATTTACCAAAAATGTTGAAGGTATTTAAAGTTGAAATTTGTAGAGGGCAAATGTAGGTCGGTGCTGGGAAGGGGAAAGATGTACGTGTAGGGAAATTGCTAGCGGAGCGTGCGCTCCATTGCAATTAGATTAAATTAAAAATTATCCTGTAATCGATAATTGGTAGTACTATCGATTTATTAAGAATGACATGTAACGCTATTCATTACCGATACTGTTCATTCAGGATATCAAAGTGAAAAAATCTAATTTACAATATTCAAACTTCTTTGTTTACAATTAGTAACAGATAATTCGAAACTGTAAGACTATTCTGTTAATTTGTTATGTTTATTAGTGGATGGACTAATCTATTTAATTGGTAAGTTTTGTCATATGAGATATTCTGAATATATTCAAGCGTCTCCAATCTCTTTTTTAAGATTTAATTCCTTTTTAAAAGATAAATAAGAAATATCCAAAGAGTTTGCAAATCGTTATTCAACCCTGTGGACAGTGATATCTTTTCAAGAATAATTTCTACCTTGTTCCGGAAGTAAGTTACTACTTACTAGCGTTTTGCGAAGGTAGGTGATATTTGGTGTGTATAATATGTAACAGTGGTTGTAATTTGTGTTAATTTATCATTATAAAATTAATAATTCCTTATTTGTTTCATTGTAAAAGGTAGTAGATATTTGACCCTATTTTTTTGTGACTTGTAAGTAATTTCTGTTTTTGATTTCAGTAGTTCCTTTTCGCCGCTTCCTGTCCACGAGTGTATCTGTAAAGATGCAGAAAGTAAGTTCTGTAAAGTAATTATGTCTGTAGTTAAATTTTTTGTTATTAATTATTTTTCTGATTTTAATTGGTTTTAATTCTTTGTTTTAGTCAACAAAAGAGCCGATTCCTTCCGTGCAAGTATTTGGGAGAAAGGTAGGCATCTGCTTGTCTGTTTACGCCATGTGATTTTGCATTGGAAGAATGCGATTGTTTGACTTATATATATTTAATCTAGGAGTTGCATGTGGTGTTTGTTGTCCGCTTTGACACATGGTATCCATCCTCAATGACTTCTTAGAAAGTCTTTATTTATATTGATTTTTTGCTATAATGTACACTGTGCAATTACGAAACAGTTGGTGCTACTAAACTACAACCACAGTAATTGCTTTAGCAATATGATGATCATGGAAGCAAAATAACTGTACAAATGCACTTCTATAATGTGGAGTGCTTGTGAAAAATTTGGTCTATGCAATGTAATTAGGGTACTTTCGATATCTGTGACACTACATTTGAATGCACTAATACCAACATAAATAATTTTGGAAGCAACTTAAAAGTGCTAAATATTTCATACATTAATGATAAATTTGTTTGTTGTATTGCTGATCACAGTTAAACTATGACCCAGTTTGAAGGGTTTTATTCTAGATGGGGATACTGCTATAATCTCTTACCGCCTCGCCTAGTAAACACACAGATCACTTGCCTATACATTAGAACTCCAAATATCTGAATCAATTGGGACCGGACCCCATTCGGATAATCAAAAATTCGGATAATCGGATTTTTTTTCTAAAAAAGTAGGGCCTTTTAAATTAATTATTGTATTTACGTTCAAATTGCCTTTCTTTTCCAAGGTTTTTTTGGTGCTTTTGCACTTCAGGGATGAAAATTTCGCCGTACCAGTCTTTAAACAAAGCTGCAGTTATCCAAACTTTGGGTTGGTTTTCATAAAAGAGGGGAAGCTTTTTCGCAGTACGTTTCCATCTTAATTAAAAAAGCGATTCAGATAATTGGAGTTCTACTGTGTATGACATCATTGTGAGGTATTCAGTATGCTTATACCAACATAGTACCAACTAAAGATATGATTTGAAAATTGGGTGTCTGCATTATCAGGTGTTATGGTTACGTTTCACTTTGGTCCAGGCTGCATTACGACTGAAATGCATATTTATAAAATATGAATTCGTCAATCATTTTGATTTTATGTTCTACAGCAGTTCGAACCATACGTCACAATGATGTCATATATACCATGTGATCTGTGTGTTTACTACGCGAAGTGGTAAGAGATTGTAGCGGTATCCCCATCTAGAATTAAACTGTTGGAATCTCCATTAATATTGCTGAATGGAAATTTGGGTAATATCTAGATTGCAATACCGCTGCAATCACTTACTGCCTCGCGATGTAAACATTTCCGGATGGAGAGAGTATGACGTCACTGACTTGCTGAATGTGACGTATACGTGGCACGCGCAGCTTTAAATGTCACTAACGGGGCTTTCCACGGAAACTAGTCCATCGCTAATACATCTCATATAGTGAAATCGTTAATTTTGCAGAAATAAATTCATTAGTGATGAAGTTTTGATGCAGCCTGGACCAAACTGAAACGTAACTATTGAACACCTTATTGCGGATACCTATGTCGTATCAATCGCTGTTACTGTTGTTTGCGTCTCAATGCAGCCAGGACCATAGTGAAACGTAATCGTTGCACATGATATTGCTGATATCCAATTTCCAAATCGCATCTGTCTCTGCTAGTATGTTCCAGGCCGCGTTACAACCTAACCACAAACGGTTATTGACAAAATCTTTTATTTATATGAATATTTTGTCATCTGAATGATTATAATAGCAATTTCAGCCACGAGAGGAAATACAGAAGAACACAATCAAATACAAATCAATGGAATTGTGACTAATGATGTTAAAATACAGGAACCGACATTACGGAACGTTACTAATGAATGATATCAATTATCAGTTTGGAATGTTGTTGATATTTTAATGATATTATTAACTGCGCAAGTAATCATTTTCTTTAACTTTTCCAATCCGTAATTTTTATTTTTACTGTTGGATACGTTCTATGACCTAAAGTGTATTCACAAATCGATCGAAGGCTGAACATGTCACACACGGAAACAGTGACGTCATACTCTCTCCATCCGGAAGTGTTTACACTGTGAGGCGGTAAGTGATTGCAGCGGTATCGGGATCTAGATATTACCCATAAATTTAATCTTAAACCATACATCCCAATGCTTATGACCTGGACATTGATGAGGCATAAAACCATAAGTGGAAGAATATGATCCCTGTATTTACAACTGAGCTGTGGTAAAATAAGGGCTCCACTCCAATACATCGGAACCTACAAATATTGTCCTGTCGGTCTGAAATTTGGTACTCACATTCCTTAGGTGATAATATTTGATTTAAAGAATATAACGTAAGCTTCGAATATGTAGAAATGAGGAAAAATCACTCGAAATGTGGGTAGATGCATACATGTTATTACACAAGAAATACACATTAATAGATGTTAACATTTATTCCACGTGTTTTTAAGTCTTCATTATTAGATATAAACTGCGTTCCACATGCAAATTGCAGATATGTAATAAGTAGAAAATCGTGTAACATTTACGATTTCTCTGTGTGGGCTGACATTGTTTTTCAGTGCTAAGATATATTGCATGGCAGCCTACCTTACAGGGAAAAATATGGTGTCTACCGTAATGAATGTTTGATACACAGCATTAAAGTTGGTTTTATTTTTTGCTAATAGTAGTTGTGGTTAGGTTGAAATGCAGCCTGGACCAAGAATTAAGAGTAATGAGAAAAACAGAAAAAATATCGACATTTAATAACATGTATTGCTTAATAACATGTGTGCATCTACCCACATTTGAAGCGATTTTTCCTCACTTTCACGCATTCTAAGCTTACGTTATACACTTTAAATCAAATATTATCGCCTAAGGAATGTATAGTACTAAACTTAAGACTGATAGGACAATTTTTGTATGTTCCAACGTATTGGCGTGTTACCAAAATCAGAATGTGGTATGAAAGCATTGTTCTATTTGCTTGAAATTTGCTGCACGTTCATGAGGACATACCTTCTGAGAAGTGTATGTGAAAACAAAAAGAAATTTTCCTTAGACTTGATGCCACATTGAACTTACGATACTGTACATCATTAACACTACAGGCAATGGTCATTTGTGATATTGTTCAAGTCAATGATCTAAATTTGCTGGCAAATATTCCTTAACCAATACGTACATATTCCTTTATTGAATATAACTGATTGATTTTTGGCTGTTATATAATAGTTGTAATGCAGCCTAGATCAGAATGGGAAAAAAACTGCACTCTTTCTTACAGAACAAGATGCAAGGGATTTAGGGGTAGAGACAAGGAGTGGTACATGTGATTCGAGTTTTTATTTCTCTAGCAATAGATAGCACACATCATGTTGAGAAAGATATTTTATTCTTTTGGGTGAACTGTCCATAAACAAAAGCAGCAGAAGTAATTTTAGTTAGCACTATATAGCGGTGTGTAGTAGTATTTGGTTAATGGACGCTTCGGATTGGCCATGATCTATAGCAGTCGGTAAATTAATATATGTATTAATCCGCGTATTGTGGTTATTAATCGTTTATTGAGTAATGAAATTGCCTTAGAAGCACTCATCAATTACTGAGATAGGTTGTAGAAACTGTTCACGTGTCTGTTGATCTGACATCCATTGATTTAAATTTTATTCCATTCTTGTGAATTTCCGTGCATTTCTAAAATGGTTATTAAAAGCATGCATACGAAATAAGATATTTATAAAATATTATTTTTTCCATAAGCGTTTGTGTGTCAGGGTGTAATGCATCCTGGACTACAGTTACAGCGTTAGATACTGTTTAAAAATTGGATATCCTTAATATGAAGTGCTATGGTTGTTTCACTATGGTCCAGGCTGCATTACGACCAAATTGCATATTTTTAAAATATGATTTCATCTATAATCGTTTGAGAATATGCTGTAATGCATCCTGGATGTTAGTAATAGTGATAGATACGATATGGAAATTGGGTGTCTGAAATATGTGTTACCACTGTGGCCCATGCTTCATTACGACCTAAATGCTAACGATGTCATTCATTGAATGTTACGAATAGAGTTTTACAAGATAAAAGAAGTGAATTTCAAAAAGAAATATTTTAAACCAAAATAAAACATGTATTTTAACGTTACTTATTGTATTTTATACGAAACTTCGCTGCTAAATGATTCATGCGTGGCAAATAAAAAACATTAACTCACCGCCAATCTGAATCGTCCATTAGCCGTGAATACTACTACGCGCTGTGAAATAGTGCCAACTAAAATTACTTTCGTTGCTTTTGTTTATGGACTGTTCACCCAAAAGAAAAAAAAAAAATGTTTCCCAGTGTGATGTCTGCTATCCATTACTAGCAAAATTAAATCTCAATTCACATGTACCTCTCCTAGTCTCTAACCGAGTGTGGTGATGTAACGGATAGCATTCTGGCCTCGCATTCGGGAGGACAGCGGTTCGAATCCCCATCCGGGCATCCAGATTTGGGTATTCCATGGTTTCCCAAATCACTCCAGGCAAATGCTGGGATGCTTCCTTAAAATGGCCATGGCCGAATTCCTTCCCATTCCTTGCCCCCATCCTTTCCCGTCTCTAAAGACCTCACTGTTGAGAGATGTAAAGCAGTTAAAAAAATTCCATGTCTCTACCCGAATTTAGTTTTCATTGATAACTTAAGCTCCTTTGAATTTTGGCTGTAATATACTGTAGTGGCAGTATTATTTCAGATTGTGGTTAGGTTAAAATGAAGCCAAGAGCATAATGTAGGGAGTAGAGTTAGTTATCATTAGTAAATAGTGTTACTAATTTCATGAGTGCCATGTTAGTAACGATTTATAACCATACTGCAAATATGTTGCGTAATAGGTTCAGACCATTATTTTGGGCAGGAGATTTTACTATATAGTCTAGGTGGCTGTAATTGGTAATTGATCATTACTTAAATGTACAGACCATGGCCTCTGCACCTGTCCCAGGTGCCTACATTACCACTTACTACCCTCTGCATGTGATTAAAGCGATTATTAAAATTCTAATGATCTTATTACTTTCACAGTTTAATGGATTCATACTTGAGTTATTTTTAATTGAAAGAACTTTTACACTGCTGTTATTGCTCACTGGCAACTTTAAATTTGTAGATTCTTTGATTGGCTTTGCAACAAGAATGACTCCAGAAAGAACTATTTTTTTCTGAAAATCTATGCACATGTTTCTTCTTTGATTTTTAAGAATATTTGTGTATTATAGCCATGAAATATATACTAATTTCAGTGTAAAACAGTTAACAGTAAACAATCACCGGAAGCCACATTTTCATCCATAACACGCAATGATAGACATAACAAAAGCACTGTAATATACAATTGTAAGCGCCACCAAAACATTTGAAGCCAACTGCAAAAAATGTTAGTTTTTGGTCCGGGTTGAATTTCCTTTTCTGGAGTAAGCTTCTGAAGGTAACAATACACATTTCTTGTATAATAATTTGTATGGAATTGTCCACATTCTAGATGACTTTAGTCAATTGGTATTATTTTTGTTGGCCACCAAATTTAATGGTTCTTCACATTTAAAAAAAGAGGGATTACTGGAGAATGTGATTCCACTACAACATTAGTACATTTGAGGAACTGATGTCATAATACTGCTGCAGTCAATTGCAGGAGACTGCTTGAAATTCTTTCCATAGTATTTCTGGCAGTGTCACACTGGTCCATGGTGTATTTAAATCTTATTACTGTTAGAAAATATCTTGTGATTTGTTATGGCATTAGTTTGTGCGGAGCAATGTTGTAACGAATCACAATCTCTGGTAGCCCTGAAAAAGGAATTATTGCAAACCTGTTGAATTCAAATGACCACATCAGTATGTTGGTGTTTCAGAAACTATTAATGCTTGTAAAATAGTTAGGATGTGAATATATCTTTGTTTGAAGCTTCCTTTAATGTATGAGATTAGCTGTCTTCAATAGAGTTGGTTATATGGCACCAAATGTGACTTTATTAGCTGGTGCAGCAAAGTAGTTCAAAGTATGGCCCAAAAGTCATTAGTTGAAGGGTACTCACATAATCTGTTTAACCAATTGGAAAATCACAAAGATCATACAAAAATCACTGATCATGGTCCTACTTCAAAGATATAATAGAAATGATTTTTTGATGAGTGTGCATTTCATGAAAACTGATCCAAATTTGACAGCAGTGTTTGAAATGTTATTTAATCTTCCTAACAGAATGGAAAGCAAAGTATGTAGTCCACTTGTAAAGTTATGGGCCCTGTTTACGCACATCAGTAAATATTTCATATGGCACATCCTCTTTCTTGTTTGTCACTCAAAGTTTTTGTCCCCACTACTTAGCTCCAATCAACGCCTTTCCTTTGCCTGGCCCATCTATTTTTTCTTTGGTCTTCTGATATGTTTTCTTACCATTGTTTGAGTGCTAACTTCGTTATTCTCCCCTCCATTTTTATGATATACCCCAGCTACTGCATTTTCTTTGTTAACATTTCTTCCAATGTATCCACTTTTAATTTCTCCATAATATTTTAATTTCTAATTATATCTTTCCTTGTGACAGTCTCATTCCCTCTTAAAAACCTTATCTCTGCAGCATATAGTATGTTCAAGTCCAGGTTTAAGAGCCATAGGTCAGTATACTTTATAGCAAGATTATGACTTCCTTATGTTCTATCTCCATATTATATCTTTGATCTGGTGATAAAATTGTCAGCTCTTTCTTATTCTCTTTCCATTGGTAGTTACTTTACTTTCCAACTAAACAAACTACTCTACCCATTCCAATTTGTTGCCGACAAGTATCAGACCCTTACTATATTTAGTTTTTTTTTTTCACACTTATTTCCAGTCCATGTCTCCCCATCACAGTCCACCATTTTCCTAATTCTCTTTCCAGATTCTGTTCTTTTCCCTTTACCATTATATCAGCATATGTCATAAACTTTAAATCTGCTGGGTTTGTATGTCCTTGAACTTCTGTGATGACTAATTTAAAACTGCTCCGAACAAAAGAGATACACATCCTTTGTAAAACTGGAGTTTTTTTCAGTGTTATATATAGATAAAATTCTCTTGGTCGTCTAGTCGAGTAACTCCAATGATGTAAGATTACTTTTCATTGGTCATTGTCTCCACTGCCATTGTCAAGTGACTATGATTGCTGATATGTCGTGTTTTATCAATGCCATTGTTAAGCGATTGACTGCCGAAACGTCGTGTTTTATCAATGGACTCGCTGTGTGTTTATTATCTACCTGCATACGATTCTCACATTTCTTTGAAATGTTCCACGTTGGTTCCACGGTTTCTGTGTCTACTCCTATCTTTTTGATAGCTGAAAGCTATTATTGTGTCCCTGCTATCTTCCAAACTTTTCTCTGTTTTGTCTGAATATGGCAATATCATGTACCATAGACCTTGCTTAAATCCATACTGTTCAGTAGATGTTTCCTTTGTTTGTTGTATGATAAATTTTTTGTGTGTGTTCCAGCAGGGGCTCGGCAATGAAATACCCTTACTATGACTCCCTCTAGCCTCTGGTAGTTTTGTTTCTTTTCAAACTGCTCAAAAAACTCTGTACAACCATTAGTTCCCATTGTTGCTGCTGGTTTTACCATTTCTGCTGTCAGTTCATCTAATCTTGGTGATTTCCTGTTCAGTATTTTTCTGGTAGCTCAGTGCCTAAGAGCTTGCTTACAAAACGTTCGCTGCTCCTGCCCCGGGCTCGAATCCCGGCAGGCGCAGGAATTTTGAGAGTTGTGTTTAATCATATGAGCTATCCCAGGACGCTCTGTGGTTCGGATTCCACGTTAAACTGTAGGTCCCAGAGGAAAGGAACTTGCCGTCCTACCTCTGACACAATGGCTTAGTACGCCTCCTTCGGGAGGATCCAACCAACCTTCGGGTTGTGGACTAAGTTATTTCTTTCTGTGCTATTTATAGCTCCATGCTAGGTTCTTCCATTTTCTTTTCAAGAGCTGTTGTTTTACTGCTATGCTCTTGGTACTTTATTGTGTCATTTCTGAGATTCATTCCAGTTCTTCCATCAGGTCTTTCCATGTTCTCAATACTTCCTCTTTCCACTGCACTTGATGTATCCATTACTTTGGTCAGCATATCTCTAGGTTTTGTTTTGTTGCTTCAAGTAAGGGATGACCTATAGAGATAAAGTACAGCAGGTACGTAGTGTTTCCTGTGATTGATCTTGGACAAATAACTGAACGGGATTGTGGTGTAGCTACAATAGATCTGCCAAGCTTGTAGTGGATTGAGTTTGCTTACAAAACAAGAGCGCTGTTTATTGACCTTCTTCACCAAAAATCCCACTATTCACCATGGGATATTACCTAGTTATTTTATTTCAGACTGAATTTCAACCTAACTGCAACAAATTTGTGCACATAACTGACAGTAAGTCTAAAGTAACTTCTGTTGTTATTATGGTCAGAATTCGGCATGCCAGCCACCTTATCTCAAAAGTAATTATACGCCATGGAATATTAATCTTCATTCTAGTCCAGATCCATTCCAACCTAACAATCTCTACTAATACAGCTTCTTGAAAATCAACATGTGTACTGCATGCAGAAGAGCACATTCACGATAATGATGGTTGCTACACATTAGTTAATTCCCCATGTAACCCTACAATTTGCATTTTATTACTTTATTACCTTTCTTCAGCTTCGCATACACATTTTCTTTAATAATAATGCATAGAGAAAGTCCTAACCACATTTTCAGCCCAAAAGAAATTATTTTTCTACTGGCTGTGGTTTGCACAGGAGTCCTTTCATGTTTTTTCTCGATAAATTCACTGGAAATATACATCACAATATTGGATGACTTGCTCTGATCATATTACAAGAAAATTTCTGCTGCATCTTATGTGGGTCGAAATATAATTTATTTGTTTTGTAAGGAACAGATGTGAGTTTTGGAATGTGATATGGTACATATAAAATGCAATACTTGCCTTGGTGTAGTTGAAAAGGAATTTTTGAGATTGGAAGTGAAGGTGTGTGTAAAGAAATGGAGACATTTAAGTGAAGATTTTATCAGCAATAATGAATTCATATTTATAAAACAATACTGTATATTTTACACACGTATAAATTGAAAATTGAAAGTAGGTGAGTGGCGTAAAGGCTCCAGGCAGTGTTAACGCTTCTGTTAATAGTTTGTAGCCCAAAAAATGTTCCATTTTATTCTGTATTATTATTAGACAATGTGTTAACTAGATTTGTATTTAATTGAGACATCTGAATGTCAAATCTGATGTTAATTTAATAACGTATTTCACCCTGCCTTAATATGTATATTATATACACTGATCAGCCAGAACATCAACATAATAGCTGGTTTGTCCACCTTTTGCACGGATAACAGTGGTGACACATCTTAGTATGGCCGCAATGAGGCCTTGGTAGGTCACTGGAAGGAGCTGGCACCACATCTGCACACCCAAGTCACCCAATTCCCAAAAATTCCAGGGAGTAGGGCGAGAAGCTCTTGACGCCAAGTTCAGTCACGTCCCAGATGTTTATGATCTGGTTCAGATCTGGTGAGTTGGGAGTTGTGGGCCAGCACATCAATTGCATCTCTCCACTGTGTTCCTCGAAACACTCCATCACGCTCCTGGCCTTTTGACATGGCACATTATCTTGTTGAAAAATGCTAGAGCACAATTGTGCTGCCGCCAGCTTGTCTCTGTCCCGCAGTATAGGTGTAAAGAACGTGTTCTCCTGGAAGACAATGGATTTGCCCCCTCCCATCAGCATGATGAAGGTATCGGGATTAATCAGGCCATGCAACACACTGCTACTGTGCCACCATCCAGTGATGGTGGTCATGTGCCCATTTCAGTCTTAGTTACATGCATGGGTCGTCGGTGGCGGAGGCCCATTGTTCAGTTCATGGTGTGTTCAGGCACAATTGTACTCTGCCCAGAATGGAAGTCTAATGTTAATTCTGTAATGAGGGGTGGCAACCCAACTCCTTGATGTGAACTTGGTTTCGCCACTTGTAGAAGACGCTCGCCACAGCACTCCTCGAACACCTGACTAGTCGTGCAGTTTCTGAAATGCTCGTGCCGAGCCTCCAGGCCGTCACAATGTGGCCTTGGTCAAACTCTGATAGACTGTGCTCCTTCCCCATTATAAACACAGATTACATGTACATCCATACTCTGCAAATCACAAACTAGCATGCTCACTGATACTACATGCACCATGCGTGTGTCTGATTAGCAGACATTCCTCGTCAGGTGACGCTGCTATCGCCTGGATGGGGTTATATCAATAGTAGATAGGTAGTCATAATGTTCTGGCTGATCAATGTATAGTGAAGTGTAATTTAGCTTGACCATATTGGGACAGTACTAATAGGGAATTGTGCTGTTGATTTCAAATTGAACAAGACCAAGCGTGGTGGGTGAACAGATAACGTTCTGGCCATACATTCGGGAAGACGTTGGTTCGAATCCCCGTCCGGTCATCCAGATTTGAGTTTTCCATGGTTTCCTCATATCACTTCAGGTGAATGCCGGGATACTTCCTTCATAAGGCCATGGCCGAATTCCTTCCCGTTCCTTGTCCTTGACCCCTTCTCACCTCTAATGACCTTGATGCCAAAATCAAATTGAACGTACTCATTCCTTGACACTGATTATGTAAGAAAATATTCATATGTAATCCGTCAAATATTTAAGTTTTTCAAAATGTGACTAGATTGATGCACGTTATTATGCTTCATATACATATTATTGCCTTTCAGTGTTTATTACAAGCATTTCTTAGGCTTGGTTCTTAGAGAGGAGAGTGCAGATCCATATGGCAGGTATAGAAGTAACGACACATGAACTATTTAATAGTGTGTAACATTCAGTGCTCTATGGCAGACATTTTCTACCAGATACAATAAGGTGGGACTGACTGAGATGATATTATAAAATTGTCATTAGAAAAGTTGTGTTATCTCTGGGGTCACCAGTGCAAAATTAACTGCACTGTTGTGTGAGAGAGGAGTGGTGTTTGCTTTGAACTGAGGTTGCAGAAATTAACTACAAGATTGTGTGGGTGTGCATGCAGCAATTATGTGGTATTTTACATAGTACATTTTTCTTGGATAGGTTGGCAGTCATATTTTTCAGATGAAGTGTGGGTGTTAAACACTCTGAATGGTCACTCTACGGGCATGAGATATTGCAACATGTCTCTTAGAGGATGGTACGGACACTGCCTGCTCCACGAGTTTCATGTGAAGCATTTTGTAATGTACTATGTGCAAAGGATTATATATATCAAATTTCAAGCCAATAGCGCACTGCCTTATAACGAATGATAGGATAATGAGGCACCGCCAGAAAATATATTTGAGTAACGGGCCTGATATTACAAAATGACTATTATAGGATGGTAGAGACACTGCATGCCCCTTGACTTTCATGTGAAACATTTCGTTATATGTATACACTTCTAAGTAACCTGAATATATAAATTTTAAGATTATACAAAGTCTGTTCCTTTGATGTTCTAAACTTTACTAATAGTTTTTTCTCCTTGAGGGTATACAATATTTGGCATCATTTGTGTATGAATTAATTACATTTCTCCCTGGTATAGTTGTGATGTATGCAGAGATGCCTACTTATAGTTTCAACCTGAAAACGTTTCATAATAGTTAATGTATTTTACATATTTTTCCTATACACAATAACATTTCAATGCTGTATTAAATCTTTCAGCAGTTAGATTGATGTGCTCACTTTCACTTATACTGTCACTTTTGGAATAATTTTACTTAAATTCTTTCATAACTTAAATTATAAATAGTCACCAATATAAATGTTTTACAAGTAGTGTTCCTAGTTGTCTCTTGTGATGAGAATATATCCCGAATATGACTTGAAATGGATAAAATTTATATCTGATATTTTATTAAGCTAGAAGTAGGCATTGCTTCTGAGAATCATTCACTAATTAATCACTATTTTCCAGAAAACTGCTACGGCAGTTGCTTACTGCAAACGTGGTAACGGAAACCTAAGGGTAAATGGGAGACCGCTGGAGATGGTGGAACCTCGCGTGCTCCAGTACAAGCTTCAGGAGCCAGTTCTCTTGCTGGGAAAGGTATTATATTGCTTTTTTAAATGTATAATTTGTTTCTTAAAACTGCTGGAAGGATGCTGTTAAGAAATTTGTGTTGAAACTGTCATTTATGTAAAATTACATAACTATTTTTTTTTTTAGATTTCCACTTTCTTAGTAAGGAGTTCAAATCATTGAAGTAGGAGTAATAAATTTCAATATTCTATGTTAACATAATGCTTTTTAGCATTGAAATATTTGAGGGAAGTGCAAGTGGAGAAATGATGCCAAGTAATCATGTGGAGAGTGGACAGAAAAGTTATAAATTGGTGAAGAAGAATAGAGAAAAACTCAAATCCTTGATTGTTTTAATTATGACCATTATTTAAATATACAACCTTTACAGAACTATTTTCCTTGGTACTTTGATGTATTTTTTGAGCACACAGAACAAAGTCTCTTATCTCTCAGTATCACAAACAGCAGGTTATTTTCCTCCTAAGTTGTGTTTAGTCCGAATGAAAGGCAGAATCAGTAAGCAATCACTTATTTATCCATCCGTCACAGCGTCATAACTTATGAACTCTTCAATCAGAAATGAACGGAGACATGGGACTGTGACTCGGCAATGCCTGGAAACTGGCACTGTCCATTTCTTAAACATTATAACAAATGAAAGGATAATGAGGCACCTCTAGAAAATATATTCGAATAACGGGCCTCACAGCAGATAAATTATCAAGCTATCCAACAGACAATTTGCATTTTATGGAGAGGAAATGCAGCAAGCGGGATAGTGAGCCTATCAATCGCAGCCTGTGCTTTGGATCCAATATTAAGCTGCAACCAGTGCGAACAATGGAGCAGAGGGAATGGGGAGGATCACGATGATGTGTAGCTGTGTTGATGCATAACAGCAGCATTGTATTTCTGGTTGGTACAGTGCATTATCCCTGAAGATGGTGGCAGAGAATGCTATCGCAAGCTTGTCTTCACACATCCAGCAGCAAACCCAGGAAGTTTTTATTTCAGCAAGATGCTGGGAAAACCTTTGTTCCCACATAGAAATTTGTAATGCCTCGCTATTTTAATTCTTACTCCCCCTAACATTATATAACAAAATTTGTAAAAGTGTGGGGATGAAAATACAGGAGTTTTAATAGTCTCCTAAACGTTACGGGGGAAGTGTAGTGATCTTTGTGCAGTTGTTGGTTTTTGAAAAATAACAGTATTTTTAACAAATGTTATTTTTCAGTATATAATTTGTTCAACAGGATTTCATGAATTGGATTACAAATATTTTATGATAGTTCTAAAAAAATACTAAGCCCCTTTTTTCTATGTATGTATGTTTGATTTATGTGTGTCTTGGTACCATTATGGTGGTGTCTGGGGGATGGGGTGTTTTAATGTGTTGTAAATCTTTTTAAATTATTTGCTTCTTTTAAAGACAAAGTTTTCGGTGCTTAAGTGTGAATATATTATCAAAATTTTGCATGTACCATTCTCTGCTGTGTGGTTGGTTATGTGATTTTAACATAAATCTAATTTATTTCAGGAACGATTCTCTGGTGTAGACATCAGAGTTCGAGTTAATGGTGGAGGACATGTTGCACAGATTTATGCTATCCGCCAAGCGATATCGAAAGCACTAGTCTCCTATTACCAAAAGTGTAAGTATTTACATGCTTTTGTTTTTAAATAGAGATTAACTCACATGGAACTTGAGTTTTCAGTACCCTTACAGCAGTTTGTTAGGAAAGCATCATTGGATTTTGGTTCTTTGTTATTTAAAAGTGAGAATATTAATGTACAGTAATAGAAGTAATTTATAATAACCTTGATATTTATAAAAGTTTCTGAAATCATGTTTGTTTTGTTAACTGTACATCAGTTCATCTTCCATCTGTCAATCTTGGTGAATGACCACAGGCTGTTTACACCAATTACCTATATTCCATAGTGGTCACCATGCCATTTCCAACCATGTCAATGACTGCTTTTGTTTAGAGATATCTCTTTCTCCAGAAACTATTGTCCTTTTTTTAACTCTGCTAATGGAATGTAACGTACTGTAGATGTTGAATATCTACCTGGCCTTTGTGTGTAGTAACTTAGGGGCTTGTGCACACCAGTCAGTCACCTGTATTAATAATGGTTCTACACTATAGTGAATGGTAATTTATAGTATATTTTCAGTTTTATATTTTTCTCTTATTATTGTTTGTATTGGACTTTTCCCTTCACCAACTTGGCCATTATAAAGGAATTAGTTGTACTATATAGACCACTTTGTATGTGTTGCATTCTGTTGAAAGGAAGCAAGCTCAAATCCTCATTCAGCCTTCCTGGTTCCAAAATCAAGGGTGAATGCTGGGTTTATTACTTCAGAAAAGGCTATAGCGATCGTTATCATTCCTTGCTTCCAATCCTCTCTCACCTCTAATTACCTTGATGTGGACAAAGTTAATAGTCCAAATTATATTCTGTTCTTCCCTTTTCTCAGGTTGGACTGTCCATAAAGTTTTCCACCATTTTTATTAGTGATCCATTCACATTGCTGGGCACAGTTAATCAAAAAGTTAATTTTACAGTGCATTGGTCCACACCAGCTTGAAATACGCTGCTGTCGGTGACTATGATGTGAAAGGTTTAATGCTGTGTTGACGTAACCTTTTATTCACAGATTGAAATAAAAATAAAAGTACTTTTGCTGCTATCTACACTGGAATCCACAGCACGTGAAGAAGACTTTAAATTGTTTTTCCTTATCCCATGTGTTGACCCTGCTTCTATTTTTTCTTCAAACTGTAAATATTTGGATCTGTGCATTATTTTTATGTCTAGTTTAAGATTATTAAGGCTAGAAACGTCAGTCTTGACTGTAGAAAATTTAGATAAACACAGTTTGAATTCATACATCAATTGTTCTCCCAATCTTGATTTAAATGCAGTATAATCACATAAATTTGGCCAAGAATTTTTAATGCTCTTGATGCTATTGCTGGCATTTCTGATTTCACTAACCGTTTCTAGATCTTCAGTTTCCATGATTTAATCATGTGACATATATCACGTTAATTTATTTCACTAACAAACTCCAAACCAACACAAACTAAAAAGTGGCACCATATTCATTGTAGTAAAAAAGTTAAAACAATATCAGAATCGCTGATCGAATTTGAAATGTGTAGTGAATGCCAGTTTGCAGACGTAAAATGCAAATCCTCCACAATTCTAGCGTTCCTGTTCACACCCACGCCATGCCTTGCATAACAGTTATATATGGATCACACTCGCACTAGCACATCCCATTATCTAATTTGTTCGCTATTCGTCTTATTGAACGTACCAGCATGTCATGGCGCGCAAACGAAATGTCAACAATCAATGTAACAGACTAAAGTTAACGGAAGTTAAGAAGAACTTTAATGATTTTTTACATTAACTTTAAAGTTGCATTTTTGCAATTTTAACTTCGTTAATTAACGATTATTGGATCAACGATCATCTGCCTAGTTGTGTTCATTCAATTGTTTCCTTCTGTAATGTCCCTTTCCTTGCAATTTTTATAGCCAGTTTTATTGTTTTACAGACATACTGTTTTATTATGCTTCATTAGTTCTTAGTCTTGGTCTTTCTTTACTTTCCCTACAATTACCTCATTTACAAGTCCTATAAACTCTTATTTAAACCCCTTATCTTTGTTATAATGTCACCATACATTGTTTAACAGCATTGTGGAGAAGAAATGTCTTTTCCTTGCTCCATTGTCTTCCACTAGCACACAGCACATTTCTCTTATGTCTCATTTCTCTAACATAGGGGTTTCCGTACTTTTTCATACCATGCCATTCTCCCCTTATCTGTCAAAAGAAAAATCCCCCAACCACAATTATTAACTAGCAGAGTTCCCGGCATTGCCCGTTATAGTTGGCGTAGGTTTCTCCATACTCTTATTTTTATTCCATTAATGAGAAACATTTGTACAAACATTCATAAAATTCGCGTCAACTTTTTTCGGAATTAAAGCAAAACTAGATTCACACGCCCCCTACTAAGAAACAGGAGGGTTAAATTGATTTGCACATAAACTATTTTCATTCATCGGAAAAGACTCATGTGTATCAAGCTTCATTAACTTGGTTAAGAAATTGCATTACTACATTACTAAACAACACTAGATTATGTTAGAAACTCGCATTTTATTCATTTGCGAAGTGAATGGATATAATTTTTGCTCTAAACGCCAGATACTTTAACTCCGCGGGTTCCGCCTTTTATACAAATATCAAAAGTGAATCCGGAATAATATGATTGTAAACAGAAGACTGATGGCCAAAGACATTGTCCAGAGATCATGGTTAAATAAAATCTGTTATTTTTTTCGCTATCTATGGCATTTATAAATTGAAAATACCAAATTAAGGGAAAGAATACTTCAAGGTTTGTTTAATGTGCAAAATAGTTATTATTGTCAAGTTATCTTATTGCTTTCGTTAAAGGTTATGGTCAGAGGCATTGTAATTGTGTGTTTAGTGTGAAGCATGCTGCATATAGTGGTTACATGTGTGGTATTCCTCACCATACGTTCAGAATTTCATTTAATCTTCGGTCGTTATGTAACGTAGAAGCATAAGACATACCAAACAACTTGAGTCAAGACTCTAAGCTTTAAAACGGCGATAACCCCATCGAAATCTTCGCATTAGATTTAGAGTTTTTCTGGCACAGATATACCCGGTTTTCGTTTTATAGATGTATATACATGAGTTAAAATGTGTACTTTTCAGTACTGACAATATCTTTGAGGAAACTCACCAAGTATATGATCTTAACGTAAAAGTTTTCAATTATAAGAGACGATGAAGGAGACATAGTACTGGCGACTTTGTAGAATAGAGTATTGTCCACATGGGTGGGGAAGTTGCCTCTCAACCCGTGTCCCGCTCCCCTCCACTCATACTGGTTCTCTAACTTGGCTGAGATATTCTTAATATGGTAGATTGTGCGTTGGTGGTTGTATTTGTTTTAATTTGGTTTTTATTAGAAAGTAACATAAAAGAAGCAATTTACACATTATTTTGAACAGTATCCCTTTTTTTTACTGTACTGGTGCCATATTTCTAGCAGCTTTTAAATTTGTCCAGTAAAAATTTTTGATGTGGAGATTCATAGTGTTGCAAATTGGCAAAAAAAAGACTACTTTCAGGTTTAAGTGTGGAAAAGCAACAAGCTTGTAGAACAAGCTGATGTGCTTTTAATTCGAAAAATGTAGGTGACTTTTCTAAAAATTAAAATTTAGTTTTCATGAAACCATAAAATAAAATTACTTCCAACAGTAAAAACTAGAAAACGAGAAAAAATGGCTGGAAAAAAAATAATGCAGCTTCTTGGGAGTTAAGACTGGTACTGGATATATTCTATCCACTACAGTATAAGAATGCATGTAAAGGCTTAGTTCTGGCTGTGTAATGTAAAAATGTCACTGAGTAACATCCATTCTATTTGTTGATGCATAATTTTCAGCCATAAATTTTTTGATAAAATATTGAGATTAATTTTAGGCAACACAAATTAGCCCCTATGGTTTGTTTCATGATCTGTGTGAACATTGCTGTACAGTGTTCACACCAATCACTGGCTGGCAGCTTCCTTCTCCTATGGCTGTCAAGATATTTCCTATACCTTCATATAATATTGTCTTTGTAGCTCCTATAACTATAAAGGTGGAAAGAAAAGATTACAAAGTTGAAGGGAGGAGGGCAGCGGTGATGAGGAACTGCACAAAGACAAAAATATGTTGGGTTATCCCCTTGTACATGAATATAATCGTGTGACAGCTTCACAGGAACCTGCTGTCAATATGACCTTCAACTTTAGTGGGTCTCTGATTTATTTTATCTTAATTGTCCAAATTAATATTGCCTCATGGCATATCTTCCTGCTCCATTTGATTACTATGATAACAGCAAATTACATGAAAAAATGTACAAATTTTAAAGTGTTGTCATTAATGCCTTTTTTTTACACTGCTTTAACTGGCTTATTTATCACTTAGATTACCTACAGTTCATGTATTTTATATTATTGGTTATTCATAGTGAATTTCTATTAAGATAAATGAGTCATTCCATGTCAACTCAACATAACACTCTAAACCTCACCATCTCACATTTTCATGAAATTTGGCATAGATGTTCTATTCATATAGACTTGGAATAATACCAAATTTAATTGAGATATATCTACTTATTTTCAAATTACAGTTGTGTAAAGTTTTCCAAAATTTGCTGAAAAAGCTACAAATGAACATTTTTGAATTGCTCTAGAAGCTCACCTAATTTACCTAGAGCTGAGACAGGTGTCATTTTATAGCATTTTTGATGCCCTTTCCTGTGATATACTATTCCCTAACAACAATTAAGTTTTTTTTTATAGAAAAATTATTTTAAATTTTTCAAAAAGTACATATTTTGAAATTAATTCCATAAATAGATAGTACTGTTGTAAATCACTTGGCAAATATATAAATGTGGGATGGTAATGGCTTCATTGTTAAAATAATTTAAAACTGAAGCTTGTTTTTCATTAACTCCTGCTATGCAACTAAATAATACAAGAATGCTAATGTTTACACTTCTATGAAAATAAGTATGAGCACCACCCTGATAAGAGTTCAATAATTAGTCTAGGATAGGGAAAAATAGATACCCGTCACTTACCACAGATTAAGGCACCACAGATTAAGGCTCCACAGATGAATTATGTGGCAGGTTGGGATGTGACAACATCTTGCACCCTGCCGTATGTCTCGCCTCTCACATGATTAAGACTCATGTCAAAATATTTTGCAATTTGTTTGTGTTTTTACGTGTTCGTCTCGGCCTCCTGCCTTCATCTGTGTTAATTGACGGGTATCTATTTATTTTTCCCTATCCTATCTTATTTTCAGTGCTGCCGCGTGGCAGTTTCTTTGTTTCCATTATCCAATAATGAGTCTAAGTAAAACTTTTCATTAAGTAGTAGGAAATGTTAATCTTTTGACATTTGGAAAAACCATAATTGTTTGGCATACATCACTTGTATGTAGAACATAACTCCATCTAGTGGGAGTCACAGGATTCACTTAACAGCCACTAATGATACCCAAAGAACATCAGTATTCTAGGATATGAGAATGATTTAACAGCCCAGATGAACGAAGAAATGTTTTCACTTCAAGTTCTTCACTTTCCTGTCAAATATATTTGAACCACCAGTTTCCTTCATAGACAGCATGGAGGCAGCCTGATATGACTTAAGTTCTTGAGATTTTGACATTTTCTTCTCCAAATATTCAAATCAGCTGAAAAGTTTTTATCAATAGTGTTGAAGTAGTTTTGGGAAATGGTAATGCTGTGTTACTTGGATGATAAATCTGATTCATTATGTTCCTCTTGAGTTGAGAAGTCAAACTCTGCCTTGGCAATGTTTTATACTGCTTGCATAAAAAGTTGTTGAGTTTCAATTTGATTTTCATGTGATCTATGCAAACTAGCATGTCACAAGGTCCAACTTTGCAACTCTCCTTTCACTTTAAAATCTTCCTAAAGAAAGCAGAGGTTCAAAAGTTGTTTTTATTGGGCTCCAGATATATCTCAAAAATAAAAAATCTTATTTAGAATTTTTTGAAATTTGGATCTTAGGAAGGATAAGAGATTTTTCTTTTTATATTCTTTGGAAAGATGTAAATAGCAACTGTGATCTTGGCAATCATGCTTTTCTTTGTTTTCCCATTTGAAATATATTATATAAAGATGAATCGTTACCAGCTGTCTTGTCCAGTGGAAGAGCTAGAACAATTCAAAGATGTTCTCTTGCAGTTTTCTGAGCAAATTTTTGAAAGCTTTACATAGCCATTAGAAAATGAGTAGATACATCTAAATTAATTTTGTTACTATACCAACTCTATATGAATAACACATTTCTGCCAAATGTCATGAGAATCTGAGATGGTGAGGTTAATTTTGTCCTAAAATTGTGTTGAGTTGACATGGAATGACGCAAATGAAGATTCATTTGTACATCAGAAAGATAAGTAATGTTCATAATGGAGCTAGAATTTTATTATTTGATAGTTTGATGAATATTTAAATTTTTAAGTGTTGGTATAACATTTTTGTTTTAGATGTTGATGAGGCTTCTAAGAAAGAAATCAAAGATATATTGATCCAGTATGACCGAACTCTGCTTGTAGCAGATCCAAGGCGCTGCGAACCCAAGAAGTTCGGTGGCCCAGGAGCTCGTGCAAGATACCAGAAGTCTTACCGTTAATTTGTATATTTTGTCAATAATAAATGTCTTTTGAAAAGTGATTTATTCCTTTTATTTCTTTTGTCTTAGCACTGTAGAACTAACAAAATATGGAGCAGGCATGTCAGGATTTTAGAATAGATAAGAAAGAAAACCTAAGCCTTAATAATATTAACCTAAATTATCGAACAATATGATCAGCCTTTTCTAGACGATTTTTATTCTGTTTTAATATCTAACCTTTCATTTATTGTGAAAGAATAGTATTCTTTACCTAATTTATTTACCGGAGTAGTAAATATTGCTTCACAATATTGTTGCCTATATAGAGAGTAGTCTTTATTGCAGGTTCCCTAATTAATCTTGCTATGTACATCATACAAAAATGGCCAAAAAAATTTTCAAAATATTGTTAAGTTGTTGCGTTACTATTTTATTTTTATGTCTTTGACTTTGCTAACAGTGAGTTGACATTCTTATTCAGACTTGT
Source organism: Vandiemenella viatica (assembly GCA_031002005.1). Lineage (NCBI taxonomy): Eukaryota > Metazoa > Arthropoda > Insecta > Orthoptera > Morabidae > Vandiemenella > Vandiemenella viatica. Next base: position 107,406,297 of record JARYHS010012519.1, on the reverse strand, counting down.
AGCATTGATTCCTGTTCCATTAAAATGTTCTACTTTGTGTATACTCTGAATATTACATACAAAAACAAAAGGATATTTGAAGTAACAGTTCTTTCTATATTTAACACTGAAATAAAAAAACTTACCGTGTCTTAAAAGCCAGATCTATTTGCAAGATGTCTTGAATGCTTCAGTTACTTGAGTTTGTGGTGGTACAGCAGAGATGTGTTTACTGCCAGACATGCCCTCCAACATTGGATGATATTTCAGGGGAACAATTCAAAGTTGTTATTTGCATTTATTTGATTGGTTTTTCTACAATATTTTCATAACAAAGTCAATCTTCATCTCTGAGCTTGCTTTTCATTTGTAGTTGTGTAATCTCAGCATCTTGAAGCAGCAAATATTATTTTTAGAGAAAATGACATCAATTATCTCCTTAATACTGCTTATAAATATTATGAGTTATAGTATCAAATGCTCTGATATGGCCGACTTTTTTGACAGTATTATCAACTTTGGCTATCGGTCTCTTATCTCGATTGATTCATCGGTTGTGTTGCAAGTTAGCCTTTAAATTGATAGTGTATCTACTATTGTAAAGAGTCCATATTTAAGGATATTTTGCTCTTTATCTAACTTCAGAGAAATTGAAGCAATTGCAGTTGATTCTGAAAGTAATTTGATGAACCTGTGCCATGGACAGTTATTTTATGTACTCGCTATATTGCATTTGTATCTTCCACTTATTCTTTATTAGGAGAGTGTTGCATTTTTCTGGTCAATCCTTCATCAGCAAGTAGAACGTTGCAGAGTGGATGCTATTTGAGACTGCCTCAAATAACATATACGCATGAAAATTTATATTTATGACCTTGTTTATTATGTTATAACTATTATTCCTCTTCTATATATGCCTCATTCTGATAATGTCTGATGAATCTGTAAAATATTCTACTTACCACGGTTATTGAGTCATAGCAACAATTTGTAATTTTCAAAGCCCCCACATGATTGAGTGGCAGTTTGTAATAAGTTATTTTCTTGACATTTATTTTTAAGTTAATCATTCAGTACTGGGTGCCATACTGCTTGGACTTTTGTATTGATTTGAAGTATGTATTGGATAATTGTGACAATGAAGGTGCCTTCAGGCACTGGAAATAAGGTGCATGACTAAGATTATTAACCTAAATATTGTGAAGTGTGTTTGTGTTCTTCTGGCCCTTCTACTTTCATCTGTGGTAAGTGATTGATTATTTTCCCTATCCGTCTTATTTACAGATATTTATGATTTTTAACTTGCATGACATGTCATTTAGGAAAATCAGAGGGTAATATTTATTATTCAATAGAAGCTAGAGCATTCACAAACGATTCATTGTTCCCTTAGGTTCATCTTAGTTGCAGCAACAAAATACTGTGCAAAATTTGTAATTACATTTAATCACTTGAGTCGGTTAATATTTTAGTGTAAAGTATTTGTGTAGCTCTAGAGCACTATCAAAGAGTGGAGAATTAATGTAAATAATCTTTGAATTTATCATATTGTTCACTGAATGAGGCTGCTGTGTGTCAATCTTCACAATCTGCTACAGTGTGACCACCAAGAAAACGGCCTACCCTCGCACTGCTGGATGGAGCTGTAGCCCCAACTGATAGGATCTCTGCAGAATTCGTGGTATGATAGCTTATGCAGAAATTGTGTTATGCATCATCAGCAAACTAATTCTCTTCTCATTCACTCTGTACCTGGCAAAATTTATGAAATACCAGTATTGAGAACTTGAGGATATTTGATTGGCTGCTTGACTTTTTTTGTGTTTGGTACAATCCTCGCATCTCTTCATGTCCCGAGTACCATCATCACACCCGGTCCCCGTTTTTACCAAATTATCCAGAATAATATTAAACAAATAGAAGTGACAGTTGAACACAGAAAGTACAGAATTTCTTTGCACCGTTGATATTTATGCTATATGTACTAGAATATTGTGTTGCAATTGGACTTAGTTTTTTTAACTATTATATTGTATACAGTTGTAATTTCAGGTGTAGCCATTATTTTTATCTATAAATCATCCCTGTTTGGAATATCTGGTCACATTGGGATGTAAGAATTTAGAGAGCACATATTAGCTGCTTCACTTTGTGAGCTCTGTTCACTTGTACAGGATCTGAGGAGTGAATGCTTTCCAATGATAGGAGTAAACAACTATTTGGGATTAAAAATGGTTCTCAAGGATGGATTGATCAAAAATGATTAAGCAGTGGAAAACTATTACATTAAAGACCCAAAGTAATGTAATTCTATAGAATACATGAGAGCTGCTTCAAGAGTAAAAGATTGTTGAGTGTCAAATAGTTCCCCAAATGGATGGGGACTATTGACAGAACAGTTACCAGAATTCATAGAAATATGAGTTGTGAGGAATATTAGAATCTGTCGTGGGCAGGTAAGTTAGAGAAACTGAAGTGAGGTATAGAACAACTTCAGTTTAATAATGATGGGCTTGTTATATAAAGATTGGGTCGGAAAAAAAAGCCAGTCAGCAAATAACACTAAAATTATGGGATACCATTAAAAATGTCAGGCCACCATTGATAAAGGCAAATTGCAGAAACTAGTTGGCAGATTTGTATGTTCAAATCGTGCTAGAATTGTTCAGAATGAACATCAAACCAGTCTTGCACGATCTATGCCCTGTGACATAGGTTATTATGACCCTCAAACTTTCTATTATCTACATGTATACTCTGCAGTTCACAAAATTGGTGTATTCTGTGCATGCCGATCCAGAATGGCATGATAGAAAAAATAATTCGTATAAGCATCAGTGCAGCACCTTATTTCTCTTATCTTATCTCCCCTATCATTGGGACTCAAAACAGGTTGGTAGGTGAAGTATTCATCGCACTCGTAAATGAATTTGGGTGTTTACTAATAAATCCAAACGAAACCTACATCTTTCTACCAGAGAATCCCAGCCCAACCTGTAAATCATTTCTGTGATGCTTTTGTAATGACTGGTGAGCTCTTTTGTGTTATTTCTCTATACTGTCAATCATCCCTCTACCAGACAGATTCCAAACTGCACAACAGTAGGCCAAATGTGGATGCATGACAATGCTATCTCCTTTGTGCATTACAGTTTTTCAAGATGTGTTGACGGTAGATAGTCTTTGAAAGAAATTCCTTTTATGAGTGTATGAAGTCTATAAAGTGTTTCAAATGGTCATCCGGCAGCTGAGAATGGTGATGTCTATTTCATAGATTGGTTGAATTCATTGAGAGTACCCAATCCATACAAGATTAAAATGTATTCCATGCCACTTTTGAACCAGTAGTCTTGCAAAGTGCCTTACTGAGAAGTTGGATCCATGACCTTGTGGTGGTTATACTATATATGAATCCAGACAGAGTATTATGAATTGTGCCTTTGTGTGTTTACTGATGTATTTAAGCTTAAAATAATTCTCAGTGAATATCTTTTATCCCACTCTATTAGTCATCATAAATAATGGGATAGGAAAAATCATTCACCAAAGTTGAAGGCTGCATGTTCTGTACTGTTTACTTATCACAGTAGATCTGAAATCTCTTCTCTTAGTAAGTTGAGGTTGATACCACATCAGAAGTATATCTGAGGAATGAAAGTACGAGGTGTATTTTTAAGTAAGAACTGGTTGGCAATAAACTTTTAACAACATGACATTCTACAACCTTTCAGCTACTTTTCCACATAGGTGCCATTATTGTTCAAGCATTTGTCATACTGTGAGATGAGTTTTTGTATACCATCATCATAGAAGTCTGCCGCCTGAGCGGAAAACCATTGCTGAACCGCATCATCATTATTGAAACGCTTGCCACCAAGGAACCTCTTAAGGTGCAAAAAGAGATGGAAATCACTTGGCGCAAGGTCTGGACTAAGGGAGATGATCCAATTGCTTCTAGTGAAAAGAGTGGATCTAAGCTTGCGTTGCAGCAGCAGTATGCAGTCTCGCATTGTCGTGAAGCAGCAGAACTCCGTCAGACAGCAGGCTGTGCCGTTTATTCTGGAACGCGCAGCGAAGTTTCTTCAAAGTTTGACAATACGCAACTGCATTTATTGTTGTCCCTTGCTGCATGAACTCCATCAATAAAACACCATATCTGTCCCAAAACACACTTGCCATAATCTTCCGTGTTGAGATTGTCTGATTGAATTTCACTTTCTTAGGAGAAGCTTTGTGCCACCACTCCATCAATTGCTGCTTCAATTCCGGGGTGAGATGGTACACCCTAGTCTCATCTCCTGCGATGATGTGGTCCAAAAATCCATCACCTTCTTGATATCAGGTCAAAAATGTCAATGCACTAGCACACCTTTTTGTTTTGTGTTCCTCAGAAAGCATCTTTGGAACCCATCGGGAGCACAACTTCCTGTAATCCAATTTCTCCGACATAATGTTGTAGAGGACGTACCTTGAAACTTTTGGAAAATGCAATGACAACGTGGAAATTGTTAAACGCCTGTTTTCATGAATTTTGTTGTTTACCGCACTCACAAGATCGTCGTTGATTAGGATGGCCAGCCCAAGAGCGGTTTGTTTTGCACCTTCTCCCGACCTTCCTTGAACAATCTTACCTACTTACGATCGTTACCTTCATTCATTACTTGACAGATCTGGCGATGAATTTCTGCCGGTGTCACATTTCTTGCTGACAAGAATCTGATGACTAACCTTATTTCACATGCGGCAGGATTCTGGATCGTCTTAAACACTTCCATCGCTCACCACGAAGTGTACACCCCGCTGAATTGGCTATAACTGCGTCTATGCGTGCTCATAGGATGCCAGAATAGTGTGCGCATGCAATCAATTTCGTTCATGTGAGATTTAAGAGGATATTGCCGACTGGTTCTTACTTAAAAAATATGCCTCATATTTTGAGAATCGATAACATGGGAATAGAAAAACTTATTCATTTGAATCTCAGTGGGCTATGTGCAAAATAATTCAAATTAAATGGCCAAGGGAGGCCAAGATGATATTGTACCAATGGATATGTTGAAGGATTTTGACTGAATAAGACGTAGAACAATGTTATATGTGTATAACATTAAAACCACAGCAATTTGTATGGTAGTGAAAGAATTCCACCTACATTTGCCCTCTACGAATTTTAACTTTAAATTCTTTTAACTTACCGAAAATGTTAAAAAAATTAAAGTTAAAGTTTGTAGAAGCAAAATATAGGTGGGTGCAGGATAGGGGGAAATTCGGTGTGTAGGGAAATTGCCACCATTACAATTTTTTAATAAAGGAATTAGAATAGGAATTGTAGTATCAGAAGAGGTACACACCACAGGGTAGAGTATCAGGACCATCACTGTTGATGACTGTGTTGGTGATTTAAAATCACATAACATAATGTATACTAGGCTTAATGTGGGAGTGGTACAGTTAGATAAAAATGTGGACAGGATGGGTAGGTCAACATAAAAAGAAGATGAATGCCAAAAAGTTAGCTTACAGATAGGAAAACAGGTTTTGATAATGACAAAGTGCTGGAAATAAGGAAGATATGGAAAGTAGACCTGTCACTCATGACAGATGAAGGCAGGAGGTCAACTACTGACACATGCAAATGATTTGTTGACTTTCAGTGTGTACACATCTGATCCCCTTGCCATATGCCCTTCCCTAGTCTGAACAATTCAGAATAATTGTAAAGTGCGTTCATTGTGGCCCTCCTACTTTCATCTATGGTGAAACAAAGGTTCTGTAAGGTAATAAGGCAAAGCAGGAATTGCTCGTTGAAGCCACAAGTGTAAGGCCATAGGTTAAGCTGTCACCATTTAAGCCAGCAGATTCATTAAAGCACAAAAACCATGCTGCCCAGCTCCGAAGGCATCTTTGCTATGGTGGTATTGGTATGGCGGTAATGTGATCGACTGAAGAGTGTGCAGGATTCTGATCTATGAGATATAGTTAATACTGTCTTGATGGGGTAGTTTCTATAGTGACAAGATAATTTTTGACAGTTTAGTGGGCGATTATTTTATTGAGGATAGGGATTAATATTGCATCAATCACCAGAGACAGAATATGTAACTAAAAATATTATTTTAATAAGTGAAATTTGATGTTAACCTAATTAAATCAATAGAATAAAAAAAGGAAATATTGTAGGCAATGTTTGTCTAAGGTTAAAAAAAAAAAATAGAATTTTTGTGCAATATACAAAATAGAAAACAAGCTCGCGAGTCAGTCGTGTCTTGTCCTTGTAAGTGAGTTTTAACCTGATGAAGGCAACGATGGCAGTTGCCGAAACGTCGTTAAAAGATCCAAATAAATCTATTATCTGGCAGAAAACCCGAGAGTTATTTATTTCAACAATACGCCGGGAAAAACTAAAAATATTAGAAAACAAGCTGTTTAAGAAGTGACTATACAAGAAGATACTTGGGAACTAGGAGATACAGTTGATGTCAAATTGACACTACCAATCAAAAACATTTGTTCATAGATTATTATTATTAGGAAAGAGATAGAAACCATCTCTTATCTAGGATAATGGGGAGAGAGACAGATGCACAAATAATGTAAAGGAGGAACAACAACAACAACAATAATAATAATAATAAATGCTTAAATTCCTAAGCAGCTGCAGAACGTATCATAGTTTTGGTGTTTTATAGTAACTATTCGTTGCCTAGTAGTGGCTAACTGTAAAATGTAAAGGATGGTAGAAAATTCAATCAGTCGGATTTAACTGCATATATACTCTGCAATTCACAAATATTGTTGGTGGCAGAGGGTGCTAAGCACCAATCCTAATTCTGTGCTTTCCAATCCTGAACAGAATGAGGAAAGAAAGAATTCATAAAAGTATCTTATTTCTCGAATCTTTCCCTCCTGTCATTGCGACCTAAATAGGTTGGCGGAAGAAATATTTCATAGCACTTGTAAATTATAGATTTTCGCATATTCTCCAACAAATTCAAATGAATTCACTGTGCTTTATGCAGGGCCGCATTTAAGCATAGGCTACATAGGCTGTAGCCTAGGGGCCCGCACCACAAAGGGGGGCCCGCACCACAAAGAGGGGCCCCTCGCCTGGGCAGGTAGTAGGGCTAAAAAAAAAGGGTCGCCCATAAATTTTTAGGACGAATTTCGAATATTTGGAAATTTAAGAATCCAGCCACTGCCGACAGGGGACCCGCACCACATGTATAGCCTAGGGGCCCACAGAGCCTAAATGCGGCCCTGGCTTTATGTTCTACTTCTGATGCAGGGCTTTCAGAATTGTTATGTGCTTGTCTTTTTGCACTGTCTTGCTGTCATCTTTGGCATTATGGATCATGGATGTGGCTGGATATGGAGCACTGTATGAAATTTTTTTAACTAGTTGCTCTAAAATTCTCATCCACATTTGTCTCCCCTCGTTTATGAGTTGGTATCGCTGTAACACTTTTCCAATCTTCTGATATACCGCACAGTAAGTCACCAACCAGACTCTAAATATTTCACATTCACTCATCTTTAACATGTCTATGATAATATCTTGCAAGATGTTCTTTTTAATGACTGACTGCAGATGGCATTGGTTCTACATCTTATGAGGACAAAGATTTTTTTTTTATGCTGAAAGTTCGGACATGGCTCCCCATCTTGCTGTTAAATGTGTTACAAAATTAGTCCACAGCCCAGAAGTTTGGTTGGATCCAACAAAGAAAGGAATTGCAGCCTCAAGCTTTTGTACCGACTCGGAAAATCGTAGATCCACTCCGGGATCCACAATTGAACGGCGAATCTTTACCACGGAGCTTACTCCACGTTAACAAAGCAAAGCCTGCGAACTCGTGATTCTTATCTGGGATCGTGATCCTGCAAGGCATTCGCCTTAAACGGCGAATTACAAAATAGCGCTGTCCAACCAGTACTGACGAGAAAAGTTTTGGGTTAGGTTGAAAAAAAAAAAACAGCGGCTGACTTTGTCACCTTACCACTGGCGCCGAAAGTTGAGGATTGGAATACCGAACTCTACCTCTGTGAATCCCAAGCGCGTGGCCCGCTGGAACTTTTCGCGACCTTTACCCCATTCTTATCTTTTCCCATCCCCTTTCCCTAGCACATTAACACTAACATTAGTAAATTTTAGGCCAAAGAGCAAATTTTTGGAGCGAAAGTTGTTTCAAATCTGTTCAATTTTGCTTGTTAACCAGAAGAATACTGTGTTATCAGTAATTATATGATCATACACATGTTCAGTTCCTGTCAAAAATTGTTACTGATAAGATAAACGTTCTATACAGACTTAGCAGAATATAAGTTTTTTTTTTGCTTACTGATAACAGTTCGCCAGAAGTATGTTTTGCAATGAAAATTTACTCCTATTTCTGACATTGTATATGCAGTCGACGTATTGTAAATATTTTTACACGACTATCTTCTCATTTGTTAATTTATTGACATGTCAAGAAAATCTAACGATCGGTACTAATAATTTGTTTGTATTGCTACTTTGTCTTCATGAACTTCAGTGTTAAGCAGGGAATCGAGATTATTTTTGTTGATTTAAGCGCATGCTGAAGCTGACGACATATAATGTCACGCTGGATTATCTGATAACACTTCTATGTCTTTCAGACGATAATGTTTCCGATAAGATAGACTTGTACGACTTGTTAATGTCAATACCAGACCACAGTAGAAACTGATCTAGAACAAGCAGTTAAAAGAATGGAGGAGGTAAGTTGACAAAGATTTATATTTGTAATAAACTCAAAGGAGCCGGAACAAACAGAAAAACGGCAGCGTATATACTTTGCTGGCAGGTTTACAGTATACGAAACATTTTGGAAAGCTGAAGTGGATTTCGTTAATACTTAACAATAAATTCGTGGGCTCTTTTCACTTTTTTCGCTCATGATTGACGTGGCCTCTTTAGAGTAATGGAAATTTCATTAATTATTAAGCATATGTAGTAGATTTCAATCACCACACCTGCTTCAATGACGAATTGGTGATCCTAATCTAATGGGGGAGGGGGCAAAATGTTCTCCTTTTGTCTGCGAAACGTGTAACTTGTGTTTTATATGATGAGTGAATTTTTGTTTGTGAAATTTGACGTTTATGAGGCGGAAGTTTGGTACAGTTGCAGTATTCGCCTAGGTCAAATCGCCTTGAGAAAAAAAACTGCTACCTTTTATTTTTTATTCACCATTGTGTGTGTTATACGCATGAGATAGCCAGTCCGCCATTACGGAAATTTTGTCGTGAACCACTAGGTGTTCGCGTACCCTACTTTGAGAAACACTGGCATAGGTCATAGGAGATTGCTGGAAACCGCCTAAAAACCACCATCAGGACGTACGCGGTGTCCGGAATTTGTACGTGGGCCCATTGTACCTCTCTGGTAGTGTGTGGTGGTGCTTTGATTTACACAGCCACAAAGGCGGGTGATTTCACTTACAGTTAGGTAAATGATGGGCGATTGTATCGTTCTAATGACGTTTTTTTTTGTGGTTTCCCTTTTGTTCCTATTACTTATGCTAAGTACTTTTTTATTTGTAGTAAAATCGAAATAAATTATTCAGTAAACTCCTGTATATCCTGTTTATATAAACAGTGATGCTTTGGAGAAAATGTAGTTCTAGCTGACTTAATCATGTAGTTCCTGTTGAAGTTTAACCGCCTTCTGTTAAATCAGATTTGCTCAGTGGAGCTCCGCCTTCTGTTAAACCAGATTTGCTCAGTGGAGCTTCATCTCTTACGCGATGGCTTTCTTGTTAGAAAGCTGATTTAGGATGCTTGAATAAGAAACTCGTGGAGGGAAGTAGGCTCTCCAGAAAGACCTTCCAATAGCTAATGTAATCCATGCCTGAACTAAACTTGTCAGAACTAACCAGTCCAGTCTTCGTATGAAATTAAGCCGCAGTTTGTTCATACTTTTAAAATTTTATTTCATTAATCACTTCATTACGTTTCGGTAGTTCGGTCCAACAGCATTTTTGCCTTAGAAATTTCTATTCATTCACCAAAACGACTAATCAAAAATTTTGTATGTGACATATTTCATTTCCTCTGAAAGCCATTAATTCATAATAGAAAATTTTAAATTCTGACAAAGCAATAATGCAGTTATGTTCTTCTAATTAATTTACAACAGAATTATGTGTACAGTTACATAAATTATTAGTAATAACAATGATGCATCCGCTTTTTTTCTTTTTATTCTTGTTTACACCTTATCGACGTCGAGCTCATTAGAGGTGGGAAAGGACTGGGGGCAAGGAACGAGAAAAAAATTCGGCCGTAGCCTTGTGAAGGAACCATCCAGATATTCGCCTGGAGTAATTGGGGGAAAGCATGGGAAACCCAAATCTGTTTGGCCGGACGGGGATTCGAACCCGCGTACTACCTAATGAGAGGCCAAAGCGTTACGGCTCACCCACCACGCTCGGTGGCGCATTTGCCCCGGCGGAAATTCGCTTCTGCATACTACTGATTCTTCCCCTTTCTCCACGCAGGCCTCATCACCAATGTACGCCTTAAGCCGTGTTCCCACGACGTCATTTAACGAAGGCGGGACGGGACCTCATTAGCCGAAGTGTAGGAACGAGAGTGCGCCGCAGGTTAATCCTCGCTTACCTCGCCGCCACCTCCCCACCACGTTGCCTAGTGTCGTTTGGCACAGAGCACTTTATAGCAATAGATGGGGTGCGCACCGCTGCTGCAAACCGATGGCAACAGCGCACCGTTACACACGCCTGTGATGTTTACAGACATAGAGTGGGTAGCTGCGTCTCGTCCCCATTAGCAGAGGCGGTCCCGTTCCCATGGCGTGTTGTTGAGTATCCGTCCCGCCTTCGTTCCAAGACGTCGTGGGAACGCGGCTTTATGCCCACCTATTTATCTTCCAATGAATTCAATCCATATCCTTTATTCCATCTGTTAATGATTTTGCTCAGAGGTAATTTCCGGAAAGAAATCGAGTTTCTCTCTTCAGCATAACCTCCATCATCTGTATTTGATATCTGCATACTACCCCATCATACGTAAACAAAGCTTTGACCATGGTTTTATATTACAGTTCAGTATATTCCCTCATAGATCCCTTTATCGGCTTCTCCAGTATATGAGAACTTTAAAATCACTCCTTCCTCATTCTTATTCTTCACCACATTCTGGGGTCGGCTGCCTGCGATGAGTTATTTTGTTCTTGAAATGTGTAAGTTTGAGGAGGAGTTGGGGAACAGTCCCTTGATGGCTGCGGAGAACAGTGAGGGCTGCCAGTATACGGGGCCCTGGGTTTGTTCCCAGTCCTTTGTACCTGACGATCCAGTGTGCGGTGCTTCAGCGCATTGAGCCAATTGGCGGGTCTTTGATGTCACGCCCTAGTACTACCTCCAAACTGCGTCATTGGGTGACAGGAGGCGAGTGAAAAAAGTGTCTGGTGAGTACTGTAACGGCGTTTATTGGTGGTGATGCCTGGATGAACATTGGAAGGGAAGAGTCGGCTACTACCATAAAAATTAATAATTGAGAACATGAATAAAGGTAATGTTAGAAATCAAAGATTCTTACAAAATGAGTATTAAAAAATATATGTTCCACACATAAAATAAAATCTGTCGTCAAGTCTTTGAGTCTACACGAAAATTATTATTACAGTTTTCTGTGTAATGAAATTGGTTGGGAAAGACATTCGATTTAATGAAAAAACCCACAGAAATTATTATTGTAATTATTTGTAGGTCCCCTGACCATTGATTTATATGTGAGACAGTCTTCTGTTTTTCTGTATGTCCTCACGTGACTGAAATTGCTGTTAACATCATACGTGCGAAATAAAAAAAAATATAATCTTGTACTAAAGGGTCATTTGATTCCGTTATAATTGGGACCTTGTAGATAATTATTTCGCAATTGGTGCTGGGCGGTTTAGTTAATTTTGTTGTAATGGTTCAGGGCTGACGCAATTCATCACAGGACGGTATTACCTAAACGTGAATGGTTTGCGTTTAGGTTGTAATAAATTCTGCACCACAGTAAGAGCGGCAGATATGGTTACGTTTTACTGTCGTTCAGCCTACATGACAATCTAAAAGTTAAGAGCAATTATTCGTGGAATTATACTGCAAAAGTAACGGACACCGTCGTGCGAGGAGTGCTATTAGCTCTGGACCAATAGCATAAATATATTTCAACATTTAATTTAGTACCTTTTTCTACCTATTCCATTAAAAACTCCACGATTAATGCGCAGCCAATGACAAACCGGCACCACCGAGATTTCTCGGTGGTGCCGGACAAACTAACTGTAATAAGCGGCCATTACCTGAATAGGATTGCGCTCCGCTAAACAGTGCCAACAAAAATTACTTCTGCTGTTTCCGTTTATGCAACGTTCACCCAAAAGAAAAAAAATATGTGTCTTGGCATGATGTCTGCTTTCCACTGTTGCCAAAATAAACTCGCATTTCTTGGCGACTTCTCTTTGAATCTACCCCTTAGATGAATTTGTCTGGGCTGTGGGGAAGTTGGAGTTTGCTTGTGTAGTGACGCAATGAAATGGTCCTTGGAAATATTCAATAAAGAATTTACTATAGTACGTTTTAATTCGGATTTGGGGCTTTTCAATTATTACTGCTGTAAACCACTTAAAGATAATTTAGGAGGATGTTGTAACTGAATTTTTACCACTATATTAGTCTACTGTTTAAATCACTTAGTTTACTAGATAAACTCAAGGATATTTGTAGCCAAAGGTCAGCTGTTTGCTTGGGTATTTTTCCGCTTTCTGGCATGGATGACTTTAGTAAACAAATTGACTCACATCTCTGCGCAAGTATGTCACCACGATGCAGTATGTACCTGGTCGCTTGGCAGTGCACCCACCAAATGGAGTCAACGGCGGTACCGCCTACCCTTTTCTGCAAGCGAATCGGACAATTTTTGTAGCTCAATTTCTTCCGTCTTAGTGACGCTACGTGCCTCATATTTCTATTATATACATATATACCAGCAATCTTAGCGATCAACAAAAATACTTCCCGTAGTCGTTTAACGCTTAAATTTGGTATTCAGATAAAGTTATAACAATATTCTATATTGGTAAGTTTCCATATAACTATACCTTAACTACCCCAAATGTGAAATCGCTTTCTACGCTAACTTCATATGCCTCCGATTTACACTATAGATCGAGCTTACTCAGTTAAACTACTTTGTTAATTTAGTGAACTTCAAGGTTCCCCCCCTGTTCTCCCCTACACACTCTTCTTCCTCTTCACCACCTTTTTCCAAACTTTTGTGGCTGCCTTCGATGAGTTTTTTACTCGTCGTTGGCATGGTCATTGGTTTTACGGCTGCATGCCATTGCTGGCGTCAAGCATTTTTATACCTCCTGCCAGTTCGTTCTATGTACTACTAGGGAATGTGACATGTTGTCATCTGTTTTTGCGAAACATGTAACTGTGCGGCGTGAAGTAACCGTATTTTTTGTTTGTGACATGTCTAGTCTATGAATCTGAGATTGGGTACCGTCGCGGGATTCGCCTTGATGACTGCAGAAAATTGCAAATTTATTTTATGTATAAATGTCAGCAAGCTTAACTAACACCTTAAATTTTACTTTGTTCTTATACTTAGTTTGGAAGTTACTGTACTTGGAATTTACTTATGGTGGCAATTAAACTAATAACAATCTGCATTGCTCACCCACGATTCACACCCAATGTTTGCAGAGAGCGTGGGTATTGTTGGTTTCGTACACACTATTTCGATGTCTTAAAATGTGAACTGTACTTATCTAGCAATTTTCAAATGGAATCGTTACCTTTGAGCGACGAATAACCGATCAACTTTCAAAAAGAAATGCAATCCAACAAAAACAATTCTTTTAAAAATAGGCCAAGTCAAATATGAGAAATTGTTCTGAACCAAGTCTACATTTTAAAGTGTGTATTCACTTTCTGAAACAGAATGTTTTTCCGGTATTATAGATCGTTGATTTAAAATTTAAAAAGTCAGGTGAATTATACAGGTTTTGTTTTAGTAAACTTGTATTCCTTTATCAATCTTACACAAAACTCAAGGTTTCCCTCGTACTTCTTTAATTATGACATGCATGATGGGCAAGTCATTAGATATTTTTATTTTAAATCAACGATCTATAACACCGAGAGAAACTATTCTGTTTCAGAAAGTGAACTGAATACACAATGCAAAGCGTGAACTTGTTTCAGGACAAATCTCATAACTTTTTGTAGCTAAACAACCACGAGTCTTGGCCTATTTTTACACTTTTTTTTGGATTATTTATTTATTCGCAAATAGGAATACCTCACTTGTAAATACAACTTCATAAGTGATGTGAATAATATAAGTAATTGTATTCCTGGTGTTTTTGACACTATTGTAATTAACCTTTTTCAGCTTCGTAACTGGTTTACTGTAACATTTAAAACACCATGACCATTTCCGACTTATAAAATTAATATTTGTCATCATTATTGGGAACTTAATTTACTGTTCTTATCTATTGTGGCGTTCTAGAATTTTTCATGTTCTATCTTACATTTTAGAAACTCAGGCCTTTAATGATCTGCACGTTACTAGAAGTGAAGCAATGTAATATAATATTAATGTAGTCTTCGGTCCGATGCTCGAAGTTGTCTCATGAATAAGAAAAGAATTTCGTGTGCTGAATGTCGTTACATGTCAATAACAGTTATATGGCCGTCTTTAGGCATGACATCCCCGTATTAACTAAGATTTTTTTTAAGGACCATTCCATCCGGTTTGTTACTATCCTCGACTTGACTACTACCATGGAGAAAGACAAATGCATTACGCATTCTCCAGTTTTAGCCTTCCTCTCTTAGAAAAACTAAGAGTATAAATGAGAGCTCAGTGTGCCATTGTATTTCTGCTTCCATTTAAGTGTATTATGTTGGTAACAATGTTAATACAAAACAGTTGCTTGTTGTTTTATGGTTTATAGTCGTTCCTTTCCAGAAAGACGTGGAGACTTCTTCCTATCTTCATCATTGCTTTCCGTTCCAGCGGACCGCATGTGGCAATGAACAAGCCTCTTCCACAGTCTGCTGTCTCACCACCACTTCTCTCCCAGTATCTTTTCCCACTCCGAATTGTGCTGACCAGTTCCTTTTGTACTTTCTTCGTCCAGCTATCTCGTGGTCTCCCTCTTGATCTTATCCCAGTTAATGAGTTTTCAAAATGAACCTTAGATGGTCTATTTGATTCCATTCTTATCATTAAACCAATTCAGTCTTCTTCCATTAATGGTCTTAAAAACTGAACGTAAGATTGAGAAACTCGTAATAACCGTTACGATAGTTTAGAACTATCATACTGCAATTATATTTGCTCTTCCTGCCGGAATAATCCGCTGCTGTCAGTTACTATTAATTTAAACTTTTAACGCCAACAAAATCATGCGTATCGTCTCGAGATCCTCATCACCACCCGCACAGTTTCCAGCCAAGGGCTGGGTCTCCTTTGAGACAAGCCTGTCCATTTTAACCTCTCTTCCCACGAACTCGCTTTCGCCATCTCGGTCCAGACATCACCTCTCTTCAGGACACGCTTCTCCAACCCTCTCAGCCTCAATACATATGAACTGCGGAGAGGTTTGGGATTTAACCCAGGACTTCAGAGCACAATATGGTGATTGTGCAGCAACACTTCTCCTTCCTTGCCGGCCACGTCCTGATAGTGAAAATTTCCTCCACAACCAGGACTTGAACCAGCTAACCCCTTGTAAGCACCGGATACCATCATGCTGCTGCAGCAAACTGAGCGTAAGGAGCGGCCTACCTTAGCGATTAGCTTTACTGAAATTTCTGCTGTCGTGTTATAGTTTTCCTAGCTTACGCGCTATGATGTCTACTTATACAATCCTTCTGAATACTTTGTTAGTTACTTTAAGGAAACGTTCATTCCGATCGTTGTATTTAAAATTTATTGTATCATCTCCGATATAACTGAATGACGGTCACAACAACATGCAGGAAAACAGAACGAGGTTCCTCCAGCAGCCCCATAACACAACAGATTAAAATAATAAATTTATGAAACATAGAATACGTTCCTTGATTCGTCCGGTGGAACCGATCGTGGTGGGTGAGCAGTTAACGCTCTGGCCTTGCATTCGGACGGACGGCGGTTCGAAACCCCGTCCGGGCATCCAGATTTGGGTTTTCCATGGCTTCCCCAAATCACTCCAGGCGAATGCCGGGATGCTTCCTTCAAAAGGCCATGGCTGAATTCATTCCAGTTCCTTGTCCCCACTCCCCCCCCCCTCCGCCTCTACGTCGACGAGTCACAAGTTAAAAAAAATAAAATCGTCCGGTGGATGGGGACGTTAATCGTGGCGGGCTACCTCGGTGTCTTTAGGAAGAGAAAGCCTGAGACGGGCGTTACCTGGTTTCATCTCTCATCCATAACACAAACTATGCTCTACAGTGAACATACACACTATCACAGTCGTCCACATTTAAAATAACATTTACGGACACTGTCACACGTCGGAAGACAACGCGAAACCACCCCAGTTCATCTTCCCAGATGTTGCATGGAGATCGCCTACCCTCGGGCACGGGCAAGGCATTCACTAGAAAAAGAATAGCTAAGGTATTTTTTATCAAACATTTTCCTTGTTGCTTCCTTTAGTCTACAATAAGACTGCCAGCGAATTCTTCGGATTATATGCTGTTTCTCAGCGCATTAACTCTCTGACTTTATTTGTACGTCTGCAAAGAATATAGTTAGTCATTGTACAGAACTTCCCATAAAGAACATAGTCACACAAACAAACAAAAAAACAAAAAATGGTGTATGATATTGTTGATCGGGAGACCCCGAATGGTAGTTCGGCCGCCAGCTGAAAGAGTTTCGATTTGCCGCGCATGCCTCTATCATGGCTATCAGTACCGGATTAGCCACGTAGCAAATGCTATGGGTCCCGCGTCTTCTGGGGGGTCTCGTGCCTCCTAGAGGGGCCCCGCGCCTCTGAGTCTCTGGAGCCTCCCCGTTAGGCTAGATGGGCGACCCTTTTTTAGCTCTACAATTCCCCCAGACGGCGAAAACCAAGGTCCCTTTCTTCACATTTGCTACGGGCCCCGTGCTGCCTTCATCCGGTCCTGATGGCTACCCTAACCTAACCTGGGAATCCTACCAGGTATAGGGTCAATTTTACATGGAATCCGAACCACGAAGCGTCCTATAGCTGTGGTCGTAGCAAATGTGAAGAAGAGGCCCTTGAATTTTGCCGTGTGGCCTTTTGCTACCTCTGGTTAATCCGATACTGGTCAGCCGTATTAGCGGGCGGCTTCGAATGGGTCGTTGAAAAACCGTGCACTTAACAGTTAAATTCACCTATTTGCTTGTATAAATAGTTCGTGCGTTTGCGCTCGTAATGGCAATATAGAACGCTCAGTGTTGCCATTCTCTTACGTTAGAGAGAGAGCGCTACGCGAGAATGTTCCCGAGTGTGGCAACAGCGCGCTCTCACCGACCACAGCTATAGCGTACTTCACAAGACAAAGGAAAGCTATGCCAGAGGTGAAAGTCAGTTTATAAAGACGTAAACTTTCCAGCCGAGAGGTGCTTGTACTGAAGATTCTTCAAAGAATCGTTACCTTAAATCTGTAACTGTAAAGACTAAGCTCTCAATTGTGGCCGTTGCATTGGGTAGATAAACAGAAATGCCTGTGTGGCCTGGTTCCTTTCCACTGTTCCCTGGCGCACCTGCGTGCCAGGGCAGTCCTTGACATAAAACCTTGGACTGTTCCTGCCAGATCCTGATGAGCCTCAATCGCAGGCAGCGTGTGGTGTCGGGACGGGAGTTTCTTGCCAGAAGGTCGTCGCGCCTTCCATCTATTTTGACCGGAGAAGAAATCGCACCTGCTTTAGTTTTGCAACCAGCTTGGAAGTGCTTGAGCTTATTCAAAACAGGAATCGTTTCATAGCTTATCCACGGTCACTTGAAGTCTCTGTTTCTGAGCGCACGTAACGACTAATGATGCATGTAATTCATTCACCTCATACATAGGAAAGTTTCGCAAATGACCTGTCTAACAGTTGCCGCGTTGATATAGCAGATCTAGGAATTTACAGTTTACAGATTGAATAAACTCGCTTGGAAAACGAGATTCTATTAAGCTTTGTCTCCTCCTGAGATTTACACTCATCTGCCAACATGTTATAAGAAAGGAAATACAAGTTTTTGTATCTTTCGGAGAATTTTGCGATTGTTTTCTGAATTTTCAACAAAGAGCGTTGATGGTGACAGCATTAGCAATATATGGAACCTCAGTTTTGCTGATCAAAGAAATAAGTTTTTCGTCATCTATTTGTCATTACTGCTGAGGATTATTCTATATATAACCTATGGTCTGAGACATGAACTTTTCAGACAGCATGTATCACTATGTTAACTCTGAATTTTTGCATCTTTGGCAGAAATGGGACACCAGAACAACATTTCCCTTAACCTTTCTCCTCTGAAGCTTGACCGTATGCTGTCCGGCAACAAATGTTAAATATTGGATGTCTTAAGTTAGTTGTATGTACTCAGGGGGTATGAAATCCTTAAAAACCAACAATGCATTTTGAATAACGCTTGTGCTTTTAATTCTTAATCAGTAAGAGATATGTTAATTAGATAGGAGTCCTTTGTTAACTACGTATTTAGCACGTCAGAGCCTATGACCGGATATTAATACCGTTTCTGGATGTTGGACTATGTATTTGAGTACTGCATTCGGGAACACATGGTTGGATCTCCGGTTATGCCATCCAGAATCAGGTTTTCATTTGTTTGGTGAGACTACTGTAGTAGGATGTCGTGATGGTTCCTTCGTAATAATCACGTTGACTTTCCTTCTCGTTCTTTCATCACAATACTCTCGCGGTTCCAATAAAATCATAATCGACGATCAGTAAAGCTCCAATAAAAATGAAAATTAATACGTAATAGTCACAAGTGATAAAAAATAAATTTAAGCGGATGTATTAATTTATTAAAAAAAGGACTTGATCGAAAAGAAAAGTAAAATTTTGCTTAATTCTTTTCGTACCACTATTGTCCTAGACTATAAGAAAGAAGAAATCTAAAATACTATTCTACGAGGATCAGACATGAATTTGATTTACTCTTATAAGAACCCGAGAATACTTCTGCAATTGAGTGTGTTGGCTGAGTTGTAATGCTCTGGACTCACGTTCGGGAGGACGCGCGTTCGAATCCTCGTCCGGGCATCCAGATTTGGGATTTTCCATGGTTTCCCCAGATCACTCCAGGAGAATGCTGGGATGCTTCCTTCACAAATTCCTTCCCGGTCCTTGCCCCCAGTCCTCTCTCGACGTCGATGAGGCGTAAAGCTTTAAGAAAGAAAAAGAGGTTATGGTTCGAATGTATGGAACGTGGACTAGAATATTAAGTAATCTCGTATGGTCATAATAATGATTGGTGAGAAAAGTTTGTGGAAGAAGCTTACAGAAAGAATAGACAGGCTGGTAGGTCATATTTTGAGACATGCTGGATTGGTTAATTTGTTAGTGGAGGGAACAGTCGAAAGTAAGAACTGTAGAGGAAGACAGAGATTAGAATATATGAAACAGATAATTGAGGACGTGGGTTGTAAGGGGTATGTAGAAATGAAGAGGTTAGCACAGGATGGATGGGAAGGCATGGAGGATTGCATCAAACCAGTCGAAAGCAAAAAAAAAAAAAAAAAAAAAAAAAAAATGTCATAATAACTGGTGGCAAGATTTCTTACCGCCTGCGCAATCCACCCAAACGGAGCCGCCTAACCTAACCCGGTAATCTTATCGCTTTTATGTGATCTGCAGTTTAACGTGAAATCCGAACTTTGAAAGCGTTCTGACATACTTCATATTACAGTGTACACTGTGCAGAGGTGAAGGTCAGGTTAAGAGCATTCGATTTCCAATTAAATGCCTTAACCACAGAGACAACAGACCGCTGTGGACTAGAATCACACTTAACGTTCTACGGCACAGCATAAGGTTTTTAATTTATTTTCAGTTTATGTCGATTTCATGACATCTTTACCTCATGAATATGAATGCAGTTTCACATATATCGCGATTTACTCAATTTGGATTAGATTTATAAATAACTGATATTCCCAGTACAGCATCAGGTACGTTAGTTGCAATAATGGATTTTAATTTAAGTTGATTTAAAGAGCACCATATTGTCAACGTTATTGCTTCACTCGCTTGTAAATAGTCCCAACTATATTCCGATGGCAGCTACAAAAATTGAATTCTATAAACTAATTTCTTGCTAATACTACATGGTTCATGTAATTCAGCTCATATATACAGATACGGGCGAAGAAAGGGCATACCAAAATCAGTAACTCATTCTAAAAGATATTATAAGAGGCAGCTATTTCAAGAACAGAGGTGATAATTTTTTGGTGCCACGCTATTTTAAATAGATTAACTGATGAAACATATAGTGTTTGGTATAGTACAACCCAACTAGCTATTCAAATACGCAAAATGAGCCGATCCTGCAGAACGGAAGGAAAAAACTTCTGTTAAGACGTTAACTCAAGTTTTTTCTGTGGAGGATTATCGCTTTTTGCTTATTGCGTCTTTATGGGTTTTTAACCTTAAGTGTTGACGAATGAAGAAAATTAGTCGAATCCGTTGAACTATTCTTCCAGTAGATGAAATATTCTCGGGAAACTAACTGAGTGAGTACGTTTGTAAAACACGTAGTTTCGGCGATCAGAACTCTGCCGCCATTGTCAAGTCACTTGACAACAGCGGCAGAGAATATGACCGCCGAAACGTTGTCTTTTACAAAGGTACTCACTTGGCTAGTTTCCCGAGAAAATTTCGTCTGTATACAACGGCGAGAAAGTCTCCACTCTTATACGTATATTTTTCCACTGCTTGTAACGTGCGTTTCGTATTTTTTATTTCCATGTACCATTTACGCATATTGTAGGCGAGCATACCACGGACTTGAAAGTTTATAAATGTCACTGTGGGGCCAATGATTGGCCCAAAAGTAAGGTTGGCGCTTTTTATTTGGATCTAAATTGCCATTAATTTGAAGAATGATAATTGGCTTGGTTAGAAATAGTTATAATTTTGGCTATCCTCCAAATTTTATCGTGCTTATTTCTGGAAAACAATCACGACGTCAATGTAAATATGCAATCAAAATTGCTCAAAGCTGCTACTCTGTCCTCCAGTTAAGATGTCTGTATTTTTGCTTGATTTTTCTGCTGAAACAAATAATAATTAGAGTCTAAACTAGAGAATTGGATAATTAGATGTGTTCAGCGGGCAATACGCCTTCTTTTCAACCAAGCTGACAAAATTGGTGAAGCCTATTGTCAATATCCCTGAGTCACATGAGCTGGTTGCTGGAAAACATTTGATAACTAAAGTCTATGCAGTGAGTCATGAATCGGACCTTGTCAACGACGTGCGGTCCAGCTTGCAGCCAATATGTCAGTGTTATGACTCAGTTGAGCGGAGCCACGTGAGTCAGATTCCTGGGGACGCCGTCGGCTCGTCCGGCGCCTCGACACTCGGGGTGTAGTATTAATAGACCGCCGGCTCGGCCATCTTGCTACGTAACAGCTGGCGGAGGGTTGCCTCCGCGGCGCCATTCTCACCCACCGGCAACTCAGTTCGTCGGCGACCGCGATCGCCGTCCTGGCCCGTGACGTCACGCCGGCTCCCGTCAGTCTACACACCGTCTGGAAACGGACGTCTGGACCTCATAGCATCGCCCGCAGAGGCTGCAGGTACAGTCCCAGCATCTACGTCACTCGCGAATGGAAAGCTCCCAAAGCATTTGCCAACATTCTTACGCCACTGTGTGAAGACTCAGTCGATTATCAACACAGTGATGTAAGATTCTTTCGACATGTTGGCGGACCCTTTCCTCTCATCGGGATATTAATTCTATTTCAGAGGAGTTATCGGGAGGAGACTTACAGAGAAACCATTTCGCAATTTGTTGATCACTCATTATGTAGTTAGTTAGTTTAAAGAAGCAATACAAAAAAAAAATAATTAGTATAGATAAGTATTGTATGATAAGTGACAAAGGACAACGCAGGTAACGTAATATTTTCTTTTTGTAATTTATGCAACCGAAATGGGGCCTTTTTAGACATCTCACTCGGGAAAACTGATATTTTAAGGAATATCATAGCAATGCCTATCAACAAAAAACTGAGACAAATTTTAATTCAGCCGGAATCACACGATGGCAATAAAAAAAGTACTAACTTTTTAAAAATAACATTAGCTTGTTTATTGTTTTGGTTGGTTTTTAGAGAAAAGCACAAGCCTTTGGAAGGAGGAAGTGAAAAAAGTTTCTACAACTAGATGATTTGCTACATGTAAGCAGTAGACATTATTATGCATGGGATTCATGAAATGAAGACTGAATCGTTTAAGTTTTGTAAAGTGAAATTATCATTCTACGTAGGCAAAAAGAGACAAGCAGAATTCTTTACACCAATATAGTAAAAATACTTCAAATTCCTGCAGATTATATCTGAAATTGAGAATTTGGGTGTGAAATAGAGATAAAAACCTTTGGTCTTTAGTTATTGCGGCTAAATAAATCCACCAGCATCTTTAAATTTGTATAGACGTAAGCTTTTTTTAATATGTACATTTGCACAATTGAGCTAGTATTTTTAGTTTTATGCAAATTTTTTGTGGGTGCTGGTAAAGG
This sequence comes from Vandiemenella viatica, assembly GCA_031002005.1. Taxonomy (NCBI): domain Eukaryota; kingdom Metazoa; phylum Arthropoda; class Insecta; order Orthoptera; family Morabidae; genus Vandiemenella; species Vandiemenella viatica. Next base: position 107,383,553 of record JARYHS010012519.1, on the reverse strand, counting down.
ATTAATTAGATGGGTAGGGAAATTGTCATCGCAATTAATCATTCAATTCAGAAAGGCGTATAAAGCCTTTCACGAATTTGTCTGCTGGTTGTTGACCATGCGTGAAGGGCATCCTACACGACTAGAGTAGCCGGTAGGACGAGAATATGCTACATTTCGTTCGAAATTACCGCATCTCTAACTTTAGGCTTGTGAATGGATGTAAGAATTTAGTTACTGCTCTTCTGAAATGTCAGAAACTTCTCTCCCCTTACTGTTCAGTTTCAGCTGGCTGTTTCTACATTGGTTTAAGACAAGAGGTGTGGTTCCTTTGGATAATCTCTAAATAATTCTAAGATGTTTCTGAACTCGTTTTCTGACTTTAGAGTAGTCTTACATATTAAAGTTATCTTAATAAGCTATTTTGCGAAACATGGATGGAAAACATAACACAGAATACCGATTTAATAGAAAAGGAAAATGGCCAATTGTTTTTGTAAATTGGCTTGAGAATTTTGCGCGTACACGTGGAAACATGTTTCAGTAACTATGAAGATATCAGAGGGTTATCACTCCTATACACATATTGGTACAGATTTAGTTATCATAGGTTTCAGAAATCACTCCAGGCGAATAACGGCATTGTTCCTTCAAAAGGCCATGGCCGAGCTCCATCCTGTTCTTTGACACTCTAATGTTTCCTTTGACCATTGTCTGATGCTGAAACTGACTTTTTGCTTCTCTGTCCACCGCTTTTGAGACAATTCTTCAACGTCATGAGACAATGTGACGGTGGACATTACGCCTACCAAGTTGGCATGAATTAGCAGATAATACATGCAAAAAGTCTTCGGCGTAAATTTTCCTCTCTCAAAGTAGTTTTTACTGCTTTAAAATCTGTGCATGGATTGGTGGGGGGGAGGGGAGGGAGGGAATTTCCAAACAAGAGATTCACTCGTCCACAAGAACGTTTTTCATTTGTTATCGTTACCTCTTATCAGGAAGTAATCTTTTGTATTTTATCTTGGATGTAGGTGGTCTAACCATACCACAAAGAATTATTGTTAAACTTAAGAGGAAGGTCGATAGTATTTATTCTAGTATGGATAAGAACTAATTAGTTACGATTTTTTTTTAAAAAGAGTTAGGAAGTTTTTATTTTAATATATTAGAAAGCAATTAAGCACAATCTTATTTCAGTCAGAACAGTTTAAATACTTTAATGTACGGTTTTGTTTTTGTAATTTTGACTGTGGAATTTAAAATAACGATACTGTATAATCCTACAGTGAACAACAGGAAGTTATTTATGACAGAGACTTAATGCCTTGCAGACAAATTGATAGGAAATTATTCAGTAGATATCACACTCAGTATTTCGAAACAGATTAACGAGTGATTTACAATCAGACATTTATATAATTAGACTGGCTTTAAGGAATGTATTCGAAACAAAGTTTTGAGATTAACATGTTTATTATACAAAGTAAACCATTATTGAACCTGTACACAGTAGTCCAACGATGTGTTGAAGTACGGAGTCTATTACTCCACGTCTTCTTGCGGAATGGTCCAATGGACAGCGTCTCTTGTATTAGACTTTGATTCTATGCAAGCGCAAAAGTTCCCCAAATGAAAGTTATGGTGACCGGTATCAGCTGTTTCAATATTGGTGAAATTACAGTGTTCATAATGAGTTTAAAGTCACAATCAAGTCAATCAGAACTAAATGTATGGTAAGGTTGAGGATATTTATAGATCTGAATTCTAAAACTCAAGATCAGTATTTTAAAAATAAGTATTACAATAATAAATTGAAAATCTTTTAATTTCCTCCCAGTATTCAAATTTAATATTCTTCATCAGAGATTGTTGTTTTGATTTGATTTTTATATTAGTATTCTGTATCTACTATTGTTCATTCAGTAGTATCATAACTGTTATTCTTTCGCTTTGTTTCTGGAGTCGAATATCACCACATATTCATAATGTAAAACGGTAAAATGAGAGACGTAACGTTTGATATTCCGGAAACTATAATTTTCCGGTAAAATACATAACGAGCCTGTTTGAAGTTCTTGCCGGTAGAGGGCAGCATAAATAAAAGACTCGCGTGGCAGATGAAACACTTTCTGATCGCAGGCTTTCTGCTCATAAATGATTGGAACTGTTTCGGAGTTGAAAGGTGCATTAATTTTTCTGATGTCGAGATGTATTCGACGGAAACTAACCCTCCCCGACAAACGTCAGACGTTTGTTTCATATATCAGGCTTTCGATTAATTTGGAAGATTCGTAACACGAGTTGTTCATATTTTTGATCTAAAGTGTAGCTTTTAGGTAGAACGTGGAGAATATATTTCATATATATATATAAAAAAATCATCTTGTTAGAAGCATTTTGGCAAAAATGCGATAGCTGAAGTATCTGAATTACAGAAGCCAACCTATGCGATAAACAAGTGTTATTTTGTTATCTTAAGTCGAATGATATTTTTTTATCGTGTGTTATCTATTCTTGAGAAGTAAGAAGCATCGAGTGTTATGAATACTTCTAAATTTCTTAGTTCTTTTAATTCCTTTTTGAAGAATTGAGGAAGTTAAACTGTTTTAAAAATAACCGATAACCCTTTAAATTTCTTGTTGCTTTATTTAATACAAAAAATGGGAGTATTACAATTTGTTGCTTTAAATAGCCGCTTTAAGATGCCTTGTGGATGTTTACAGACAGTCGGCACTCTGACTACTTGACACAATCCTTGATGGTTCTCCCTTCGTTGACAAGTGAAATGGACCGTCTGGAATGGAGATTCCGTAAATTCCACGTCAGCTCATTAGCCTGACAGTTTTAAATGCTGTTGGCGTGTAAGCAATCTTCTTAGCACATTAATTGACCGATATATTCTGACAGAGATAGACAAGGAATCAACAGAATTTCATAAATTAATTATCATTCATCTGTTGATCGCTCAATTGCTGTCTTGATATGTTTCACTTTAATATACATCGGCAATTTATAGTTATAGAACATAGTGAAAGATGTCAATACGTTTCTTTTTTTTCCGGACGTTGATGGTAGTTCAAAATCAATGAAGACTATTTTCACACATTGCTATAAGTTGCTAAGGCCTCTCGTTTTCGTTTAATCTAACAGGGAATATACTTGCGATAAAACTACAAAGCTCTGATGGTTCTATGAATTTATTTACTACCTGATCTGACTTATTCATGAGGTAGGTTTGAAAAACAAAGTAAATTATAGTTAGATGACAGCATGAATGGCGAATTCTCCATTGAACCATCTAAGTCAGGGGTGGCCAACCCAAATGATCATGCGGGCCACTTTGGAAGTGCATCATAACTCCGCGGGCCGCATATAAAATTATATATCCCCACTACAGACATTTTTTGGAGTGAAAAATTGAAACATAAGTTATTATTGTGTTTACTATTATTCTTACATGTAAACATAGATAATATAACAATAATGATACTAAACGCACATTGTAAAGAAATATATAACACTAAAAATAAAATATAAAAACTATTTTGTATAAGCGTGATGAATCTCGCGGTCCAGAAAAATGTTTAAGGCGGGCCGCGGGTTGGCCACCCCTGATCTAAGTGATCATTGCGAAATCTTAATTTGTTTTGTTCCTAGTGCAGTATTTAACAGTTCCTGTAAATAATCGCTCATTCTAAAACAATCTTTCAGTTTTCGTAAACCAGTAAAAGCAGCAAATTATTTCTTTTAAAAGTAAACGGTTTCTAGCCAAATAGAGGATTAACTGAAGTATCTTCACAGTCTGTTGCTTGATTTACAGACGAAGTGTGGACTAACCTTTTGTGAAATGAGGAAGACTACCACAAGTAGTAATATCTGTACTACGTGTTTTGGATATGATAACTTTGACTATAATAGTATGCATTTCCATACGAGTAATTCAATGATGGAAATTAATTAAGAGAGATGGAGGGACAAGGAAATAACCATGCTGGTTAGTAGGAATGAAATGTATTCAAATTTTGATAGAAATTGATTTAAAAAAAAATTAACTTATTTTCGCTGACTACATGACAAACACCAAGCTAATAACATTAAGCGTTATTCCAGCTTATTATCGTTATGATAAGCAATTAGAAATGATGGAAATAGATAAATGATTACGTAAACGCAAGATTATTAAATGTCCCGGCAAAAAAATACATCGCTGATTCATAAACTCAGCGCCAATACAGAGTTCTTTGTAGCAAAGAGAATAGACGTGACTATCAGTAAGTCACTCCTTCGCTTTTAGTGAAGGAAAGAAAAAGGACGTTTCACTGAGGTTATTAAAGATCTTTTTACAAGAACAGTTGCAGTCGTAGAACACTTTAAAACATCAGACAACGCCTGAAGAGGCAGAACCTTTGACATAACCACTGACAAATCACCGGTAAGATTCTGTATCTTAGATTGTTCTTTGGTAGCGAAAGATGACAGCAATTTTGCTGTATACGTCGAGAATTAGTACTTTTATCTTAAATTGGGGTACGCTCATACTGAAAACAATATTTGTTCTATGAGCGAAATAACCGTATGTGGGTCAAGTTCACATCGCGATACAGTGATTGTGTTTTTGCGCGTTCTTTAGTCCAATTACAATTCATACTGAAGATGACTAATGAAATTAATTGTGATAGTTTATTCTACGCTAATCGGGAATCCTGATATCTAAAATGTTACTACTACCTGAAATGTAGTTCCGATGCATTTACTGTATTAAGGTGTGTCCGTATAGTTTGATTTTATGTCGGCAATATTAACAGAAATGCTTCCTGAACCAGAATGTTCTTGTTCCTGCGTAAGGTTGGAGGAATTTAGTTATTAAATAAGCTGCTTTCATAAGCACCTTGTTAGTGACAACGTGTATCGCAATGTAAACTATTTCCTGTACGTTCCCATTTCTCACTTTGGGAGATGTAGTTACTGTGTTGGATTCAGCTATAAAAATGCACCGGAAAAATGAAAATTATGAAAATCAGAGGAAGTGACTCAATTGAAAACAGAAATTTAGTTGCAGACACTTTATCTCTTCCCATTTTTTATATGTCTTCGTAGAATGTCCCAATTTTTAAGAATATTGAGTTTGTTCTTATTCACTTTATTTCTTACATTGTCTTGGAACCTACAATAATGGTTTACAGTCAGAAGATAATTTGTTTCCGTATGACATACGGGTATATAACAGGATTCAAAATGAAGAGAACTATGAACAGCTGCAGCTGGATAGGATATCTAAGTCAACATGGAATGAAGATAAATGTCAGCTGATTAGGTACACAGGTTAAAAAGAAAAACTATAGATTATTTATGGTTATATGGTGGGCAAGGAATTACTTGTTGAAGACTGAACTGCAAATATCTCGGCAAATATTTCATAGTAAGCTCATTGTGGCAAGTCGTAGCAAAAGATTTCAGAATCCTACATTTGCTGGAAACTGTGATACCGAACGTTGTGGATGAGCGGTTAACGTTCTGGCCTCGCATTCGGCAGGACACGGGTTCGAATCCCCGTTCGGGCATCCAGATTTGGGTTTTCCATGGTTTGCCCAAATCACTCCAGGCGAATGCTGGGATGCTTCATTCAAAACGCCATGACCGAATTCCTTCCCGGTCTTTTCCCCCAGTCCTTTCCCGCCTTTAATATCATCGACGTCAACGAGGCGTAAAAAAAAAAGAGTGTGTGATGAGGGGATGTATCAGAGAAGTGGGGGAATTTGTTTACAAAAAAACCTATGTCGTACTGTTGCTTGAATATGGTGGTTAGGTAAGGGACCCACATTTTGTGTGGCAATACAGGAGTTGGAGAGAACACTAAGGAAGGCAGCTCTATTAGTTTGTGGAAATTAGCACATAACGTTATGAGTGACTGAAAAGATAAAACAAGCTGAATTTGGATTAATTGGAAGACAGGAGGAGGTTGAAGATAGTACTGGGAGTGTGCATATATTGGTGATGAGGCTTGAAAGGATTTTGGTAAAAGGATTAGGAACTGTGCATGGAATGGAAAAGACCATTACCACAAGCTGGAACTCGATTTCAGGCATAAGGAAAAGCAAAAAAAAAAAAAAAAAAATTTAGTTCAGGTAATCATCAATTGTAATAAATTACCAATAGAAGTGCTAAACAATATATAAAAAAGACTAAAAGAATTTAAAATTAAAATTCGTAAAGGATAAAAATAAGTAAATAAATAAACAAGGAATATAAAAATATTTGCACAAGGAATTTTCCACCAGAACATATGCTCAGTCTTAACTAAATTAGATTAAATGGTGGCCACCCAAATTCACGTCGTTGTCACTATAGTGATTACATGATTGTTGTATTTCAATAGAATCCACGTTTCTGCACCATTAAAACAGTTACACAGCGACCAGAACTCTTCGAGTGCTTGGAATTTATTTAAGTAATGTTGTCTACGTACATTTTTCTTTTCATATTTTCTTCTTTTAAACAAGTGAAGTTGAGGCACTTCTACAATGAGAACCACCTTAGAAGGATTTCACAGTTTTGAAATTCGGGGTAATTAGAAATGGATTAATTTTTGATTCATTGTTAATTTTAGTTTCATATAAATGTAACAAAATATAAATTAATATTTTCAAGAAAGCATCACAAAATATTTTTTATTTGATTTGGGAAGTGATTATAAATTATATCATCGCAGCGAGAATCATAGACACTATGATAACTGGCGTATATTACTTCATTTACTATTTTGTTTACGATAGAATTACTACAAAAAATAATTAAAGTTGAACATTGATATACAGTAAGCGCGTTAATGTGGGAAAAAATGGATACCTATTTCTTTTTCTTTTAGTCTCACACGCACAAGAGTTGTGAATGTCTTTCTACATCAACAATTGACGACAGGGACATGTTACGAAAATTAGATAAGTTTAATGACATATTTTTTCCTCATTTGAACTACTCTTGTTTAAAGGCGTTGATTGTGCTCTGTATATACTCACGAGGAGATAAAACTATTTTTTCGTATGTATACATGGAGTATTTTTTCCTTTCTTTCCCTTTATATACTTTTTGATAAAATATTTCGATATTTGACACTGATGATTAGAGAAAAGAAAACTTAATTTAACATCTTATTCATATAACAAATAATATGCTTCCCATTTCCACCCTTTAATTTCAACTGGTACTTTTCCACAATTTTTTTTTTTTTTTTTTTTTTTTTTTTTTTTTTTTTTTTTTTTTTGGAACCTTCCTATTCATTGGGCATATCTTTGCTGGACACCGTCGGAATTGCTGTCTTCTGATGTTCAAGAAGTTGATCTTGTCAGTGTCTGGTAAAATAATCCATCAGTTTCCTCCCAGTGCAGGTATGGCGTTTTATGCCAGTATTACCAGTTTCGGTTTATAATCATGGAGAACAGTAGTCATTTGTAGCATTGGTGACGAAGTTGTCGTAGCGTTTTCAGTGAAAATAACCGGAGATTATCGATTCATTATTCCGGATGTCACCAATAGAACACTTTTTTTTATTTATGGTTTTACTCCTCGAGATCATTAGATGCGGGAAGGGATTGGGGATAAGGATCAGGAAAGGAATCGACCATAGCCTTTTGAAGGAACCATCCCAGAATGCACCTGGAGTGATTTCGGTAAACCATGGAACACCGAAATCTGGATGGCTTAACGGAGATTAGAACCCATGTCCACCCGAATGCGAGGCCAGAGCGTTACCACTCATCCCGGCAGAATGACTGAAGACACAAACTAATATATTGGTGAAAATCAGTGGTCACCTATTTCAACTATACCGTGAACACTGCGAACTGACTGCTGGAAGTCGTGACAAATGGTTATCTGGAAGATCCTACTGAAGTGCTCCAAAATGTGATTGTTTCTGGCAACATCTGTTTGGTTATACCTAACCAATTTCATGGTTATTACCAGTGATTTCTTTTTGGACTCACAAATGAATATTACAACTTTCCAACAGTCTAGAACATGTTGAGAGATTATTTAGGTCGAAGTGTATTCATATTCACTTGGCGGTCGCTTATCTCAGTCGGGAGAACTACTGGCTGCCGGACAGCATTCTGTCCAGACAAAGGACTTTTTTTCTCGAAGATGAACGTCCGAAAAGAGATCTTTCAAGGCCTGCTGTCGAATGAGTATGCCGAGGAAATTCCTTGAGGAGACGTGTCTGAGTAGTGGCATTGACTATTTCCGTACAAATCTTTAGTGGCGAGGACGTCAAATAAATATGTATTCCTCCGCAAATCCACTCTATTCTTTTACCATACGTGGATATAAACTTACATTCTGCCCTTTACTTTATTTTTCTGTGTTACCGACTGTATGAATTTTACTTCATTAGTGTGGACTTCCAAACTCGCTTACATAATCTAGTGGGGAATGTGTGTATTGCCATCTGCATGTGAACTGTGTATAAAGGAGTTTGCTGTATGATAAATGTTCGTTTGATGTGTGATTATGGTATGTTTTCAGAATCTGGGAACCGTCCCAGCATTCAACTAGATGATTACAGAAAACCGCAACACCGCAATCAGGTCAAACTAATGGATAATATTAACGTAATGACATAAAATTTATCCCGTTGTAGGATTAATGCACCGGTTTATTCTTTTCTCCATAATAATCTCGGTTCTAGTTTACAAAACCTAAAATCAGTTACGATTACCATCTCAATGGGTGTTAAACGACTACAGGATATAGAATTATTTCGTTCCTTACTACTAATTTTTTGAATGGCACTAGACATTGCTATTATGATGCACCCTCATGGAACACCGGTGTTAGTCTCTGAAATGCTGGTATTTAGGCTATTAGAGCTTGCTTATTGGACTGTAACCAAGCTTATTATTTTAGTAAACATTAATCTTACTTATAATGGAATATGTAATAATCTAAGCAGAACTATTAAACCAAAACCACTAGAATTCAAACAGCAATTTAGTGAAGCGCGAAGTTTAATTGAAATCTGGATACAGAAATATTACCTTTACATGCAGCCTACTATGTACTAAAGTGGTGACAGTGTTAACGAACAGAATAGCAACAAAGCACTTCTTAATCAGAACTGGAGAATGACACTTTAATTCATATAGAACATATTTGTTTTTTATTTTTTTTTACTTCGGGCTTCATACATCGTCGATGGCAGTCTGAATAGGGGGAGGATATGGCAAGGAATAGTAAGGCATTCGGCCATGATATTCTGAAGAGCTATCGCGGCATACGTCTGGAATGATTTCCTGAAACCATGGAAAACCAAAATCTGGATGGCCGCACACGGATATGAACCAGCGTCCACCCAAATGCAAAGCTGGAACGTTACCGCTCACCCAGGAGGCTCGGTCTTGTAATGATCAAATCAAATAGAATTTCTGAATAGAGTAATAGAAGTGAGAGCATGGATGACCAGTGCCATCTTTAACGACAGTGTCATGTACACGTACACCTTATTTGCTTAACTGATATGCCTGCAGGCAGCTGTAACGTTGGAACGTTGCTTTAAATACAGAACACCGTTGAAACGCTTGGTAAATAAATGATTTTGCGGTCGCTTCTGTTCGGGTCAGCTTGTTTGCTTTTATTGTTTACAACCTATCGTATCCACTGCCATTATTTATTCTCTGTAGGTTAAAATAATAGATAGACCTTGACCGTACATTCCAAAGTACTCAGTCAGAAGTTGTGACCTAAACTTGGGCATAAATAATCTGCGGAATAAACAATAAATTTCATCTTCATCTTTTCCTTGGACTTAAAAATTTTGTATCAAAATTTTTTTAAACCGGAAGTCATCTATTTTCGCGCGTCTGATCAGCGTAGTGCTTTTCATTTCAGATGAGGAGATCTACTCTTACACAAGATGACACAATACTTTTACTGGGGCTTCTAGTTTATTGTGTTATACAGGGTGTCCACAAATGAATATCGGGGTTTTAATGCTTTATAAGATTTATTACATTATCCTTACAGTTATAAATTATATGTCAAATGAAAGAGCAACTCAAACAGTTTTATATACAAGCTTACAAGTGTTCTATGTGGGCACCATTTGTCACACGGCACACATCAAGTCTGTAGCCGAGTTCTTCCCAAACGTTGAGCAGTGTGTCTTCAGTAAATGTTGCAACAGCTGCTTCAATCCTCTGTCGTAATTCAAGGAGGTCGGCTGGTAACGGAGGCACATACACACGATCCTTGATGAAACCCCAAAGGTAGAAATCGCATGGCGTTAGGTCAGGTGAACGTGGAGGCCACGCATAGCAAGCTCTGTCATTGGGCCCCTTGCGGCCAATCCAGCGGTCGGGTACAGTTACGTTCAACCAACCGCGTACTTCGTTATGCTAGTGAGGTGGCGCACCATCTTGCTGGAAAATGAAGTTCTCTGGTTCATATTGTTCCAACTGAGGGAAGAGCCATTGCTCTAGTGTATCCAGGTAAGAAATACCAGTTACAGTCGGTTCATAAAAAAAGAAAGGTCCGTAAACTTTCCGCCGGGATACGGCACAAAAAACATTGATTTTAGGGGAGTCTCGTTGCACTTGTACGATCTCTTGAGGATTTTCTGAGCCCCAGATCCGCACATTATGAGTGTTAACATGTCCACTGAGGTGAAAGGTCGATTCATCACTGAAGACAACATGATGTAGAAAATCTTCATCGTCACGTAACAACATTTCGTTAGCGAATTTGGCACGTAAACCATGGTCTGCAGGCTTTAGAGCCTGTAACAACTGTAAACGGTAAGGACGTAGTTGCAAGCGTTTCCTTAAAACTTTCCAAACAGTCGACTTAGAAATTTCTAATTCGCGACTAGCCTTCCGAACAGATTTCTTTGGGCTACGAGTGAACGACTCTCTCACTCGCTCAACAGTCTCTTCGCTAACTCTTGGTCGTCCCGTGCTCTTCCCTTTACAAAGGCAGCCTGTATCTTCAAACTGATGATACCATCTACGGATGTTATTGTCACTTGGAGGATCACGCCCGAACTTAATGCGGAACGCACGCTGCACAGTAACTACAGATTCAGTCTTTGCAAACTGTAAAACACAAAACGCTTTCTCTTCACTAGTCGCCATCTTTGCTACTACCGCATTCTAGCGGATCGCAGCGGAAACATTTCACGCACATGCGCACTAGTGCCAACGAACAAAACTGAGTTGCTCTTTCATTTGACATATCATCTATAACTGTAAGGATAATGTAATAAATCTTATAAAGCATTAAAACCCCGATATTCATTTGTGGACACCCTGTATATCATTACCCGTAATCTCGTTTAGTTATTAAATGAAAAGCTTATATGTATACTGAAATTAAAAAAAAAATTCGTCACGTGTGCTCACATAAATTGAATAACATTAATGAGTAGCCAAGTTACTAAGTAATTAAAGATACGCAGTCCAGGCATGTCGAACATGCGGCTCTTTGCAAGCTCACCTGCGGCCAATACAAAGAATATTGTAATTTGATTAGTTAATGGCCAAAATTGCAGTTTTTATAATTTAAACACGGTTAAAGTGAGTAGTTCGCAGATAAATGGGATGCTTTTCCTTACTCAGAATGTATTTTTGCATTTGGAAATAGTCTCAACTTTGAATCGATTCCAGAAACACAAAAGAAATAACTATGCAGTTGAAAATAGACATGGTGCTAATTGCTAATAATTTTTGTTAAATGATTTCAATTAACTGTCGTGTTTGGCCCTCATGACAGAAAAAATGTGACCCACATGACCCTCGGGGGATCTCTCTTTGGCATGCCTGTTGTATTCAACAATTTTAACAGAATTCAAAGAGCGTATGTTTATCTTTGACGTAGTGTTATCTTTGATGCCCATATATTCAATTTTTGAATTGATTATAGTTTATTGCTCTGTCACCGTTCAGCGGAGTCGTATGTTTTTAGTTATATTCTAAGCTTTCAGACTGCTTAAACATCATCCAAATCTCTCCGACAGTAGGTGTTTTCGTAATGCGTAGACAAAGAAAAGCCACGGAAACGGCTCCTAGAAGATAATTGTGCAATTCCAGTAAGCCGTTTGCACTGCCATTGCGAGTAAAACTCCAGATTTGCTAACCTCGAAGTTTTAGAAATAGTCACCCCCACTATATGATTTGAACAGTTGCAGCAGACCTTAAATTAGATGATTCATGTACTAAAAGCTCATCTTTTTTCCTAAATTCCAAACTTTTATTTGGCTTTGTTACACCACTAAGAAGGCGTATATAGTCACAAAAAATATTTTTTCCCTTTTTTTTTGTGGCTTAACGCCTCATCGTGGTCATTAGAGGCAAAAGGAATGTGGGAAAGACACGGGAAGGAATTCGTCTGTGTCCTTATGAAGGAACCACCCCTGGAGTGATTACGGGAAACCATGAATAACCGAAATCTGGTTGGTTGGAAGGGGATTCGAACTCATATCCTCCCAAATGCGAGCCGAGAACATTATCGCTCATCCACCAGTCCCAGGGACAGTAATTTAGAAGTGTTGTAGAATAAGAGGCTGGTATGCGTCGAAAATAAAGCAGTATGAACACTGGAAAATTGTAGAATATTCCAAGACTTTAAAAGTAAAACTTGTAAAATATTCTACACAGTTTTGTGAAGCCTCCATTCTTTTAAAAACAAATATCTTATTAAAAATTTTTATAGTCTTTGGCTTTTGCCAGTTTTGACCAGCTTGAAATAGAGCATTACTTCACACACACAAAAATTATGAACACATTTAATACACTGTTTTCACGTCATTGTAAACATAATTTTGCATCAAACTTATTCAGGCACTGTTAATACATTATATATTCATAATTTAAAAATAAAAACTGATTGTATAGTACCAAATACATTACAAACATGTATAATACGTTATTTAGCAATCATTAAAACCATAACTTAGTAGCAATCACTCCCAACCACTCGTACTACATTATTTAGCAACAATTAAAAACAAAATTTTGCAGCAACCATATTTAAGAACTTGTAAAAATATTATATATCTATTAAGAAAAAGAAAGGTCACATTATTAGGTATCAAACAAATTACAAACATTTTTAATACATGGTAACAGATTTGAAGATGGTGGTGATACAGTGATGTTCTGCAGTTTACTCCAGTTTGATTCGTGTTTAATCTTGTAAACGACTGTAAATAAGTAACTGTAGTTAATGCAGGCTGTTAAAAATTTTTGCACAGAGTGAGTGGTAACGGTTTTGGCCTCGCATTCGGGAGGACGCGGGTTTGAATCCCCGTCCAACCATCCGGATTTGGATTATCCATGGTTTCCCCAAATCATTCCAAGCGAATTTCGGAATGGTTCATCCAAAAGGAGCAATGCCGAATTCTTCCCGTTTCTTGCTTCCTTTTAGTTCCCGCCTCTAACGACCTTGACGTCGACGGGAGTAAAGCCAGAACCTACGAGATCCCGTGATTTTCTGTTTGTGTTAGTTTGAATTGACCAGTTGTTCACGGTAAGGTCAACGAAAGCAAATAACGCCTTCACTTGCTTCCAGAAACAAGAACGAGGGACGTCTGCTGAATCTCTCGTACACTGTGTTGATAATTCACACTGCGAATTACCTGGCTATATTTCTCTAGTCTCGCAATTTTCTGAGCAGACAGCAAGTGTAGCGTGACAGACTTTTTTGTGGCGTTTGCTTTTCAAGGCACGCTTGTATAGAATTAGGTAAAATTAACCACGGCTGTCCACTCTTCTTTTTTGGCAAGCTCTCCAACACGCTTACATCAGTTCTAAACTGGCATTGTGGGAGGAAGCTAGCGTTGCTTCTTTACAAGAAGCGCGTTGTAGTCCTGTGTTCAGAGACCAATTTTCAGCCTATAAATTCAGACTTTTATTTGGTCCTGAGGGCATAAAAAAATACGCAGTTTACTCGTATAGGACTAGCATAGGAAAAGAGTTTTGAATAGCAATAGCTGGACAGCACTCACAATTCATGCAGTGCGGTGAATTTGTTTTTCGCGAATCACTTACAGAAATCAAATTGATCACAGTTGTTCTTTCATAATATTTATTTCAAATAGAGTAAATAATTTTCTGTTTTCTTTTATTCAGTTTATTTTTGATCAGTGTGTTCGAATGCAGCAAATTATTGTTGAGGCTTAAGAGGTTGTGAATTTTGTTTTTAATTGCGATTTAGTTAACAACAACCACACGCCTATAATGTATGTTTCTAATATTCTGAAAACCGAACATCAACCTGAAAAATATAACATTTCAGTGCAGTACTGTCATTAGTGTGGTAGTGTCTGTGGCCAGAAGTGTTTCACGCAATTAAACCCAAATTATCATAATTTCTGCTGATAAATTTTATGAGGATAATTTATTTCTGGGAAGTCTCGTTGAATACAAGAGTCACAACAAACCTGATGGAAAGATTTGTAGCTAAAAATATGCATTCTGGAGGAACATAGAAAATATGGGCCTCCTCACCAAAACAGTAGAGCAGATTAATATAACAAAATTTGGTTACAATTCCTATGCTGCAATGCATACTGTCGTACGATCAGATGAAAAGGCTATATATAAACTGTCAACAATTTTCAATGCGGTTAGATATAATCCTCAAAAATACTTTTTTTATGTGCATTTGTGATCAAAAAGTTGAAATTAGTGACGAACTGTGAGTTGAAAACATTTCTTGATTGCTTATTCTTTTTTTAGGGCAAACCAGATGGCTGATTAAAAGTTAAATGTACAAGTGTTTATTTTATATCATCTAAAGTTCCTTGGGTCTTGTCAGCTAATAATACTACTCGCCTGATAATCGTTGTAATAATGATACAAAGAAAGCTTTGTTCTTACTCCGTTGAGCGTCACTCTTTATTTTAGTTCCATTATTCGGTAAAACAAACCATATGTTGGAATGGATGTGATAGACTGTCATGCTAAATACGGAACGTCAGTTTTAATCGCTCCGCTAACCTGAATGCACGATGAGAATGTCGTAAATCTGAGATGTGTCCACGAATTCCCCAACTAAATCCGGCCATGTATCTGTCGGGACCCATGCCAATAGGATTCCACGTTCTCGTGACCATGGTACATTAGGAGGCAGTTGTTTGTGCTTAACACATTCAGGTTGGGTAGCAAACTCCTTTCCACTGGTCTCCAATGCCTTACGGTGTTATGGATTACGCCGCTAGAGCAATTGTTCGGTTCTAATCAAGTCTATTATTTTACTCCCTACTGGGTAGTCATTATTCCATTCATAAGAATGCAATGCATTCTGAATTAAGAGCAATTTCAATATGAAATAGTATTGTTATTATACACTGAAATGACAAAAGTCATGTGGAACCTACTAATTAAGAGTGGAACCAGCTTTGATACGGCAAAGTGCAGAAACACAACATGACACTGAGTCAATAAATCGTCGGAAGTCCTCTGAAGAACAAATTAGTCATGGGTCGTCCATAGATATCCATAATTGCGAAAGTGTTGCCGATGCAGGTCATTGTGTACGAACTGAACATCTGGTCATGTATCAGATAGGTTCGTTTGGATTCATGTCTGGCATCATTTCCATGAAGAACTCCGCACTTGTCTGCTAGCGCCATTAAAGAGCCACGAAAAAAAACCTATTGTTGTGTGATTCCTGGTCAGGTCATACAGATCGTACCCTTCTAGATGCAACTTTTACAAACAAAGATGTTATACTGAAGATATTGCCACTGAAAACAACAAAATATTGGCATCCCCTTCAGTGGCGTAGCTAGATCAACAAGGGTGCCGGTGAAAAAATTTATTTTGGGCCCTTTTTTTTGCTTTGTGTTGCTGGTAGGGGCCCCCTGAGCTGAGGCTGTGGGCCCCTTAGTTGTGCTTGGGGCCCCTGAGTTGTGCTCGGGGCCCCCTGAGCAGTGGTTGGGGCCCCCTGGGTAGTTTTTGGGGGCCCCTGAGCAACGAGGGTGCTCCCTGTGTCTCAGGGGCCCCCTTAAACGACGGTAGAGCTAAAAAAAATTGTCGCCAGTTTGCTGTGAAGGCCCGTGGGCCCTCTGAACTGCGCTTGGGGGCCCCCTGAGCGTAGGGGCCCCGGTGCACCGCACCGCCTAGCCCCATAGTAGCTTCGCCCCTGAACCCCTTGATGTTTACTTCTTTCGGCAATATAAGTCTATATCAGAAAGATTACTGATTTTGTAATACTACAAGGGGCCAAACCACAAGCGAAGATACATGATCGTTAATTCATGGTGAAACTTCACTCTGTGCTTTACAATCTTTGCTGCACCTATGTATAATTCCTATGTTGCAATATGCTTGGCGAAAGTCAGGTTATGACATTGACATACTAACATCATCAGTGTTGCTTTTGATATTGGACTGCGTGGATGCGAAAGTGATTTGGAATGTGATTATGTGGCTTTAGTGATGTTTGCACATTGTTCTCTTCCATTTTGTTTTAACCACTTCATCGAAATCCCGCATCTGCACTTTTGAGGACTAATATAAGAACTACCAGGTGTGTGGTACTGCATTATATGCGTGTTAAGTACTTTAAGCAGAGAGTTTTTGCACTGTTGATTGAAAATATAATGATACACTGAAGTCATTGAATTACGTATAGTTTCCTTCATATGGTATCGATATCGTGTTACTTTGTTTCTCTCCATTAAAATGATACTTGAGGTAGAATGCAACGTTTTGCATTAAAATGACACAAACCACAGTTATGTTTACGATCGCCTGTTATTCTATGCATGTTTTCTTGCGGTTCAGATTGTTCGAGGTCAAAGGTGTCCCTTGTGAGTCTTATTCTTCGATGTGTTGTTAACTGTCTGTCAACACTGACACCTCGATGCGGACGTCTTTGGTCTCGGTCATCCAGTGGCTGACTACTGCGTTGAACACAGTGGGAGGTAATGCCGGAAATTATATATTCACGGCACACTATTGACATTGTGGCTCCAGTAATGCTGGATTCCCGTACAATTTCCGAAATGGGAAGTCCCATGCATTTAGCGCCAACTATCATTCCACATTTAGAGTCTGTTAATTCACGTCGCGCAGCCATAATTACGTCAGTAAACCTTTCACACGACTCACAAGGGTACAAATGAAAACCCTGTTATTGCACGGCAATTTATATGTTTGTTTGACAGTGCTACCACCATCTACATATTTTCCTCTTTTTATCCATGACTTTTACGCTTCAGCATATATCAAGCATGGTGAGCGGCAATGTTCTGGTATTGCGTACGGGAGAACGTAGAATCGGATCTCCTTTCGGCGATCCAGTTTTTGGTATTACATTGTTTACCATAATTACTCCAGGGGAATGCCGGGATGATTATGTTAAATGACAATCGCTGAATTCCTTCCCGTTCTTTGCCCTAATCCTCTACCACCCCTAAAGATCACGCTGTTTAAGAAGCGTAAAGCCAAAAGAAACAAATATTACTATACGGCAAATTAAAAGCAAAATAAAATATCTTCTTTTTTTCTTTACTTGGGCTTTACGCCTCGTCAAAGGCTAAGGTCATTAGAGGCGGGATGGGATTGGGGACAAGGAACGGGAAGGAATTTGGCTATGGCCTTTTTGAAGGAAGCATACCGTCATTCACCTGGAGTGATTTGGAGAAACCATGGAAACTCAAAATCTGGATTCCCGGACGGGGATTCGAACCCGCTTCCTCCCGAATGCGAGGCCAGAACGTTAACTGTTCACCCACCACACTCGAATTTCTTCTGGTTTTGTTTGCAGCTTACAAGCGTTTCTAGTATTTGTTGTTTATGAATAGGATATGGTCGATATTCGGGACAAATCCAGAGTTCGTAGCTAACAGGTTTTTTTTAGATATTTCTGGTTAAAAAATTGGTTGAAAATTCCGTAGGCCGCTGACGTGTTTATTTTCCGGAGAAAAATATCTTCTTAGCCTTCTTCTCGGCAAGCTATTACCGTCATGTTCGGTACCCCTTTGTATAAAAAAAACCCCACAATCCTAAGGTTGTTTGAACATCCTGAAAGAGGCATACTATGCCATTGTGTCAGAGGTAGGACAGCCAGTTCCTTTCATCTGGGAACTACGGTTTAACATGGAATCCGAAACACGGAACGATCTGGCTTAGTCCATTTGATCAAACACAACTCTTAAAAATTTCTGTGCTCACCAGGATTTGAACTCGAGATGGGAGCTGCGAACTTTTTAAAGCAAGCACTTTTTTTTTTTACTTATGATTTTACGTCTCGTCGACGTCGAGGACATTAGAGGCGGGATTGGATTCGGGACAAGGAAGGAACCATCCCGGCATTAGCCTGGAGGGATTTGGGAAACCCTTAAAACATCTAAATTTGGATGTCAAAACCGGGAATCGTATCGGCGTCCTCCGGAATGAGAGGCCGGAGCGCTAACCTCTCAAACACCACGCTTGGTGCCACTGAGTTGCCAGAGCCCTCTGTAGCACGATTTGAAATACTATACTTGGTTTTAGGTGAACGCAACATATAAGATTTGCAAATCTTATATATATATAAAAATAGACGTGTTTTTTCCTATATTTCACTTTTCAGCCACCACTACCTTGCACAGATCACTGATGTTTGTTGGTGGAAGTAGCATGGAGTTTCCTGTCGTGCACAACGTTGGCCGAATGCCGATAGCTGTAGGGATGTGGGAGATATAATGATTAAAGTTGGTCAGTGCAGGGCGTTTTCTTATTTCGACCAAAAATTCGTATCTCCGTATACTTCTCTTTCCTGCCACAACTACATAGCATAGACCTTTGGTATTTGTGTGTGGTAGTAGAATCGTCTTTCCTGTCGTGCACTATGGTTGTTAGATGTCGGTAGCTATGGGGGTGTGGGAGATATGGGGGTTGAAAGTGGTCGACCTGTGGCAATTTCATACTTCTGCCAAAGACAAAAGTGTCATGGTGTATCACTTTTCAGCGAAAACTATAGATCACAGATAACTGGTGTTTGTGTGTAGTAGTAGCACAGAGTCACCTTTCGATCACAACAGCGGCCGATTTTCAGAAATTGTGGTACTGTGGTAGATATAGTGGTTGTAAGTGGCCGACCAAGGATATTTTCGTATTTCGACTGTCTCCGCATATGTCACTTTTCTGCCACAACTACATAGCATAGAGCATTGGTGTTTGTGTTTGGTAGTAGAATAGTATCTTATGTAGTGCACTATGGTTGTTAGATGTCGGTAGCTATGGGGGTGTGGGAGATATGGGGGTTGAAAGTGATCGACCTGTGGCATTTTCATACTTCTGCCAAAGACAAAAGTGTCATGGTGTATCACTTTTCAGCGAAAACTATAGATCACAGATAACTGGCGTTTGTGTGTAGTAGTAGCACAGAGTCACCTTTCGATCACAACAGCGGCCGATTTTCAGAAACTGTGGTACTGTGGTAGATATGGTGGTTGTAAGTGGCCGACCAAGGATATTTTCGTATTTCGAACTGTCTCCAGCATATGTCACTTTTCTGCCACAACTACATAGCATAGAGCATTGGTGTTTGTGTTTGGTAGTAGAATCGTATCTCATGTAGTGCACTATGGTTGTTAGATGTCGGTAGCTATGGGGGTGTGGGAGATATGGGGGTTGAAAGTGATCGACCTGTGGTATTTTCATACTTCTGCCAAAGACAAAAGTGTCATGGTGTATCACTTTTCAGCGAAAACTATAGATCACAGATAACTGGTGTTTGTGTGTAGTAGTAGCACAGAGTCACCTTTCGATCACAACAGCGGCCGATTTTCAGAAACTGTGGTACTGTGGTAGATATGGTGGTTGTAAGTGGCCGACCAAGGATATTTTCGTATTTCGACTGTCTCCGCATATGTCACTTTTCTGCCACAACTACATAGCATAGAGCATTGGTGTTTGTGTTTGGTAGTAGAATCGTATCTCATGTAGTGCACTATGGTTGTTAGATGTCGGTAAGCTATGGGGGTGTGGGAGATATGGGGGTTGAAAGTGATCGACCTGTGGCATTTTCATACTTCTGCCAAAGACAAAAGTGTCATGGTGTATCACTTTTCAGCGAAAACTATAGATCACAGATAACTGGCGTTTGTGTGTAGTAGTAGCACAGAGTCACCTTTCGGATCACAATAGCGGCCGAATTTCAGAAACTGTGTTACTGTGGTAGATATGGTGGTTGTAAGTGGCCGACCAAGGATATTTTTCGTATTTCGACTGTCTCCGCATATGTCACTTTTCTGCCACAACTACATAGCATAGAGCATTGGTGTTTGTGTTTGGTAGTAGAATCGTATCTCATGTAGTGCACTATGGTTGTTAGATGTCGGTAGCTATGGGGGTGTGGGAGATATGGGGGTTGAAAGTGTTCGACCTGTGGCAATTTCATACTTCTGCCAAAGACAAAAGTGTCACGGTGTATTACTTTTCAGCGAAAACTATAGATCACAGATAACTGGCGTTTGTGTGTAGTAGTAGCACAGCGTCACCTTTCGATCACAACAGCGGCCGATTTTCAGAAACTGTGGTAGTGTGGTAGATATGGTGATTGTAAGTGGCCGACCAAGGATATTTTCGTATTTCGACTGTCTCCGCATATGTCACTTTTCTGCCACAACTACATAGCATAGAGCATTGCTGTTTGTTTTTCGTAGTAGAATCGTATCTCATGTAGTGCACTATGGTTGTTAGATGTCGGTAGCTATGGGGGTGTGGGAGAAATGGGGGATAAAATGGTCGACCTGCGGCAATTTCATATTTCTGCCAAAGACGCATGTGTCACGTTGTATCACTTTTAAGTGAAAACTATCAATCACAGATTACCGGCGTTTTTGTGTGGTAGTAACACAGAGTCACCCATCGATCACAACGTTGGTTCGAAATTCGGTAACTGTGGGAGTGTGTGAGATATGGTGTTCGAAATTGGTCGATCATGAATATTTTCGTATTTCATCCAAAGACTTGTGTGTATCCGTAAATTTTACTTTGCTGCCGGAACTACATAGCGCAGAAGACTGGTATTTGTGTGTGGTAATAGTATCGAGTTTCCCATCGTGCATTATGGTGGTTAGATGTCTACAGCTGTCAATATGAATACTTTACAATCACGAACGAAGTTGTGGGTACCAGCTATTATATTATAAATGTGGAAGTAAGTTTCTGTCTTTTTGTTACGTTTTGACGACTAAATGGCTATATCAATATTGATGGAATTTAACAATGAAATAGTGTAGGAAGGACACAGGACATTTTTTCGGCATGAATAACAGTTTTAGTCACGAAATTTTAAGAACTTATCGAATGATGAAAGACAGTCAGATTCGTGTGTTAGTCTGTAATGTTACGTTGGTTGCTCAGTCACGCAATCTGTTAGTGTTTGATTTATTAATAAATTTCGATAAGAAACAAAACTTATTATTTAGTATAGAAGTCAATTTGCTCTGCACTGTACTATTCATTTGTGTCTGTATAAAAGTTTCTGGCACCAATTTGTCTTCCTTTTTGACATTCCTTACGGACGTAAACCTGGCCTAAGGTGCAGGTCTAGAAGACAATGTGCTGCTATTAGATTATAAGATTCAGATGCTCATGTTGAATAAAGAAGAAAAAACCAAGCTGAAATAAAGCTGCCATCAGTTAACCCCCCCCCCCCCCCCACACACACACACACACACACACATCCCCGCACCTTCGCTTATTTTTCTGTTTTTAAATATGTTGTAAATTGATTCTCTTCATGAGACAGATTAGATGATAGGATGATATAATGATGGCTTTCCATCATATTATGTCGACTCGGTGTTGTTTGGGACAAATCTTACGTTACTAACAGTTTTCTATATCCAATTCTGGAATTGAAACTCCAAGTCCACGCGTACGAAGTCGCGGGTAACAGCTAGTTTGAAATATAAAACTTGTATTGTCTACAAGCTAGAGGTTGTGGTGGACAGAGCAAGACACCAAAGCGACAACTATTTTTGCTTATGGCTTTATGCCTCGTCGACGTCGAGGTCATTAGAGGCTTAAGAGGATTGGAGACAAGGAATGGAAAGGAAATCGGCCATGGCGTCTTCTAGGAACCATTCCGGCAATAGCCTGACTGATTTCTGGTAACCATGAAAAACGAAAACCTGGAAAGAAAGTCGGGGATTCGATCCGCTTCATCCCGAATACCACGCTCGATTGTTAAAATAGGGATCTGTTTCCTTTCAGGTAAAAACTAACTTATTCCACAACCCGAAGGTTGGTTGGATCCTCCAGACGGAGGCATACTAAGCCATCGTGTCAGAGGGAGGACGACCAGTTCCTTTCCTCTGGGACCTACAGTTTATCGTGGAATCCGAACCACGGAGCGTTCTGGCGTAGCTCATATGATGAAACACAATTCTAAAAAATTCCTGTGCCTACCGGGATTTGAACCCGGGACCGAAGCAGCGAACTTTCCCAAAGTAAGCGCTTTATCCACTGAGCTACCAGTACAGAAACTTAAAAAGGCAAAATAATGTATCAAGAAATTAACTATCAAGAGACCAAATGTCACTGAAAAATCGTTGTCCTCTGACGAACCTGATGCTAGGTGTTGTAGTAGATTTTTTTTTGGCAAGTTCTTTCCACAATTTTGATCAATTTTGGAAAATCTAGAATTCGAACTAGATTCGTTGAACTCTTAGATACACATAGGTTATGTACAGTACAACTCCCCGCAATTCAAGTCAACGTGTTTTGGAATTTGAATAACATAACTAATACCATTTTATCGTAATATCATCCACAAATTTTCAGCGACTACTTCATACATATTTCTGAGAGATAAGGTTGATTCTTAACAGGATGGCAGTATCTTCGGAAGAAGGCGAATTATATTTTTGCTCAGTTCGAAAGATTGATGATCGGTCGTAAAGAGAACCGCCGGTTTAAAGGCGTCTTGTAAGATAAACTCTGAGAGCGGGAATGCGGGGAACGTGCGTCGGGCCGGGCAGTTTGCGGCCGCTGAGTTGGCAGCAGTGTCGGGCGGCTGCTGCAGAAATAGAAAACCGCACGGGCAGAGCGTCGCGTGGGGCAGCGTCGCATCTGTACTCCAAACAACGCAGAGTGGCAAGGGTAGGCCTCTAACAATACACACGCTCTTCACCTTACGTCGGAAATATCGTTTCCGTGGGTTACGTCAAAACTAAAGCGATCGCATTTATGTGTTCTCCTATTCAGTATAGTTGTTTCTGATCTTCGATGGTTCTCATATTATCCTCACTGGTATATACAGTGCTAAAACCAGCCCATTGGCTTAGGTCGTTGCGCTACGCCTACGTTGTCCGGAACCTGTCTTGTGTTCAACTGATTTTAGCTGCGGTGGTACAAGAAATTTTCACTGTCGGGCCTTGACCATCAGTAAAGAGTAGTAGTACACGATTCATAAATATTATAATGTGTACCAAAATCCCTCGCTGAGTCCCAGGCATCTCACCACGTGTAGTGGATGAGCGGTAAGGCTCTGGCCTCCCATTCGGGAGGACGCGGGCTCGATTCCGGCTATCCAGATTTGGGTTTTCTACTGTTTCCACAAATCACTACAGGCGAATGCCGAGGTGGTTCCTTCAAAAGGCTATGGCCGAATTACTTTCCGTTCATTGCCCTTATTCTTCCCTTTCCCTCCTTAATGACCTCTACGTTGACGGTGCATAAAGCCATAAGCAAGCAAAAAGCCAACCATCCCCGCAGTCCATGTGGGGTGTGGGATTCGACATTGTTGTTGCTGATTGGCCCATAGGATAGGGACGTTAAACACATCTTCCCTTTGTGTTTCACGGCAGAGTAGTAGGGGAAGGGCCGGCAATGAGTTTTAACCCCTCTCTCTTCCTTCCTCCTTCATCTCGATCACCGAACGTTGTGGATAAGCGGTTACTCTCTGGCATCGCATTCGGTTTCAAATCCTCGTCCGGTCTCCAAGATTTTGGTTTTTCGTAGCTGCCCGAAATCATTTCACGTGAAATAGTTTCTTCAAAAGACGTTCCCGCTCCTTGCCTCCAGTTCTTTCTCAACTCTAATGACCTCAACGTCGACGAAGCGTAAAGCTGTAAGAAAAAAGTTCATCTTAATCAACATAAATAAAACATTGGATTAGGAATGGTTACCTACATACATACAACAACACGCACAAAGAGGAAAGGAATTTCTACCGAACGTGGTGGATGAAACATAACACTCTGCCCTTGTATTCGGGAGGACGCTTGTTCCAATTCCCAGATTTGGGTTTTCCATGGTTATCCCAATGCCATGGCCGAATTCCAATTCCGTTACTTGCCCCATGCCTTTCCCGCCTCTAAAGACCTCGACTTTGACGAGGTGTAAAATCATTTTAAAAAAAGGGGAACCGTTGGTCCTACTTCTCCAGCAATGCCTAGTGCGGCTCCTCCCCGTTGTTTAACCAACCAATTGGTGTGACAACCCTACTGGTACATCCAGTACTCAATACTTACAAAAATAATTAAACTCTATCTTCCTGTTCTGTTCTTGCTTAATATTGGTTATATTGGGTTTTTTTTATTTTTTTTTTTATTTTTACAACAGCGTTTTAAAAGCGACACGAATAAATAAATAAATACTAAAATAATTTGTTTGAAATATCTGATTTCAGTTTAGGTTATAGCTTCATCGTTATTATTTCGTCACCGAATCACTGCGATATTTTTTCTTAAACAATCACGATAAAAGTTCTGCTCTGTGCGTTTTTAGTACCAACTATAATCGGTTCTATATGTTATACCACATTGTGAAGATAAATGTTTACAAAATTTTGTAAGTTACATATTTATGCCTACAGACTGGATTGTTACCCAAAGTTTCGTGGTTGAAGCATAGAGTTTTTCGATTCCAACCTCGAACGGTGATAATTTTCTTATAACGAGAGAAAAGGATAATACAGTTTACTTAATAAAGCAAACTGTTGATAACTAGTAAGTTGCTTGTTCGTCAGTCATATGTTGCGGCTATGCGTATTAGTTTGTTATGAACACAAACAATCAGTAGAAAGTGTTTACAGTAACTTTGACCATCCTTTAGAGAAAGATTACTTCCGGGATTTTTCCTAGAATTAAATTTCTAGGAGAGAGAAAAGATACACGTCACGCTTCTTATTAGAAAAGTCATGTGACAGCGATATTTATAATTATTTTGTACGCTACGTTTTTCTTCATAAAGATAAATTTGACAGCATACTAAAATAGTAACCTGTTCATAGTTAACTAACTTATTTAATTCACTTAAAGTGGCACCTGACTGAGGGACAATTATTAACTCATGAAGGATCTTATGGTTACATAGAGAGAAAGAATTTAATTTGAATTATACAGATTACGCAGAAAAAATCTATTCTACCGTGAGCGACGAAGACTTGAAACTCATTCTTTTGTAGATTCAAACTGCTTGTGGATAATAATGAGAGACCATTGTTTACCAATACTCACTGAATTCACACAGATCTGTTATGATGCGAAGTCGTCTCAGTTGTTTCAGTGGCCACTAGGTCATCTTGTGTTCCCGAAGAAAGGCGGCGTTGACAGTGTAGATAGCGAACAGCCATCCCTTGGAGTGTTTATGAATGGGCAGGCTGATGGATATATCGTGGCGAAGTGACCCAACGTGGTTCACGACAGTTGGGAAACTTCATGCGAATAAGCAAGACGAAAGGAGTTAACACGACCAACAAAGCCGAGTTATCACTATGTAGTACTTATACAATGAATAGAACAGCGTGGTAATTGCACTGCAATAAGTTTTGTTAGTACCCGACGTGTCCTCCGATGCTGGACGTCTAGAATTGCAGTCGCCAGAATGCACTCTCCAAATCCTTGGGGAAGGTGAATAGACCATAGGCGACCGCCTATCTACAAACAACAGGAAGCCCCCACACGCAAAAACTGTTTTGATGGGAGCGTGTAGATAGCGGTAAACACTCAGGTGATCCTCGCAGGTAATACGCCCGAGCGAACACACCAATTTACGAAGATTTACTGCCGGATATTGGCAGCAGTTGACCCAGGGGAATTAAAGAGACTAACTACTAAACGAAACTAGAAGGTCAGAGCCGACGGCGTGTGATCAACGTTCGATCTAATACAAACAAAGTGACCAATCTCTGTACAGATGGATGAGTGCGAGAGTGTTAGCCAATAAAAATCTTCATTTTAGAAAATGTGATTGCTGTTCTTGCAATTCTATTCAGGAAAACGCTACGATTAGTGGTTCTGAGTGGAATCTGGAGGGAAAGAGATTTCAACCATCATGGCGCGTAGTTATAATATGCCACAATATTAGACTTCAAGTGCTGATCATTTTGTAGCCACAATAGGTTGTGCAGGCTGACGACTATCAGATGAGTCGATGCGCTGCTGACGACATCTGCTGCAGTTGAAAACGGTACAGTGCTCATCCTTTGCTGTGTTTTGCAGAGCAAAATGGGGGGGGGGGATCTGGCGAAATCTCACTAAATATCACCAAGGATAGGGGTGGGGGGAGTGACAAAGTAATTCTCACGTCAACTTTTTATTTTAGACTGCCGCCCTTCGAAGGTCTCCAAAATTACGAGGCCTATTTCACGTTAGGGAGGGAGGGAGGGGGTGGGGTCCCACCAGATCTAACCATGGGGCCATGAGTGGGAGATCACATTTTTGAGAAAAAAAAATGCAAACGTAATTAATGGATGCCCCATTACCACTTAACAAACCACCAGTGTATCAGAGTGCGGTAAAACACCATCGCACTGGACTACTACTGTCTCAAAGATTACGCACTGGGAAACAGACTTACTAATGTAAGCCCTTTCTTTTTTTTTTTTTTGCGTACAGCTAGAATAGTTTCCGTTTTTAGATTTATGACAAGGGTTATGATATACTGACTGATCAGGTCAAATACGAACTTGACCTGTGTTTCACCATAAGGGTTCACTGTGCAAAATTTGAATAAAATTTCTTAAGCTTGAAGAATTTAAAATTGGGGAAAGTCGGGTATCCCCGGACGGCTGGTGGCCCCGGACATTAAAATTCTAACAAATCAAACCCGCTGCGTCAGTAAAACATTGTTGTAAATATTCACCCTGTAGCATGTAAACAAATGCAACTGAGCTGCTGCTTGGGGACCCAGTGAGTTCCACACTAGTGTCTGTTTTGTTCCTGGCAGAAGTTTTTCGTCACTCCTGTCAAAATTCGTTGGAGATAATTGAATATGATGAGTGAAATAAACGGACAGTAATGCGTGCTCGAAAAATCCAAAAGAGCGAGATTTTAACATTTTCACCATATAAAACATGTGGAAAGGACGTGCAAAACAGCAAAGGTAGGAAGCGAGAAAATGTAAAGGTAAAAGAAAAGTATTCAAAGTCTTTCTGAAGCAAATCAGGTAAAACAGACCAAATGCTTCGCACGTGGAGAAATTTTTGAAGAAGACTGGATTCAGTGATATGAAGCGAAAACAAGGGCCATAGATTCCTCACATATCGGTTATTATTGTGATTTTTGTCAGGAATAAAAAAATAAAAAAAATAACAACGATTACGCTACCATTTATTACTGTGTGTGCGGGGCTATCCGACTACTTTTAAGTTGCCTGGAAAATTAAGGCGAAAGTGTTTTCAATTTAATTCATTGAAAAAATTTATGACTACTAACTTCTAATTAATATGGCAGCAGAAGTTCCCCAGTTTAATTTTGAGATTAAAATAAAAACATAAAATGTGTTTCTTTTATTTTTATTTGCAATTAATTTAAAGTGTCCGGGGCTGCCCGAACATCCCCTATTAATAACGTATTAGTACGGACAGAGACAATCACGCCATAGTATAATTGTTTCAAAGGTCGTGATGCTAGACTCGAACTGGCTGAAATACAAACTTGACTTGTATTTGCAAAAATTGCTTCGAAATGCGTGTTCTTGGTTGAGGGAGACCAAACATTTATAATGTAATCTTTGGTCACTGTGTCCATAGAGGCCAGAGAACTTGCTACGAATTCCAGGTTGTAAAATAGCTAAGCAACTCCGAGGAAATGAATTGCCAGAACACTTGTTTAGGAAAAATTTCTTAAGTTTTACTTTAAATAACCTAATAACTCATGTATCATGTATAGCGAACACGAACAAAGACCACTAACAAAAGTTCAGTAAAATGTGTAAAAACCAAATAACTTGATCAAGCAGCAATATTAGCAGAAGTTTTAATTAAACTGAAATTTATCTTAGGCGAGAATGACAAACGGCATTCGCTGTTGCAGCAGAGACAATGAGTAATTTAAGTTTTGTTTTGTTTTGCTTTCATTAGCGATATGTTACTGAAAAGTAGTTCTACCTCTTTTCAGCAGTAAAGTGTTTCCATATTTTTTCCAGAGTGACATGCGAATAATATAACAATGTTAATATCTCTGGTTGCTACTTATTTGCGAACGAAGGCCGGTGTATGACTTAACCGTTTTCCAGCCAATAACTGTTGAGGTGAGTGAGTAAGTGAGCTTAGGAAATTAATGTATAGATCATACAGAACTCGAATTACACGGATTTCTCAAACAAATGGAGACACTTCTGCTTATACATTGGAGTAGTGTTCGAAATAGGATGCGTGTGATCATGGTGATTTATCTGTTTTGTGTAAATTGAAAAAGAGCACATTCTGTAGTTCTGGAAGGACGTACAGTTAGAATATGTACCACCGAGAAGTCAGACACGAGACATCTTGTCAAAAAGAGCACTTTAGTCCGATCACCCCAGCCACAAACCACAAACCAGATTGGCATTAGGATAATAGATTTAAAAACCAGAAAATTAAAATGGTCAACGCAGTTCTAGGCCTAAGAATAATTTTAATCTGTATTTGTTTAAATTGTTCTTGGATTGGAAGTTAAAAGTGAGGAAGATTTCATATGGTTGAACTGTCAGAATCGAAGTTCTTTTGAAATTTTATGCGTTCCTTTCGGAGATTTTTGCAGGTATCACAGTGGTACAGGTATCTCTGAAATTTCATAACGAACATATGTCACATCAATTATGCCTTGTTCTAGTCTAACTTCCGGCGTTTCTTTCCGTATCCCACGTGAAGTTTGCCGCTAAAATTTTCGAATGTAATGACTGGAAATTCCGTGAATATTGATTCTCTTTAGATGTTTTGCATGGAAGGTTTTCGGCACTGACTCCAAGTTACTGCAATCTTACATGCGCCAGTGAAACTTAAGTTTGCAGTAATTGAATTTCAATCTCATTGACAGCAGAATACAATGCTGGTGCAGGCACAAGTGTTTCGGAGCACACTCTGTCGTCGATCGCCGCCTATCCCGCTTTACAAAGCGGGCAAGCCTCCGTCCACAAACAACAGGCCCGTAATTTAAGGGAATTGCGTGGCCTGTGCGTATAAATCTGTTGCCAGACAACTCCGGAATCCTAACAAGGGCTTTCCGAGTCGATGCCACGCCGGATCGCTGCTGCATTGCGCTCCAAAGATGGACCAACACACTAATAAGCAGGTGGTCATTGTGGTTGGCTGATCAGTGTATTTATGAGATTTGTTCTATATGTGATTTTTTCTACGCTGGGGCCGACAATTGCTGGACAAAACGAGATGTCGACACAAGGTTCAAGTGTATTTACTTTATTACGTGTAGATACAATCCAACATAACCGAATACATTAGCCAAGTAGTCAACACTGAATTCGCATTAGTTTTTCAAGGGCCCAATCAATACTTGACTTAGAGCCTCGTCTCTTCGTTTCTACTCTTCATCAACTGTCACTGCTGCCCTAGGGGCCACCCTTATTTATGGACCTCGGTGATAGACAAACTGACAGGAAGCTGGCCCCTACCTGGTAGTGGCCGTGGTGGCGCCACTCCTTCTAGCGCATGGAGTACTTATTTCTGCCTGGTGTGCCTGCGCTGGTATGGCTGTAGAGCTGCGGCACAAGTCGAAAGAAGTATACTATTTGTAATCTCCCTCGATAACGTATTCCAATCCCTCTCTATCTTTCCAACAGATGATTGCTTTGCGAGTCCCTTATTCCCGAAACTGTGTGATAATTTACGTACTGAGTGAAAATGGTATATAATACGTTTGGTGCTGAAGGCTACGTATAAAGCATATGTGTCACAAGTTTATAATTTGTTTTGGACGATGTACCAAATGCAATATTAATATTGAAAGTGGTGGCAAACATTCTTGTACCTACAACAGATAACAGTGGCGACCTTGTTCTGTGACACCATCGGAACAATGGGCGATATGTCTGCGGTCGCACGGTCACCCACTTGTGCCAAAGTGGGAGCCAATTCCTTCTTGTGACCAGAAGCGCCAGCTCATTCCTCAACACCTGCAGCAGGTCAGGGAATGTTGGCAAACGATTGCAAATTCGTGACGTATAAAACGCTAGACGCAAGTTAGACATAATCTTTTTTATTATTTTTTACAAATTTCATTCCTCCCAGGTAAAGCCTGGGAGGTGGGCTGCTGAAGGATCCTTTTCAGCCGACTAGCCTAAAGGGAGGGAGGGGGGATGGAAGTCGGCCGTGGCCTTGTAGGAAACCATCCCACATTCGACTAAATTGACTGAGGAAAACCACGGAAAACCTCAGTCAGGATGGCCGAACCGGATTTAATCCCGGTCTTCCCGAATGATAGGTAGGATGGGGAATTCGCCGTACTTCTATCTCGGTGTGACAATCATTTACTTGTCTGTGGCAATAATATTATAACGTTACGGCATTCCCAGCTGCGTGTTTACTTAGTCAATGAGAGCATTAGATGCGAATTCATCTTTATTTTCCGTCCTCCTGTGTTCTACTAGTCACCAACTACCACCATGTACTACTGTACATTAATTAAAAATTAACAGCACAACAGTTTTTATTTTATGTTATGATGAAAAATAAATTTACAGATGTAATAAGTTAATAATATTTGTTTGTATAGCGGAAACCATCAAAGTTTGCTTGAAATTTCTTGTTTAATATTTTCCCGACGGCATCTCCATCTATCGTGAACGTCGAGAAATTTCTTAGACATCGTCGTCTATCAACTAATGAGTACTAAATCACTATACTGAGAGACAAAAGAGATATTTCCAGAAGGAGAGTGGATGATTATTATATGGTGTACCCAAGTATGAATTGTTTTTTGTTGCATTGTGTTTGTACTCGTTAGACCTATATCTAAGCATTAATTGCGTATATATGAAACTTTTGTGTTGTTGAAATGAACTCTAGAACTGTCAGTTAGATGCCCCTGCGGTTACGCCACCGTGCAGTACAGAAACAAAAGTCGCTGTGCAAAGGGAGCGTGCACAAACTACGTGGCTCGGGACAGGGGGGGGGGAGGGGTTGGCTGGAAGGCTACGCTGAGCTATGTGGGGGGAGGGTGGGGTTCCGAGCCAGGCCACGTAGCTTTCCTTTCATAACATTTTTCACAGTTAAAATGAGGAACAGAACTCACAATAGCATCTGAATATTTATTTCCCTCAGTTAATTATCTCCGTATGTAATTTACAATAGTCCGCCAAGAGAAGACAGTACAAAATGTCCTCTGGAATCAAAATGGAAAAAAGCTACGTGCTACGTGGGGGGGGGGGGGGGGTAGAGGTAAAAGCCATGTAGGGCTACATGGAGGGGGGGGGAGTTCACAGGAGTCCAAAATAGAGCTACGTGGTTTATGCACGCTCCCAAAACAAAAAATTTTAGTTTTAAAACTGAAAACACTCTTTTGTAGCAATGTGAACTAAGAAGTTAAAAATAATCTCTAAAGATATTGTTCAACAATTCAGAATAAGGTTGAAATAAGAATAGTCACTGTCCAAAAAATTTATTTTAATCTAAAAAAGTCGTGAGAAGCTAGGAATGACTTGTCTTATATTTTTGCTCACGTAGACGAAAGGTCATTGAGAAAAGTTAGAAGAGAGTACCCTACGCCTTATTTTATATTAAATTTAATTTTTATTGTCATTTTAATCTTATACAAAAAAATTAAGTTATACCGAATTGTGGGACATCCTATCGCTGTTGAACAAAATCTTTATTTTTAAAGATTCATGCTAAGCTTTTTATTTAAAATCGCTACAAAAGTGTGTTTTTAGTTTTTAATCTATAATTTTATTTTTAAATTTTTAGTTCTGATTGATATAAAAGCGTGTTTCTTACTGTTTACTTTTCATCGTCAATCTTATATTTCTTTGTGTTGTATTTTTATCTTTTATTACTCGTATTATTGCTCGTGAGTAATGGACAGTTAAAAGGCCAATCTTACCAGAGGTCCAACAGCAGGGTAAACGGAGAAGACTACTGTTCCATAACAGTACGAACAATCTAAAAACGAATACTTACTGTTTAAAATCGGCTTAAATAACAGCGGACACTATCGTAGCTGCTAGCATCAAGTATAGTTAAGTGAGTATACGCAAAACGTTGCACAACAAAACCACTTTTCTGTCGAAGTAATTACGGACGATACCAGGACATCAGTTGTGAAATTACTGTATTGCTGTCGGTTCTTAATACATCCGCAAAATATAAAAATATTCAGACGTTTGAAAGTGAGAGGTTAAATTAAATGCGTATGGCGTTGTCGTCCGGCAAATCTCCGAAGGGTCGTGCCGCCAATTAACAAAGATTTTTTACTTAAAAAATAATACAGTAATTTTTTTATAAAAGAGCCTGTTAAAAATCAAATAGCACGAGTGAATTTTGGTTCATTTCGGCAATTTAAATTCCATATCTAGTATAAGAATTGCTAAACTATCGCGATTGAACAGAGTCAAAGAATATCTTTAAATGGGGTTAATAAAGGAGAAAGTAAAAATTCGTTTTCACAATTTGCAATAAACAGATTAGAAAGATCAGTGGCTCCATTAGTTTCAGTTGTGTCATGCACTGCCATTTGTGACAACGCTAATTAATTTTTTTTGTCATTTTCTGTTAACTCTGGAGAGCTAACTTCAACGATAATGTATGTAAGTGTGGCTAAAGTCGTTTACTTTGGCATATAGGTATGTAGAATTCCTCAGAATCATGATTTAATCTATTATGGAAAATTTTCTAAAAGCCGCGTACTGTCTCGCTCTTGAATGTAACAGATAAACCAGTTAACACTTACACGGAACCACATGCTACCACTTCCCGTAATACTACAATCTGACACAGAAGTTATTGAGGACACAGAGAGAGTGCCAGACGAAATTGCGTACATGTGAGCCAACACTCTGCATTCTCTCTCGGAGTTGGCTCGGTGTCTGACCTATCTGACACCTGCTCCTCATGTCGGGGCAACAAGAAATTGATTTCTTCACAATTTGTCGCTATTGATACCAATAGCAGGATGCATCACTGAACTGGGAAACCAACCCGTATTGAACAAAGTAAAAATTTTTACACCGAGAACCAAACCAGCTAACTCCGTATCAAATACCATGCTCAGTCACTGCATCTTACGACTTCAGTGGGTATAAATGGAACTAACTCTTTCTCTATCTAACTCTGGCAGTAGTGATGCTTGACATCCATCACAGCTATTGAGGAAAGGAGCTTCTCTACCATCCTACAAAGAATGAATAAACTGTAGAGAGGTATGTGTTGTGTTTTTCGTAGTGACAGGTTTCTGCGGTATGAAGGAAGTTTGTGGCGAGCAGATGCGAGGTATATTTTACAGCATGTGACGAGTGTGAGAATCTACAACAGCTGCATGCTTGAAGATAACAGCGCTGTCAGCAACTGTTCCTTCCACATAACAGGAACCTTGAACATACATAGACCGGTAGACACAAATACAAGCACTCGTCTCTTGCAGTTTAAGCCTTCAGTATTTCAAAATACCTTGACTGGGTTTAAGAAAAGTCTGTGTTAGCTAATCGCTGATTTGCAGGTTCAAGTTGATGTAACTTTCATGGATTTTGAAAAACCTTTTTTTTTTAATTTAATTTAATTGCAATGGACCACACGCTCCGGTGGCAATTTCCCTACACACCCAACTTCCTCCTATCCTTCACCCACCTACATTTGCCCTCTACAAATTTTATCTTTAAATTCTTTCAAAGTTTTCGGTAAATTATTCATCATTTCTCTTGGTAACTCATTCCAATCCCTGACACCCTTACCTAAAAAAGAGAATCTTCCCACACCCTTGTGCCTGAAATCGAGTACCAGCTTGTGGTCATGGTCATCTTTTCCCTTCCATGCACTACTTTTCATACCTATTGCAATATCTTTCCATGCCTCATCGCCAGTATATGCCCTGTATACTCCCATGATCCTCCTCATCCTCCTCCTGTCTTGCAATGAATCCCATTCCAGCTCCTTTATCATATCCGTCACTGATTGCATTCTGCGATAATTTCCAGAAACAAATCTAGCAGCCGTTTTTTGCACTCTCTCCAACTCCTGTATTTGATATTCAAAATGTGGGTCCCATACTACACTACCATATTCGAGCAATGGTCTGACCAAAGTTTTGTAACCCAATTCCTTTACTTCTCTCGTGCATCCTCTCATCACTCTCTCCAACAAGTGCAGGATTTTGAAACCTTTTCCTACCACCTGTCCAATGTGTTCTGCCCAGTTAAGCTTGTTATCAAATTTAATGCCAAGATATTTACATTTCAAGTCTTCAGCAAGCAATTCTTTCCCCACCTTATATTCATAATTAACCTTTTTCTTTGTATCTATTTAGATGATTCTTCTTTGCATTTATCTTCATCCCATGTTTACCAACCCAACTAGATATCCTGTCCAGATCACCCTGCAAACTGTTTACAGTCCTCTATCGTTTTGATTCCTTTTATACAGCATTATGTGATCTATAAACAATATATTTTCAGATAGTAAACAATCAACACAATTATTCATTAGAATAATGAATAGCAATGGTCCCAATACACTACCCTGTGGCACTCCCATTTTTACTTCCACTTCCTTTGATACCGCATTTCCTACCCTAACTTTCTGTTTTCTACCTTTTAAAAATTCTTCTACCCAGCAAATCACTTTCTCATCCACTCCAATAGTTTTTACCTTATTTACTACCATTTTGTGGCTTACTCTGTCAATTTGGCCTCCCTTTTCCATTTCATCTGAAATATCTTGCATATATCCCACCAACTGTCGAATCCGTATCACACAACGTCCTTACGTCCTTGGTACAAAAGCGTGTTCCTTACTGTTTGCTTTCTCATCGTCAATCTTATTTTCCTTTGTGTTGTAGTTTTATCTTTTATTATTATTGCTCGTGAATAATGGACAGTTAGAATGTCAATCCTACCAGAGGTTCAACATCAGGTATTCAAATGTACGATGTATCCTATCAGATTTGTGAATGGTTACGAGATTTTCTAAGTGGTCGGTCGCAGTATATAGTTGTGGAATGTGGACAGTGAAGTCTCTCCTAATCTAGATGTTTCTTCAGGCGTTCCTCAAGGAAGTTTAATAGAACCAAATATTTTATTAATTTTTATTTTAATGATCTTGGAGATAACGTTAACAGCACTCTGTGATTGTTCTCTGATGATGCAGTTATCTGAAAGGAAATTTGGTGATCTGACGATTGCTTATAAATTCATCACGATCTGGATATTATTTCAAAATGGTGCTATGAATGGCAACTAATACTAAATTGCAAAAAGTGCAAGGCAATGTGCATAATTAACAAAAAGTATCCGTTTGTTCACGAATACGAAGTAAATAGTTCAGTTATTGACAAATCCCTGAAGGATTTGGGTGTAATTGTACGAAGCAACATGATAATTGGAGATACACATAACATCCGTCTTGGGTTAAGCTAATTATACGCAGACTGCCATTCATAAATCGTGTTTTGAAGAACTGTAATACTTATAAAAAGCAGATAGCGTACAAAACTCTCGAGCGTGCACGTTTGAATTATTGTTGTAGAATTGGGTTCCGTATCGCAAGGGATTGATCGACACGGTAGAAAAAATACAGAAAGAGCCGTTCCATTCGTGACTGCTTGTCACAATCCTTACGAGAGCGTCACAGAATTGATTCATAGATTGGGTTGGGATTGTCTGGAAGACAGACGACGTAGATCTCGTTTGAATTAATAGACGAACATGAGAATATTTCCTTTCGTTTACGATGCCGTACTCATGCTTGTTTTTATTTTATTTAAGCGAGTTGAAACAAAGCACCCTCTGCCACCCACAACATTTGTAAATTACAGAGTATGGCTGTTACGTTGAGTTATAACAGTATACTGACTGTATCTGCACTTTATAAGAAGTATTTTGGAAATCATAAAAAATTGTTCGGCGAGTCTAAAATGAAATATTACTGTTTGTTGAGTAGATGTTTGAACAGTAGCTAAGTTAACAAGGGCCCAGGTGCAAAAAAATAATGTGGCCTTCTTTTTTTTTAAGCAATACCAAGTCTTGTGAAATTTTCTGGAAAGTGTCCCGTGATTCCTGAGGATTCACCGCCTTGCCCTATTATAGCTACGCCACTGTATTTGAATAACAATTACTTCGGCAAAAGAAAATTTCTTTCACTCGGGCAAGAAGACGCTTGTATGTCTTTCATGATCTGTTGCGCAACAATTCTGACCACGTGAAATACTATCCATGGACTAAAGCTTTAAATAATAAAAACTTTTACTGTTTATTAATTACCATTTATTGACACTTTCGGCAAACACTGCCACCATCATCGTTCCCTAAAAATATTCCAGTGATATCAACAAATTCGAAAACAGCGACTTAAATACCTTACTAACAAAATTTCCTATCGCTGCGGTAGAATATTTCCTGGGTTTGGTTTACAAAATTCTTAATTAGCCAACAATATAACTCAACGATGCAATTGATTTTTCTCTTTTCTTTGACTGACAATAAACGCTGCTCCCTAATTTCGTCTTTCTCAGAGACGTTGCTTCATTCCTTCTTAACAGTCGTTTTAATAATTCTTTCTTAACAGACGTGATAAAGTGACACCTCATAACGGTTTAAGCTTTGTCGAAACCGTCTATCGGTTTGACTTACAAATCTCTTCTTAGTTCGCTGATATTATTACTCATCGTTGGTCTTAATAATCATCGTGTGATAAAGCAACACCTCACACGATTTAAACCGTGTACGTATTCTTACCACGCATAAAAACTGCTGCAAAAACCACAAGGACGGCAGTACCCCCGCAGTAAAAAATTTCTCACCGACTCCTGACCTGATTCTTGGGTCTAATGTATCCTTTCGCAGAGATGCGTATTATAGTTGCACCAGTATCTCAAAGTTTTCAGCAAACACCGCCTCCCATCATCTCCAAACAATGGAGTCGGCAGCACAATTCACCACTATGTCTCACTCATGGTGCAACATTTCTGAATCTTCTATATATTGCAACAGATAAGGTAAAATCAAAAAATAACCCATGTTCATAATGCCTTGATATCTAATGCAATGTTTAGGTCATACTGAGCGGAAAATAAACCGGATGATCGTTCAGTGTTCCCGAGAAACAGAAGAGCGAAATTGGACACTGTGCAGCGTGTCAATTGATGGATCCCTGAAAACTGGATTACTTAAAACTGACTCTAGATTGATTCAAACAACTTGGAATTACTGGTTTTTGTTATTAAATGCATTGATATTTCACATCTCTTGTGGAAGCGAGAAACATTTCACTGATTATATTTTGCATGTAATCTGCCCTGTAAAAACATACCG
This sequence comes from Vandiemenella viatica, assembly GCA_031002005.1. Taxonomy (NCBI): domain Eukaryota; kingdom Metazoa; phylum Arthropoda; class Insecta; order Orthoptera; family Morabidae; genus Vandiemenella; species Vandiemenella viatica. The sequence goes on along the minus strand of JARYHS010012519.1, from coordinate 107,345,901 downwards.
CAACAGCAGACGGTATCAATTTCGGATCTTCTTTTTCGGGTGCCTTAATGTGTGTATTGTTTCTAGTTTTTTTTTTGTTTGATAACATTTATAGTTACTAATCAATCAAAACAAAATTTTATATTAATGTACATGAAAGGGATGTTGGTTAGCATTTTCTTGATACACGAGGGAATCCTATAATTCACTTAAAAAACAGCCAGCTAAATTTTAAGTTATAGTTTTCTGCCATATGTTATGCAGGTACATACATAAGCCACCGGAAATCATTAAAAGTGATTAAAAATACCATCAACATTTAGCAGTTCGACTGTGATCCCTTAAGAGGTATCTTCATTTCTGAGAAATTCCGTTTTAATTACGGTTTTCAAGCGGTATATAACTTTAACAGACCGACGCTATGAGGTCCGATAGTTGCAGATTGTTGAGTGTGATTTACCTTCTTCGCACTCATGTCTTACTGTAAACACCGATGCATTACAAGAGATCTAATTGGTACCAGTTATTGATCTAACATAGGGTTACCAGAATTTTTTCTCCAAATCCGGGGACGCTTCAAAAATTTTTCACCAAAATCCGGGGACGCTTTCGGCATTTGTCCTAATTACGCGTTGTACTTTTATAAGTTATATAATTAAAGGTTGGGTTGACTTAAAAGCCACATATTGTGTGTTTTTTTAAATGAGGATCACAGACAGCCATGTTGCACACAGCAAGGAGACTTGATTTTCCAAAGCTGTTGTATCAAAGACGCAGTATCCCTGCAATTTTTGTTTATTCCTAGGCACGTGGAAGGAAAGAAGTGCGCTTCATATCTCTTGCTTTAAACGAATGCAAACCAGGGCTTTTAAAGATCTCTTGCTTAGTTAAAAAAAAAATCTGAGGACAACAGTAAAAATCCGGGGACATTGCGGGGACGAAATCTGTCCGGGGACAGAGAGCTAAATACGGGGCCTGTTCCGGCAAACGGGGTCGTCTGGTAACCCTAATCTAACACTATCAAAGGCTTTTTTAATTTTTTGTCGTATCGACGTCTAGGTTGTTGAGAACATTATAATCCGCCGGAGGATAGCAATTGTTGCCACCAATCTGTTAATCGTAAAATATTTATCTAATAATGATTTTCGTTAAATAGTCGGTTCACTGGGCGGCAGATTTGAAACCGGGCAATTTGTAATGTACGTCCCTGTGTTGGTTGTGACGGCTATTTAACACGATTTGTCCAAACAATCCGACAATAAAACAAGTACACAAGTACTCATAAGTAGCACCGATTGTTTAGTGTAAGAGTATTTATTCTTCCAGTTCGTTTCATAACGCATAATTTATGTTGAACGTTTCAAACGTTTAGATATCGAAAGCCCAAGCTTCCTAAAACAGTGAAGGAAAGCTGCATTATTAGCAAAAAAACATTTCCGTTGTTTCTATGAGGTTCTTTATATACAGTAACAATTCTTGTGTCAGTTGAAGAGCTTCCATAACATTGTGATTGATGGACATACAAAACCACCAGATCTCTTGATGTGCTATTCTTCTTAAGTTCCATGTACGATTACTCCACTCGTTATTCATGCACATGGAAGAAACAGTACTGCTAAATTCCTATGATCTTACATTTGATAAGGAAATATCTCCCTGCTGCCATTTAGCAACTCTTTAATCATTGGACTGAAATTCTGGTATCGTTGGGATCAAATCCAAGTTCTGATACCTGGAGCGCTGATTTCAGAAAGTGATTTCATTATCTCTGTTATTTTTAATTGAAAATCACCCAACAATTTGTTTAAATTCGTTTAAGCCAGTGCGATCTATACTTTGAAGTTATGACCTGTACTTATGTTGGCGCTGTATAAATACCGGCAGTATATTTGCGGTTTTTAGAAAGATTCCCATAATCATTGAGGAAAATACGTTTCATTAACAGAGTGCATAAAACACTTTGGCATAAAGTTAACATGGATAGTATTTTTTTATGGCTTTACGCCTCGTCAAGGTGATAAGAGGGAGGAGGCGCTGGGGGCAAGGAATGGGAAGGTATTCGACCATGGCCATTTGAAGTAACAATCCGGGCGTTCGCCTGGAGTGATTTTGTGAAACCATGGAAAACATGGATCGTAGGCAGTCGGCGAAACCTTAGAATGAATGGTTCTTAATGACGTAGGTGATTAAGAGGAATAAGAAAAACTAATCGTCGATGTAGCATAAAGCACAAGGTAGTTAGATTCCTCCAAATCTGTCTCACTGTTCCATGACCAGACGCGTTCTCTTTGCTTGGCGAGCCCGTAAATATCGGAGGAATGAGTTGGCATATATGAGGCCAAGGCCACTAGATTTATGTTCTCGAGACAAACCGTGCATATGGCTTTGTAGTCTGGCTCTCTCTTCAAGTAGGCGTAACCATTCGAGCTGTTTTTAGCTACGCGACTAATCAGACGTGGGCTATTAGTTTGGCAACCAACCTGCTGGTCTTTAGTGACTCGAGCCATGTGAGTTCGACTTGACTTGGGTGTACTGAGGTCTGTTTCACTACACGTATGCGACATTGTGTCGAGAAGATTATTAACGCTTTACTTATTGGTATAAAAGTGAAAATAAACTAATCTATACTATTATAAATACGCAAACGTGCTGTGTCTGACCGTCCCCTTTGTCCATCAGCATGAAAAAACTACCGTATCAATTTCCTAAGGGGATGTCACGGTTTTAAATCTGCGGTGTATCTCATGGACTCTTCGTGAGCACAGAAAAGAACAAGAAATGGTAATCTGTTCTACTGAGATCACATAGCGCCACAAATCACACTGCATTTCAGATGAACATTCCTATACGGCAGCGGTCGGCAACGCGCGGCCCGCGGGCCGCATGCGGCCCGTGACCTCTTTATTTGCGGCCCGTGTCCGTCTTATAAAAATCATATCGAAAGTCCATATTATAAAATAATAAAATATAGATGCACAAAAAAGTTAACGCGATCTAACAGAGCAGAATAAGTGCGAGCGGGAAAGATTCCCCCACTCTCCTAAGATTCAAACAGTAGGTCAGCGTTGACAATAATCTTCTCTCGCTGGCCCGCCGTCCGTCCACGCTGGCTGTGTCATTGAGTGAAACAAGTTATTTCATGTGTGCACGCCACCCCCGCGACCCTGTACCTACGATATAGTTATTGTTATGTGACCTACGAGTACCTACTATTTTGTTTACACTTCGGCAAGTGTGAGATATTGATAGTACATACAATTAAATAGCGAAATTAAGTGACATGTTTTCAATACGGATTTTATTCTTACAGCGTGTATTTGGCATTGTTGGTTATAAGTTTTACTGATGGCTACAAAAAAGAGGAAGTTAATTGAAGAAAATAGAGTGTTTAACTGTGCATGGACAGATTTATACTTTTTTATTAATTGTAATGGAAAGCCGCTATGCTTAATATGTCAAAAAACCCTTGCAATACAAAAAGAATATAGCGTCAAACGTCACTATGACACCGAACATAAAGCAAAATTTGTGTGCCTAGTTGGTGATTCCCAGAAAAACAAAATCAAATCACTCAAATCTTCATTCAAGAACCAAGTGTTTTTAAAGCGCAAATTCAAAGTAACGAGTCAAATATACGTGCGATTTTAAGGGTGGCGGAAACACTTGCCAAGTCTGGGTGACTGTTTACCGACAGCGAATTAATAAAAAAATGTGCCTTAACTATGGCTGAAGAGGTATGACCAGATCAAAAAAAGAAATTTGAAAATATAAGCTTATCTGCCAGGACTTGTACCCGGCGCACTGAAGATTTGGGCGCTAATTTATGCGAAAAACTTCGGGAAAAAGCATAACAACTTGAATGGTTCTCCTTAGCTACCGATGAAAGTAATGATGTGTCAGATACTGCCCAGCTTCTATTATTTGTTCTTGGAATTGATAAGTACTTCAACGTGTGTGAGGAACTTTAACAGTTATGTAGTTTGAAGGGAACGACTATGGGGGAAGATTTGATTTGTCTCTTAGAACAGGCAATGACGTAAATGCAATTAGCGCCCGAAAAAATGGCAAGTCTAACAACTGACAGAGGTAGAAACATGAGTGGGCAAAACAAGGGCCTGGTGGGTAGAATTAAAACAAAATTGGCAGAGATAGTATGTGAAGTCCCGTTATTTTTTCATTGTATTATCCACCAAGAAGCGTTATGTTGCAAAGTCGTTTCATGGAGAAAAGTAATGGACATCGTGATATCCATTGTACACTATATCAGAAATAATGGGTTGACACGTCGTAAATTCCGAGGCTCAATGGAGGCAGATCATCAAGATGTCCTTTATTATTCAGAAGTAAGATGGTTCAGTAGAGGTGCAGTACTGAAAAGATTTTTCGATATCAAAAAAGAAATCAACACTTCTATGAATCAGAAAGGTAAATCTGTTCCAGAGCTAACAGACCCTCAATGGTTAATAGATCTTGGATTTTCGACAGATTTAACTCATGAAGTAAATACACTGAATATCAAGCTTCAAGGGAAAAACAAACTAATATGTGATATGCATACAGACGTAAAGGCGTTCCAAACTAAAAACCGGCTCTTGATAAAACATATTGATGAAAAAAAGTTAGATCACTTCACGAATTGTCTTAAGGCTGTCAAGGAAGCTGGTAATGATTTTAATTGGGATGATGAGAAAATGAATGACATTTTAATGGAGTTACAAGTTCAATTCAATTTCGAGAAGGTTTCGAACAAACTGAAGATTTTTGCTAATACTTTTTCATGTGATATTGAGGATGTACCCAGTAATTTTCAAATGAATGGAACTTCAATCCAATGAGAGTCTAAAAAATGCCTTTTACGAGATGAATAATTTGGTCAAATTTTATGTTAGCTTGCCGTCTGATTTTGTCGAATGAGAAAGTTTGCTCAGCAGGTTATTTCAATTTTTGGAAGCACTTATTTATGCGAGCAAACTTTTTCAATCGTCAATTATCGAAAAAATAAATACGTTTCTCGTCTCACAGATGAGCATTTGAGAGATATTTCAACTTCTAACATGAAAGCTGACATATAAAAAATAGCCAGTCAAATGCAACCTCAAACGTCACACTGAATTTAGTATGTAAGATCAATTTTGTAATTTTTCTTCATTTGTATCCTCATTTGTATTAATAAAATCTGAAAACTGAGTTTTCGCATTTTTACTGTGTATGTACGGCCCCGCCTTTACTTTTTTTTGCCACCTTGTGGCCCATGACTGCTAAAAGGTTGCCGACCGTTGCTATACGGAATACCCACCAAAGATCACGATACAACACGAGCATTAAATCTTGAAATTTGTTACTATAGTTTTCTTTGACAACGTACGTTATTTCTTCGGTTTTCTGAAGTATAGTACATTATAACTGTAATATACGGAAAATGTTAACCAAACCACTACACCAAAAACTAACGCTCCAATAAGCGTAACGAAATTGTGGGATTTAATATACGGTAAAGGTTACAAAGACACTACATTAGAAACAGGAGAAATCACTACGTACTACAAGGTCCACGTGGCCGAAGCAGCGAGAAAATGCTCGTTCTAGACATAAGGGAGTGTCTATAAACCACGTAGCTCCATTTCGGCCTCCTGTGAACCCTCCTCCCCCTCACGTACCCCTACGTGGCTTTTGCCTCTGACCCCCCTCCCCCCTCCCCCCACGTAGCACGTAGCTTCTTTCCCTTTTGGTTCCAGAAGACATTTTGTACTGTTTTCTCCTGTCAGGCTATTGTAAATTACATTCGGAGATGTAATTAACTGAGGGAAATAAATATTCACATGCTTGTATGTTCTTTTCCTCATTTTAATTGTGAAAAATGTTATGAAAGGAAAGCTACGTAGCCTGCCTCAGAACCCCCCTCCCTCCCCCCACGTAGCCTAGCGTAGCCTTCTAGCTGATCCCTTCCCCCCCTCCCCCCACCCCCTGGACCAAGCCACTTAATTTGTGCACGCTCCCTAAGAGAAATGGCGGCAGAAAAGTGTTATCTCAGAACCAATGCAAACACGTTTTACGATAAATATAGTGTTGTAGATTCTGTCAAATAAAGAAATAACTTTGAAGCATTCAAATACTTACTAATGGAGTTGTAAATAACTTTGATTCCCTTTCCGAGAGGACAGATAGTGAATGAACGGGTCGTTATAGTATGCGTAAATAAAAGATAGTTATTTCTCCATGATTGCCAAAAGACTCTAGCCACCGATGAGAAATGAGTCACTGCGTTGGTAGTGTGGTAGGTCTTCACCTGAACAGAACACGGATTAATTTCATTGGCTTATTAGTGCATGCTGTGGAGAATTAGAACCAGCATGGTAGGTGACTGAGTTTCCATGTTCTGCGAGAAAAGACTGTACTTGAAGCCAGGAGACTGTCGAAAATATAATCTTACAAGAAAGCATCCTACGTCATGTGAAAACTGTCCATATATTTACGCTTGGAAAAGAAGTCCAATATTTAATTTTACCTATTAAAAAAAAAAAATCTTAAAATACAGGCCTTGCCATACGAATGTTATGGTGGAATTTCTGACTATCAGCATCTGAGTTTATAAATGCATCAGATGTAAGATTTATCACACCACGACACATATTATTTAGATATATCTTATGCTAACGTAGAGACAAAATCACTTTTTTATTAAAAGGGACGCTCTGACAAATCTGTATCGTATTTTATGTTTTTGTTTCTGGTATTTATTCGAGGAGTTTAATTCTGGGTTTTGGATTTCGTGGAGTATTAATTTTGAAAGTAGCGACATGTGCAAATTGACATAGAAATATGTCTAAATTAATTCTTATTTATAAAATGCAAGAAAGTCTTAGATATAGGCAATAGAATTCATGTGTAGGGAAACAAAACCGATTATCACATACTACAATTAAAGTATGATGCTCCAGAAGCTGATACGTATTTCGTACATTGTAGTAGGGTATATCACAGTTGAGTTCCGTTCTGGAATACGGCCGAAGAAAATCGTCAGAATCGCCTAATACCAGGGCGCGGTGCCATCCTTCAACCTTGGCTACGGAAGCCCTCTTACAAAATCTTAATGATCCAATCTAGAATCGAATCTGAAGCTTTCCGAATATAATACCAACGATAATTAGTGTTACATTACTGAAAAGCTGATTTAGTCTTGTTGGAAAAGTGATGTCGCCCCTTTCTCTAAATTAAGCGGTCTGAAAGTAAATCGCATGTGTATCCAAAAACTTTGTAGTTAGGGAACGTCCATAAACTACGTAGCTCAGTCTAAAAAATAAAAAAAAGGTGGAGAGGGGTTGGCTGGAAAGCTACCCTGCGCTACGTAGGGAGAGAGAAAGGTTTAAAGTATACTTATTCAGATTACACAATATTCCATGAAGTTATAATCAAGGTAGATCCGTCTGCGTTATGTCATACTGGTAAGACAAGTTCTGTTGTGCAACGACATCTTCGACATTGCTAATAATTGTCTAATTCTTCTCTTCTTGTCTCATTATTTTAGCCAGATGAAGTAGATAGTGCACATGCATTATGTTTGGAGTCACTATTCGGAATGTTTAAATTGTTGCTAAGTAAACGAATAATCTCCAGAAACTTGACTGGATACGTGGCGGGAGGTGATCATGATCAACTGGCATCTGAATATCGTGGTGTAAGCCTTGTTGTTGCTGCCAGCCGTGGCCATGTTAGGAGTTGGAGGCTTGGCCCACTGTGCCAAGTGCCGACGATATTTTGGTGCAACTTTTGATGGGCTCTTCGCCAGCAGGTCGTGCCATTGTCAAGTGGCTTGTCCGCCGACGCAACGGCTCATTAACAACACTCTCAGAGGCCACGTGTTTCGATCCTCTACTCTGTCCTGTGATCTAGGTTCGATTCTGGGTTATGTAGTTGGATTAGAACTGATCTTGCTCTGCAGATGATATGTTGGCCTTCCAAACAGTGACTTGGAATGCCTGCGAACTGTCTAAGTGTTTGTTGATGATCTTAGCTGTATATTTTGGCATCACGATGGATAGTAAACTCAACTGTGCAGGACACATTGGGCGGATGGTTGGATAACGTTTCAAAATACTTCATTTATTGGAGAGTGTAACGAGAAGTTGTACCAAGGAAGGGAGGGAAATGGGTTACAAAACCTTGGTCAGACCACTGCTTGAATATGGTGGAGTGCTGTGGTACCCACATTATGGATTTCAGATTCAGAAGTTGGAGGAGGTACAAACGAGAACAGCAGGATTTGTTTGCGGGAATTACCGCATAATGCAATCAGTAACTGATATAATGTGGGAGTTGAGTCGGGAGTCATTGGAATATATAGGGCGGGTGAAGAGAGTGTTTGGATTCTTCAAGGCTTATAATTGCGATAATGTATGGACGAATATTAGTAGAAGGGTTAGGAGATGTCCATGGAAGGGAAGAGAGGATCATAATCGTAAGATAGCACTTGAATTCAGGTGAAAGGGAGTGGGAAAATTTTCTTTTGTAGGTAAGAGAGAAATGGACTGGAATAAACGACCAAGGGAAATAATGGACAGTTTACCAAAAACACGGAAGGAATTTAAGGTTGAATCTGTAAAGGGCAAGGGTTAGGTGGGTGGTGAAAAAGCATGATATGGGAAGGTGGGGGTGGGGGTGTAGTGACATCGCCACGGGAGCGTATGTGCTCCGTCGCAATTGAAAATGAATTAAATACGATATGGCTAGATAGTGGGATGTTATTATCTCGCCTTTATTCGGAGACCGAGCGTAGTGGACGAGCGGTTAAGGTTCTGGCCCCGCATTCGGGAGGTCACCGGTTCGGATCCCCGTCCGGGAATCCAGTTTTGGGTTTTCCATGGTTCCCGAATCATTCCAGGCGAATGCTGGGTTGCTTTCTTCAAAAGGGCCATGGCCGAATCCCTTCCCGTTTCTTGTCCCAAGTACCATCCATCCTCTAATGGCCTTGACGTCGCCGAGGCGTAAAGCCATAAGAAAAAGAAAAATCTATTCGGAGAGATGAATAGTCAGAGCTCAGTTCAAACGTAAGGTTAACATTTCTCAGTCTGGCATAGAGATGACACTGCTTTTAAAGCATTTTTTTTCTGTTCGCATATCACAATAACTACGTCATGTGTCGACTTGATCTATGAAGTAGTATTCGATGAAATGGATAAACTAAAATATCGTTCTATTGTAAACTCTTCGATTTGTACGTTTTATCGAAATTCATCGAAAGTTGGTAATGATTAATAGGAGCATGCGCATTCATTTTCAACTGTGAAGGAACTGGCTACTGAATTTAAACGTGATCGTACATATCTTGAAGATGATCCACGTGAATTACGACCAGTAATTTTAATCAAAGATGAAAACTCTGAATGATCGTTGATTAAAGGTGTATAACATAACCAAAGCCATAAAAGTTATAAAACATTAGGTTTGGTACATGTTACTTCAATTATTAAATATGAAAATGAATTAAGGATGATAAGTGTCGCATTTTTTAAATGCTGACCAAAAATGTTTGGACCGTTTCAGAAAGGATCCTACCAATTTGTTACTATAGATGAGTCGCACACGCCAGAAACGAAACAGCGATCAAAATAATAGGTAGTAACCGATGCTTCTGTACAATAATGGTAAACTTAATTCCATCTGCCAATTTGGTCATTGTTAGTGCTTTCTGTGTAGGAAATGAGATTTTTTTTTTTAGTAAAACAATAATTGGCGAATACAACGCAAGCCTTATGGATCAGCTGCAAGAAAATTTGTGAGAAAATACCAAAACATGAAAATGTCTTCAGAAATGACCAGAAGAATTGCGAAGGAACCAATGTTCATGGATCTTTCAAGTCACTGCTACTTCAGTTATTCTAGTTCATTTTCTGCTGGCAGTTTCAACTTATGTGTAAGCCGTGATTCGCCATGACAGTTTCTTAAATGAGGCTGTAGGCTCAAAGTTTACATTAACTATTTATAAAAGTACGAATTTTTCTGGGGACGTTGACGAAGTAATAACAATTTTACTTCTGACGAATTCATTTAATTTGTGCAAAACACATTACACAGTACCTATAACTGAGAACATTTAAGATTCCAGTCTGTCTCCCAGCCAACAGGCCGCTTAGTCGGCTATCTTGCTGCCCTAAAGAAAGATATCCCCTTTTCCCTACCTATTGTTTCCTGTTGACTAAGATTATGCCACCAGATCTGACTATGCCATCATGGGTCCTGCCATATTAAAATATCAACTTCCACTCCTTAGAACCACTAAAAATTCCACTAAGGCTGCTATCAAGTTCGAGTTGTTAACTATGCAAGATCTCGTCGGGTCAATGACTCCTACTACACACTCGAGGCCTACGCAGGGACTCCGTCGTTAAGCTGTCGCCAGCCGCCTCACAGCTGGCTGAGCATGGCAACAATAGAGGTAGGCCAAGCCAGGTGCCTTACAAAGAAGCCTGTCTTACATCAACACACTGCTTTGACAAATTGTAAACTGAGGGATCTGAAGTACTAATTGTCTTCACCAGATTTGGCCCCTTGTTTCCAAATCTAATGAGACTGATGGCAGTAAGACGTTTTCAGTCAAATATAGAAATGATAGCTTCCTAAATCGCACTTCAGGTATGGGCAACATTCTTTGAAGAAATCCTTGGATAAAGTGCGTTGAATTAAAGGGGACTTGTCATATATTTATGTTGTCTTAGCTCGTATTTCTACTTATTTATTTCATAGTCGTAGTAAAGATATCTGTTTGATTATTTAATGTAATTACTTCTGAAGTTTTCTAGCTTCGCTAATAACCAATGAACTTATATGCTTTGATTCCTTTTTATTGATAATGTCATAACATCTTTAATCATCCGAAGTTATACAGGTTCTTTTCCGCGAGCAACTTTAAATTCAAAACGAACACGACAAGTTCTCACCAAGTTCGCCGATCCTGAGCTATCTTTCATCTGTTTATTCAAACGTTACCCTTAACTACCAATTTTCTCTAAGAGTAATTATTATAGTTATTCACCTCTGTTATACCACAGACTATGTGGAATAGAAAAGCATTTTTGAACTAAAAATCACACTCTTTCATACCATGTCGAAAACTTTACACTTTGCCCTCGTAATCGGCAGTTCCAAGGGAAATTCAGTTAAAGAGTTAGTTCACGACGCGACGTTTGTTATGTATAAACTTAATTACTTATATAATATTAATCTTATAGAAAACAGTAAAAAGCGTATACTGTTGCAGGAGCTCAGTCTGAGCAAGTTATAACCCCATCAGTTAACAGAGGCGGCTCAAGGTCACTCTGTTACAACCACTCCACTGCCCTTCCTACTACGTGCTAAGGAGAAAGAATGCCCGCTGACAAATTCGCTACAGCATGCATGGGTACAGCGGTCTGCTACAGGTGGTTTCCCACGACGCGTTTATTTGTCGGCCAGGCCGGTCCAGCAATCAACAGCGGCCCGTGGGAAGGGTTCCGCCTGTGCTGGCAGGGATGGCGCTCGTCTATCCATCGGTCTGTCGGTTAAGATCAAACACCCGGGTAGCTGAGACGACACTAGGTAACTGGGTGGGGAGGTGGCTGCGAGGTGGCGAGGGCTAGCCGGTGGCGCGTGCTGATTCGTACAGTTCGGCTGCATAACGCGGCCTACAAAACCACTCGCCGTGGGAAGCTAGCTTAAGAGGGGCAACGAGGGGCTGGCGAGGTGAGGACTGGGGCAAGGGAACATGACCCTGGTCCGCCGGTTGAAAGTGAACAGGCTATAGTGGATCCTTCACAATAGACTGTTATATTTTAAATTAATTAAACTGAGTTGCTAAGTGAATACGTTTAACGACTTCAGTTATTTTGGACGGGCTTTGCCAGTCTTTTCATTGGTACTGAGTCTAGTGTTTCTGATCTTCTCCTTTCGGTGATCGCTGAAGCCCATTATAACAGTCTCCGATACGGGCGTTTGCTGCCTCCGTGTTCCAATCTCGAACGTTGACAGACTGCTCGGACATAAAAGAATTTAACCGAATCCTTCTTCGTTGTGACCTGACTCCTATTAATCGAACCCTTCTTCTACAAGATTTTTTTGGTTGACCTCCAAACTGTACTCTTATTTTGAGGAGGATTTTTTCTACTAATTGTAAAAGAAGTTAATCCTACCATTTCTCGGATACTCCTTTTCTTCAGAAGTCCGTCGTGGTTTGCTGAATTCTAGCGACCTACTTACTTCCCACAGTGTTGGCTACTTGCTGAACTGTATTATGATACAGTGACTTGTTGACTTCTATCATTATCTGTTATTTTATTATGGCCACCGTCTTCTGCATTCGTTCTCACTTAAATAATAATTCCGTGCACGGTTTGTAACGCAGGACACAACATAATTTATTAGTTAAATATGCTTGCGACACATAGGACGTTTACCATGTCTGCTCTCGTTAAAGGAGCCTTTCATAAGAAAAGCTTCTTAGACTCCGAAACAGCCGGACCAAAAAATAAGTATACTGTCTTTAATTCAAAGGTGATACCATTTCATAAAACCGCGTTTGTCGATTTCCTCTTGGCAGTGTGCCTAGTTTTTTAATTATTGCTGGTTGCATTCGGCAGTATAGTCTCTGGCAGACGGTCTTTCAGCTCCAAAAATATCAGGCGTGAACAAACCCCCACTGCGCCTGTAGGCATTTCCGCTGTCCCTGATTCATATCGCATGTGCCGCCGATAGGGATATTTCATTACTTTAAAAAGCGTGGCTTCATTTGTTTAATTAACGATTATCTAAATCAAAAGTTTCTTATATCAGATATTCTTAGAAAAATCGGGATGTGGTTGCAGTTAGTTTTAGAAGTATGAGAATTCAGGACCTAAATTTTAGCTACTCTCTACGTAGTCATCCGGCTGTCAGGAATTTAAATCGTCAAATATTTCATCTATATATCCTACTATATAATTTCGTAAGCTCACGCATTCACTCACCTAGATAGCTATTGGCTGTAGAACGGTGTCACGTGTCAGCCTTCGCTCGCGAATTAACGGCGACCACAGATACCATTAGAAGAAATTCGTGGTTATGTCCACAATTTAATAGTAAGCTACCAAATTAATTGCCGTAATACATTTATTAAATTTGCTTTTCGTAGCGTTTCATAGTTTTAAAAGAATATCGATAAACTTAACGTCTGAAAAAACGTGGATCTGCTTTTCAGTAACATGTTGCTAATGAAAACAATTATAAAACACAAAAATTAAATTACGCATGGTCTCTGATGTAACCAAGAATGCCAATTGTCATTTCGGCTTAGGATAAATTTCAATTTAACCAAAACTTTCACTAATGTTGTTGCTTGACCAAAATTTATGCATTACAATTTATTTACTTTTTAGGTAATTTACTGACAACTTTCGTTAATGGTCTTTCTTCATGTTCGCTGAACGTGAGTTATTAGGTTATTTTAAGTGGAAATCAGACAAAATATGTTACCGAATCAACTATTCTGGCTATTCATTTCTTTGGAGTTGCTGAACTGTTTAATAATATGGAATGTGTATTAAGTCCTCTGGTCGTTACATGTATTATGACCAATGATTACGAATGTTTTCCCAGTCTCAATATAAAAACAACGTGATGCCTTCGAAGCAAACAGGAATTTTTTAGGGTTCAAATACAAGTCAAGATTGTAGTTAAGCAATTATACGATTGCGCTATCGTCCCTGTTCGTGTTTAATACTACCTCTATTAATGCTTTTGAGTTCTTCAAGCTTAGAGATTTTATTCACCCTGAAACACCGGACAAGTTTAAATTTGGTCAAATCAGGTCAACCTGTCATAATCTTTCATCCTAAAAACTGGAACTATTCTAGACCCGTGACGATACGCAAAAAACGGTCACGGGCTTTAGTATTTTTATAATATAAAATTGAAAGCAAGGAGTGAATGATATGCCAGAAGATGGAAAATTGAGCAGAGATTTTACGTTTTTAAGCCTATAGTAACATGAGGAGACAAATACGTGTTTTCGTGAAAATAAAAAGATAAATATTTCAATGACTGCGTACTCATGGTTAATTCTCGCCAGAAGGTCGATCAGAGACATTATGATGTCTCTGCTGAAAACGGTGTGTTTTGTGGAAGCATATCTTTCGTAAGAAACTTCAAATATAGATTAAGACTGGATGAACACAGGAAGAAAGAAATTCTCCCATTTAACTGAATAACTTTTTCTTAGGTGTTGAACAGTTGCGCTAGCTTCTTGATTACAAATAATTTACATTACTTTGTCTCAGGCATATTATGTCCAATTACGTTAGATGATATTTGATTTCCTTTTTCGAGACTATTTCCCTTACCTAAAGCACCAGTGGAGAAGGACATTACAAAGTATAATGGAAGTCTCATATGCAATTGTTAAAAATAAAAGAAAATGCAGAAACGAGTATGAAATAATTTAAGGATGTATGAGCTGAAGAAGTTGTGGGCAAACGAACATCTATTACGAAAGATAACTACTGTGGAGAGATAATGGAAAATTTGATATGGAGAAAAGTCAAAATTGATTAAATTATTTACATGACTTACTTTGTGCCAATACTAACATATGTCTTTAGAGCATGGCTGATGAAAGAAAGAGATATTAGTAGAATTCAGGCCACAGAGATGATGGCAGAGCAGTAGTATTGGGGTACCCGTAAAGTTGCGGAAAGAGAATGCGAGGAAAGTAGTTAAATAGGAACCTGTACAGGGCAGAATTGAAATACAAAAACTCCTGTGACACGAACGCATGAAGAGAGTGTCAAAGAGAAGGTGTAATTTGATACTGGAAAGGATGAGGCCTCGAGGAAGATCAAGGAATAGGTGGATTAAGGGAACAGATAAGAGTGTGCAAGAGAAGACTGGAATGTATTTGAAAACAAGGAAGGGGTGGAAGGACAGGACACGCTGAACAGGACTGTGTTCTGGCAGAGCTGGCCAGACGATGGAAACTATCAACGTTGTTGACGATGATGATGTTTGATTTCTACTTTTTAATGAAATTATCCTAATAAAAATTACATTTAAAGAAAATCCGTGTGTATTATTCGAATAAATCATTCCACTTAGAGTTCATCGAGCGAAATTCGTGTTCCAACAACAGTAGAACTGAAAGCTCATTCGGAAATTGGTAAAAATACTAAAAACGTGAATATTGCTTGAGTTTTAGATACAAAAATTCTGTCGTGTAATTCATAGGACTCACCTGTTACTTCTCACTCATCTTAGTCATCTCACTTTATAGTAGAGTCGTATAATTTTCTCATAAAAAATATCGTTTATAGTGCTTATTTAAGGTAAAATGAAAGATATAAGGAATGATAAAAATATTTCTCTCTCTCTGCCTTTCTCCCTCCTTCCTCTCTCTCTCTCTCTTATATATATATATATATATATATATATATTGTTTCTATACATTAGAAATTTGAGTTAAACCCTTTTTAGAAATTCAGATACAAATGAGCTGTATATTTTTCCCCTGTGTTTTATTTACAGTGTGTAATTGAACAAAAGTTACAGAGCGTTTAATTTTCTAAAACTATCGTTCTAAGAAATTTTTTGATTTAATCAATAAGAACGGGGGAATTGATCGTGTGAGGTGGACCTCAAGGTAACGACCGGCTAGAACAGTGTAGTAGAAGTGAAAGGTTTGTCCTACCCCACCATCTCGACCATTCCTGATCCCGTACTCCCCATTCCTCGCGATTGTAAATATCCTTTCAACGAGTTTTTGTTGATTTTGTTTATATCAGTTGTTTGCGTTTACAATGTTCTGTACATTTTCTGTCTCACTAGAAGCATTAACACGAACGAATTAACAGTTGATCTCACTTTCATTACTGCCAGGGGTTCTGTTAGACTCCTTCCTACTCAACGTCTGAACAATATTAGCAGTAAAATGAGAACTAATAAAAAAATTCTCACGTTGTACCCACTTATAAATGAGACGCATTTAATTATTTTTAATAAATCAACATCGTCATCATTATCATCATAATTATCAACAGTTTCCATCTACCGCCTGGGTCTGCTTTGTACATAAACTTCTCCATTATCTTATTTCTTCTCCCCACTTTGACCTAGTCCTCTCCTCTCTTCCATACACACTCCTCCACTCTTCTCAGCCATCCATCCCTTGGTCTTTCTCCGGGTCGTTTACCATTCATTTTCGTTTCCTGAATTTTTTTTTGGAATTCTATGATCTTCCATTCTCTTTACATGCCAAAACCGTCTTATTCTGACCTTCTCTGTCATTTCCTGTAGCGGTTCCTGTTTAATAGTATATGTCTTTTCGTTTCGTTCCTTATCCTGTCGGTTCTAGTAACATGCATTTTACCTCTTAAAAATTTCGTCTCACTTGCTTCTATCCTGCTGATGTCCCGCTTCTTCATTGTTCACATTTTAGCACCGTATGTCAGGATAGGTTCATAGTACGTATGTGCAATAAAATTTTCCGTTGCTTCTCTGTGGTAAATCTTCTGGTTTATTTTAAAAATGCCTCTTCCTGCCTCTCTCTTTTGCTTATCTCATCATCTTTTTTTTCTGCTTTCCTCTGAAACACTTCCCAGTTACTTGACGCTGTTTACGTTCTTCAGCTGTTCACCTGCTTATCCTGTTCCTCTTTCTGGTTGTTGCAATGAACTCGTGTTTCTTCACATTAAATTTCATACCATATTTTAGTCATACATCCAACTGCTACTGAACTTCCTCTTCGAAACTTCCCCAGATCACCAGGTCATCTGAAAAAGCAATCACTTTAATTTTTTCTTTTCCCATCCTCACTGCCACCTTTTCCATTATATTACCCATAATTACAATAAAAAGTGGCGTTGAGAGGGCACTTCCTCGATTTTGCCAGTTTCTTTGCTATATCAGATCTGTTGTTTCTCTGGTATAGTTCTGTCACTCTAGTTTCTTTTGGATCTACTATGTTTTCAAAGGCCTTCCATACCTTACTCCTGTGCACTCAATCATAAGCTTTCTCAGTATCAATCAACAGTAGATTCTTTCCGTACTAATATTGTTTTTCCTCTAGCTGTCTCATCGCAAATATAAAATCTACCGTTGACTTCACTGACCTGAAGCCATATTGTTCTTCCCTTAGCACTTTTTCCACCATTTCACATATTTTTTTCTCAGGGATCTTTGGCACAGTGGCACATCAGTGTGATTCCTCTATAGTTTATAAACTCCTTCCAACTTTATTTTAAGATAGATACGACTATTCCTTCGAACCAGTCTTTTAGGATTGTCACCTCCTTCCGTAAATTTCTCATCACACGATAAAGCCACCTCTTTCCTACGACTCCTGCTGCCCTTACCATTTATGCCCTTACTTCTTCAATGGCTGCTGCATTTCAACGCTTCTCGTTGCTCTAATCGACGGGCGAAGTAAATTTTGATTGTACATGGTCTGCAGGAATCTCGAGAATGTGATTTTTGAGATATTAATAGTAGTTTTTTTTTTCGTGCGTGTTGATTTATACTACTATTCGCTCCAGTCTTTAGTAACTACTAATAACCGAAAAAAGGGCGAAGGTCTTCCGAAATTGGTGATCGTAAAGGGTGTTCAAATATAGAGACAAGAAGTGTGGAGGCTCCACCACCTGCAAAATAATGTGTGGTAAGCACATCAGCTCGGGTTTACCCAAACAAACCGACGCTAGCGTTTATACCGACAGCGATCTTGTTTACACATTCAGCCGTCCTGCCAAAGCAGATTGCGTCACAGCCTTTAAAATAAACTGAAACAGATTGCGAATTTATTGTAGTCACTTAGAAATCAGCAGAAGCATGCAGACAGATTCATAACTACTTATATCAAGTCTGAGAAAGATTTTGTATGTTTGGAATAAATCTTTTTGGTGGTAATCATTGCAATTAGCGATCGAGAGGACGGTGCTTCTTCCCTCGATCGTGGCCGGTTTTTTAGAGCCATTACCTTGCTCTTCATTTCCATCAAAGACTGGTTTGTGTATGTGATGTGTACTGCATTCTAATTTCGCACTAAGCTGTAGGTGCAGCCATGATGGAGGTGAAATGCCTGCCAACGTGACGCTGTGTCGCCAAGTCAAACAACTTACCGCATTAAGAGCGGTGTTTGACGTTTGCTATAGCTCCCTAGAGCCTATGGTCCGAGTGAGACAAAAATCTGAAATATTTGGTTTTAAAAGTCAGGACCAACCGGCCAATGAAACTCAGTGCGCCGAGTTACCGCACGTTGAATCGGGGAGGTCCAACAAGACCGGGCACGATCCCAGCCTCTCTCCTCCTCTCCACGTACCAGCCATCCTGATTGCCATTTTTAAGCGGTTTCCCGCATAAATCTTGATGAATTCTGAGACCATCCCCAATGTCCTCCTCATAATCTACACATTCCTCGGTGGGAAGATGTTGCTGTATTACAATACTGGAGGAAGAATATAATACAGTCGATAATGAGAAAAATTTCAAGTTCCTGGGTAACAGTGTTTTTGAGGTAAATCCGGTAAAGCAATGTTACAAAATTTACAACTTTGACGGCCACACGTGCATTTATTTTCCAGTGAAATAAATTTAAAAAAATATCTTAGTCCTCTTCTCGATGAACTCTAAAAATCAGTGCGCACAGTCCGGGGTTCTAAATTTTTCTTTTCGAGCCCTCTCTCATCCTCTTAGTTTCTATGATTCTGCCAGACAATTAAAAAAAAAAAAAATTAAGCATAACATTCGATTTTGGGTTATTAGCTAAGATGTCTGTGTCGAGGAAAGACAATGGAATGACAGCAACGGGGCTCTGTTTCATATTGGAAACGGAACCTTTAAAATGCATTTGATGACATAGGTCGAATGATGGAGGGCATAGACAATGGTCCTGTTTGTATCTTCCTCCACATTTCATACAAAGGTTTCCAATACTGTGAATCCATTACTTGGTGTAGCCCGCAACTTCATTCGCGTGGTGTGTTAAATATTGACGTCTCCATTAAACGAATCACGCCACAGTTAACACATTGCTAGAGAGAAAATGGATAGCGATATTTTATTTTACATTTCTCAACGTTTTTCGACCTCACATCAGAATGAATTATTGTACCTCCGGGAACCCGGCTAATCGGGAATGGCTGCTCCTGCGGTGAGCAGTTCGGTGAGTCAAGGTTTTGTTCCACCTGCCGCTGACACAGCCCCCTTGCTGTCATAATAGAACCGCTTATAGTATGTGTATAATGCATCACTTTGGTCCGAACATCTGACCCGGGCGTGGCAGCGCTGCCTGAGTGCTACGGCTAGGGTCTGTGATGCGTGGACAAGTTGTGCGAATACCATGGTACCAGGGTACACAAGTATGCTCTGGTTCCGGTGGTGACGGGACCTTGTAATTGCTGCCCGTCCGTTGCGCCGGGGTTCTAGCTCTGCGTGATTCTCCACAGTGGCGACCGGCGGTGCTGTGAGGTTATTTGCACAGCTGACGAGTAAATAGAACGGCTCTCGCATCTTCGGCTTGTTGAGGCGCGCCGCCGCCACGTGACTCCCCGTGGTAACACATTCGTATGACCAAATCCACTAATGTCCACACGTCGCCGCAGTACTAGCGGGTAATTCTTTTGTTTCGCCCAATCCTAAGCCGGGGTTGACTGCTGGGTATTTTTGCGCTAAAGTTAGCTTTTGATGAATGAAAAACGCGATACTGGCTCATTGAATCCCCGAAGGTTGAAAAAAGGAACCATTGCACCCTCGAACTATGAGCTGTACATTACTGGAAATCCAATCAAAATTCGACCTGTAGTTTTTGCGTGAGTCGCGTTCAACAAAAACTAGATATTAATTTGTGGATACTTTTATCTTCCATTTTTCATCTTTCTGATTTCACAACAATATGAAAGATACATAAGAACGAAGATCCTCTCGGCGTTGAGAAATTATAAAATGCTCTCGGGTAACTATCCGAGTTAACGAAGTGTTATCAAACAATATTTCGGCGATCACATACACTGTCGCCATATTCTATTCTATTTTATCCCCTGTTCGAAAGCACATCAAAATTCTATCAGTATTGTAGTAATTTGTACACACTTTTATCTTACGTTACTCAGCTTTCAAGCATCACGCCAGTATGAAACACACCCTCGAGCATGGAATATATGTTATTCAAAAACCCATCAAAATCCTAACTTTATTTCTTTCCTGAATCTCGTTCATCCAGACAGAATATGGTCAACGAAACGTAAATTGCTTCTCGCAGACAAAGTATTTACGGCTGATTATATAAAGAAAACCAAGTAGCATTCTATAATGGGTATATAAATTAAATTATACTTGTTCATTATGCATGCATGGTTAATTTATTATAGACACGAAATCTGATGTGGGTAGCTGATATTAGTAAAAACAACAGAAAAGATGGACAAAACTTTCAGAGATACTTGAAATTATTTTTAGTGTCGCTTAGAGCTGTTGATATTTTTAAAAATATCTGATTTTTCGATATATCGATATTTTAAAAAGTATTAATATCGGCTGTCGATATATCGGAAAAAATTATCGATGTGTCGATATATCGATACTTTCATAAATGCAATTTCATAAAACCAAACTTTGAGAAAAAAAGGCTGTCCTCTGATAAATAGACGTGTTATTTTGTTCTGAATCAAGTTTTCATTTTCGAATGGTTTCTCTTGCTGATGACGATTCTTGATTTTTTTTTTTTAAGTTGACCATTATGCGTGTCATAATTTTTATAAAAATTAATAAAATTTATAAAACTCGAGAGACGTTCGAGGCAAAATCTCATTTTCAGTGTTTTTAAGATTGAGGCATTTATTTAGGTAGAAGTTTAGCTATCATAGAATGCATTATGGCAAAGTTACATAACTTCTTTTCATAAGATTTTTTTGTGGTATTTCATTTAGTTTTGTTTGTTGATAGCTTATTCTGAGTTGTATTACTTTTCTTGCTCTAAATTAGCAACTATTTGTTATTTGCACTTCCCACTATTCCTGCTGACACACTGGACTTCCCTATACAATGCGCACGCTCATTTAAAACAATGAGCTCACGTTCCATTCGTGCTGGGCGAGGGATGCCTTGCCTTTACTGTTGTCATCAAGTGATTAGACTAGTTACCTATAACTTCCAAATCAATTATAGTAAAGTTGTAAGATTTACTTAAGCTTGCTGATCTCTATGTGTACCAGAGATTTTCTGGACATAGTGTCATTCAGAGCAAACGAAAAATAATAACATATTTTACAAAATATCGAAGCCGATATCCAGATTTCAGTATCGAAATATCGATATATCGTCTTAAAAATTATCACTCATAAATATCGATATTTTCAGAAAAGAATATCGATATTTCTATATATCGATATATTATCAACAGTCCTAGTGTCGCTCTAGGCCAGGGAAGTGCAGACTTAACTGAGGTTTCTTCTGGTGAAGTTTACCAAGAATGACGTTGGATGATGTTCTGAAGCATTTGAAATGTCAATCGGTTATTGGCTTTTCACTTAGAAATATCTATATTCTAAATTATTTCCTATATTTTACATAAGACTTTTGTTTTTCAGGAGAGCGAAAAGCCGTTGAGAATCATGATAAAGGTGGACGAAGAAGATCCCATAGGGGGTAAGTAAATCAAATTCAGTGTCTTGTCGCCTACTGCGACTGCCACCAGAGGCAATAAATGGGAGATTCTCTTATTTACAGAATCCAGCTCGAGATTAATTTCAACTTCTTACATTCCATTCCGATTTCATCACTTTGATATAGAATTAAATTTTTCTCCTTACGTAATAGAGCGTTCAGTAATCAGACAGTTGGCTTGAAGGAAAATAATGACCACTAGTGAAATTGCTAAACAAATTCGAGGGTCACAAGAAAATATCTTGGCCTTATGCACCGATGACGAAGATACATTATACTGTATGAGAATTGAGTCTCTATTGGCGTTTGCTTCTACATAGTTTCTAGTAATGTGGAACCGGATAAATCTGCAAAACACAGCGATTCAGTACCTTCCTTCGTTGTATTCACCAGTTGAAATTGTATTTCAATTAGATTTTTTCGGTAAATTACAACAACAACGCCCACACACACACACATATTAAAAAGACGGGTAATATTACTTTAGTGCAGCACTAAAATTGGTATCGAGAATCAATTTATCACTATACCTCAGTCAAATAATCTGAAATTTGATAATTGAACTGTTATTGTATTGCTAATAGGCACAGTCACATGAGATAATTTCATAGAAACATTACTCTGCGAGCAGTTTTCATCACAGGGAAACGTGCATTTGGTTCAGACAATTCGGTAAACGCTGGAGATACTATGTTGCGTCAAAATCAACGTGTTTGATAGTAGCTGCAGTTGGAGATGCGAATCGGCGAAGACGGCAGTTGCGTGAATGATGCAATGGACAAGTTCCTTGTAAGCAACAACACTCGCTCCATAGCAATCAGCTGGATAGCGGACAGATCAGACGCAATTATGGCTAACTCGTGAAGTGTCCCCAGAAGATATGCTCGAGCTGGTAAAAGCTTGGTTCCTATCTAGGCCCTGGCTTGGCAGAGTGTGACACTCGAGACTATCATCAGAAGTTATTCTCAAGAAGCACTTAGCAAAAGTTTTCAATTGGAAAATACCAGAAAAAATGATCAACAAATTTTCAACTTAATATCAGCAAACGAAATGGTCGACTTCATATTAGCAGACAGAGTGATACTTGAGAGCTGAGATGGCCAATCCGTGATTCTGGGAGCGATTTGGCAACGTTGCTCACGTCCATAATTTCTTGAACCAATCCGAGCCTCATTGTGACTTTATAATTTTACTGTTCGTGGAGTATTTTTGGACGTGATGTTTGAGCTGAGCTGATTCTACTGGCTCACATGTAAGTTACTGCTTCGACGAACAATTTAATGTCCTGAAACAAGCATAGATAGCTAGCTGATCCTCAGATAGATGAAACTGGAGCTGAGTAAATCCCATCGATGAAGTCTTCTTTCCAAATCCACTGTGTGTATACCCCTTCGACTAGTCAGAGAGTAAGGAATATAATTGGGTTTTTTATTTTCTGTAATAAAGTGAATCCACATCGCTTTTTTTGCTAATACCCCCTCCCCCGTTGGCGACTATCTGCTTCGATGCGATCTACTTCCAATAATCGTGCTCAATATAAATGCCTTTCCTCCGGCCAGGTGGAAAAAATTACGTACTTCCTTACCAAACTCCTCTTCAGATTTCTAATCTCCAGGGGATACCTAAGTTCCCACAGCGTTTATTACGAGTGTAATGTAAATTGGGTCTAGACGCTTTGTTATAATTTTGCCGGAAAGCCTGGTAACAACGACTATGTGGCTATCATTACTGAGATTTCTACTTGTTTCCAAGTTTAATAATTGTTAGGTTTTTCGCGTTACTAAAATAGCTTTACGCGCAAACACACTAAATGATATAGTAACTAATCTCATCATTTCTGCCTCAGTCTGGGACATCTTCAGTGGAACGCCTACTGACTCGCAAAGCGTCGTAAAGTCAGTAAAGATCTAGACTTATTAAATAGTTAGCAGAAATGAAGGTCAGGATTACTGATTTCGAAATGTAGGATCCAGATCCTGCTTAGGCAAGTGATTTCATTCCAAGATGAATACGCACATGGTTCCACACGTCAGTAATCCTATTTCAAAATGAACACAAGAGACGACTACACTCCTGGAAAGGTAAAGCTTTCAGATATTAAAGATGATTAAATCGTCTCCCTTCTAATGCTGATGTCTGATGTCTTCGGAACGAGTCCAGAGCTCTTGCTTCATCAATCATATTGCTCTCAGTGACCTTTTTCATTTTTGACATCTGATAAATTACATGTAAAGCTGGTAATTAGTATTCCGTTTATATCGTTTGCGAAGATTTATACGCATTCGAAAATAAACATTTAAGAAGCAATACCGGAAATAAGCTATATGGCTGCAAGATTTCAGCTGAAGACAGCCTGTCGTTTGATTTCCGTTTCGGCTGTTATTTTTGCACCTCATTCACCTCTGGTAAATCGTGCTTCCTGCTTAAAAAGTACGTCAAGCTCTTAAGTAGTTCATATTACACGAAAAATGTCCGTTGTAACTGCTAGCATTATCGGGTTATTTTAGGTAAGTTGCAACAACAAATTTGAATTGCGTGATCACTTGAAACACATTCAGCTTGGTGGTCGTACTGACATTCAGGTTTCCCGGCCAGTAATGCTATTGTGTCATTGTGCAGATAAAACAACAAGAAGTTGGATGAAATGTTATCGGGAAACTAGCCTAGTGAGAAAGTTTGTATAGCACGACGTTTCTGTGGCCAAATACTCTGCCGCCATTGTCAAGTGCAGTCACTTGACAGTGGCGGCATAGCATTTGTAGCCGAAACGTCGTGCTATTCAAACGTTCTCAGTAGGCTACTTTTCCAAGAACATTTGATCTATACATAACGCCGAGAAAGCCTCCACTCTCATATAATAAGAAGGTGGTTTGTTCAAAGCGAGAGCTGAGTCGCACCCCGACCGTACGCAACTCCCGACCGTCTCAATAAAAATACCTGGAGGCCACGGCGCCTGGCACCTCATCAAAGCGCGCACAAATAATTCCAGACCCCCGAGTCAACAAGCTGTGGACGAGGCCAAACAGCTCTGTCTGTCGATGAGATGAGGAGAGGCGTCCATCACTCCATTCGCATGCACTCTCCCTCGCCAGATGTGAGGCTTGGGAAACAGCAACAGAGCACGAAGCACCAGGGTCATACACGACACACATTTACAGGAGACGTGTCTTAAGTCAAATTAATGTTTGACGCAGGTCTTAGGAGGGATGTACGGGATTGTATATCGTGTAAGTTACATACAGTTCAAAGAAACGCTGGTACTACTGGCGAGCCTAAGCGAATTTTTAGCATACAAGGGTCAGTAAAAAAAATTGCTGCAGATCTTATGAGGCTTACGAGGTTATAAAGTACTTGAATTTAAGACATTTTTTGAGAGATACTGCGGGTTCTATAGCAGTACGTAGAAAGGTATGATGAATGGATTACATTAGGAAAGAGACGAAGAAAGACAAACGTATTTCTAATAAATTTGTCAGCAAGTGCGCAATATATCCCATTTTGGATTATCTGAAGAATACCAGAAACTTAAAACAACTATTTGCTGATTATGGTGTCGAATATCAGAAAATAGGAATAATCTTCAAATTGAGATCGTTATAATTTCGTTATTACTCTGATTAAGGGGACCACCCCCTGCCTATATGACGCCATGTTAATTTAAGCAAGTATTTGACCCATTTGTGAAAAAAACTATTTGATGCAGGACCTTGATATTTTTACTGAATTTTACATGATGCTAGTACAGTCAACTGTACTAATATCTACGTAATACATTTTATAGTTTTTAAGAAATATTTTATAAAATTTATTGTTAAAAATATTAAGTTTTTTCTGCAGAAAATGTTTTTTTGTGAACATCCTAATAGGGGAATATTAATGCTTGTAGCACCAGAGGTGGCTTTTTATGTTATGCAGAGTCTCTGAAAATTTCATTCAATTATCCCTGATAGTTTCTGATATAATGGGGCATATGTACTGAAAATTTTAATTTGCGGGAAATTGACTTTAAAGAAAACAACTGCTCGCAAACTCCTTCAAACAAAACTAATAGCATGTTTCAAGGTGTGTTGTTTACAAACAGCAGAAACAAGAGAGTACTGACCGTTGCCCTCCAAGGGTAGTCAGCACACTCAGGAGTAAGAAAAAAAAATCCCTACTGTGCAATATAAGAGTTATAAAGGTCTAAAATATATGCAGAAAAGTGGGCGTGGCACCGAAATGCGCTTCGATTCCTATTGCTTTCCTGTAGGAGTACTGAAATCCTGTGATGCTTTTTGTTCAAAATGCCGTTATCTGTGGTGACTTCTTTTCACTACGACTTTCGCAGTCTCGCCTTCCCCGTAATGTTGTGGGACACACTTCATCTGTATTATCAGGCCATTCCGGTATGGGAAATCCATCTGGTAACTCTCAGATTCACTGAACCAAGCACTGTTCTCGACCCCGAAATTAAGTTGCATCATCTCCTGGAGACGAAAATTTCAGAGAGTGAAAAATGGTAACTAAACGCAAGCCGTAACAATTAAGGTGTTTATCGATTTTTTTTAACTGGTTAACGTCTCTTAACAGCGAGGTCTTTAGAGACGGGAAAGGATGGGGGGGGGGGCAAGGAATGGGAAGGAATTCGTCCATGGCCTTTTTGAAGGAAGCATCCCGGCATTTGCCTGGAGTGATTTGGGAAACCATGGAAAATCCAAATCTGGCTGCCAGGACGGGGATTCGAACCGCCGTCCTCCCGAATGCGAGGCCAGAACGCTAATCGTTACACCACCACGCTCGGTGTATATCGATTATCACTCTCAATTATAGTAAGGAGAAACTTTGTGAAATGTTTTATTTGGATACAATGATCAAATTAACGCAGAAAATGATAATGACAGATTGTTTCGTAAAACTAGCTTAGAAGGAATGCAGTGCAGAAACGAGGAAGTAACTTAAACAACTCTAGTCGGTACGTATTTGCGTACTATATTACAAGGCGTATTCCAAAACTAAGGTCCGTTTGGTCATAATAAAAACATCGCTCACGAGACAAGGTTTTTATGTGACTACATATCTAATTCGCTTTTCCACATATCCTCCGATCATATCTATACATTTTCTGTAACGCTGAACCCGCTTCTTTAACCCCTCGACATAAAAGTCCGCCGCCTGGGACCCGAACCAGTTCGTAACGCTCGTCTTACGTTCATCATCGGTTTGAAATCGTTGTCCACCAAGTCAGTTTCAAATGCAGGAAGAGGAAATAGTCGCTTGGTGCAAGATCGAGACTGTATGGAGGGTGGTCAAGGAATTCCAAACGAAACTCTACAACTTGTTTGTCACTCATAATGTCTGGTCCATACACTAGACACAAGTCACAATGGATGTCCGCACAGTGGCGTAGCTAGGTCAACAAGGGCCCCGGTGCAAAAAATTTATTTTGGGCCCTCAGGCCAGACGGGCGACCTTTTTTTTTCTTTGTGTGCTGGTAGGGGCTCCCTGAAATGAGGATGGGGGCCCTTGAATTGTTTTTAGGGGCCCCTGAGCAGTAGTTGGGGGCACCCTGAGCAGCGAGGGCCCTTAGTGAGGGACTCCTGTGTTCTCATGGGCCCCTTAGACGACGGTAGAGCTTAAAAAAAAAAAAAAGTCGCCAGTTTGCCGTGAAGGCTCGTGGGCCCTCTAAACTGCGCTTGAGGGCCCCTAGAGGTGCGCCCCTTGAGGTATGCTTGGGGGCCCCCTGAGGGTGAGGGCCCCGGTGCACTGCACCGCCTAGCCCCATAGTAGCTACGCCGCTGTGTCCGCAGCTGGCGATCCTTTTGTCAGCAAAAATCTAATCACACCGCTCATTTCACAACTCGCGGCAGCTACGATTGTCGCTGCCATTTCGATGTGCTCTCATCGACAGGCAAGGGTCTACTGCGGCACACCACCACTGCTGTATGATCTCCAAGAGTTGGTAGACAGCGCTGCAGGCGAGAAACGTCATTCAAGCCTATCATTTGTGACATATTATTCACCGGACCTTAGTTTTGGAATACGCCTCGTATTATATAGGCCTCGTGTCCCAAAGGAATGACTGAAAGAATTCAAAAAAATTAAAGAAAGGCTCCACGTTTTGTAGATGTTTCTTGTATCTCATACCTAAATGCCTAGAATATATGTTGTTGTTTTATCTGCAATGTCTCATACGTATTACTGCTATTTCACCCGAATATTTGCATCGTACAGACAAAAGAAATAAGGTGGCCATTAACACCTTTAAATACTCCTTTTTTCGTTGTTTTGTTAGAAAATGGACGAAACAGGAGAAGCTATATAATATTGGAGCAGGACTCCCTCCGCCACTTGTATTATTGTATGGCATAAACCTAGAAGTAGAATTTGGGTACACTCAGTATTCATCATTCAGTTTTTAGGAAGTAATGGGAAATTAATAATTCAGATAAACCTATGGTCCATTCACGTAGTTGGAATGAAAGGGCCGCAAGTTTGTGTGGAAACTCTTTTAATCGTGATATAATTTGTTAATGGCAATAGAATTTATCTGACATAAAACTCATACTGGTTTTGATGATTTCTCAGAAACTTCCTTTTTAAGTGATACCTACCATTTCCTAACTTTCTTAACAACAAAGGGAAACGATTCCATATTCTTATATCTAAATTCAAGTGCTAATCTATGGTTGTGATCCGTTCTTCTGTTTCACTCACTGCTATTAATTTTTCGCCAAATATCCACCCAGGTCTTACATGCCACTCTTCAGTTGCCTTTGTCATCTGGTTTGTCACAAATCGCCTCCTTTTCAACTACTATATCTTATATCGATAACTAGGCGTAAACCCTTGTCCATGTTTTTGGTATGATAAAGGGTTTAGAATAATTCACAGGTCACGAATTTAGTGCAAAAATGAAATTTCAAGGATAAAAAAGAGCTTGTACGGTCTCAAGTAATGTCTGCGTGACTGGTAGGATATATTTCTTGAGTTTGATGATTTAAATAATAATAAAAAAAAAATACGTAGCGCATAGTCTAAAAGTAACAAAAAAGGAGGTTATAGGACTATGATCACAAATCATGATTGCGTGACCTGACCTAACATTTTTCTAAAGCTTGATCATTGCTGGACCTTTAGGATATATTTAAAGCAAAAATTCTTTGCGCAGAGTCTTAAAAATAATAAATATTTTTTTAGGGATCAAAAATAGAGTTTTTAGGATCACAGGTTATGATCGCGTGACCTCATCTCACTGAAACACGAAATTGAACTGTATTTGTTCCTAAAGTTTTGATCTAAAAATTTTGGAGAATTTATGTTTAGTTTAGGGACTTAGAATTTCTAAAGAATGACAGAAACTATTTCAGTATATAGTAGATGAGATGCCCGTACCCTCCCTTCATAATCACACTAGGATCTGATTAAAGTTTCGAGCTCTGTTCCTTACATTACTTAGTACACCTTTTCTTTACCCGTTTCAATAGATACAGTACTTTAAACTTTACTCCCACCTCTCCAATTTGGTCAGTTGAGCTTATTACCAATGGATTCACCCACACATCATATAGTAAAAAAATCCTTATTTTCATGTGTACTTAGTAAGCTGACTACTTTTCCACTTTATCCGATCTCGATGAGTTGTTCCTTTTTACTCGTTGAATTATTGCCTTCGCTGTGCTCATTTATCAGACGCAATGTACTTAATTAAAAAATATCCACGCACATTGCCAGAGGTGAAACAAACCTACTATACGTAGGCTATTTGTACAAAATCATGTCAAGCCATGTCCATGTCTCCTGATGTTTTTTCCATTTAGTTACATGTTGATCACTTAGCGTGAGAGGAGACAGCAACAAGCGGGCGCTTTGCCAGCGTTGGTGTTGGAATTAACGAGTTACAGCTCAGCATATATAGGAGGCTCTATCAATGTGTCTGGCAACACCAACTCAACTGTTAATCGTTGCGTGGTAGTCACAACGTGACAACTGAGTTAGTAGCGAAAACCTCTTGCTGATAGTATTGTCTTCGGGAACATCAGGTTCCAAAATTTCATTTTTTTTCGAAATACAGCAAGAAATATTTGGTGTGGTTATTTCGTCAGTGTCAAAAAATAAGAATCATCCGCTAATTTAATTGTGCCATCATAGAATCTTTTACCTTAATACTTTCTGGCGTAAACCTGGTCGTAGTCGAAATTGTGAGTTTTCCACTCAATTAGAGTTGATTAATTAGCTACCGATAACCACCAGATAGCTCTCGGAAAATTACGTAACTTATTAACACATCCACACCAGTTGGGGTAACAGTGTGTTATGGACGAAAAAGTCCCATTCTCGTTTCGAACACATGCAAGCTGAATGCTCAATTTTGTTGTAATTTTTAATCACCCAAAAATGAGACGTATTGATGTTCATTCTAAAAATGGTAGTCTCTATTCCGAATGAAATATCACTTAATTTATTTAGCACAATTTCTTGAAATTAACATTTAAAAACTCATGCTGCATTTTAACAGCCTCCGAATACATTTCACACCATATTATAGCTTCCATGCAATAAGCTCAAACTTGCGCCAAACTATACTTACAGACCGGGCGCCAGATGTACAATCTTCTCGCTCAGCTGTTGCTGGTTGCAGCCAAAGATTCTTATAATGCTAGCTAACGATATTCAACTTGCACTACCCAAAGGCTACACAAAATACGGCTTGTGGAACCCTTTTAAAATGCAAATCAATAAATTTTCCATTAACAATTCTAGTTCATTAAATCAAAAATGCAATAATAATAATAATAAATGAACGGAGGGTTGTGAGATTGTCAAAAAATGTTGACCACTATTGCATATAAAGAAGTCATATACACGCTATTATTGTTTGTATAGGAGAAGGTTCAACTATACATAACAATTCACAGTCTATGTACTTTTGTAAATTATTTGTATTGTACTTATAATATTTATCGATATTTCTCCTTGATACTGAATCAATACACCATGCATATCGATTGATAATTAATAAATGATGAAATCTCACGCCGCATGTAATTATGTTTGTTCCTATTTTCAAACTCCATTCGATTAATATTGATCCCTGATGTTGATTCATCACAAGTTTTAGTAAATTAATGGTGGTAATTTACAAGATGTTAGGAAAAAACTGAGAGCACGGGTATGACGATTTTTTTTCCTTATTGCTTTACGCTTCATCGAGGTCGAAGTCATTAGAGGCAGAACAGTACTGTGGGAAAGGAACGAGAAGAAATTCGGCCACAGTCTTTTGAAGGAACCATCATCGATTACTTTATTGCTGAACTACCATGGTAATATCTTCTTCAATGGGTGTAAATGAAAAAATCATTTTCTACAAATAAACTTTTAGGTCTTTTTGTTTATTGATCTGAGATATTTATTGCGGATCCCTGATTTTACATTGCAACAATGAACAGGACACTATTACCAGCGAGTCTGGTGAGTAAGCACTTCCGATGGGTCATGCATTCGGGTTTGATAACCGGCCTGGCCAACTAGAATTCGATTTTATATGGTTTTCGCAATTCTTAAATTGTTCATTCATGTAAGCTATGGCTGAATTCTCTTCAGTCTTCTTATTTTTTTTACTTATGGCTTTACGCCTCGTCGACGTTGAGGTCATTAGAGACGGGAAAGGACTGGGGGCAAGGAACGGTAAGGAGTTTGGCCATGGCCTTTTAAAGGAAGCATCCCGGTATTTGCCTGGAGTGATTTGGGGAAACCATGGAAAACCCAAATCTGGATGCCCGGACAGGGATTCGAACCGCCGTCCTCCCGAATGCGAGATTAGAGCGTTAACCACTCACCCATGATGCTCGGTTTCATTCTTCTCCAGAATAGGATAACCTAGACGGCAACGAGCTGTAAGGTGATAATTAAAATAAAAACATAGTGTTTCCTTTGGTTCAGTTCAGTTCAGTGAAACATGTTACAAGGAATAAAACGGAGAAAGCTGAGTTGAAGTAACTGTTTCATTTTATTGGGGCACGTTTTGTGACAGTATTTCGCAAACATACGTAATCTGAAATCAGTTAGATGTTGTTTACTTCATCTCCTAGATATGCGATATCAGTCGTACCTGCCTCCTCACACATTGCCCGTATATTTTAACTGCAAGTGAACATGAAGGCAACGTTTGAACAGTGAGTGATGCGCATTTCATCCATACAGGCACGTTCATACAGAACGATATAGTCGTAAGCCTATGTGAACGCGTAGTCGTTTTTTTGGGTCGGTCATTTGAGCGCATTGACCTTGTCATCTCTCGGGTATGACTCATAATTGTGTGGTGCTAAAATTGTGTCGACCTTCAACAGACTCCCGACGCTTCCTCATGTGATACAGGTGGTGACTCCCGCTACGCAGTGGCACTCTCAAAATAACGTGTTGATCATAACTTGCTTCGCTGCTCGTCAATCATGAAAGTGCAACAGGTCGCTTGTCGTGGCACCTTTGGACGGTGAAAGTAGGCTAGACTTGTTCCTCGAAAAGTCATAGTTGTTTGACTTAATCTTCTGGAAGACATCAAACCGTTTGCTGACCAGAACCTGTTACTATTGGTACTAGGATAAATCTCTCTTGTGGCAACAGCAATGTAGTTAAAAACAACAGAGTACCAACAACGGATATATATAAATACATAAAACACTTTCAACTAAGTATTATTTCATGGTTCTTTTGACTACTTCTACTGCTCTTCAACCAGGATGTTGATGAAACTACAGCTTCCTTCTATTTGATAGTCTCTTTACTGCCATGTAATTTCTTGTTTTCTTGGTGTCGTCCATGTAATTTTACCTTGGTATATATATATATACATATATATATATATATATATATGCTAGCTGATACCCGCGACTTCATATGCGTGGATTAAATATTTTTTTTGGCCAGATTTGAATATAGAAAGTTGTTGGTAACGAAGGATTGGTCCCAAACAACACCGAGTCAGCATAATACGACAGGGAAGCTGTCACTATATCATTCTATTGTCGAACCTGTCTCTTCAAGAGAATCAATTTCTAACATATTTTAAAAAAGAAAAAGAAACGAAGTTGCGGGGATGTGTGTGTGTGGTGGGGAAGGGGGGGGGGTGTTAACTGAGGGCAGCTTTATTCCAGCTGGGTCTTTTCTTCTTCCATCAGCATGAGCATCCGATTCTTGGGTTCTAACAACTTTAGCTGCTCGTGCTCTGCTAAAGCTACACCTTAGGCCAGTTTACGCGCGCAAGGCATGTCAAAAAAGAAGGGAAAATAAACTGGTGCCAGAAACATTTAAGCAAACAAAAAGTAATAGGACATAGAAAATCGACATCTATATGAATAATACTTTTTATACACTAACATAACATAATGCGCGAAAAGCACAGACTAACACACATATCCGTCTGTCTGTCACCATTCGATAAGTTCTGAGAATTTCTTGGCTACAACTGTTAATCACACCGAAAAAAAAATGTTCTGTGTCCTTCCTACACATTCTCTTGTTAAATTCCGACAGTATCGGTATAGCCACTTAGTCGTCAAAAGGTAACGAAAAGACAGAGACTTACTTCCGCATTTATAGTATTACTAGACGACCCGTGCGAAAATTTCGCGAATAAAATGCGATGAATAGTGAGGTTGAATGCTTGTAATATAATGAAAAGTAGAACCGTACTTTTGTAGCAAATATTTTTTTTTAGTGTAATAGGTACGCATCAATATACTTACAACACATTACGAAACAGTTAGGAAAATTTTAAACACCCTGTATTTATGACCTTAACAGAATACAACCAACCTGAACAAAATGCACACAACATATCAACATCTCTGAAATATTTGTTGCTTTGCGAATAAAATGTTTAAATTGGGATTGTATAGGAAAACGACAGTGTTTCAATAACAAAAAAAAACAAAAAAAATATCCGAAAAGCTACTTATTGAAATAAAAAAAGTTTATTGACATATCTGTGGTATCAGCTGCTGCAGTCTAGGGACTTGGCTCAGAACAGTCTCATACGTGCTACCACTTTAAACACCACATTCCCAAAATTTCTTTCTTAATTTATGATTTTACCTAACTGGAGACCTTAATCATTAAAACGATATAAAATTTATCGATTTCGGCTAGGTATCCAAGTAGATAAATAGCTTGTAATTAAAAAAAACATGCTGTAGAAATAATATTGATACTTTTGCCCTTTAAGGGTCAAATTCAAAAATTTCTTTTGTAAAATATGGTGTGACCAAAGCAGCCACCTAGGTCTATAAAAAACCTGATTTATCGATTTCGGTTAGTTGTCAAGCGAAGTAAAAAACAAAACAAAAAAAACAAAAAATTCTAGAAATGATGTTATTTTTGCTCCTTAAGGGTTGAATTTGGAGAATGGTTTTTCTTACAATATGATGTGACCAAAGCGGATAACTTAATATTTAAAACGATACCTCATTCAATAATTTCGGTTAGGTATGAAGGGAAATAAATAGCTAGTGACAGAAAAAAGGGCTGTAGAAATATTAATACTTTTCCCCTCTAAAGTTAGAATTTTGAAAAATTTCTTTCTTAAAATGTGGTGTAACGGAACCTAACTCATTACGAAGACCTCAATCTTTAAAATGATACCTCGTTCATAAATTTTGTTTAATTATTAAGGGAGATAAATGACTGGAGACACAAAAAACGCATTTTAGAAATACTAATATTTATGCCCTTTAAGAGTTAAATTCAGAAAAAAATCATTTCTTCATATGTGATGTTACCACAGCGGAAACCTTAATTTTTATAATGATACCACATTTATCTATTTCGGTTAAAGAAATGAACACAAAAATGCGTTGTAGAACCATTTATACTTTTTCCCATTAAGGGTTAAATTAAACAAAAAAAAATTTTTCTTAATATATGATGCCACCAAATCCCTTCAAGGGTTGAATTCCAAACACATTATTTCTTAAAATATGATGTCACAAAGCTGAGACATTACTCCTCATAATTTTACTTCTTTTATCGATTTTGGTTAGATATCCATGGAGATAAATAGCTCGAGACACAAAAAACGCATTTTAGAAAATTTTATATTTTTGCCCTTTAAGGGCCGAATTACGAAAAATTCCTTTCTTAAAATATAACGTTACCACGGCGGAAACCTTAGTCTTTAATATGATACTTCATTTATCTGTATCGGTTAGATATGAAGTAAGACAAATGGCTTGTGACACAAAAACGTATTGCAAAAATGTTGATACTTTAAGGGCCGAATTACGAAAAATTCCTTTCTTAAAATATAACGTTACCACGGCGGAAACCTTAGTCTTTAATATGATACTTCATTTATCTGTATCGGTTAGATATGAAGTAAGACAAATGGCTTGTGACACAAAAACGTATTGCAAAAATGTTGATACTTTTGCCATTTAAGGGTCGAATTCCGAAAAACTTTTGTCTTAGTATATGACGCCACTAAAGCGGAGATCTTAATGTTTAAAATGATACTTCATTAAACGATTTCAGATAGGTATCCAGGGATATAAATGAGTCGTAACACAAAAAACAGCATTTTAGACATATTGACATTTTTGCCCTTTAAGGGTAGAATTCCGAAAACATTCTTTCTTAAAATATGATTTGACCAAAGTGGAGATCATAAGCTTTAAAATGACACCTCATTCATTGATTTCGGTTAGGTGTGAAGGAAGATACAGGCTTGTGACAAAAAAATACCTTATAGAAGTAATATATATGATTACTGCAGATCACACACACACACCCACACAAATACACTGACTGCAGACAACTCCTTGGGGATCAATATAACGTAAAAACGTGTACACCTACAACATTGCAAGACTACATACGATTTGCTTCGCATTGCACCCCTAAATTTGTGATATCTACAGTTTAACATTCAATCAGAATAACCGACGGTCCAGGCGTGACTCTTCCAATCAAAAATTTTTTAAAAAACCTTTGCACCCACGGAGATTTGAATGGTGAGCATGATCCAAACAGCAGTAAGCAAGCACTTTAATCACTGAGCTACCAGACCGCTGTATGGAAAGGCAGTACAGAGAACTACACATCCAACGCGTCTGTCTATCGCCGTTCAGTAGTTATTTGAAATTATAAAACAACGTGTATTATTCATACAGAAAAGTTTTCAACCAAATGTAGACAGTATTTTTCTCCTTATTTCAAAGGATAAGTGTGCAAACTTTAATCGAAATCGGATGAAAACTGTGGATATGTATGAAAAACAAACAAACTAAAAAACAAACAAACATACATACATTCATCTTTATACGTATAGATATTCCTCTAAAAATGTGATGAACCGGCTAAAGTGGGACGATAATTACGAAAACTTATCATTTCCCATGAAGTTTTTAGATTTTACCTCTTCCATTGTTCTTGGCAGTACCTTCACTCGTCTGTCCATCGTATCTTTATAATTCTCGTCCAGATTCACATATCCATGACTTAAAAGTTTTTCTTTTCAGCTTTTCGTGTAGTCCATGTCTCGCCGACGTAGAGGTCATTAGAGGTGGGAAAGAACCTGGGTTAAGGAATAGGAAGTGATTCGACCATGACCTTTTTAAAGGAACTATCCCTGCATTCGCCTCGAGTGATTCAGGAAACCATGGAAACCCCAAATTTGGATGCCCAGACGAGTATTCGAACCCACTTGCTTCCGAATGCGAGGCTAGAGCGTTACTGCACACCCACAATTCGGTCAGAGGTGTGTTCATAATTGTATTTTTTTTTTTTTTTACTGAGGTAGTTTAAAATTCTGACAAAACAAGTTTAAAATTATGCAAAACATTACTTTGGCCGTGTTGCTGTGCGATCCAAAATGGAATTATTGTGATATGTCTTCTTCTCATATTTCCACGTTACTAGATAACTGGCTTTCTTTCGATTGGTGATTGTATATTCGGCTCTATTATTTTTACGGCCTGTCAACAAGTCTGGCCATTTAAATATTTTACGTTCGCCAAAAATTTTGATGTTGTTTATA
Source organism: Vandiemenella viatica (assembly GCA_031002005.1). Lineage (NCBI taxonomy): Eukaryota > Metazoa > Arthropoda > Insecta > Orthoptera > Morabidae > Vandiemenella > Vandiemenella viatica. Next base: position 107,309,264 of record JARYHS010012519.1, on the reverse strand, counting down.
GCCGTGAACTGTAGTCACATATTCCGCTATATTGGGCGCCGTCTTAATAAGAGCGGTATGCGCGCTGTTATGCTTTTTAGTGTCCTCGGACAGTTGCGTTGCTGAAACAGTCTGTTTAGACGTGCTCTACCGGAATAATTTACTGACCAGCTCAAACACACGGAATCCATCCAACACAAAATAGGTGCAATCCAAACTTGCAAATTCTCACTAGGAAGCGTCCATAAACTACTGGCTCGGTCTAAAAAAAAAAAAAAAAAAAAAAAAAAAAAAAAAAAAAAAAGGGGGGGGGGTGTATAGGGTTGGTTGGAAAGCTACACTGGGCTACGTGGGAAGGAGGCGGGGTTAAGAGCCAGGCCACGTAGCTTATTCATATTATTTTTTACAGTTAAAATGAGGTAGAGAACACACAATAGCATGTGAATATTTATTTTCTTCATTTAATTAGCTCCTTATGTAATTTACAATAGTCTGACAAGAGAAAACAGTACAAAATGTGTTCTGGAATCAAAAAGGGAAGAAAGCTACATGCAACGTGAGAGGAGGGGGGGAGGGGGAGAGGCAAAAGCCACGTCGGGATACGTGGAGGGGAGGGAGGGGGAATTCATAGGAGGCTAAAATGGTGCTACGTGGTTTATAGACGCTCCCCTAATGTCACGCATATATAATACAAATCCACTGTAATTTAAATTAACGTATGACCAATCGATGAGATCAATACAAACATCAATGTTTGATACCAACAAGATTTTCCATATAACGGAAATTTTTCGTTACAACAAATTCAGTCAAAGAATGTTATGCTGTCGCCACAATAAATTTGGAGACGTACAGTTGGGACGTATAAAACATGCCATCAGTGTTCAACCATACTGTTTTATTTTTTGGAGATTTTACGTAATCACAAAATAATAAAAATTTATGCTCTCCTTTATTTATATATTAATTACTACAGCCAATTCCCTTCCTTCTTCTTTATCTGTCAACAAGAGATTTAATTGAAGCAAAAAGAAGAAAGATTGAGGCATAAGTAATGGCGTAGCTACGATTAGTTCTGGAAGAGGTTTTGCGCAAAATAGTCGAATATGGAGTAGAATTCCATTATGCAACGCCATGTTCTTACGGATTACGACCGCTTGAAATAAATCATCTGACTTCACTTTTCCTGATGATACCCACCCATCGCTCTCATATTCATTAAACAGGCAATTTCAGCAAAGATTCGCATTGCCAATCGATTGCCGTTAGTCGTTTATGCTATGGCTTCATGAGTCATAATAATGACAATGTTACAAGCGCCGGAAAACGAATGTTTTTTTTTTGTTTTGTTTTTTTACATATGGCTTTACGCCTCGTCAACTTTGAGGTCATTAGAGGTGGGATGGGATTGGGAACAAAGAACGGGAAGGGATTCGGCCATGGACTTTTTGAAGGAAGCATCCCGGCATTCGCTTGGAATGATTTGCGAAAACTCAAATCTGGATGCCCGGACGGAGGATTCAAACCGGCGTCCTTCCGAATGCGAGGCCAGAACGTTAACCGCTCGCCCACCACGCTTGGAGTAGAAAAATTACTGGAACGGAATCAGTCTACGCTCTGCAAACAAACCATTCTTGTATTCGCATGGAGATATTTCGTGAAACCATGAAAAACTGAAATCTAGATGACTGGGTCTGTTATTTAAGTCGTTGTCCGGAATGTTGGTCGTGATCGTTACTGCTCCCGTATCACGCTCGGTAACTGTAGAAGCAGCAGATGGAGTTGGGTTTCGTTGTCGCCACCTCAGAACAGACGAAACTTTCTTTTGTGTGTTTCACGTGAAATATCTTCAGAATATTCATGAAAAGCCACCCCAAAACCTTCAGCATTACAACTTCTACGCTTGCGTGAAGGATTTGAACTCTAGTCGTGTCAAGTCAGGGCCGGATTGGCGAATTCGTATCAGTTAAGGCTCGTTCGCACTGGGCGAGTAATTTAGTCGAGTGGCGAGTGATTTAGTAACTAAACGTGTGTGAACAGTGAAATTTAGTCGAGTCAATCCGTTTCGTTCTATTAAACCGGGCAAGTAGCACCCCCACCACGCGGCACTGCCACTCGCTCATTGGCTAAACAAGTCTGACCGTATTGTTTAAATCGAATTCATTAGCTGCATCAAGAATGTCGTTTCGCTGGAGCGAAGAAACAATTTTAAAATTGTTTCTAAATATTTAGAACATGAATGCTTGCAG
>JARYHS010012519.1:107184605-107306036 GCA_031002005.1 Vandiemenella viatica | reverse complement strand
CAGGAGAATGCCGAGATGGTTCCTTTAAAAAAGGTCATTGCCGATTTCCTTGCAGTTCCCTGCCTCAGTCCTTTCCTTGCTTCTAACAACCTCGACGAGGCGTAAAGACCACAAGAATCTAACATCTCTCGAATCCGAAGTTTTTCTTTTGAAACTAAAAAATTGAAATGAAGTCATCAAATGACTCTCATTATACTATAAAATCTTAAATTCGATCATAAAAAAGTATTTCCGTTTTACCCAGTATGGAAGCGTCCATAAACTACGTAACTCCATTTTGACCTCCTGTGAATCCTCCCTCCTCGTCATGTAGCCCAACGAGGCTTTTTCCTCTTCTCCTCGCCCCCCCCCCCTCCCCTCTCAGCCCTCTGCGTAACAAGTAGCCTTTTTACCTATTGATTCCAGTAGACATGATGTACTGTTTTCTATTGTCACACTATCGTCAATTACATACGTAGATAATTTAATGACGGAAATAAATATTCACATACTGTTGTGTGTTCTGTACCTCATTTTGACTGTGACAAATAATATGAATGAAAAGCTACGTGGCCTGGTTCGGAACCCCCGCCTCGCCCACCCTCCCCGCCTCCCCCCCCCCCCCTTCCCACGTACTTCAGCATAGTTTTCCAGTCAACCGCTCCCCCCTCCCTAGACCGAGCTGCGTAGTTTATGGACGCTTCCTAATGTCGATCTCCGAAGTACACTCTGTGACGAAAAGTGTTTGTTACTCTCTCGAGCCTGCGGAAGTCCGATAGATGGCTTCAGATTGGGAGCAGTGCCAAGTTCTGATTGCTCGTTTTTTGTGAAGCGTGGGCTTGTGACGTTAGTGATAACGTCACAGGCGGCTGCAGACGGAATGATCTAAATCCGGGAGAAACAGAGATGGTGAGGTCCGGCACAGACTTTAACGACTCCTCGCCTGAAATACAGCATTGAACTTGGCGGCGGTTCTTACACAAATACCGACGTAGCAAACAAGTTACGTAATGGACCGAATTAAATCGCACATGTATTACATCTAACTGTTAGAACTTAACGCCCCAACTTGCTTATTTTCATTGCGGGCAACGTGGATATTTTACTTCCCTTGCTAAATAGCTTTGACTACGCGGTAGTTCTACTGAACGCAGGGGATGGCGTTAGGTGGGGTAAGCGGGTCAAATGTACCCGGGCCGCCCGCCCGGCTGATGAGGTCGCGGTCTGAGGAAGGGCCCTGAAGGCTCGTTCGCACTGGGCTAGTAATTTAGTCGAGTGGCGAGTTGTTTAGTAGCTAAATTACTCGCCACTGACCAAAAATCGTTCGCACTGCGGTCGAGTACAGTACACAAGTAGCGTGGCATTTTGCCAGATTAACAGGATGCATCGCAATCAAATGAATGAGCTGATACAGCGCTCTTTTATAAGAGATGGATGAAGAAGTTTATGCGATAAAGAAAGAAAAAAAAGCAATTGGTACGAAAATGGGTTAATGAACTAGGAGCTGAAATTGTCTTCTGAACGAATCAGCATTAGAAGATCCCTATGAATAGTTTGAGAATGCCCAAAATTTGTGTTAACGAAAATGCAGCCGGAAATGCAGCGTGACGATACCTATTTAAGGAGTGCAATGCCGGCAGCTACGTAGTTACAGGCAGTTCTCTACTTGATTGCCACCGTATGTAGTTTATGGACACTCACACCTCGTATTTATACACGGAAAATATGGTATTTCCAAATTAATCACTGTGTGAAGGAATCTATGAAACATTAAAGGAATTGAATTAATGTTTCATAGAGATGCATCCAGTAAACTGAATCATTTTACTGAAGGAGTGTAAACTGTTTCAGTACCTGCGCCTAAATTTTTGGACTACTTTTTTTAACTTCTGAGAGTAGATAATACTAAAAAGATTTTTATCGCTTTAGGTAGTACTTTTAATAAAAACAGGAATAACATCTTAATGTATAATCTAGATGCTATTATAATTAAATTAAATAATTAATAAAATTTTGCACTAAGCAGATGTTTTTAATTTTCAATTTACTTCTCACCAAATCCAGGTATGTTTATTGTATTTTCCAAATCCATGCGTGCAGATTGCTTCCTTTGTTTGTTTTTATAGTTGGGGACTTAATATTCTGCAAGCATTCATGTTCTAAATATTTAGAAACAAATTTTAAAATTGTTTCTTCGCTCCAGCGAAACGACATTCTTGATGCAGCTAATGAATTCGATTTAAACAATACGGTCAGACTTGTTTAGCCAATGAGCGAGTGGCAGTGCCGCGTGGTGGGGGGTGCTACTTGCCCGGTTTAATAGAACGAAACGGATTGACTCGACTAAATTTCACTGTTCACACACGTTTAGTTACTAAATCACTCGCCACTCGACTAAATTACTCGCCCAGTGCGAACGAGCCTTAACTGATACGAATTCGCCAATCCGGCCCTGACTTGACACGACTAGAGTTCAAATCCTTCACGCAAGTTGTAATGCTGAAGGTTTTGGGGTGGCTTTTCATGAATATTCTGAAGATTCCAATTTCACGTGAAACACACAAAAGAAAGTTTCGTCTGTTCTGAGGTGGCGACAACGAAACCCAACTCCATCTGCTGCTTCTACAGTTACCGAGCGTGATACGGGAGCAGTAACGATCACGACCAACATTCCGGACAACGACTTAAATAACAGACCCAGTCATCTAGATTTCAGTTTTTCATGGTTTCACGAAATATCTCCATGCGAATACAAGAATGGTTTGTTTGCAGAGCGTAGACTGATTCCGTTCCAGTAATTTTTCTACTCCAAGCGTGGTGGGCGAGCGGTTAACGTTCTGGCCTCGCATTCGGAAGGACGCCGGTTTGAATCCTCCGTCCGGGCATCCAGATTTGAGTTTTCGCAAATCATTCCAAGCGAATGCCGGGATGCTTCCTTCAAAAAGTCCATGGCCGAATCCCTTCCCGTTCTTTGTTCCCAATCCCATCCCACCTCTAATGACCTCAAAGTTGACGAGGCGTAAAGCCATATGTAAAAAAACAAAACAAAAAAAAAACATTCGTTTTCCGGCGCTTGTAACATTGTCATTATTATGACTCATGAAGCCATAGCATAAACGACTAACGGCAATCGATTGGCAATGCGAATCTTTGCTGAAATTGCCTGTTTAATGAATATGAGAGCGATGGGTGGGTATCATCAGGAAAAGTGAAGTCAGATGATTTATTTCAAGCGGTCGTAATCCGTAAGAACATGGCGTTGCATAATGGAATTCTACTCCATATTCGACTATTTTGCGCAAAACCTCTTCCAGAACTAATCGTAGCTACGCCATTACTTATGCCTCAATCTTTCTTCTTTTTGCTTCAATTAAATCTCTTGTTGACAGATAAAGAAGCATCTTCCAAAGGAAGGGAATTGGCTGTAGTAATTAATATATAAATAAAGGAGAGCATAAATTTTTATTATTTTGTGATTACGTAAAATCTCCAAAAAATTAAAAACAGTATGGTTGAACACTGATGGCATGTTTTATACGTCCCAACTGTACGTCTCCAAATTTATTGTGGCGACAGCATAACATTCTTTGACTGAATTTGTTGTAACGAAAAATTTCCGTTATATGGAAAATCTTGTTGGTATCAAACATTGATGTTTGTATTGATCTCATCGATTGGTCATACGTTAATTTAAATTACAGTGGATTTGTATTTATATATGCGTGACATTAGGGGAGCGTCTATAAACCACGTAGCACCATTTTAGCCTCCTATGAATTCCCCCTCCCTCCCCTCCACGTATCCCGACGTGGCTTTTGCCTCTCCCCCTCCCCCCCTCCTCTCACGTTGCATGTAGCTTTCTTCCCTTTTTGATTCCAGAACACATTTTGTACTGTTTTCTCTTGTCAGACTATTGTAAATTACATAAGGAGCTAATTAAATGAAGAAAATAAATATTCACATGCTATTGTGTGTTCTCTACCTCATTTTAACTGTAAAAAATAATATGAATAAGCTACGTGGCCTGGCTCTTAACCCCGCCTCCTTCCCACGTAGCCCAGTGTAGCTTTCCAACCAACCCTATACACCCCCCCCCCCTTTTTTTAGGTTTTTTTTTTTTTTTTTTTTTTTTTTTTTTTACCGAGCCAGTAGTTTATGGACGCTTCCTAGTGAGAATTTGCAAGTTTGGATGCACCTATTTTGTGTTGGATGGATTCCGTGTGTTTGAGCTGGTCAGTAAATTATTCCGGTAGAGCACGTCCTAAACAGACTGTTTCAGCAACGCAACTGTCCGAGGACACTAAAAAGCATAACAGCGCGCATACCGCTCTTATTAAGACGGCGCCCAATATAGCGGAATATGTGACTACAGTTCACGGCTATAAACAACATCAAAATTTTTGGCGAACGTAAAATATTTAAATGGCCAGACTTGTTGACAGGCCGTAAAAATAATAGAGCCGAATATACAATCACCAATCGAAAGAAAGCCAGTTATCTAGTAACGTGGAAATAAAGACATATCACAATAATTCCATTTTGGATCGCACAGCAACACGGCCAAAGTAATGTTTTGCATAATTTTAAACTTGTTTTGTCAGAATTTTAAACTACCTAAAAAAAAATACAATTATGAACACACCTCTGACCGAATTGTGGGTGTGCAGTAACGCTCTAGCCTCGCATTCGGAAGCAAGTGGGTTCGAATACTCGTCTGGGCATCCAAATTTGGGGTTTCCATGGTTTCCTGAATCACTCGAGGCGAATGCAGGGATAGTTCCTTTAAAAAGGTCATGGTCGAATCACTTCCTATTCCTTAACCCAGGTTCTTTCCCACCTCTAATGACCTCTACGTCGGCGAGGACATGGACTACACGAAAAGCTGAAAAGAAAAACTTTTAAGTCATGGATATGTGAATCTGGACGAGAATTATAAAGATACGATGGACAGACGAGTGAAGGTACTGCCAAGAACAATGGAAGAGGTAAAATCTAAAAACTTCATGGGAAATGATAAGTTTTCGTAATTATCGTCCCACTTTAGCCGGTTTTTAGAGGAATATCTATACGTATAAAGATGAATGTATGTATGTTTGTTTGTTTTTTAGTTTGTTTGTTTTTCATACATATCCACAGTTTTTCATCCGATTTCGATTAAAGTTTGCACACTTATCCTTTGAAATAAGGAGAAAAATACTGTCTACATTTGGTTGAAAACTTTTCTGTATGAATAATACACGTTGTTTTATAATTTCAAATAACTACTGAACGGCGATAGACAGACGCGTTGGATGTGTAGTTCTCTGTACTGCCTTTCCATACAGCGGTCTGGTAGCTCAGTGATTAAAGTGCTTGCTTACTGCTGTTTGGATCATGCTCACCATTCAAATCTCCGTGGGTGCAAAGGTTTTTTAAAAAATTTTTGATTGGAAGAGTCACGCCTGGACCGTCGGTTATTCTGATTGAATGTTAAACTGTAGATATCACAAATTTAGGGGTGCAATGCGAAGCAAATCGTATGTAGTCTTGCAATGTTGTAGGTGTACACGTTTTTACGTTATATTGATCCCCAAGGAGTTGTCTGCAGTCAGTGTATTTGTGTGGGTGTGTGTGTGTGATCTGCAGTAATCATATATATTACTTCTATAAGGTATTTTTTTGTCACAAGCCTGTATCTTCCTTCACACCTAACCGAAATCAATGAATGAGGTGTCATTTTAAAGCTTATGATCTCCACTTTGGTCAAATCATATTTTAAGAAAGAATGTTTTCGGAATTCTACCCTTAAAGGGCAAAAATGTCAATATGTCTAAAATGCTGTTTTTTGTGTTACGACTCATTTATATCCCTGGATACCTATCTGAAATCGTTTAATGAAGTATCATTTTAAACATTAAGATCTCCGCTTTAGTGGCGTCATATACTAAGACAAAAGTTTTTCGGAATTCGACCCTTAAATGGCAAAAGTATCAACATTTTTGCAATACGTTTTTGTGTCACAAGCCATTTGTCTTACTTCATATCTAACCGATACAGATAAATGAAGTATCATATTAAAGACTAAGGTTTCCGCCGTGGTAACGTTATATTTTAAGAAAGGAATTTTTCGTAATTCGGCCCTTAAAGTATCAACATTTTTGCAATACGTTTTTTGTGTCACAAGCCATTTGTCTTACTTCATATCTAACCGATACAGATAAATGAAGTATCATATTAAAGACTAAGGTTTCCGCCGTGGTAACGTTATATTTTAAGAAAGGAATTTTCGTAATTCGGCCCTTAAAGGGCAAAATATAAAATTTTCTAAAATGCGTTTTTTTGTGTCTCGAGCTATTTATCTCCATGGATATCTAACCAAAATCGATAAAAGAAGTAAAATATGAGGAGTAATGTCTCAGCTTTGTGACATCATATTTTAAGAAATAATGTGTTTGGAATTCAACCCTTGAAGGGATTTGGTGGCATCATATATTAAGAAAAATTTTTTTTTTGTTTAATTTAACCCTTAATGGGAAAAAGTATAAATGGTTTCTACAACGCATTTTTGTGTTCATTTCTTTAACCGAAATAGATAAATGTGGTATCATTATAAAAATTAAGGTTTCCGCTGTGGTAACATCACATATGAAGAAATGATTTTTTTCTGAATTAACTCTTAAAGGGCATAAATATTAGTATTTCTAAAATGCGTTTTTTTTGTGTCTCCAGTCATTTATCTCCCTTAATAATTAAACAAAATTTATGAACGAGGTATCATTTTAAAGATTGAGGTCTTCGTAATGAGTTAGGTTCCGTTACACCACATTTTAAGAAAGAAATTTTTCAAAATTCTAACTTTAGAGGGGAAAAGTATTAATATTTCTACAGCCCTTTTTTCTGTCACTAGGCTATTTATTTCCCTTCATACCTAACCGAAATTATTGAATGAGGTATCGTTTTAAATATTAAGTATCCGCTTTGGTCACATCATATTGTAAGAAAAACCATTCTCCAAATTTCAACCCTTAAGGAGCAAAAATAACATCATTTCTAGAATTTTTTGTTTTTTTTTGTTTTGTTTTTTACTTCGCTTGACAACTAACCGAAATCGATAAATCAGGTTTTTTATAGACCTAGGTGGCTGCTTTGGTCACACCATATTTTACAAAAGAAATTTTTGAATTTGACCCTTAAAGGGCAAAAGTATCAATATTATTTCTACAGCATGTTTTTTTTAATTACAAGCTATTTATCTACTTGGATACCTAGCCGAAATCGATAAATTTTATATCGTTTTAATGATTAAGGTCTCCAGTTAGGTAAAATCATAAATTAAGAAAGAAATTTTGGGAATGTGGTGTTTAAAGTGGTAGCACGTATGAGACTGTTCTGAGCCAAGTCCCTAGACTGCAGCAGCTGATACCACAGATATGTCAATAAACTTTTTTTATTTCAATAAGTAGCTTTTCGGATATTTTTTTTGTTTTGTTATTGAAACACTGTCGTTTTCCTATACAATCCCAATTTAAACATTTTATTCGCAAAGCAACAAATATTTCAGAGATGTTGATATGTTGTGTGCATTTTGTTCAGGTTGGTTGTATTCTGTTAAGGTCATAAATACAGGGTGTTTAAAATTTTCCTAACTGTTTCGTAATGTGTTGTAAGTATATTGATGCGTACCTATTACACTAAAAAAAAATATTTGCTACAAAAGTACGGTTCTACTTTTCATTATATTACAAGCATTCAACCTCACTATTCATCGCATTTTATTCGCGAAATTTTCGCACGGGTCGTCTAGTAATACTATAAATGCGGAAGTAAGTCTCTGTCTTTTCGTTACCTTTTGACGACTAAGTGGCTATACCGATACTGTCGGAATTTAACAAGAGAATGTGTAGGAAGGACACAGAACATTTTTTTTTCGGTGTGATTAACAGTTGTAGCCAAGAAATTCTCAGAACTTATCGAATGGTGACAGACAGACGGATATGTGTGTTAGTCTGTGCTTTTCGCGCATTATGTTATGTTAGTGTATAAAAAGTATTATTCATATAGATGTCGATTTTCTCTGGCCTATTACTTTTTGTTTGCTTAAATGTTTCTGGCACCAGTCTATTTTCCCTTCTTTTTTGACATGCCTTGCGGGCGTAAACTGGCCTAAGGTGTAGCTCTAGCAGAGCACGAGCAGCTAAAGTTGTTTAGAACCCAAGAATCGGATGCTCATGCTGAAGAAAGAAGAAAAGACCAAGCTCAAATAAAGCTGTCCTTAGTTAAACACCCCCCCCCCCTCCCCACCACACACATCCCCGCACCTTCGTTTCTTTTTCTTTTTTTAAATATATTAGAAATTGATTCTCTTGAAGAGACAGGTTCGACGGTAGAGTTATATAGTGACAGCTTCCCTGTCATATTATGCCGACTCGGTGTTGTTTGGGACCAATCCTTCATTACCAACAACTTTCTATATTCAAATCCGGCAAAGAAATTCTTAATCCACGCGTATGAAGTCGCGGGTATCAGCTAGCATATATATATATATATATGACACAGATACCAAGGGAGAATTACATGGACGACAGACACCAAGAAAACAAGAAATTACATGGCAGTAAAGAGACTATCTAATAGAAGGAAGTTGTAGTTTCATCAACATCCTGGTTGAAGAGCAGTAGTAGTCAAAAGAACCATGAAATAATACTTAGTTGAAAGTGTTTTATGTATTTATATATATCCGTTGTTGGTACTCTGTTGTTTTTAACTACATTGCTGTTGCCACAAGAAAGATTTATCCTCGTACCAATAGTAACAGGTTCTGGTCAGCAAACGGTTTGATGTCTTCCAGAAGATTAAGTCAAACAACTATGACTTTTCGAGGAACAAGTCTAGCCTACTTTCACCGTCCAAAGGTGCCACGACAAAGCGACCTGTTGCACCTTCATGATTGGCGAGCAGCGAAGCAAGTTATGATCAACACGTTATTTTGAGAGTGCCACTGCGTAGCGGGAGTCGCCACCTGTATCACATGAGGAAGCGACGGGAGTCTGTTGGAGGTCGACACAATTTTAGCGCCACACAATTATGAGTCATACCCGAGAGATGACAAGGACAATGCGCTCAAATGACCGACCCAAAAAACGACTACGCATTCACACAGGCTTACAACTATATCGTTCTGTATGAACGTGCCTGTATGGATGAAATGCGCATCACTCACTGTTCAAAACATTACCTTCATGTTCACTTGCAGTTAAAATATACGGGCAATGTGTGAGGACTGATATCGCATATCTAGGAGATGAAGTAAACAACATCTAACTGATTTCAGATTACGTGTGTTTGCGAAATACTGTCACAAAACGTGCCCCAATAAAATGAAACAGTTACTTCAACTCAGCTTTCTCCGTTTTATTCCTTGTAACATGTTTCTTTAATGACACTGAACTGAACCAAAGGAAACTGTTTTTATTTTAATTACCTTACTGCTCGTTGCCGTCTAGGTTATCCTATTCTGGAGAAGAATGAAACCGAGCATCATGGGTGAGTTGTTAACGCTCTAATCTCGCATTCGGGAGGACGGCGGTTCGAATCCCTGTCCGGGCATCCAGATTTGGGTTTTCCATGGTTTCCCCAAATCACTCCAGGTAAATATCGGGATGCTTCCTTTAAAAGGCCATGGCCAAACTCCTTACCGTTCCTTGCCCCCAGTCCTTTCCCGTCTCTAATGACCTCAACGTCGACGAGGCGTAAAGCCATAAGTAAAAAAAATAAGAAGACTGAAGAGAATTCAGCCATAGCTTACATGAATGAACAATTTAACAATTGCGAAAACCATATAAAATCGAATTCTAGTTGGCCAGACCGGTTATCAAACCCGAATGCATGACCCATCGGAAGTGCTTACTCACCAGACTCGCTGGTAATAGTGTCCTGTTCATTGTTGCAATGTAAAATCAAGGATCCGCAATAAATATCTCAGATCAATAAACAAAAGACTCTAAAAGTATATTTGTAGAAAATGATTTTATCATTTAGACCCATTGAAGAAGATATTACCACGGTAGTTCAGCAATAAAGTAATCGATGATGGTTCCTTCAAAAGACTGTGGCCGAATTTCTTCTCGTTCCTTTCCCACATTACTGTTCTGCCTCTAATGACTTCGACCTCGATGAAGCGTAAAGCAATAAGGAAAAAAATTCGTCATACCCGTGCTCTCAGTTGTTTTCCTAACATCTTGTAAATTACCACCATTAATTTACTAAAACTTGACATTAATTTTGTGATGAATCAACATCAGGGATCAATATTAATCGAATGGAGTTTGAAAATAGGAACAAATATAATTTACATAATTACATGCGGCGTGAGATTTCATCATTTATTAATTATCAATCGATATGCATGGTGTATTGATTCAGTATCAAGGAGAAATATCGATAAATATTATAAGTACAATACAAATAATTTACAAAAGTACATAGACTGTGAATTGTTATGTATAGTTGAACCTTCTCCTATACAAACAATAATAGCGTGTATTGGACTTCTTTATATGCAATAGTGGTCAACATTTTTTGACAATCTCACAACCCTCCGTTCATTTATTATTATTATTATTGCATTTTTGATTTAATGAACTAGAATTGTTAATGGAAAATTTATTGATTTGCATTTTAAAAGGGTTCCACAAGCCGTATTTTGTGTAGCCTTTGGGTAGTGCAAGTTGAATATCGTTAGATAGCATTATAAGAATCTTTGGCTGCAACCAGCAACATCTGAGCGGGAAGATTGTACATCTGGCGCCCGGTCTGTAAGTATAGTTTGGCGCAAGTTTGAGCTTATTGCATGGAAGCTATAATATGGTGTGAAATGTATTCGGAGGCTGTTAAAATGCAGCATGAGTTTTTAAATGTTAATTTCAAGAAATTGTGCTAAATAAATTAAGTGATATTTCGTTCGGAATAGAGACTACCATTTTTAAAATGAATATCAATACGTCTCATTTTTGGGTGATTAAAAATTACAACAAAATTGAGCATTCAGCTTGCACGTGTTCGAAACGAGAATGGGCCTTTTTCGTCCATAACACACTGTTACCCCAACTGGTGTGGATGTGTTAATAAGTTACGTAATTCGCCGAGAGCTATCTGGTGGTTATCGGTAGCTAATTAATCAACTCTAATTGAGTGGAAAACTCACAATTTCGACTACGACCAGGTTTACGCCAGAAAGTACTAAGTTAAAAGATTCTATGATGCCACAATTAAATTAGCGGATGATTCTTATTTATTGAAACTGACGAAGTAATCACACCAAATATTTCTTGCAGCATTTCGAAAAAAAATGAAATTTTGAAACATGATGCTCCCGAAGACAATACTATCAGCAAGAGGTTTTCGCTACTAACTCAGTTGTCACGTTGTGACTACCACGCAACGATTAACAGTTGAGTTGGTGTTGCCAGACACATTGATAGAGCCTCCTATATATGCTGAGCTGTAACTCGTTAATTCCAACACCAAAGCTGGCAAAGCGCCCGCTTGTTGCTGTCTCCTCTCACGCTAAGTGATCAACAACTAACTAAATGGAAAAAAACATCAGGAGACATGGACATGGTTTGACATGATTTTGTACAAATAGCCTACGTATAGTAGGTTTGTTTCACCTCTGGCAATGTGCGTGGATATTTTTTAATTAAGTACATTGCGTCTGATAAATGAGCACAGCGAAGGCAATAATTCAACGAGTAAAAAGGAACAACTCATCGAGATCGGATAAAGTGGAAAAGTAGTCAGCTTACTAAGTACACATGAAAATAAGGATTTTTTTACTATATGATGTATGGATGAATCCATTGGTAATAAGATCAACTGACCAAATTGGAGAGGTGGGAGTAAAGTTTTAAGTACTGTATCTACTGAAACGGGTAATGGAAAGGTGTACCAAGTAATGTAAGAACAGAACTCCAAACTTTAATCAGATCCAAGTGTGATTATGAAGGGAGGGTACGGGCATCTCATCTACTATATACTGAAATAGTTTCTGTCACTCTTTAGAAATTCTAAGTCCCTAAACTAAACATAAATTCTCCAAAATTTTTAGATCAAAACTTTAGGAACAAATACAGTTCAATTTCGTGTTTCAGTGAGATGAGGTCACGCGATCATAACCTGTGATCCTAAAAACTCTATTTTTGACCCCTAAAAAAAATATTTATTATTTTTAAGACTTTGCACAAAGAATTTTTGCTTTAAATATATCCTAAAGCTTTAGAAAAATGTTAGGTCAGGTCACGCAATCATGATTTGTGATCCTAGTCCTAGAACCTCCTTTTTTGTTACTTTTATACTATGCGCTACGTATTTTTTTTTTTTTATTTAAATCATCAAACTCAAGAAATATATCCTACCAGTCACGCAGACATTACTTGAGACCGTACAAGCTCTTTTTTATCCTTGAAATTTCATTTTTGCACTAAATTCGTGACCTGTGAATTATTCTAAACCCTTTATCATACCAAAAACATGGACAAGGGTTTACGCCTAGTTATCGATATAAGATATAGTAGTTGAAAAGGAGGCGATTTGTGACAAACCAGATGACAAAGGCAACTGAAGAGTGGCATGTAAGACCTGGGTGGATATTTGGCGAAAAATTAATAGCAGTGAGTGAAACAGAAGAACGGATCACAAACATAGATTTGCACTTGAATTTAGATATAAGAATATGGAATCGTTTCCCTTTGTTGTTAAGAAAGTTAGGAAATGGTAGGTATCACTTAAAAAGGAAGTTTCTGAGTAATCATCAAAACCAGTATGAGTTTTATGTCAGATAAATTCTATTGCCATTGACAAATTATATCACGATTAAAAGACTTTCCACACAAACTTGCGGCCCTTTCATTCCAACTACGTGAATGGACCATAGGTTTATCTGAATTATTAATTTCCCATTACTTCCTAAAAACTGAATGATGAATGCTGAGTGTACCCAAATTCTACTTCTAGGTTTATGCCATACAATAATACAAGTGGCGGAGGGAGTCCTGCTCCAATATTATATAGCTTCTCCTGTTTCGTCCATTTTCTAACAAAACAACGAAAAAAGGAGTATTTAAAGGTGTTAATGGCCACCTTATTTCTTTTGTCTGTACGACGCAAATATTCGGGTGAAATAGCAACAATACGTATGAGACATTGCAGATAAAACAACAACATATATGATAGGCATTTAGGTATGAGATACAAGAAACATCTACAAAACGTGGAGCCTTTCTTTAATTTTTTTTGAATTCTTTCAGTCATTCCTTTGGGACACGAGGCCTATATAATAATATGGTACGCAAATACCTACCGACTAGAGTTGTTTAAGTTACTTCCTCGTTTCTGCACTGCATTCCTTCCAAGCTAGTTTTACGAAACAATCTGTCATTATCATTTTCTGCGTTAATTTGATCATTGTATCCAAATAAAACATTTCACAAAGTTTCTCCTTACTATAATTGACAGTGATAATCGATATACACCGAGCGTGGTGGTGTAACGATTAGCGTTCTGGCCTCGCATTCGGGAGGACGGCGGTTCGAATCCCCGTCCTGGCAACCAGATTTGGGTTTTCCATGGTTTCCCAAATCACTCCAGGCAAATGCCAGGATGCTTCCTTCAAAAAGGCCATGGCCGAATTCCTTCCCATTCCTTGCCCCCCCCCCCCCCCATCCTTTCCCGTCTCTAAAGACCTCGCTGTTAAGAGACGTTAAGCAGTTAAAAAAAATCGATATACACCTTAATTGTTACGGCTTGCGTTTAGTTACCATTTTTCGCTCTCTGAAATTTTCGTCTCCAGTAGATGATGCAACGTAATTTTGGGGTCGAGAACAGTGCTTGGTTCAGTGAATCTGAGAGTTACCAGATGGATTTCCCATACCGGAATGGCTTGATAATACAGATGAAGTGTGTCGCACAACATTACGGGGAAGGCGAGACTGCGAAAGTCGTAGTGAAAAGAAGTCACCACAGATAACGGCATTTTGAGAAAAAAAAGCATCGCAGGATTTCAGTACTCCTACAGGAAAGCAATAGGAATCGAAGCGCATTTCGGTGACACGCCCACTTTTCTGCATATATTTTAGACCTTTATAACTCTTATATTGATTGCACAGTAGGGATTTTTTTTCTTACTCCTGAGTGTGCTGGCTATCCTTGGAGGGCAACGGTCAGTACTCTCTTGTTTCTGCTGTTTGTAAACAACACACCTTGAAACATGCTATTAGTTTTGTTTGAAGGCGTTTGCGAGCAGTTGTTTTCTTTATATTCAATTTCCCGCAAACTAAAATTTTCAGTACATATGCCCCATTATATCAGAAACTATCAGGGAAAATTAAATGAAATTTTCAGAGACTCTGCATAACATAAAAAGCCATCTCTGGTGCTACAAGCATTAATATTCCCCTTTTAGGATGTTCACAAAAAACATTTTCTGCCGAAAAAACTTAATATTTTTAACAACAAATTTTAAAAAATATTTCTTAAAAACTATAAAATGTATTACGTAGATATTAGTACAGTTGACTGTACTAGCATCTTGTAAAATTCAGTAAAAATATCAAGGTCCTGCATCAAATAGTTTTTTTCACAAATGGGTCAAATACTTGCTTAAATTAACATGGCGTTAGATAGGCAGGGGGTGGTCCCCTTAATCAGAGTAATAACGAAATTATAACCATCTCAATTTGAAGGATATTCCTATTTTCTGATATTCGACACCATAATCAGCAAATAGTTGTTTTAAGTTTCTGGTATTCTTCAGATAATCCAAAATGGGATATATTGCGCACTTGCTGACAAATTTATTAGAAATATGTTTGTCTTTCTTCGTCTCTTTCGTAATGTAAGCCATTCATCATACCTTTCTACGTACTGCTATAGAACCCGTAGTGTCTCTCAAAAAATGTCTTAAATTCAAGTACTTTATAACCTCGTAAGCCTCATAAGATCTGCAGCAATTTTTTTACTGACCCTTGTATGCTAAAAATTCGCTTAGGCTCTCCAGTAGTACCAGCGTTTCTTTGAACTGTATGTAACTTACACAATATACAATCCCGTACATCCCTCCTAAGACCTCCGTCAAACATTAATTTGACTTAAGACACGTCTCTTGTAAATGTGTGTCGTGTATGACCCTGGTGCTTCGGGCTCTGTTGCTGTTTGGCCGCCCTCACATCTGGCGAGTGCATGCGAATGGAGTGATGGACGCCGCGCTTCATCTCATCGACAGACAGAGCTGTTTGGCCTCGTCCACAGCTTGTTGACTCGGGGGTCTGGAATTATTTGTGCGCGCTTTGATGAGGTGCCAGGCGCCGTGGCCTCCAGGTATTTTTATTGAGATGGTCGAGAGTTGCGTACGGTCGGGGTGCGACTCAGCTCTCGCTATGAACAAACCACCTTCTTATTATATGAGAGTGGAGGCTTTCTCGGCGTTATGTATAGATGAAATGTTCTTGGAAAAGTAGCCTACTGAGAACGTTTGAATAGCACGACGTTTCGGCTACAAATGCTATGCCGCCACTGTCAAGTGACTGCACTTGACAATGGCGGCAGAGTATTTGGCCACAGAAACGTCGTGCTATACAAACTTTCTCACTAGGCTAGTTTCCCGATAACATTTCATCCAACTTCTTGTTGTTTTATCTGCACAATGACACAATAGCATTACTGGCCGGGAAACCTGAATGTCAGTACGACCACCAAGCTGAATGTGTTTCAAGTGATAACGCAATTCAAATTTGTTGTTGCAACTTACCTAAACTAACCCGATAATTCTAGCAGTTACAACAGACATTTTTCGTGTAATATGAACTACCTAAGAGCTTGGCGTACTTTGTAAGCAGGAAGCACGATTTTCCAGAGGTGAATGAGCTGCAAAAATAACAGCCGAAACGGGGATCAAACGACAGTCTGTCTTCAGCTGAAATCTTGAAGCCATATAGCTTATTTCCGGTATTGCTTCCTAAATGTTTATTTTCGAATGCGTATAAATCTTCGCAAACGATATAAACGGAATGCTAATTACCAGTTTTACATGTAATTTATCAGATGTCAAAAATGGAAAAGGTCACTGAGAGCAATATGATTGATGAAGCAAGAGCTCTAGACTCCTTCCGAAGACATCAGCATTAGACGGGAGACGATTTAATCATCTTTAATATCTGAAAGCTTTACCTTTCCAGGAGTGTAGTCGTCTCTTGTATTCATTTTGAAATAGGATTACTGACGTGTGGAACCATGTGCGTATTTATCTTGGAATGAATCACTTGCCTAAGCAGGATCTGGATCCTACATTTCGAAATCAGTAATCCTGACCTTCATTTCTGCTAACTATTTAATAAGTCTAGATCTTTACTGACTTTACGACGCTTTGCGTTCCACTGAAGATGATCCCAGGCTGAGGCAGAAATGATGAGGTTAGTTACTATATCATTTAGTGTGTTTGCGCGTAAAGCTATTTTAGTAACGCGAAAAACCTAACAATTATTAAACTTGGAAACAAGTAGAAATCTCAGTAATGATAGCCACATAGTCGTTGTTACCAGGCTTTCCGGCAAAATTATAACAAAGCGTCTAGACCCAATTTACATTACACTCGTAATAAACGCTGTGGGAACTTAGGTATCCCCTGGAAATTAGAAATCTGAAGAGGAGTTTGGTAAGGAAGTACGTAATTTTTTCCACCTGGCCGGAGGAAAGGCATTTATATTGAGCACGATTATTGGAAGTAGATCGCATCGAAGCAGATAGTCGCCAACGGGAGAGGGGGTATTAGCAAAAAAAGCGATGTGGATTCACTTTATTACAGAAAATAAAAGAACCCAATTATATTCCTTACTCTCTGACTAGTCGAAGGGGTATACACACAGTGGATTTGGAAAGAAGACTTCATCGATGGGATTTACTTATCTCCAGTTTCATCTATCTGAGGATCAGCTAGCTATCTATGCTTGTTTCAGGACATTAAATTGTTCGTCGAAGCAGTAATTTACATGTGAGCCAATAGAATCAGCTCAGCTCAAACATCACGTCCAAAACTACTCCACGAACAGTAAAATTATAAAGTCACAATGAGGCTCGGATTGGTTCAAGAAATTATGGGCGTGAGCAACCTTTCCAAATCGCTCCCAGAATCACGGATTGGCCATCTCAGCTCTCAAGTATCACTCTGCTAATATGAAGTCGACCATTTCGTTTGCTGATCTTAAGTTGATAATTTGTTGATCATTTTTTCTGGTATTTTCCAATTGAAAACTTTTGCTAAGTGCTTCTTGAGAACAACTTCTGATGATAGTCTCGAGTGACACACTCTGCCAAGCCCGGGCCTAGATAGGAACCAAGCTTTTACCAGCTCGAGCATATCTTCTGGGGACACTTCACGAGTTAGCCATAAATGCGTCTGATCTGTCCGCTATCCAGCTGATTGCTATGGAGCGAGTGTTGTTGCTTACGAGGAACTTGTCCATTGCATCATTCACGCAACTGCCGTCTTCGCCGATTCGCATCTCCAACTGCAGCTACTATCAAACACGTTGATTTTGACGCAACATAGTATCTCCAGCGTTTACCGAATTGTCTGAACCAAATGCACGTTTCCCTGTGATGAAAACTGCTCACAGAGTAATGTTTCTATGAAATTATCTCATGTGACTGTGCCTATTAGCAATGCAATAACAGTTCAATTATCAAATTTCAGATTATTTGACTGAGGTATAGTGATAAATTGATTCTCGATACCAATTTTAGTGCTGCACTAAAGTAATATTACCCGTATTTTTAATATTGTGGTGTGACAGAGTCACCCACAATGAATATAATTAAATAAATTAATTATATTCAGATTTTCTTTAATAATATTCAACCTTGTAAGGTGTAAATACCGTAAATAATAGGGATATTGTATGGATAAATTAATTGTATATTAAACCCGGGCAGCCAGAGGTATAATTATTGTAATTTTATTTTCTGCAAAACTTGTGGCTCAGTAAGGTAGTGAATATGGGCAGGGCCGGCGCTAGGATTCTTGGGCCCCGGGTAAGTGTTCTGCCCCCCCCCAACCCCGTTTTTTTTTTTACTTAAAACTTTGATTTTTTGGATACAGGCAGAAAATTTTAATCCAAAAAATCAATTAACACCTTTTTAGAAAAGGTTTTTTCTGTTTGATTTCTATTTAGCTAGGCACCCTCACCGGAGGGCCCCCTTTGGGGGACCGGGCCCGGGTACTTTTGCCCCGCTTACCCCTCCCTAACGCCGGCCCTGAATATGGGAAGCTGGGCCTGCCATTTTCGAGCGCTCGAGAGCGGGACAATGGCTGGGCTCCCCGACTTGGAGGCGCCGTCATTCACAAGAGCAATGTCCCGTTAGACAGGGGCGCTGACCTCAACCCTCTCCGCTGATTTGCTCGAGGTCAGGGAAAAAGTGCGCGAACGGAGACAGCAAATGCTGGGCGCGATATAAAACACGTGACGACGGACATGTATAGATGACCAATCGTGAACGTTTATTGGGGTTCCCAAATCTTAATGCAATGGGATTCTGTTACATGTGGCGAGTGGGAGACAACTTTGGAGAAGAAGACGAGAAGAGGCCATTTTGAGGACACTTGCTGCCGGGACGAGCTACTATACAGACGTGTCAGCCGACACGCTCTCGCCCGGTGATCACTGTCTGGTTCTGATCACACTCTTGCTCTGGGAAGCGAGAAGTCGTATGGCATGCCTGCCATTATCTGGAAGCTATTTTAGTAACGCGGGCGTATCCGCTAAACAGGCTTTCATAGCTGCAGTGGCACAGTGCGTGTCACATCTCATCACGACGTTGCACTATTGGTAATGTACCGTCGCATATGGTCACGATTCATTGGATTTTAACGAGACTTGTGAGCCCTTAAGCGGCACTGAGATAAGACTCTGCTCCCGCCACTAAATCACTGAGCTAGCTGATTTTATGTTTCATTGTAAATTCCAAGCATCTTGCTAATTTGTGTAAATTCAAGACGATGCTTTTCTTTAACTTTATATGGCGCTCCTGGGATACTCCTTTGTTGTAGTAAATGTTAGCTTCAATTTGATGGCCTGTGTTGCCACGTTGATCATATGTTAACTTTGCTATTTAATTTGTTGAAATATTTCATTCAGTTTTTGTTTGCTTTTCATCGGCGGATTGTAAACGTCGGGTATTGCTTGTTTTGTGATCTGAATATGTTTAACGTAAAGTTAAATATTACCCGGCCTTGTATAAGCCATAAGAATCAATAAATGGGATATTATTTTGTGTACAATATTCATGGTTCTACTTCCTACTAGTTCACCTTATTGCAACCAATATAAAATCATTTTCATTTATTTTCATGTTCTAATAACTTATGTGTAAAGGTAGAGAAGGTATGACAGGTGTCGGAGGTGATTGATAATATTAATAAATACCCCCTCCCTTTTTATGCAACTTATAATCTCTCAACGTAGCCTCCATATAATTGTCTGATTACAATATGTGTGTGTGTGTGGGCGTTGTTGTTGTAATTTACCGAAAAAATCTCATTGAAATACCATTTCAACTGGTGAATACAACGAAGGAAGGTACTGAATCGCTGTGTTTTGCAGATTTATCCGGTTCCACATTACTAGAAACTATGTAGAAGCAAAACGCCAATAGAGACTCAATTCTCATACAGTATAATGTGTCTTCGTCATCGGTGCATAAGGCCAAGATATTTTCTTGTGACCCTCGAATTTGTTTAGCAATTTCACTAGTGGTCACTATTTTCCTTCACGCCAACTGTCTGATTACTGAACGCTCTATTACGTAAGGAGAAAAATTTAATTCTATATCAAAGGGATGAAATCGGAATGGAATGTAAGAAGTTGAAATTAATCTCAAGCTGGATTCTGTAAATAAGAGAATCTCCCATTTATTGCCTCTGGTGGCAGTCGCAGTAGGCAACAAGACACTGAATTTGATTTACTTACCCCCTATGGGATCTTCTTCGTCCACCTTTATCATGATTCTCAACGGCTTTTCGCTCTCCTGAAAAACAAAAGTCTTATGTAAAATATAGGAAATAATTTAGAATATAGATATTTCTAAGTGAAAAGCCAATAACCGATTGACATTTCAAATGCTTCAGAACATCATCCAACGTCATTCTTCGTAAACTTCACCAGAAGAAACCTCAGTTAAGTCTGCACTCCCCTGGCCTAGAACGACACTAAAAATAATTTCAAGTATCTCTGAAAGTTTTGTCCATCTCTTCTGTTGTTTTTACTAATATCAGCTACCCACATCAGATTTCGTGTCTATAATAAATTAACCATGTGTGCATAATGAACAAGCATAATTTAATTTATATACCCATTATAGAATGCTACTTGGTTTTCTTTATATAATCAGCCGTAAATACTTTGTCTGCGAGAAGCAATTTACGTTTCGTTGACCACATTCTGTCTGGATGAACGAGATTCAGGAAAAAAATAAAGCTAGGATTTTGATGGGTTTTTGAATAACATATATTCCATGCTCGAGGGAGTGTTTCATGCTGGCGTAAAGCTTGAAAGCTGAGTAACGTAAGATAAAAGTGTGTACAAATTACTACAATACTGATAGAATTTTGATGTGCTTTCGAACAGGGGATAAAATAGAATAGAATATGGCGACAGTGTATGTGATCGCCGAAATATTGTGTGATAACACTTCGTTAACTCGGATATTTACCCGAGAGCATTTATAATTTCTCAACGCCGAGAGGATCTTCGTTCTTATGTATCTTTCATATTGTTGTGAAATCAGAAAGATGAAAAATGGAAGATAAAAGTATCCACAAATTAATATCTAGTTTTTGTTGAACGCGACTCACGCAAAAACTACAGGTCGAATTTTGATTGGATTTCCAGTAATGTACAGCTAATAGTTCCTAGAGTATAATGGTTCCTTTGATAAACCTTCTGGGATTCATTAAAGGTGAACCAGTATCGAGTTTTTCATTCATCAAAAACTAACTACACCACAAAGATACACCGCCTTGGGATTGGGCGAAATGAAAGAATTACCAATTAGTACTGCGGCGACATATGGACATTAGTGGATTTGGTCACAAGAATGCGTTACCGCGGGAAGTCACGTGGATTGGGAGAAACGAAAGAATTACCCGCTAGTACTGCGGCGACGTGTGGACAATAGTGGATTTGGTCACACGAATGTGCTACCGCGGGGAGTCACGTGGCGGCAACGCGCCTCAACAAGCCGAAGGAGCGAGAGCCGTCCTATCTGCTCGCCAGCTGTGCAAATAACCTCACAGCACCACCGTTCACCACTGTGGAGAATCACGCAGATCTAGAACCCCGGCGCAACGGACGGGCAGCAATTAGTAGGTCCTGTCACCACCGGAACCAGTGCATACTTGTGTACCCTCGTACCATGGTATTCCCACAACTTGTCCACGCATCACAGACCACCGCTGTAGCACACAGGCAGTGCTGCCACGTCCGGATCAGATGTTCGGACCAATGTGATACAGTATACACATACTATAAGCGGTTCTATTATGACCAGGGCCGGCGTTAGGGAGGGGGGGGGGGGGGTAAGCGGGTCAAAAGTACCCGGCGCTGTGTCACCGGCAGGTGGAGCAAAACCTTGACTCACCGAACTGCCCACCGCAGGAGCAGCCATTCCCGATTAGCCGGTTTCCCGGAGGTACAGTAATATATAATTCATTTTGATGTGAGTTCGAAAAATGTTGAGAAATGTAAAATAAAATATCGCTATCCATTTTTCTCTCTAGCAATGTGTTAACTGTGGCGTAATTCGTTTAATGGAGACGTCAGTATTTAACACACCACGCGAATGAAGCTGCGGGCTACACCAAGTAAAGGATTCAAAATATTGGAAACCTTTGTATGAAATGTGGAGGAAGATACAAACAGGACCATTGTCTATGCCATCCATCATTGGACCTATGTCACCAAATCCATTTTAATGGTTCCATTTCCAATATGAAACAGAGCCCCATTGCTGTCACTCCATTGTCTTTGCACAGACATCTTAGCTAATAAACGAAATAAGTCTCGTACTTCAAGTTTGCACATATAACCTTAAATCGAATGTTATGCTTAAATTTTTGAAAAAGTATAGTCTGCCAGAATCATAGGAATTTAGGGGATGAGAGGGGGCTCGAAAAGAAAAATTTAGAACCCCGGACTGTGAGCACTGATTTTTAGAGTTAATCGAGAAGAGGACTAAGATATTTTTTTAAATTTATTTCACTGGAAAATAAATGCATGAGTGGCCGTCAAAGTTGTAAATTTTGTAACTTTGCTTTACCGGATCCACCTCAAAAACACTGTTACCCAGGATCTTGAAATTTTTCTCATTACCGACTGTATTATATTCTTCCTCCAGTATTGTAATACAGCAACATCTTCCCACCGAGGAATGTGTAGATTATGAGGAGGACATTGGGGATGGTCTCAGAATTCATCAAGATTTATGCGGGAAACCGCTTAAAAATGGCAATCAGGATGGCTGGTACTTGGAGAGGGGGAGAGAGGCTGGGATCGTGCCCGGTCTTGTTGGACCTCCCCGATTCAACGTGCGGTAACTCGGCGCACTGAGTTTCACTGGCCGGTTGGTCCTAACTTTTAAAACCAAATATTTCAGATTTTTGTCTCACTCGGACCATAGGCTCTAGGGAGCTATAGCAAACGTCAGACACCGCTAATAATGCGGCAAGTTGTTTGACTTGGCGACACAGCGTCACGTCGGCAGGCTTTTCACCTCCATCATGGCTGCACCTACAGATTAGTGCAAAATTCGAATACAGTACACATCACATACAAAAATCAGTCTTTGATGGAAATGAAGAGCGAGGTAATGGCTCTAAAAAACCGGCAACGATCGAGGGTAGAAGCACCGTCCTCTCGATCGCCAACTACAATGATTACCACCAAAACGATTTATTCCAAACATGCAAAATCTTTCCCAGACTTGACATAAGTATTTATGAATCGGTCTGCATGCTTCTGCTGATTTCTAAGTGACTACAATAAATTCGCAATCTGTTTCAGTTTATTTTAAAGGCTGTGACGCAATCTGCTTTGGCAGGACGGCTGAATGTGTAAACAAGATCGCTGTCGGTATAAACGCTAGCGTCGGTTTGTTTGGGAAAACCCGAGCGGATGTGCTTACCACACATTATTGTGCAGGTGGTGGAACCTCCACACTTCTTGTCTCTAAATGCGAACACCCTTTACGATCGTCAATTTTGGAAGACCTTCGCCCTTTATTCGGATATTATTAGTTACAAAAGACTGGAGCGAATAGTAGTATAAATCATCACGCACGAAAAAAAAAACTATTATTAATATCTCAAAAATCACTTTCTCGAGATTCCTGCAGACCATGTACAATCAAGATTTACTTCGCCCATGGATTAGAGCAACTAGAAACGTGGAAATGCAGCAGGCATTGAAGAAGTAAGGGCATAAATGGTAAGGGCAACAGGAGTCGTAGGAAAGAGGTGGCTTTATCGTGTGATGAGAAATTTACGGAAGGAGGGGACAATCCTAAAAGACTGGTTCGAAGGAATAGTCGTATCTATCTTAAAATAAAGTTGGAAGGAGTTTAGAAACTATAGAGGAATCACACTGATGTGCCACTGTGCCAAAGATCCTTGAGAAAAAAATATGTGAAACGGTGGAAAAAGTGCTAAGGGAAGAGCAATATGGCTTCAGGTCAGAGAAGTCAACGGTAATTCTGATATTTGCGATGAGACAGCTGCAGAAAAAACAATAGTAGTACGGAAAGAATCTACTGTTGATTGATACTCAGAAAGCTTATGATTGTGTGTACAGGAGTAAGGTATGGAAGGCCTTTGAAACTAGAGTGACAGAACTATACCAGAGTAATGTGAGCTATGAGAAAATAGGGAGAGAAACAACAGATCTGATAAAGCAAAGAAACTGGCAAAATCGAGGAAGTGCCCTCTCAACGCTACTTTTTATTGTAATTATGGGTAATATAATGGAAAAGGTGGCAGTGAGGATGGGGAAAGAAAAAATTAAAGTGATTGCTCTTGCAGATGACCTGGTGATCTGGGGAAGTTTCGAAGAGGAAGTTCAGTTGCAGTTGGATGTATGAGTAAAATATGGAATGAAATTTAATGTGAAAAAACACGAGTTCATGGCAACAACCAGAAAGAGGAACAGGATAAGCAGGTGAACAGCTGAAGAACATAAACAGCGTCAAATAACTGGGAAGTGTTTCAGAGGAATAGAAAAAATGATGAGATAAGCAAAAGAGAGAGGCAGGAAGAGGCATTTTTAAGATACATCAGAAGATTTACCACAGAGAATCAACGGAAAAATTTGTTGCACATACGTACTATGAACCTATCCTGACATACGGTGCTAAAATGTGAACAATGAAGAAGCGGAACATTAGCAGGATAGAAGCAAGTGAGACGAAATTTTTAAGAGGTAAAATGCATGTTACTAGAACCGACAGGATAAGGAACGAAACGAAAAGACATACTATTAAACAGGAACCGCTACAGGAAATGTCAGAGAAGGTCCACATTTGGATTATTGTTGTGCCATTTGGGACCCGTTTCGTAAGGTATTGATCGAAAGTATAGAGAAAGTACAGAGAAGAGCCGCTCGATTCGTGACCGCTTGCTACAGTCCTTATGAAAGCGTCACAGAACTGATTAGTAGATTAGGTTGGGAGTCTCTGGTAGATAGACGACACACGTTTCGTTTAAACTTATTGGAAAACATGCGTACTCCAACTTTCACTCATGAGTGTAGTGAAATACTTCTTCCACCAACCTATTTGAGTCGGAAGGACAGGAAAGATAAAATTAGAGAAATAAGGTGCCGGACTGATTCTTATATGAATTCTTTTTTCCACCGTACCATTAGGGATTGGAATGCACAGCAAAGAGATTAGCTTTGGTGCTGAGCACCCTCTGCCACCCACAATTTTGTGAATTGCAGAGTATATATGTAGATATGTAGATGAAGACGGTTTTGGTATGTAAAGAGAATGGAAGAGCATAGAATACCAAGAAAAGTTCAGGAAATGAAAATGAATGGTAAACGACCCGGAGAAAGACCAAGGGATGGATGGCTGAGTGGAGTAGAGGAGTGTGTATGGAAGAGAGGAGAGGACTAGGTCAAAGTGGGGAGAAGAAAGAAGATAATGGAGAAGTTAATGTACAAAGCAGACCCAGGCGGTAGATGGAAACTGTTGATAATTATGACGATAATGATGACGATGTTGATTTATTAAAAATAATTAAATGCATTTCATTTATAAGTGGGTACAACTTGAGAAATTTTTGATTATTTCTCATTTTACTGCTAATATTGTTTAGACGTTGAGTAGGAAAGAGTCTAACAGAACCCCTGGCAGAAATGAAAGTGAGATCAACTGTTAATTCGTTCGTGTTAATGCTTCTAGTGAGTCAGAAAATGTACAGAACATTGTAAACGCAAACAACTGATATAAACAAAATCAACAAAAACTCGCTGAAAGGATATTTACAATGGGGAGTACGGGATCAGGAATGGTCGAGATGGTGGGGTAGGACAAACCTTTCACTTCTACTACACTGTTCTAGCCGGTCGTGACCTTGAGGTCTACCTCACACGGTCAATTCCCCCGTTCTTATTGATTAAATCAAAAAATTTCTTAGAACGATAATTTTAGAAAATTAAACGCTCTGTAACTTTTGTTCAATTACACACTGTAAATAAAACACAGGGGAAAAATATACAGATCATTTGTATCTGAATTTCTACAAAGGGTTTAACTCAAATTTCTAATGTATAGAAATAATATATATATATATATATATATATATATATATAGAGAGAGAGAGAGAGAGAGAGAGAGAGAGACAGAGAGAGGAAGGAGGGAGAAAGGCAGAGAGAGAGAAATATTTTTATCATTCCTTATATCTTTCATTTTACCTTAAATAAGCACTATAAACGATATTTTTTATGAGAAAATTATACGACTCTACTATAAAGTGAGATGACTAAGATGAGTGAGAAGTAACAGGTGAGTCCTATGAATTACACGACAGAATTTTTGTATCTAAAACTCAAGCAATATTCACGTTTTTAGTATTTTTACCAATTTCCGAATGAGCTTTCAGTTCTACTGTTGTTGGAACACGAATTTCGCTCGATGAACTCTAAGTGGAATGATTTATTCGAATAATACACACGGATTTTCTTTAAATGTAATTTTTATTAGGATAATTTCATTAAAAAGTAGAAATCAAACATCATCATCGTCAACAACGTTGATAGTTTCCAACGTCTGGCCAGCTCTGCCAGAACACAGTCCTGTTCAGCGTGTCCTGTCCTTCCACCCCTTCCTTGTTTTCAAATACATTCCAGTCTTCTGTTGCACACTCTTATCTGTTCCCTTAATCCACCTATTCCTTGATCTTCCTCGAGGCCTCATCCTTTCCAGTATCAAATTACACCTTCTCTTTGACACACTCTTCATGCGTTCGTGTCACAGGAGTTTTTGTATTTCAATTCTGCCCTGTACAGGTTCCTATTTAACTACTTTCCTCGCATTCTCTTTCCGCAACTTGACGGGAACCCCAATACTACTGCTCTGCCATCATCTCTGTGGCCTGAATTCTACTAATATCTCTTTCTTTCATCAGCCATGCTCTAAAGACATATGTTAGTATTGGCACAAAGTAAGTCATGTAAATAATTTAATCATTTTTGACTTTTCTCCATATCAAATTTTCCATTATCTCTCCACAGTAGTTATCTTTCGTAATAGATGTTCGTTTGCCCACAACTTCTTCAGCTCATACATCCTTAAATTATTTCATACTCGTTTCTGCATTTTCTTTTATTTTTAACAATTGCATATGAGACTTCCATTATACTTTGTAATGTCCTTCTCCACTGGTGCTTTAGGTAAGGGAAATAGTCTCGAAAAAGGAAATCA
Organism: Vandiemenella viatica; assembly: GCA_031002005.1. Classification (NCBI taxonomy): domain Eukaryota; kingdom Metazoa; phylum Arthropoda; class Insecta; order Orthoptera; family Morabidae; genus Vandiemenella; species Vandiemenella viatica. Next base: position 107,279,057 of record JARYHS010012519.1, on the reverse strand, counting down.
AATATCATCTAACGTAATTGGACATAATATGCCTGAGACAAAGTAATGTAAATTATTTGTAATCAAGAAGCTAGCGCAACTGTTCAACACCTAAGAATAAGTTATTCAGTTAAATGGGAGAATTTCTTTCTTCCTGTGTTCATCCAGTCTTAATCTATATTTGAAGTTTCTTACGAAAGATATGCTTCCAAAAAACACACCGTTTTCAGCAGAGACATCATAATGTCTCTGATCGACCTTCTGGCGAGATTTAACCATGAGTACGCAGTCATTGCAATATTTATCTTTTTATTTTCACGAAAACACGAATTTGCCTCCTCATGTTACTATAGGCTTAAAAAACGTAAAATCTCTGCTCAATTTTCCATCTTCTGGCATATCATTCACTCCTTGCTTTCAATTTTATATTATAAAAATACTAAAGCCCGTGACCGTTTTTTGCGTATCGACACGGGTCTAGAATAGTTCCAGTTTTTAGGATGAAAGATTATGACAGGTTGACCTGATTTGACCAAATATAAACTTGTCCGGTGTTTCAGGGTGAATAAAATCTCTAAGGTTGAAGAACTCAAAAGCATTAATAGAGGTAGGTATTAAACACGAACAGGGACGATAGCGCAATCGTATGATTGCTTAACTACAATCTTGACTTGTATTTGAACCCTAAAAAATTCCTGTTTGCTTCGAAGGCATCACGTTGTTATTTATTGAGACTGGGAAAACATTCGTAATCATTGGTCATAATACATGTAACGGCCAGAGAACTTAATACACATTCCATATTATTAAACAGTTGAGCAACTCCAAAGAAATGATTCGGTAACATATTTTGTCTGATTTCCACTTAAAATAACCTAATAACTCACGTTCAGGGAACATGAAGAAAGACCATTAATGAAAGTTGTCAGTAAATTACCTAAAAAGTAAATAAATTTTGGTCAAGCAACAACATTAGTGAAAGTTTTAATTAAATCCTAAGCCAAAATGACAATTGGCATTCTTGGTTAATCAGAGACCATGCGTGATTTTTTTTTAAATTATTTTCATTAGCAACATGTTACTGAAAAGCAGATCCACGTTTTTCAGACGTTAAGTTTATCAATATTCTTTTAACTATGAAACGCTACGAAAAGCAAATTTAATAAATGTATTACGGCAATTAATTTGGTAGCAGTTGCTATTAAATTGGACATAACCACGAATTTCTTCTAATGGTATCTCTGGTCGCCGTTTCGCGAGCGAAGGCTGACACGTGACACCGTTCTACAGCCAATAGCCATCTAGGTGAGTGAATGCGTGAGCTTACGAAATTATATAATGGGATATATAGATGAAATATTTGACGATTTAAGTTCCTGACAGCTGGATGACTACGTAGAGTGTAGCTAAAATTTAGATCCTGAATTCTCATACTTCTAAAACTAACTGCAACCACATCACGATTTTTCTAAGAATATCTGATATAAGAAACTTTTGAGTTAGATAATCGTTAATTAAACCAATGAAGCCACGCTTTTTAAAGTAATGAAATATCCCTATCGGCGGCACATGCAATATGAATCAGGGACAGCGGAAATGCCTACAGACGCAGTGGGGGTTTGTTCACGCCTGATATTTTTGGAGCTGAAAGACCGTCTGCCAGAGACTATACTGCAGAATACAAACAGCGATAATTAAAAAACTAGGCACCCTGCCAAGAGGAAGTCGACAAACGTGGTTTTATGAAATGGTATCATCTTTGAATTAAAGACTGTATACTTTATTTTTGGTCCGGTTGTTTCGGAGTCTAAGAAGGTTTTCTTATGAAAGGCTCCTTTAACGAGAGCAAAACAAAGTAGACACATGGTAACATCCTGTATGTCGCAAGCATATTTAGCTAATAAATTATGTTGCTACCTGCGTTACATACTGTGCACGGAATTATTATTTAATTGAGAACGAGTGCAGAAGACGGTAACTATAATAAAATAACAGATAAAGAAAGACGTTAGCAAGTCATTGTATCATAATACAGTTCAGCAAGTAGCCAACACTATGGGAAGTAAGTAGATCGCTAGCAAACCACGACGGACTTCTGAAGAAAACGAGTACCCGAGAAATGGCTGGATTAACTTCTTTTACAATTAGTAGAAAAAATCCCCTCAAAATAAGAATACAGTTTGGAACTCAGCCAAAAAAATCTTGTAGAAGAAGGGTTCGATTAATAGGAGTCAGGTCACAACGAAGAAGGATTCGGTTAAATTCTTTTTATCTCCGAGCAGGCTGTCGACGTTCGAGATCGGAACATGGAGGCAGCAAACGCCCGTATCGGAGACCGTTATAATGGGCTTCAGCGATCATCGAAAGGAGAAGATCTGAAACACTGGACTCAGTACCAATAAAGAGGCTGGCAAAGCCCGTCCAAAATAGCTGAAGTCGTTAAACGTGTTCATATAGCAATCCAGTTTAATTAATTTAAAATGTAACATTGAATATTCAGTCTATTGTACCGAGGAACGGTGAAGGATCTACTATACCCTGTTCACTTTCAACTGGCGGACCAGGATCATGTTCCCTTGCCCCAGTCCTCACCTCGCCAGCCCCTCGTTGCCCCTCTTAAGCTAGCTTCCCACGGCGAGTGGTTTTGTAGGCCGCGACATGCAACCGAACTGTACGAATCAGCACGCGCCACTGGCTAACCCTCGCCACCTCCCCGCCACGTTACCTAGTGTCGTTTCGGCTATCCGGGTGTTTTATCTTTACCAACAGACCGATGGATAGACGAGTGCCATCCCTGCCAGCACAGGCGGAACCCTTCTCACGGCCCGCTGTTGATTGCTGAAACGGCCTGGTGTCGTAGGAACCACCTTTAGCAGACCGCTGTGCCCATGCATACTATAGCAAATTTGTCAGCGGGCATTCTTTCTCCTTAGCACGTAGTAGGAAGGACAGTGGAGTAGATTTGTAACAGAGTGACCTTGAACCGCCTCTGTTAACTGATGGGGCTATAATTTGCTCAGACTGAGCTCCTGCCAAAGTATACGTTTTTTACTCTTTTATAGAAGATTAATATGAGATAATTAATTAAGTTTATACATAAGAAACGTCGCGTCGTGAACTGCCTCTTTAACTGAATTTTCCTTGGAATTGCCGATTACGTGGGCAAAGCGTAAAGTTTTTGACACGGTATGAAAGAGTGTGGTTTTTAGTTCAAAAATGCATTTCTATTCCACATAGTCCCAATTTAATTCAACGCACTTTATCCAAGGTTTTCTTCAATGAATGTTGTACATCCCTGAAGTACGATTTAGGAAGCTACCATCTCTACATTTGACTGAAAACGTCTTACTGCCATCAGTCTCATTAGATTTGGAAACAAGGGGCCAAATCTGGTGAAGACAATTAGTACTTCAGATCCCTCAGTTTACAATTTGTCAAAGTAGTGTGTTATGTAAGACAGGCTTCTTTGTAAGGCACCTGGCTTGCCCTACCTCTATTGTTGCCACGCTCAGCCAACTGTGAGGCGGCTGGCGACAGCTTAACGACGGAGTCCCTGCGTAGGCCTCGAGTGTGTAGTAGGAGTCATTGACCCGAGCACCACTGAGAGACTTTTTACGAGATCTTGCATATATAACAACACGAACTTGATAGCGGCCTTAGTGGAATTTTTAGTGGTTCTAAGGAGTGGAAGTTGATATTTTAATATGGCAGGACCCATGATGGCATAGTCAGATCTGGTGGCACAATCTTAGTCAACAGGAAACAATGGGTAGGGAAAAGGGGATATCTTTCTTTAGGGCAGCAAGATAGCCGACTAAGCGGTCTGTTGGCTGGGAGACAAACTGGAATCTTAAATGTTCTCAGTTATAGGTACTGTGTAATGTGTTTTGCACAAATTAAATGAACTCGTCAGAAGTAAAATTGTTATTACTTCGTCGACGTTCCCCGAAAAATTCGTACTTTTATAAATAGTTAATGCAAACTTTGAGCCTACAGCCTCATTTAAGAAACTGTCATGGCGAATCACGGCTTACACATAAGTTGACACTGCCAGCAGAAAATGAACAAGCATAACTGAAGTAGCAGAGGCTTCAAAAAACCATGAACATTGATTCCTTCGCAATTCTTCTGGTCATTTCTGAAGACATTTTAATGCTTCGGTATTTTCTCACAAATTTTCATGCAGCTAATCCAGAAGACTTATGTTGTATTAGCCAATTATTGTTTTACTAAAAGAGTTAGTCTCATTTCCTCCACAGAAGGCACTTTCATTGACCATCCTGGCAGATGACAATAAGTTTGTCATTATTATACAGAACCATCGGCTACCACCTAGTATTTTGATCGCTGTTTCGTTTCTGGCGTGTACGACTCATTCATATTAACCAATTGGTAGGATCCTTTCTAAAACGGTTCAAGCATTGTTGAGAAAATGCTTTTTGAATTATTTTTTTTGTCAGCGTTTAAAAAATGAGACACTTATCTTCCTTAAATCATTTTCATATTTAATTATTGAAGTAACATGTACCAAAACCCAGTGTTTTATAACTGTTATGGCTTCGGTTGTGTTATACACCTTTAGTCAACGATCGTTCAATACCATGGTGCACATCTTCTGGTGTTTTTAGCTTTGGTTAAAATTTCGGGTCGTAATTCACATGGATCATCTTCAAGAGACGTAAGATCACGTTTAAATTCAGTAGCCAGTTCCTTCACAGTTGAAAATGAATGAGTATGCTCCTATTAACCATTACCAACTTTCGATGAATTTCGACAAAACGTACAAGTCGAAGAATTTACAATAGAACGTTATTTCAGTTTATCTATTTCATCGAGACACGAACAATACGTCCACTTTAAAAGTCACAAAAGAATACTACTTCATAGATCAAGTTGACACATGACGTAGTTATTGTGATATGCGAACAGAAAAGAATGCCTTGAAAGCAGTGTCATCTCTATGCCAGACTGAGAAATGTTAACCTTGCGTTTGAACTGAACTCTGACTATTCATCTCTCCGAATAGATTTTTCTTTTTCTTATGGCTTTACGCCTAGGCGACGTCAAGGTCATTATAGGATGGATGGTACTTGGGACAAAAAACTGGAAGGAATTCGGCCATGGCCCTTTTGAAGAAAGCAACCCAGCATTCGCCTGGAATGATTCGGGGAAACCATGGAAAACCCAAAACTGGATTCCCGGACGGGGATCCGAACCGGTGACCTCCCGAATGCGCGGTCAGAGCCTTAACCGCTCGTCCACCACGATGGGTCTCCGAATAAAGGCGGGATAATAACATCCCACTATCTAGCCATATTGTATTTGATTTATTTTCAATTGCGACGGAGCACATACGCTCCGGTGGCGATGTCACTACACCCTCACCCCCACCTTCCCATATCATGATTTTTTACCACCCACCTAACCCTTGCCCTTTACAGATTCAACCTTAAATTCCTTCCGTGTTTTTGGTAAACTGTCCATTATTTCCCTTGATCGTTTATTCCAGTCCCTTTCTCTCTTACCTACAAAAGAAAATTTTCCCACTCCCTTTCACCTGAATTCAAGTGCTATTTTACGATTATGATCCTCTCTTCCCTTCCATGGACATCTCCTAACCCTTCTACTAATATTCGTCCATACATTATCGCAATTATAAGCCTTGAAGAATCCAAACACTCTCTTCACCCGCTCTATATATTACAATGACTCCCGACTCAACTCCCACATTATATCAGTTACTGATTGCATTATGCGGTAATTCACGCAAACAAATCCTGCTGTTCTCGTTTGTACCTCCTCCAACTTCTGAATCTGAAATCCATAATGTGGGTACCACAGCACTCCACCATATTCAAGCAGTGGTCTGACCAAGGTTTTGTAACCCATTTCCCTCCCTTCCTTGGTACAACTTCTCGTTACACTCTCCAATAAATGAAGTATTTTGAAACATTATCCTATCATCCGCCCAATGTGTCCTGCACAACTGAGTTTACTATCAAACGTGATGCCAAAATATACAGCTAAGATCATCAACAAACACTTTGACAGTTCGCAGACATTGCAAGTCACTGTATGGAACGGCCAACATATCATCTGCAGAGCAAGATCAGTTCTAATTCAACTACATAACCCAGAATCGAACCTAGATCACAGGGCAGAGTAGAGGATCGAAACACGTGGCCTCTGAGAGTGTTGTTAATGAGCCGTTGCGTCGGCGGACAAGCCACTTGACAATGGCACGACCTGCTGGCGAAGAGCCCATCAAAAGTTGCACCAAAATATCGTCGGCACTTGGCACAGTGGGCCAAGCCTCCAACTCCTAACATGGCCACGGCTGGCAGCAACAACAAGGCTTACACCACGATATTCAGATGCCAGTTGCTCATGATCAGCTCCCGCCACGCATCCAGTCAAGTTTCTGAAGATTATTCGTTTACTTAGCAACAATTTAAACATTCCGAATAGTGACTCCAAACATAATGCATGTGCACTATCTACTTCATCTGGCTAAAATAATGAGACAAGAAGAAAAGAATTAGACAATTATTAGCAATGTCGAAGATGTCGTTGCACTACAGAACTTGTCTTACCAGTATGACATAACGCAGACGGATCTACCTTGATTATAACTTCATGGAATATTGTGTAATCTGATGTTAATAGTTAGGAATAAGTATACTTTAAACCTTTCTCTCTCCCTAAGTAGCGCAGGGTAGCTTTCCAGCCAACCCCTCTCCACCTTTTTTTAAAAATTTTTTAGACTTAGCCACGTAGTTTATGGACGTTCCCTAACTACAAAGTTTTTGGATACACATGCGATTTACTTTCAGACCGCTTAATTTAGAGAAAGGGGCGACATCACTTTTCCAACAAGACTAAATCAGCTTTTCAGTAATGTAACACTAATTATCGTTGGTATTATATTCGGAAAGCTTCAGGTTCGATTCTAGATTGGATCATTAAGATTTTGTAAGAGGGCTTCCGTAGCCAAGGTTGAAGGATGGCACCGCGCCCTGGTATTAGGCGATTCTGACGATTTTCTTCGGCCGTGTTCAGGAACGGAACTCAACTGTGATATACTCTACTACAATGTACGAAATACGTATCAGCTTCTGGAGCATCATACTTTAATTGTAGTATGTGATAATCGGTTTTGTTTCCCTACACATGAATTCTATTGCCTATATCTAAGACTTTCTTGCATTTTATAAATAAGAATTAATTTAGACATATTTCTATGTCAATTTGCACATGTCGCTACTTTCAAAATTAATACTCCACGAAATCCAAAACCCTGAATTAAACTCCTCGAATAAATACCAGAAACAAAAACATAAAATACGATACAGATTTCTCAGAGCGTCACTTTTAATAAAAAAAAAAAGTGATTTTGTCTCTACGTTAGCATAAGATATATCTAAATAATATGTGTCGTGGTGTGATAAATCTCACATCTGATGCATTTATAAACTCAGATGCTGATAGTCAGAAATTCCACCATAACATTCGTATGGCAAGGCCTGTATTTTAAGATTTTTTTTTTTTAATAGGTAAAATTAAATATTGGACTTCTTTTCCAAGCGTAAATATATGGACAGTAGTCACATGACGTAGGATGCTTTCTTGTAAGATTATATTTTCGACAGTCTCCTGGCTTCAAGTACAGTCTTTTCTCGCAGAACATGGAAACTCAGTCACCTACCATGCTGGTTCTAATTCTCCACAGCATGCACTAATAAGCCAATGAAATTAATCCATGTTCTGTTCACGTGAAGAAGAATGAATAACAGCGCCCCCTGACCTACCACACTACCAACGCAGTGACTCATTTCTCATCGGTGGCTAGAGTCTTTTGGCAATCATGGAGAAATAACTATCTTTTATTTACGCATACTATAACGATCCGTTCATTCACTATCCGTCCTCTCGGAAAGGGAATCAAAGTTATTTACAACTCCATTAGTAAGTATTTGAATGCTTCAAAGTTATTTCTTTATTTGACAGAATCTACTACACTGTATGTATCGTTAAACGTGTTTTCATTGGTTCTGAGATAACACTTTTCTGCCGCCATTTCTCTTAGGGAGCGTGCACAAATTAAGTGGCAGCTAGAAGGCTACGCTAGGCTACGTGGGGGGAGGGAGGGGGGTTCTGAGGCAGGCTACGTAGCTTTCCTTTCATAACATTTTTCACAATTAAAATGAGGAACAGAACATACAAGCATGTGAATATTTATTTCCCTCAGTTAATTACATCTCCGAATGTAATTTACAATAGCCTGACAGGAGAAAACAGTCTTCTGGAACCAAAAGGGAAAGAAGCTACGTGCTACGTGGGGGGAGGGGGGAGGGGGGTTAGAGGCAAAAGCCACGTAGGGGTACGTGAGGGGGAGGAGGGTTCACAGGAGGCCGAAATGGAGCTACGTGGTTTATGGACGCTCCCTTATGTCTAGAACGAGCACTGTTTTGGCCACGTGGGCCTTGTAGTACGTAGTGATTTCTCCTGTTTCTAATGTAGTGTCTTTGTAACCTTTACCGTATATTAAATCTCACAATTTCGTTACGCTTATTGGAGCGTTAGTTTTTGGTGTAGTGGTTTGGTTAACATTTTCCGTGTATTACAGTTATAATGTACTATACTTCAGAAAACCGAAGAAATAACGTACGTTGTCAAAGAAAACTATAATAACAAAATCCAAGATTAAGTGTTCGTGTTGTATTGTGATCTTTGGTGGGTATTCCGTATAGGAGTGTTCATCTGAAATGCACTGTGATCTGTGGCGCTATGTGATCTAACTACGAACTGATTACCATTTATTGTTCTTTTCTGTGCTCACGAAGAGTCCATGAGATACACCGCAGATTTTAAGTTAGACCATAAGCTTTCAAACCGTGACATCCCCTTCGGAAATTGATACGGTAGTTTTTTCATAATGATGGACAAAGGAGACGGTCAGACACAGCTCGTTTGCGTATTTATAATAGTATGGATTAGTTTATTTTCACTTTTATACCAATAAGTAAAGCGTTAATAATCTTCTCGACACAATGTCGCATACGTGTAGTGAAACAGACCTCAGTACAACCAAGTCAAGTCGAACTCACATGGCTCGAGTCACTAAAGACCAGCAGGTTGGTTGCCAAACTAATAGCCCACGTCTGATTAGTTGCGTACCTAAAAACAGCTCGAATGGTACGCCTACATGGAGAGAGAGCCAGACTACAAGCCATATGCACGGTTTGTTTCTAGAACATAAATCTCGTGGCCTTGGCCTCATATATGCCAACTCATTCCTCCGATATTTAGGGTGTCGCCGAGCAAAGAGAACGCGTCTGGTCATGGAACAGTGTGACAGATTTTGAGGAACACATCCGCCTTGTGCTGTATGCTACATCGACGATTAGTTTTTCTTACTCCTGTTGATCACCTGTGCCATAGAACCATTCATTCTAAGGTTTCACCAACTGCCTACGATCCATGTTTTCAATGGTTTCACGAAATCACTCCAGGCGAACGCCCGGATGGTTACTTCAAAAGGCCATTGCCGAATACCTTCCCATTCCTTGCCTCCAGTCTCTTCCCGTCTCTTATGACCTTGACGAGGTGTAAAACCATAAAAAATACTATCCACGTTTATGCTAATGTGTTTTGTGCATTCTGTTAATGAAACGTACTTTCCTCAACGATTATGGGAATCTTCCTAAAAACCGCAAATATACTGCCGGTATTTATACAGCGCCTACATAAGAACAGGTCATAACTTCAAAGTACAGATCGCACTGACTTAAACGGATTAAGACAAATTGTTGGATAAGTTTCAATGAAAAGTAACAAAGATAATGTAATCACTTTCTGAAATCAAAGCTCCAGGCATCAGAACTTGGATTTGATCCCAACGTAGCTCCATTTCGGCCTCTTGTGAACACCCCCCCCCCCCCCAACCGTAGTCCGACGTGGCTTTTGTTTCTCCGTAAGGACGTTGTGTGATACAGAGTCGAAAGCTTTCTGAAAATCCAAGAAAGTTGCATCAACTTGTGAAACTGCAAATCAGCGATTAGCTAACATAAAAACTTTTCTTAAACCCAATCAAGGTATTTTGAAATACTGAAGGCTTAAACTGCAAGAGATGAGTTAACGGATTCTGTGCTTGTATTTGTGTCTACCGGTCTATGTATGTTCAAGGTTCCTGTTATGTGGAAGGAACAGTTGCTGACAGCGCTGTTATCTTCAAGCATGCAGCTGTTGTAGATTCTCACACATGTCACAGGCTGTAAAATATACTTCGCATCTGCTCGCCACAAACTTCCTTCATACCGCAGAAACCTGTCACTACGAAAAACACAACACATACCTCTCTACAGTTTATTCATTCTTTGTAGGATGGTAGAGAAGCTCCTTTCCTCAATAGCTGTGATGGATGTCAAGCATCACTACTGCCAGAGTTAGATAGAGAAAGAGTTAGTTCCATTTTTACCAACTGAAGTCGTAAGACGCAGTAACTGTCCAAGGTATTTGATAAGGAGTTAGCTGGTTGGATTCCCGCTGTAAAAAAATTTACTTTGTTCGATATGGCTTGATTTCCCAGTTCAGTGATGGATCCTTTTATTTGTATCAATAGCGACAAATTGTGAAGAAATCAATTTCTTGTTGCCCCGACATGAGGAGCAGGTGTCAGATAGGTCAGACACCGAGCCAACTCCGAGAGAGAATGCAGAGTGTTGGCTCACATGTACGCAATTTCGTCTGGCACTCTCTCTGTGTCCTCAATAACTTCTGTGTCAGATCATAGTGGTAGCATGTGGTTCCGTGTAAGTGTAAGTGTTAACTGGTTTATGTGTTACATTCAAGAGCGAGACAGTCCGTGGCTTTTAGAAAATTTTCCATAGTAGATTAGATCATGCTTCTGAGGACTTCTATATACCTATATGCACAAAATAAATGACTTTAACCACATTTACATACATTATCGTTGTGTTAGCTCTCCAGAGTTAACAGAAAATGAACAAAAAATAATAATTAGTGTTGTCACAAACGGCAGTGCATGATGCAACTGAAACTAATGCAGCCACTGAACTTTCTAACCTGTTTGTTGCAAATTGTGAAAACGAATTTTTACTTTCTCCTTTATTAACCCCATTTAAAGATAATCTTTGACTCTGTTCAATCGCTATAGTTTAGCAATTCTTATATTAGATATGGAATTTAAATTACTGAAATGAACCAAAATTCACTCATGCTATTTGATTTTTAACAGACTCTTTTAAACGCATTTAATTTAACTACCCACTTTCAAACGTCTGAATGTTTTTATATTTTGTGGATGTATTAAGAACCGATAGCAATAGAGAGAGTAATTTCACATCTATGTCCTGGTATCGTCCGTCATTACTTCGACAGAAAAGTGGTTTTGTTGTGCAACGTTTTGTGCATACTAACTTAACTATACTTGATGCAAGCAGCTACGATAGTGTCCGCTGTCATTTAAGCTGATTTAAAACAGTAAGTATTCGTTTTTAGTTTGTTCGTACTGTTATGGAAGAGTAGCCTTCTCCGTTTACCCTGCTGTTAGGCCTCTGGTAGGAGTGACCTTTTAACTGTCCATTACTCATGAGCAATAATAATAAAAGATAAAACTACAACATAAAAAAAAAATAAGATTGACGATGAAAAAGCAAACAGTAAGAAACACTCTTTTATAGCATTCAGAATCCATTTTTTTTTAATTTTTTTATTTAAATCATAGGTTAAAAAACTAAAAACACTTTGGTAGCGATGTGAAATAAAAATCTTAACAAGAATCTTTAAAAATAAAGTTTTTGTTCAACACCTATAGGATGTCCCACAATTCGGTATAATTTAATTTTCTGAATAAGATTAAAATGACCGTAAAAATTAAATTTAATATAAAATAAGATGTAGGGTGCTCCCTTGTAACTTTTCACAATGTCTCTTTCCTCACGACTTTTGTATATTAAAATAAAATTTTTGGACAGTGACTATTCTTATTTCAGACTTATTCTCAATTGTGGAACATCTTAGCACTGTTGAACAACATCTTTAGAGATTATTTTTAACTTCTTATTTCACATTGCTACAAAAGAATGTTTTCAGTTTTAAAACTTATATATTTTTTGTTTTGCACAGCGACTTTCGTTTCTGTGCTGCACGGTGGAATAACCACAGGGGCATCTAACTGACAGTTCTACAGTTCATTTCAACAACACAAAAATTTCATACAAACGTAATTTATGCGTAAATATGGGGCTAACGAGTACAAACACATTGCAACAAAACAGTTCATATTTGGCTACACCATATAATAATCATCCACTCTCCTTCTGGAAATATCTCTTTTGTCTCTCAGTATAGTGATTTAGTATTCATTAGTTGATAGACGACGATGTCTAAGAAATTTCTCGACGTTCACGATAGATGGAGATGCCGTCGGAAAAATATTAAACAAGAAATTTCAAGCAAACTTTGATGGTTTTTACGCTATACAAACAAATATTATTCATTTATTACCTCTGCAAATTTTTCATAGTAACATAAAATAAACACCATTGTGCTGTTAATTTTTAATTAATATACAGTAGTAAATGGTGGTAGTTGGTGACTAGTAGAACGCAGGAGGACGGAAAATAAAGATGAATTCGCATCTAATGCTCTCATTGACTAAGTAAACACGCAGCTGGGAATGCCGTAACATGGGAATATTATTGCCAAATACAATTAGATGATGTCACACCGAGATAGGAGGAAGGAGAATTCGCCGTCCTACCTATCATTCGGGAGGACAGGGATTAAATCCGGTTCGGCCATCCTGACTGAGGTTTTCCGTGGTTTTTCTCAATCAATTTAGGCGAATGTGGGATGGTTTCCTACAAGGCCACGGCCGACTTCCATCCCCCTTCCCTCCCTTTAGGCTAGTCGGCTGAAAAGGATTCTTGAGATCCTCCAGCAGCCCGCCTCACAGGCTCTACAAGGGAGGAATGAAATTTGTAAAATAATAATGATAATAAAAGATGATGTCAACGTGCGTCTAGCGTTTTATACGTCACGAATTTGGAATCGTTTACCAACATTCCCTGACCTGCTGCAGGTGTTGAGGAATGAACTGGCGCCTCTGGTCACAAGAAGGAATTGGCTCCCACTTTGGCACAAGTGGGCGACCGTGCGACCGCAGACATATCGCCCATTGTTCCGATAGTGTCAGAGAACAAGGTCGCCACTGTTATCTGTCGTAGGTACAAGAATGATTGCCACCACTTTCAATATTAATATTACATTTGATACATCGTCCAAAACAAATTATAAGCTTGTGACACATATGCTTTATACGTAGCCTTCAGCACCTAATGTATTATTTCACTCAGTACGTACATTATCACGCAGTTTCTGGAATAAGGGACTAGCAAAGCAATCATCTGTATGAAAGGTAATGAGGGATTGGAATACGTTATCGAGCGATATTACAAACAGTATACTTATTTCGACATGTCCCGCTGCTCCACAGCCACACCAATAGCACGCGCACCAGACAGTAATAAGTAGGCCTACTCCATGAGCTAGGCTAGTGGGAGTGGCGCCACCACGCCCACCACCAGGGAGGAGCCAGCTTCCTGTCAGTTTGTCTATCACCGAGGTCCACAAATAAGGGCGGACCCTAGGGCAGCAGTGGCAGTTGATAAAGAGTAGAAACGAAGAGACGAGGCTCTAGCTCAAGTATTGATTGGGCCCTTGATAAACTATAGTGATTTCAGTGTTGACTACTTGGCTAATGTATTCGGTTATGTTGGATTGTAACTACACATAATAAAGTAATTACACACTTGAACCTTGTCGTCAGCATCTCGTTTTGTCCAGCAATTGTCGGCCCTAGTGTAGAACAAATCACATATAAAGCAAAACCCATAAATACACTGATCAGCCAAAACATTATGACCACCTGTTTATTAGTGTGTTAGTCCATATTTGGAGCGCAATGCAGCAGCGATTCGGCGTGGCATGGAATCGAAAAGCCCTTGTTAGGTTTCCGGAGTTGTCTGGCACCAAATGTCTACGCACAGGTCACTCAATTCCATTAAATTACGGGCCGGTGATTTGTGCGCGCGGCAGCTGGGAACGCGTGCTACTGTGGTTTTCATCTATGCAGAGTGGTTGAAGGACGATGAAACCACGATTGGGCGACAAGGCGGTGGATTTCCACGCCTCATCACAGAAAATGGAGGTCGGAGGCTTGTCCGCCCTATAAAGCGGGATAAGCGGCGATCTGCGGCAGAGTATGCTGCGAAACATTTGTGCCTCCACCAGCATTGAACTCTGCTGTCAGTGAAATTCAGTTACTGCAAACTTAAGTTTCGCTGGCGTATGTAAGATCGCAGTGACTAGGAGTCAGTGCCGAAAACCTTCCATGCAAAACATCTAAAGAGAATCAGTATTCACCGAATTTCCAGACATTACATCAAACATTTTAGCGACAAACTTAACGTGGAATTCGGACAGAAACGCCGGAAGGAAAACTAGAATAAGCCAGAATTGATACGAGATATGCTTGTTATGTAATTTCAGAGATACCTGTACCACTGTGATACTTGCAAAAATCTCCGAAATGAACGCATTAAGTTTCACAACAAAGTAACTTCGATTCTGACAGTTCAACCACATATAATCTTCCTCACTTTTAACTTCCGCCAATCCAAGAACAATTTAAACAAATACAGATTAAAATTATTCTTAACCCTTGAACTGCGTTGACCATTTTAATGTTCTGGTTTTGAAATCTATTTTTCAAATGGCAATCTGGTTTATGGCTGGGTTGATAAAAAGCTAAAATTCGGACTAGAGTGCTCTTTTTGACAAGTTGTATCGTACTGACTTCTTGGCAATACATATACTAACTGTACCTCCTTCCAGAACTACAGAATGTGCTCTTTTTCAATTTCCACAAAACAGACAAATTACCATGATAATACGCATCCTATTTAGAGAACTGCTCCAATGTATAAGCAGAAGTGTCTCCATTTGTTTGAGAAACCCGTGTAATTCGTGTTCTGTATGATCTATACATTAATTAATTAACTAACTCACTCATCTCGACAGTTATTGGCTGGAAAACGGATACGTCATACACCGGCCTTCGCTCGCAAATTAATAGCAACCACAGATACACTTTACAGCTGAAAAAAGGTGGAACTAATTTTCAGTAAAATATCGTTAATGAAAGCAAAACAAAACAAACCTCAAATTACTCACGGTCTCTGTTGTAACACCGAATGCCAGCTGTCATTATGGACTAGGCTAAATTTCAATTTAATTAAAACCTCAGCTAATATTACTGCTTAATCACGTTTAATTTGATTTCACACATTTTACTGAACTCTTTCGTTGATGGTCTTTGTTTGTTTTCACTGCACGTGAGTTATTAGGTTATTTAAAATGGACAGCAAACTTTAGAAATATTTCCTAAACGAATGTTCTTGCAATTCATTTCTTCGAAGTTGCTTAGCTATTTTACAACCTGAAATTCGTAGTAAGTTCTCTGGCCGCTACGGACACGATAACCAAAGATTACATTATGAAAGTTCGGCCAGCCTCAACTAAGAACAACGTAACGATTTTCGAAACAATTGTTGCAAATTCAAGTCAAGTTTATATTTTAGCCAGTTCGAGTCTAGCAACGACGACCTTTGAAACAATTATACGATAGCGTGATCGTCTCTGTCCGTGTTAATACGTTATTAATAGGGACACTTCAAAATAATTGCAAATAAAAATAAAAGAAACACATTTTCTGTCTTTATTTTAATATTAAAATTAAACTGGGGAACTTCTACTGTCATATTAATTAGAAGTTAGTAGTCATAACTTTTTTCAACGAATTAAATTGAAAACACTTTCACCTTAATTTCCTGGCAACTCAAAAGTTGTCGGGTAGCTCCGCACACAGTAATAAATGGTAGCGTAATGGTTGTTGTTGTTGTTGTTGTTGTTGTTGTTGTTGTTGTTGTTGTTGTTGTTGTTGTAGTTGTTGTTGTTGTTGTTTTTTTCTGACAAAAATCACAATAATAACAGATATGTGAGGAATCGATGTAAACACAATCTTCACGGGCCCTGTCTTCACTTGATATCACTGAATCCAGTCTCCTTCAAAAATTTCTCCACGTGCGAAGCATTCGGTCTATTTTTCTTGATTTGCTTCGGAAAGACTTTGAATACTTTTCTTTTACCTTTTCATTTTTTCGCTTCCGCATTTTTACTACCTTTGCTGTTTTGCACGTCCTTTCCACATGTTTTATATGGTGAAAATGTTAAAATCTCGCTCTTTTTGATTTTTCGAGCACGCATTACTGTGCGTTTATTTCACTCATCATATTCAATTATTTCCAACGAATTTTGACAGGAGCGACGAAAAACTTCTGCCAGGAACAAAACAGACACTAGTGTGGAACTCACTGGGTCCCCAAGCAGCAGCTCAGTTGCATTTGTTTACATGCTACAGGGTGCATATTTACAACAATGTTTTACTGACGCAGCGGGTTTGATTTGTTAGAATTTTAATGTCCGGGGCCACCAGCCGTCCGTGGATACCCGACTTTCCCCAATTTTAAATTCTTCAAGCTTAAGAAATTTTATTCAAATTTTGCACAGTGAACCCTTATGGTGAAACACAGGCCAAGTTCGTATTTGACCTGATCAGTCAGTATATAATAACCCTTGTCATAAATCTAAAAACGGGAACTATTCTAGCTGTATGCAAAAAAAGGGCTTACATTAGTAAGTCTGTTTCCCAGTGCGTAATCTTTGAGACAGTAGTAGTCCTGTGCGATGGTGTTTTACCGCACACTGATAAACTGGTGGTTTGTTGAGTGGTAATGGGGCATCCATTAATTACGTTTGCATTTTTTTTCTCGAAAATCTGAACTCCCACTCAAGGCCCCATGGTGAGATCTGGTGGGACCCCACCCGCTCCCTCCCTCCCTAACGTGAAATAGGACTTGTAATTTTGGAGACCTTCGAAGGGCAGCAGTCTAAAATAAAATGTTGACATGAGAATTACTTTGTCCCTCCCCCCCACCCCTATCCTTGGTGATATTTAGTGAGATTTCATCGGATTCATCCCCCCCCCCCCCATTTTGCTCTGCAAAACACAATGTTCAGCAAAGGATGAGCACTCTACCGTTTTCAGCTGCAGCAGATGTCGTCAGCAGCGCATCGACTCATCTGATAGTCGTCAGCCTGCACAACCTATTG
This sequence comes from Vandiemenella viatica, assembly GCA_031002005.1. NCBI lineage: Eukaryota > Metazoa > Arthropoda > Insecta > Orthoptera > Morabidae > Vandiemenella > Vandiemenella viatica. Next base: position 107,261,822 of record JARYHS010012519.1, on the reverse strand, counting down.
TGGGCTACAAAATGATCAGCACTTGAAGTCTGATATTGTGGCATATTATAACTACGCGCCGTGATGGTTGAAATCTCTTTCCCTCCAGATTCCACTCAAAACCACTAATCGTAGCGTTTTCCTCAATAGAATTACAAGAACAGCAATCACATTTTCTAAAATGAAGATTTTTATTGGCTAACACTCTCGCACTCATCCATGACATCAAACTGTACAGAGATTGGTCACGTTTTTTGTATTAGATCGAACGTTGATCGCACGCCGTCGGCTCTGACTTTCTAGTCTCGTTTAGCAGTAAGTCTCTTTATTTCCCCTTGGTCAACTGCTGTCAATATCCGGCAGTAAATCTTCGTAAATTGGTGTGTTCACTCGGGCGCATTACCTGCCAAGAATCACCTGAGTGTTTACCGGTATCTACACGCTCCCATCAAAACAGTTTTTGCGTGTGGGGGGCTTCCTGTTGTTTATAGGTAGGCGGTTGCCTATGGCCTATTCACCTTCCCCAAGGATTTGGAGAGTGCATTCTGGCGACTGCAATTCTAGACGTCCAGCATCGGAGGACACGTCGGGTACTAACAAAACTTATTGCAGTGCAATTACCACGCTGTTCTATTCATTGTATAAGTACTACATAGTGATAACTCGGCTTTGTTGGTCGTGTTAACTCCTTTCGTCTTGCTTATTCGCATGAAGTTTCCCAACTGTCGTGAACCACGTTGGGTCACTTCACCACGATATATCCATCAGCCTGCCCATTCATAAACACTCCAAGGGATCGCTGTTCGCTATCTACACTGTCAACGCCGCCTTTCTTCGGGAACACAAGATGACCTAGTGGCCACTGAAACAACTGAGACGACTTCGCATCATAACGGATCTGTGTGAGTAATGGTAAACAATGGTCTCTCATTATTATCCACAAGTAGTTTGAATCTACAAAAGAATGAGTTTCAAGTCTTCGTCGCTCACGGTAGAATAGATTTTTTCTGCGTAATCTGTATAATTCAAATTAAATTCTTTCTCTCCGCTATGTAACCATAAGATCATTCATGAGTTAATAATTGTCCCTCAGTCAGGTGCCACTTTAAGTGAATTAAATAAGTTATTTAACTATGAACAGGTTACTATTTTAGTATGCTGTCAAATTTATCTTTATGAAGAAAAACGTAGCGTACAAAATAATTATAAATATCGCTGTCACATGACTTTTCTAATAAAAAGCGTGACGTGTTACTTTTCTCTCTCCTAGAAATTTAATTCTAGGAAAAACTCCGGAAGTAATCTTTCTCTAAAGGATGGTCAAAGTTACTGTAAACATTTCTATTGATTGTTTGTGTTCATAACAAACTAATACGCATAGCCGCAACATATGACTGACGAACAAGCAACTTGCTAGTTATCACCAGTTTGCTTTATTAAGTAAACTATATTATCCTTTTCTCTCGTTATAAGAAAATTATCACCGTTCGAGGTTGGAATCGAAAAACTCTATGCTTCAACCACGAAACTTTGGGTAACAATCCAGTCTGAAGGCATAAATATGTAACTTACAAAATTTTGTAAACATTTATCTTCACAATGTGGTATAATATATAGAACCGATTATAGTTGGTACTAAAAACGCACAGAGCAGAACTTTTATCGTGATTGTTTAAGAAAAAATATCGCAGTGATTCGGTGACGAAATAATAACGATGAAGCTATAAACTGAAATCAGATATTTCAAACAAATTATTTTAGTATTTATTTATTTATTCGTGTCGCTTTAAAAGCGCTGTTGTAAAAATAAAAAAATAAATAAAAAAACCCCAATATAACCAATATTAAGCAAGAACAGAACAGGAAGATAGAGTTTAATTATTTTTGTAAGTATTGAGTACTGGATGTACCAGTAGGGTTGTCACACCAATTGGTTGGTTAAACAACTGGGAGGAGCCGCACTAGGCATTGCTGGAGAAGTAGGACCAACGGTTCCCCTTTTTTTTTAATGATTTTACACCTCGTCAAAGTCGAGGTCTTTAGAGGCGGGAAAGGCATGGGGCAAGTAACGGAATTGGAATTCGGCCATGGCATTGGGATAACCATGGAAAACCCAAATCTGGGAATTGGAACAAGCGTCCTCCCGAATACAAGGGCAGAGTGTTATGTTTCATCCACCACGTTCGGTAGAAATTCCTTTCCTCTTTGTGCGTGTTGTTGTATGTATGTAGGTAACCATTCCTAATCCAATGTTTTATTTATGTTGATTAAGATGAACTTTTTTCTTACAGCTTTACGCTTCGTCGACGTTGAGGTCATTAGAGTTGAGAAAGAACTGGAGGCAAGGAGCGGGAACGTCTTTTGAAGAAACTATTTCACGTGAAATGATTTCGGGCAGCTACGAAAAACCAAAATCTTGGAGACCGGACGAGGATTTGAAACCGAATGCGATGCCAGAGAGCAACCGCTTATCCACAACGTTCGGTGATCGAGATGAAGGAGGAAGGAAGAGAGAGGGGTTAAAACTCATTGCCGGCCCTTCCCCTACTACTCTGCCGTGAAACACAAAGGGAAGATGTGTTTAACGTCCCTATCCTATGGGCCAATCAGCAACAACAATGTCGAATCCCACACCCCACATGGACTGCGGGGATGGTTGGCTTTTTGCTTGCTTATGGCTTTATGCACCGTCAACGTAGAGGTCATTAAGGAGGGAAAGGGAAGAATAAGGGCAATGAACGGAAAGTAATTCGGCCATAGCCTTTTGAAGGAACCACCTCGGCATTCGCCTGTAGTGATTTGTGGAAACAGTAGAAAACCCAAATCTGGATAGCCGGAATCGAGCCCGCGTCCTCCCGAATGGGAGGCCAGAGCCTTACCGCTCATCCACTACACGTGGTGAGATGCCTGGGACTCAGCGAGGGATTTTGGTACACATTATAATATTTATGAATCGTGTACTACTACTCTTTACTGATGGTCAAGGCCCGACAGTGAAAATTTCTTGTACCACCGCAGCTAAAATCAGTTGAACACAAGACAGGTTCCGGACAACGTAGGCGTAGCGCAACGACCTAAGCCAATGGGCTGGTTTTAGCACTGTATATACCAGTGAGGATAATATGAGAACCATCGAAGATCAGAAACAACTATACTGAATAGGAGAACACATAAATGTGATCGCTTTAGTTTTGACGTAACCCAGGGAAACGATATTTCCGACGTAAGGTGAAGAGCGTGTGTATTGTTAGAGGCCTACCCTTGCCACTCTGCGTTGTTTGGAGTACAGATGCGACGCTGCCCCACGCGACGCTCTGCCCGTGCGGTTTTCTATTTCTGCAGCAGCCGCCCGACACTGCTGCCAACTCAACGGCCGCAAACTGCCCGGCCCGACGCACGTTCCCCGCATTCCCGCTCTCAGAGTTTATCTTACAAGACGCCTTTAAACTTATGGCTCTCTTTACGACCGATCATCAATCTTTCAAACTGAGCAAAAATATAATTCGCCTTCTTCCGAAGATACTGCCATCCTGTTAAGAATCAACCTTATCTCTCCGAAATATGTATGAAGTAGTCGCTGATATTACGATAAAATGGTGTTAGGTATGTTATTCAATTTCCAAAAAACGTTGACTTGAATTCCGGGGAGTTGTACTGTACATAACATATGTGTATCTAAGAGTTCAACGAATCTAGTTCGAATTCTAGATTTTCCAAAATAGATCAAAGTTGTGGAAAGAACTTACCAAAAAAATTCTACTACAACACCTAGCATCAGGTTCGTCAGAGGACAATGATTTTTCAGTGACATTTGGTCTCTTGAAAGTTAAATTTCTTGATACATTATTTTACCTTTTTAAGGTTCTGTACTGGTAGCTCAGTGGATAAGGCGCTTACTTTCAGAAAGTTCGCTGCTACGGTCCCGTGTTCGAATCCCGGTAGGTACAGGAATTTTTAAGAGTTGTGTTTGATCATATGAGCTACGTCAGGACGCTCCGTGGTTCGGATTCCACGATAAACTGTAGGTCCCAGAGGAAAGGAACTGGTCGTCCTCCCTCTGACACGATGGCTTAGTACGCCTCTTTCAGGATGTTCAAACAACCTTAGGATTGTGTTTTTTTTTTGTTTTTTTTTGTTATCCTATTCATAAACAACAAACACTAGAAACACTTGTAAGCTGCAAACAAACCCAGAAGAAATTCTAGTGTGGTGGGTGAACGGTTAACGTTCTGGCCTCGCATTCGGGAGGAAGCGGGTTCGAATCCCCATCCGGGAATCCAGATTTTGATTTTCCATTGTTTCCCCAAATCACTACAGGTAAATGACGGTATGCTTCCTTCAAAAAGGTCATGGCCAAATTCCTTCCCGTTCCTTGTCCCCAATCCCATCCCGCCTCTAATGACCTTAGCCTTTGACGAGGCGTAAGGCCCAAGTAAAGAAAAAAAAGAAGATATTTTATTTTACTTTTAATTTGCCGTATAGTAATATTTGTTTCTTTTGGCTTTACGCTTAGTAGACAGCGTGATCTTTAGAGGCGGTAGAGGACTATGGCAAAGAACGGGAAGGAATTCAGCGATTGTCATTTAACATAATCATCCCGGCATTCCCCTGGAGTGATTATGGTAAACAATGTAATACCAAAAACTGGATGGCCGAACGGAGATCCGATTCTACGTTCTCCCGAACGCAATACCAGAACATTACAGCTCACCGTGCTTGATATACTCTGAAGCGTCAAAGTCATGGATAGAAAGAGGAAAATATGTAGATAGTGGTAGCACTGTCAAACAAACATATAAATTGAGGTGAAATATTAGGGACTAAATGTGGAATAATAGTTGGCGCTAAATGCATGGGACTTCACATTTCGGAAATTGTACGGGAATCCAGCATTAGTGAAGCCACAATGTCAAAGTGTGCTGTGTCCTGTGTACATGTAATTTCCGGCATTACCTCCGACTATGGACAACGCAGTAGTCGATCACGTCTACTTGATGACCGGCAGCAACGACGTATGCGTTGAGGTGTCAGTGTTGCCAGACAGTTAACAACGCATCGAAGAACAACACTCACAAGGGACACCTTCAACCTCGAAACCGCACGAAAACATGCTTAGAATAACAAGCGATCATAAACATAACAATGGTGTGTGTCATTTCCATGCAAAACGTTGCATTCTACCTCAAGTAACATTTTAATAGTGAGAAACAAAGTAACAAGATATCAATACCATATGAAGGAATTTATACGTAATTCCAAGACGTCAGTGTATCATTACATTTTTAATCAACAGCGCTTTACTCTCTGCTTAAACTACTTAATATCGCGTAAAACACGCTTATACAGCAGTACCACACGATAGTGCTTATATTAGTCCTTAAAGTGCAGATGCAGGATTTCGATGAAGTGGTTAAAACAAAGTGGAAAAGAACAATGTGCACACATCACTAAAGCCACATAATCACATTCCAAATCACTTTCGCATCCAAGCAGTCCAATATCAAAAGCAACACTATATATATTTTCAAATGATGATGTTAGTATGTCAATGTCATAACCTGGCTTTCGCCAAGCATATTGCAACATAAGCTTATACATAGGTGCAGCAAAGATTGTAAAGCACAGAGTGAAGTTTCACCATGAAATAACGATCATGTATCTTCGCTTGTGGTTTGGCACCTTGTGGTATTACAAAATCAGTAATCTTTCTGATATAGAGCTTATATTGCCGAAAGAAGTAAACATCAAGGGGTTGGCAATATTTTGTTGTTTTCAGTGGCAATATCTTCAGTATAACATCTTTGTTTGGAAAAGTTGCATCTAAAATGGTACGACCTGTATGACCTTACCAGGAATCACATAACAATAGGTTTTTTTCATGTCTCTTTAATGGCGCTAGCAGACAAGTGCGGAGTTCTTCATGGAAATGACACACACCACCGTTTTGTTTATGAACGCTTGTTATTCTAAACATGTTTTCGTGCGGTTTCGAGGCCAAAGGTGTCCCTTTCAGTGTGGGACGAACGACAGAACTGCCCTTGCGGACAGTGCAGCGCATTTTGGCATTCATGGAACATGGTAGATGAACACCGACGCTAGTGTCTCTGTTAACAGAACGCCATCGGCTGTAGTACCTGTCTTGGGCTCGTGAAGATATCGGTTGGATCATAGATGACTTAAAAAGGTTGCGAGGTCGTATAAGTCACGATTCCAGCTGGTAAGAGCTGATGGTAAGGTTCGCGTGTGGTGCAGATCCACTAGTCCATGGACCCAGGTTGTCAATAAGGCATTGTGCGAGTTGGTGGTGGCTCCAATATGAAATGAGCAGTGATTACAGGCATGTACTGGGACCTCTGGCCAAACTGATCCGACCATTGAAAACAGATATGTTCAGCTACTTGGTGAAAATTTGCAGCCATTCATGTTACATGGACTTTTCCAGGACGACAATGGAACATGTCACTGGGAAAAATCGTTAACGACTGCTTTGAAAAACAATTTCTGCACAATTCCAGCAAATGATTTGGCCACCTTGATCGCCAGACATGAATCCAAATGAACCTATCTGATACATGACCAGATGTTCAGTTCGTACACAATGACCTGCATAGGCAACACTTTCGCAATTATGGAAATCTATGGATGACGCATGACTAATTTGTTCTTCAAGGGACTTCCGACGATTTATTGACTCAGTGCCATGTCGGGTTTCTGCACTTTGTCGTATCAAAGCTGGTTCCACACTTTATTAGTAGGTTCCACATAACTTTTGTCATTTCAGTGTATAATAACAATACTATTTCATATTGAAATTACTCTTAATTCAGAATGCATTGCATTCTTATGAATGGAATAATTACTACCCAGTAGGAAGTAAAATAATAGACTTGATTAGAACCGAAAAATTGCTCTAGCGGCGTAAGCCATAATCACCGTAAGGCATTGGAGACCAGTGGAAAGGAGTTTCCTACCCAACCTGAATGTGTTAAGCACTGATTTCTGCACCAAAAAACTGCCTCCTAATGTACCACTGTCACGAGAATGTGGAATCCTATTGGCATAGGTCCCGACAGATACATGACCGGATTTAGTTGGGGAATTCGTGGACACATCTCAGGTTTACGACATTCTCATCGTGCATTCAGGTTAGCGGAGCGATTAAAACTGACGTTCCGTATTTAGCATGACAGTCTATCACATCCATTCCAACATATGGTTTGTTTTACCGAATAATGAAACTAAGATAAAGAGTGAAGCTCAACGGAGTAAGAACAAAGCTTTCTTTGTATCATTATTACAACGATTATCAGGCGAGTAAGTATTGACAAGACACAAGGAACTTAAGATGATATAAAATAAACACTTGTATATTTAACTTTTAATCAGCCATCTGGTTTGCTCTAAAAAAAGAATAAGCAATCAAGAAATGTTTTCAACTCACAGTTCGTCACTAATTTCAACTTTTTGATCACAAATGCACATAAAAAAAGTATTTTTGAGGATTATATCTAACCGCATTGAAAATTGTTGACGGTTTATATATAGCCTTTTCATCTGATCGTACGACAGTATGCATTGCAGCCTAGGAATTGTAACCAAATTTTGTTATATTAATCTGCTCTACTGTTTTGGTGAGGAGGCCCATATTTTCTATGTTCCTACAGAATGCATATTTTTAGCTACAGATCTTTCCATCAGGTTTGTTGTGACTCTTGTATTCAACGAGACTTCACAGAAATAAATTATCCTCATAAAATTTATCAGCAGAAATTATGATAATTTGGGTTTAATTGCGTGAAACACTTCTGGCCACAGACACTACCACACTAATGACAGTACTGCACTGAAATGTTATATTTTTCAGTTCGATGTTCGGTTTTCAGAATATTAGAAACATACATTACAGGCGTGTGGTTGTTGTTAACTAATTCGGAATTAAAAACAAAATGTTTATAAAAATTTCACAACCTCTTAAGCCTCTACAATAATTTGCTGCATTCGAACACACTGATCAAAAATAAACTGAATAAAAGAAAACAGAAAATTATTTACTCTATTTGAAATAAATATTATGAAAGAACAACTGTGATCAATTTGATTTCTGTAAGTGATTCACGAAAAACAAATTCACCGCACTGTATGAATTGTGAGTGCTGTCCAGCTATTGCTCCTGTTATGGAGTTTAATTCAAAACTCTTTTCCTATGCTATACGAGTAAACTGCGTATTTTTTGATGCCCTCAGGACCAAATAAAAGTCTGAATTTTTAGGCTGAAAATTGGTCTCTGAACACAGGACTACAACGCGCTTCTTGTAAAGAAGCCACGCTAGCTTCCTCCCACAATGCCAGTTTAGAACTGATGTAAGCGTGTAGGAGAGCTTGCCAAAAAAGAAGAGTGGACAGCCGTGGTTAATTTTACCTAATTCTATACAAGCGTGCCTTGAAAAGAAAACGCCACAAATAAGTCAGTCACGCAGCACTTGCTGTCTGCTCAGAAAATTGCGAGACTAGAGAAATATAGCCAGGTAATTCGCAGTGTGAATTATCAACACAGTGTACGAGAGATTCAGCAGACGTCCCTCGTTCTTGTTTCTGGAAGCAAGTGAAGGCGTTATTTGCTTTCGTTGACCTTACCGTTAACAACTGGTCAATTCAAACTAACACAAACAGAAAATCACGGGATCTCGTAGGTTCTGGCTTTACTCCCGTCGACGTCAAGGTCGTTAGAGGCGGGAACTAAAAGGAAGCAAGAAACGGGAAGAATTCGGCATTGCTCCTTTTGGATGAACCATTCCGAAATTCGCTTGGAATGATTTGGGGAAACCATGGATAATCCAAATCCGGATGGTTGGACGGGGATTCAAACCCGCGTCCTCCCGAATGCGAGGCCAAAACCGTTACCACTCACTCTGTGCAAAAAATTTTAACAGCCTGCATTAACTACAGTTTCTTATTTACAGTCGTTTACAAGATTAAACACGAATCAAACTGGAGTAAACTGCAGAACATCACTGTATCACCACCATCTTCAAATCTGTTACCATGTATTAAAAATGTTTGTAATGTGTTTGATACCTAATAATGTGACCTTTCTTTTTGTTAATAGATATATAATATTATTACAAGTTCTTAAATATGGTTGCTGCAAAATTTTGATTTTAATTGTTGCTAAATAATGTATTACGAGTGGTTGGGAGTGGTTGCTACTAAGTTATGGTTTTAATGATTGCTAAATAACGTATTATACATGTTTGTAATGTATTTGATACTATACAATCAGTTTTTATTTTTAAATTATGAATATATAATGTATTAACAGTGCCTGAATAAGTTTGATGCAAAATTATGTTTATAATGACGTGAAAACAGTGTATTAAATCTTTATATATATAAAAATCTCGTGTCACGATGTTTGTCCGGGATGAACTCCGAAACTACATAACAGATTTAGATGAAATTTGGCTTAATGTGTGTAATTTGATTCAACTTAAAAGATAGGATAGTTTTTATCTGGATTATAGACCTCAATATTTATTATTTACGAATTAAATGTTCATTAAATGTTTGTCACAGTATAATGGTTTGTAATTATTTGTAAGCCACAAAAGGTAAGCGGTCTTCTGGCTCAGTGGTTAGGGCGTCTGACTGGAGATAGAAAGGTCCCCGGTTCGTATCCCTGTCTCGGCGGGCATTTTTATAGGAACATAACCCAGCATTAACCTCCGGCGCAGCGTGCGGTGTAAGGTGAAATACGCCAGGACGGTACTGGGGTTCGGATTCGACGTTAAAATGTAGGTCCCCTGTACCCGGCAGGATTGGCGGGCTAGGTAAAGGCGGTTATGACAGGGGCGGAATGCTCAGCCAGTAGAAACCATGTCACCAGGTCAATACGACCACACGAAATTATTATTATAGTTCTATAAGTTTCTAACAGATGGCGATGTGTTAGTTTATCAATACAACACTTGGTTATCTAGGTTGGGTAATCATCCAGTAGATCACGTTCTGTTTCAATTTATTTATACTAGAGTATATTCCTAACAGATGGCGGTGTGTTAATTTATCGATCCATCCAGTAGATGGCGTTGCGTTTCGATTTATTTATGCAACAGTCTATTCCACGCCATATGTGTGAATTTCTTTAATTTTAATTATGCTGTGTATAGTGTTATAATTATACTGTATTGTTGTTCATCGTTTGCGTGTTAACACCAGACATTGATTACTCCGCACATTCTAAAATTGCTTTAGATGCAATGGTTGCCAATTCTGTCAGGCGTTGAAATTCCGCAGCAATGAAGCAGCCGGCATGTGTTGTGCATCAGGAAAAATTGTATTATTACCACTTCCCACTCTCCCAGAACCTTTGCAATCACTTCTTGCTGGCGAATCAAACGATTAGAAATTATTTCTGCGCAAGACACGCAAATTCAATTCTTGCTTTCATATGACGTCTTTTGGGGAGGCAAAAATTTGCGATTTCACATCTGATAGACGTCATTTTGAAACAACATTCAAAATACATGGCCAGGTGTACTATAAGATTGGGTCGTTGACACCGATGCCAAACGATGACCTGAAGTTTCTACAAATCTATTTGAAATTGTGAGGAACGCGTGAAAACTAGGTGCCAGTATAATTTCAACGAACAAGCAGAAGAGAGAGCAATTGTGGTATTGTTGGAAATTTTTTTTGGAAAATAATAATCAAATTATTCAATTGTTTAAAAGAGTGTCGCCATAATTAAAAAATGACAACTATCAAATTGTCATCAAAACTGACAAATTACAGGTTCAACGCACCAACCGTAGATGAAGTTGCAGTTTTTATGGTTTGTGACTCACTTGATTAAAATCACACGTCGAGATAGCACTGTTAGCATAATTTCGGATCTACACCGATCGTATGACGCACTCCAGTATCCACTGATATTCTGGCAAGGGCAGGATGAATATCACATCAACATCAAACAGCGTGATCCAGTTGCTGGTAAATTTAATATTCAACTATTTAATTCGTTATTTTATTAGTACAGTAGACCCGCGGTATTCCGACCAGGGGCCGGATTACAGCATGCCCACTACATTGATTTCTTATTCTTTTTTCAGGTAATGAAACAAATAAAAAAGTTCCTTCAATGAAGTACTACGCCCGCCTATTGATAATTAGACGTAATTAGTATAACTATATCCTTCGATATCGTCAACTGTGCCATCAATACGTCGTGGATATGTTCGCCAGGATTGAAAACGAACATTTGCGATTTATTCGATACAATTAGGCTAAATTACGATCGGAGGAATACATCCACTTACGAGATGCTATTATCGGCAATATTTATGAAAATTTAAACGCCAATGATATCGGTAATGCATTTATCTTACCTTCAAGCTACATCGGCGGTCCACGGAACATGCAGGAATATATACGAGATGCGATGACTTACGAACGTCATTATGGTCGTCCAAATTTTTTTATTACAATTACATGTAATCCGAATTGGGAAGAAATACAAACTTTGCTATTACCAGACCAGCAATCAATGCATCGCCATATCATCACGGCACGTGTGTTCAAACAAAAATTAAAATCATTGATTGATTTAATCGTAAAACATTCGGTTTTCGGTAACACAAGTTGCTATCTGTATTTGATTGATTGGCAAAAGCGAGGTTTGCCTCATTGTCACATTTTGATTTGACTTGAAGTTGAAATACGTCCAGAAGAAATTGATCAAATAATTACAGCCGAAATTCCGGAAATTGATCAAGAATTGTTTGATATTGTTACCAGTCACATGATCCACGAACCGTGCGGTGCTTTTAACATGACATCGCCATGCATGGATGGTGGAAAATGTGAGAAGCGTTTCCCAAAGGCATATACGAATGATACTATTACAGATATCGACGGTTATCTGTTGTATCGCCGCAGAAACGCTGAGAATGGTGGCCAAACATTTAAAATCCGAATGTCAAATTCTAGAAACCAAGTTGAGATTGACAATCAGTGAGTGGTACCATACTCACCATTGCTTTCAAAGACGTATAAGGCTCATATTAATGTCGAGTTTTGCAGTTCTGGAAAATCCTTTAAGTACATTTGCAAATATGTTAATAAAGGCAGTGATTTGACCGTTTTTGAAGTTCAAAATGTAAATACAAATGACGAAATAACACGATACCAAATAGGTAGATACATCAGCAGCAACGAAGCTATCTGGCATATTTTTAGTTTTCGCATCCATGAAAGAGACCCTTCTATCCAGCATCTTGCAATACATCTTGAAAATGATCAACGTGTATATTTCACCGAAGAAAATAATTTCCAAAGAGTACTTGAGCCACCAAGAAAGATAAACCACAAACTGAATTTTGCACATTGTGTCAAAAATCTTATGTGTTCCGCCAATTCGCAAAAACATTATTATATACCGATATTCCAAGCTATTTTTCATGGAACAAGTTAGGTAAAAAATGGGAGTCACGTGAACAAGGAGAACCATATCCTTCGATCACAGGCATATTCATAGCAAAGACATTAGGACGACTACACAGTGCATCCAAAACAACGTGATTGTTTCTTTTTGCGTTTGTTATTGGTGAATGTTCCCGGACCAGCTTCTTTCGAATTTTAGGAACAGTTAATGGTCGAGTGTTCAATATATATCAAGATGCATGCCGCGAGTTGCAGTTGCTGGTGGACGACAATCATTGGGACCTGACACTTGCTGATGCAACGTAGACATCCACGCCGAATAGTATTCGTCAAACTGTTTGCAATTATTTTGACTACATGTTATCCAACGCAATCATCGACTTTGTGGGAAAAATATAAAAACAGTATGACTGAAGATATAATACACCGAGTTAAACAAACAAACCACTGTCAAAATCTAGATTTCACACCAGAGATGTATAATGATTAATAAAGTATTAGTGTTAATCGAAGATTTATGTATTTTATTTTCAGATCTGCCAATTAATCATGATGGTATGCCATCACCTGATCGACCAACAATTATTGAGAATAATGAGCCATTACTGACAGCAGAACAAAAAAATATTTATAATCCGATTATGCTGACTGTTGATGCTGAACAAGGCGCCTTTTTTTTTTTTTTTTTTTTTTTTTTTGGACGCACCAGGTGAAACCGGTAAGACATTTTTAATATCGCTGATCCTTGCGAAGGTACGGTCGCAACAGAAAATTCCATTGGCAATTGCATCGTCAGGCATTGCTGCCACTTTGTTAGATGGTGGGCGAAGCGCACTTTCAGCATTTAAGCTGCCACTAGACATTCATAACAAACCAAACGCAATGTGTAATCATCAAAAAGAAAGGTGTAATGACTGCAGTGTTGCAAAAGAGTTCAATTATAATTTGGAATGAGTGTACTATGGCTCATAAACATTCACTCGATGCATTTCATAGAACTGTGTAACATTTGAAAGGCAACGATAAACTTTTCGGTGGTACTGTCCTACTACTGTCTGGTGACTTCCGACAGACATTACCAGTGATTCCTCACTCTACTTTTGCCGATGAGATTAACGCATGTTTAAAACAATCGTTTTTATGGCGGAATGTCGAAACACTTTGATTGAACATGAACATGCGACTACAGTTCCAAAATGATCCATCAGCACAAGTATTTTGTAAGCAATTGCTGGATATTGGAAAAGGTGAAATAGAACTGCATCGAAATACACAATACATCAAATTGCCAGACAAATTCTGCACTGTTGTTCACTCAAAAGTGAACTAACTCAGCGTGTGTTCCTGGATATATCAAATAATTACTTAGATCATAATTGGATCAGTAATCGTGCTATTTTGAAAGCAAAAAATGTTGATGTCAACGAAATATACAAGATACAACAGTTGTTGCCAGGGGATCTGATGTCTTTTAAATCAATAGACACTATTGTAGATGAAAATGAAGCCGTAAATTTTCCAAATGAGTTTTTAAACTCTTTGGATATAACAGGAATGCCGCCACACAATCATCGGTTAAAGATTGGTTCACCGATTATTCTTCTTCGTAATTTGAATTCACCTAGATTATGCAACGGTACACGTTTGGTGATCAAAAGGATCACCGGAAATGTTCTTGAAGCAACTATTTTGACTGGAATGTTTAAAGAGAAATCGTCCTGTTGCCACGTATTCCAATGATACCGTCAGAATCTCCAATACCATTTAAAACGCTTCAATTTCCGATTCCATTGGCTTTCGCTATGACAATAAATAAGTCATAAGGCCAAACAATGGCCGTTTGCGGCTTGGATTTGGAAAATATATGTTTCTCCGATGGGCAACTATATGTCGCCTGCTCACGTGTGGGGAACCATCAAATCTATTTGTATTAGCAAAAGACAGGCTAACCAAAAATATTGTGCACCAATTAGCGCTTAGATAAATTATAATTATAAATTTTAATAATTTAAAATAGTGAAAATAATTGTTAAAAATGTTTAAAAATCAACTTCATAGACCTCATTTATAAAACTGAAATTTCAGTTTATATAAATAAATAAAAAATAATTTATTTATTTATTTTTATAAATACTAACTTTTCGTATATTTTCAATTAAGTAATTTGTAATAAAATGTAAATTAAAATTTTTTATGATCGTTTGTCCTTAATTTCATCTCTCCGTAACTCTTTACCAATTTCATTTGAATTTCCAAATCGACTAAAATGTTTTTGTTTTTATTAGAGAATATTAAATTGACTACTTTAGGAAGTTTTGAATAACATTCATCCAACGTACTATAATTACTAAGTCACAGCAACGCGTGACCGGGTCAGCTAGTGTGTTTATAATTTTTGTGTGTGTGAAGTAATGCTCTTTTTCAAGCTGGTCAAAACTGGCAAAAGCCAAAGACCATAAAAAAATTTAATAAGATATTTGTTTTTAAAAGAATGGAGGCTTCACAAAACTGTATAGAATATTTTACAAGTTTTACTTCTAAAGTCTAGGAATATTCTACAATTTTCCAGTGTTCATACTGCTTTATTTCCGACGCATACCAGCCTCTTATTCTACAACACTTCTAAATTACTGTCCCTGGGACTGGTGGATGAGCGGTAATGTTCCCGGCTCGCATTCGGGAGGATACGATATCGATTCCCCTTCCAGCCAACCAGATTTCCCGAAATCACTCCAGGGGTGGTTCCTTCATAAGGACATAGACGAATTCCTTCCCGTATCTTTCCCACATTCCTTTTGCCTCTAATGACCTCGATGAGGCGTTAAGCCACAAAAAAAGAAAGGAAAAAAATATTTTTTGTGACTGTATACGCCTTGTTAGTGGTGTAACAAAGCCAAATAAAAGTTTGGAATTTAGGAAAAAAAAAGAGCTTTTAATATATGAATCATCGAATTTAAGGTTTGCTGCAACTGTTCAAATCGTATAGCGGGGGTGACTATTTCTAAAACTTCGATGTTAGCAAAACTGGAGTTTTACTCGCAATGGCAGTGCAAAACGGCTTACTGGAATTGCACAATTATCTTCTAGGAGCCGTATCCGTGGCTTTTCTTTGTCTACGCATTACGCAAATACCTACTGTCGAAGAGATTTGGATGAGGTTTAAGCAGTCTGAAAGCTTAGAATATAACTAAAAACATACGACTCCGCTGAACGGTGACAGAGCAATAAACGATAGTCAATTAAAAAATTGAATATGTGGGCATCAAAGATGAAAATACGCTCTTTGAATTCTGTTAAAATTGTTGTTGAATACAACAGGCATGCCAAAGTGAGGTCCCCTCGAGGGTCATATGCGTCACATTTTTGCTGTCATGAGGGCCAAAAACGACAGTTAATTGAAATCATTTAGCAAAAATTATTAGCAGTTAGCACCATGTCTACTTTCAACTGCATAGTTATTTCTTTTGTGTTTCTGGAATCGATTAAAAGTTGAGACTATTTCCAAATGCAAAAATATATTCTGAATAAGGAAAAGCATCCCATTTATCTGCGAACTACTACTCACTTTAACCGTGTTTAAATTATAAAAACTGCAATTTGGCCATTAACTAATCAAATTACAATATTCTTTGTGCTGGCCGCAGGTGAACTTGCAAAGAGCCGCATGTTCGACATGCCTAGACTGCGTAACTTAAGTTACTTAGTAACTTGGCTACTCGTGAATGTAATTCAGTTTATGAGGGCACCACTTGACGAATTTTATTTTATTTATTTATTTTTGCGTCTTTGAATTTCTGTATAGATATAAGCATTTCAATTAATAACTAAATGAGATTTCGGCCCATGATAAATAACACAATAAACTAGAAGCCCCAGTAAAAGTATTGTGTCATCTTGTGATTGTAAGAGTAGATCTTCTAATCTGAAATGAAAAGCACCACACTGTCCAGACGTGCGAAAATAGATGGCTTCCGGTTTAAAAAAATGTTTTATAAAAAAAATTTAAGTCAAAGGAAAAGATGAGGATGAAATTCATTATTTATTCCGCTGATTATTTATACCCAACTTTAGGTCACAACTTCTGAGTGCTTTAGAATGTACGGTCAAGGTCTATCTATGTCTTTTAACCTACAGAGAATAAATAATGGCAGTGGATACGATAGGTTGTAAACAATAAAAGCAAACAACAAGCTGACCCGAACAGAAGCGACCATAAAATCATTTATTTACCAAGCGTTTCAACGGTGTTCTGTATTTACAGCAACGTTCCAACGTAACAGCTGCCTGCAGGTATATCAGTTACGCAAATAAGGTGTACATGACACTGTCGTTAAAGACGGCACTGGTCATCCATGCCTCAGGCCATGGTTTGTTCTCACTTCTATTACTCTATTCAGAAATTCTATTTGATTTGATAATTACAAGACCAAGCCTCTTGGGTGATCGGTAACGTTCCAGCTTTGCATTCGGGTGGACGCGGGCTCATATCACTGTCCGGTCATCCAGATTTTGGTTTTCCATGGTTTCCGGAAATCATTCCAGACTTATGTCGCGATAGCCCCTTCAGAATATCATGGCCGAATGCCTTACTATTCCTTGCCATATCCTCCCCCGATACAGATTGCCATCGACAATGTATGAAGCCCGAAGTAAAAAAAAAAAAGAGTTAAAAACGAATATGTTCTACAGGGCGTTCGCCGGGAAACGCTACCCACTGTTAGCGCTACAAGGAAGAAACTGCTCCCGGCGAGCGAGCGGTCAGCTTCCGGCATTGTCGACCGTCGGCCGCGGACTATTTCATAATAATTACGCTTCATAAACTTGTATGTGCTAAGCATTTAAATGTGACGTCAGTTGCGGATCAACAGTGCCATCGTGGACACCCTGCAGGTACCAGTTGCAAAATCTAATCCTAGGCCCCTGGTCTATTTCTGTAATTTTATGCACCACAATTGTTTTGTACGGCTTTAAGTGAACTAGCTTTGTTACTTTCCAAGCTGACGTCTTAGATACGCCTGCCTGCTGCCCTAACTGACTTAATGATTTTTTGGGTGACTGTTCTAGTCGAAAAGCGATATCGTCAATTTTATCCTCTGTGAGAATACGGTTGACCGACAGTCTCTTTTTGTTAAAAAATGAACCCGTTTCTCTTACTTTTTTAACCAGACGCAGAATTGTTGATTTAGCTGGCAGTAAAGCGCGAGGATATTCGCGACGAAATTTACTGCGACACTTTTTAAACGACTTCTTCTTCACATATGTATCGTAGAGAAATATTCTTTGTTGCAAACTGTAACGTACCATAATTTTACTCACACTCAAACACGGTACAGATTAGTAATAGTATGAAGCCCCAAACCAGCCAAACCGCAAAGAAACGTTTATTCCCAACACTGATTAATAAGAGACTGAAGTCACAAACTAGCTACAGTGTGGTGATTCACGGCGCCGTGTGGCGGGAGTTGCTGGCTCCACTGTCCCAGCAAGTTGCCGACGGCAACAGACTGGGAGGGTAGCGTTTCCCGGCGAATGCCCTGTATATGAATTAAAGTGTCACTCTTCAGTTCTGACTAAAAAGTGCTTTATTGCTATTCTGTTCGTTAACACTGTCACCACTTTAGTACATAGTAAGCTGTAAAGGTAATATTTCTGTATCCAGATTTCAATTAAACTTCGCGCTTCGCTAAACTGCTGTTTGAATTCTAGTGGTTTTGCTTTAATAGTTCTGCTTAGATTATATATTCCATTATAAGTAAGACTAATGTTTACTAAAATAATATGCTTGTTTACAGTCCAATAAGCCCCATTGAGATGGTAATCGTAACTGATTTTAGGTTTTGTAAACTAGAACTGAGATTATTATGGAGAATAGAATATACTGGTGCATTGATCCTACAACGGGATAAATTTTATGTCATTACGTTAAGATTATCCATTAGTTTGACCTGATTGCGGTGTTTAGGCGGTTTTCTGTAATCATCTAGTTAAATGCTGGGATGGTTCCCAGATTCTGCAAACATAATCACACAGCAAACAAACATTTATCATACAGCAAACTCCTTTATACACAGTTCACATACAGATGGCAACACACACATTCACTACTAGATTAGGTAAGCGACTATGGAACTCAACACTCATGGATTAAAATTCATGCAGTCGGTAACACAACTTTACTCACAGAAAAATAAAGTACAGGGCAGAATGTAATTTTATATCTACAGATGGTAAAAGAATAGAGTGTGATTTGCGGAGGAATATCTATTTATTTGACATCCTCACCACTGAAGATTTGTGTGGAAATAATGAATGCCACGACTCAACCACGTCTCCTCGAGGAATTTCCTCGACGTACTCATTCGATAGTAGGCCTGGAAAGACCTCTTTTCGGACTTTCATCTTCGGAAAAATAAGTCCTGTCGGGACAGAATGCCGTCCGGCAGCCAGTATTTCTCCCGACTGAAGCGACCGCCAAGTGAATATGAATACACTTCGACCTAAATAATCTCTCAACATGTTCTAGACTGTTGGAAAGTTGTAATATTCATTTGTGAGTCCAAAAAGAAACACTGGTAATAACCATGAAATTATTTAGGTATAACCAAACAGATGCTGTCAGAAACAATCACATTTTGGAGCACTTCGGTAGGATCTTCCAGATAACCATTTATCACGACTTCCAGCAGTCAGTTCGCTGTTTTCGCAGTATAGTTGAAGTAGGTGACCACTGATTTTGACCGGGAGTGGTGGGACCGAGCGTGGTGGGTGAACGGTTAACGCTCTGGTCTCGCATTCGGGAGGACGTGGGTTCGAATCTCCGTTAGGCCATGTAGATTTCGGTGTTCCATGGTTTTCCGAAATCACTCCAGGCGCATTCTGGGATGGCTCCTTCAAAAGGCCATGGTCGAATTCTTTCCTGATCCTTGTCCCCAATCCCTTCCCTCATTTAATGTCTCGAGGAGGAGTAAAACCATAAGCAAAAAAAAGACAACTTCGTCACCAGTGCTACAAAGGACTACTGTTCTCCATGATTATAAACCGAAAATGGTAATACTGGCAGAAAACACCATACCTGGACTGGGAGAAAACTGATGAATTATTTTACCAGACACTGACAAGATCAACTTCACGAACATCAGAAGACAGTAATTCCGACGGTATCGAGCAAATATACGCCCAATGAACAGGAAGGTTCAAAAAAAAATGTGGAAAAGTACCAGTCGAAATTAAAGGGTGGAAATGGGAAGCATATTATATGGTGTATGGAGAAGATGTTAAATTAAGTTTTCATTTCTCTAATAATTAGTGTCAAACATCGAAATACCGGTATTTTATCAAAAAAGTATAGAAAGGGAAAGAAAGGAAAAAATACTCCATATATACATACGACAAAATAGTTTTATCTCCTCGTGAGTATATACAGAGCACAATCAACGCCTTAAAACAAGAGTAGTTCATCAAATGAGGAAAAAATATGTCATTAAACTTATCTAATTTTCGTAACATATCCCTGTCGTCAATTGTTGATGTAGAAAGACATTTAAAACTGTTATGCGTGTGAGACTAAAAGAAAAAGAAATAGGTATCAACTTTTTCCCCACATTAACGCGCTTACTGTATATCAATGGTCAACTTCAATTATTTTGTGTAGTCATTCTATCGTAAACAAAATAGTAAATACTTAACACTACTTCTTCAAATGAAGTAATATACGTCGGTTATCATAGTGTCTATGATTCTCGCTGCGATAATATAATTTACGCTATCCATTACTTCCCAAATGAAATAAAAAATATTTTGTGATGCTTTCTTGAAAATATTAATTTATATTTTGTTACATTTATATGAAACTAAAATTAACAATGAATCAAAAATTAATCCATTTCTAATGACCCCGAATTTCAAAACTTGTGAAATCCTTCTAAGGTGGTTTTCATTGTAGAAGTGCCTCAACTACACTTGTTTAAAAGAAGAAAATATGAATATGAAAAGAAAAATGTACGTAGACAACATTACTTAAATAAATTCCAAGCACTGGAAGAGTTCTGGTCGCTGTGTAACTGTTTTAATGGTGCAGAAATGTGGATTCTATTGAAATACAACAGTCATGTAATCACTATAGTGACAACGACGTGAATTTGGGTGCCCACCATTTAATCTAATTTAGTTACGATTGAGCATATGTTCTGGTGGCAAATTCCTTGTGCAAATATTTTTATATTCCTTGTTTATTTATTTACTTATTTTTACCCTTTACGAATTTTAATTTTAAATTCTTTTAGTCTTTTTTATATATTGTTTAGCACTTCTATTGGTAATTTATTACAATTGTTTTGTCAAGTTCTATAAGAATCAATCATCATATTGTGGCGCCACGGTAATGATAGAATCCCCCAACTGATGATTACCTGACCTAAAAAAATTTTTTTTTTTGCTATTCCTTAGGCTTGAAATCGAGTTCCAGCTTGTGGTAATGGTCTTTTTCATTCCATGCACAGTTCCTAATCCTTTTACCAAAATCCTTTCAACCCTCATCACCAATATATGCACACTCCCAGCACTCTCTTCAACCTCCTCCTGTCTTCCAATTAATCCAAATCCACCTTTTTTTATCTTTTCAGTCACTCATAACGTTATGTGCTAATTTCCACAAACTAATAGAGCTGCCTTCCTTAGTGCCCTCTCCAACTCCTGTATTGCCAAACAAAATGTGGGTCCCTTACCAAACCACCATATTCAAGCAACAGTACGACATAGGTTTTTTTGTAAACCAATTCCCCCACTTCTCTGATACATCCCCTCATCACACACTCTTTTTTTTTTTTTTTTTTTTTTTTTTTTTTTTTACGCCTCGTTGACGTCGATGATATTAAAGGCGGGAAAGGACTGGGGGAAAAGACCGGGAAGGAATTCGGTCATGGCGTTTTGAATGAAACATCCCAGCATTCGCCTGGAGTGATTTGGGGAAACCATGGAAAACCCAAATCTGGATGCCCGAACGGGGATTCGAACCCGTGTCCTGCCGAATGCGAGGCCAGAACGTTAACCGCTCATCCACAACGCTCGTTATCACAGTTTCCAGCAAATGGAGGATTCTGAAATCTTTTCCTAAGACTTGCCACAATGAGCTTACTATGAAATGTTTGCCGAGATATTTACAGTTCAGTCTTCAACAAGTAATTCCTTGCCCACCATATAACCATAAATAATCTATAGTTTTTCTTTTTAACCTGTGTACCTAATCAGCTGACATTTATCTTCATTCCATGTTGACTTAGATATTCTATCCAGATCACCCTGCAGCTGTTCATAGTTCTCTTCATTTTGAATCTTGTTATATACCCGTATGTCATACGGAAATAAATTATCTTCTGACTGTAAACCATTATTGTAGGTTCCAAGACAATGTAAGAAATAAACTGAATAAGAACAAACTCAATATTCTTAAAAATTGGGACATTCTACGAAGACATATAAAAAATGGGAAGAGATAAAGTGTCTGCAGCTAAATTTCTGTTTTAAATTGAGTCACTTCCTCTGATTTTCATTTTTCCGGTGCATTTTTATAGCTGAATCCAACACAGTAACTACATCTTCCAAAGTGAGAAATGGGAACGTAACGGAAATAGTTTACATTGCGATACACGTTGTCAGCAACAAGGTGCTTATGAAAGCAGCTTATTTAATAACTAAATTCCTCCAACCTTACGCAGGAACAAGAACATTCTGGTTCAGGAAGCATTTCTGCTAATATTGCCAACATAAAATCAAACTATACGGACACACCTTAATACATTAAATGCATCGGAACTACATTTCAGGTAGTAGCAACATTTTAGATATCAGGATTCCCGATTAGCGTAGAATAAACTATCACAATTAATTTCATTAGTCATCTTCAGTATGAACTGTAATTGGACTAAAGAACGCGCAAAAACACAATCACTGTATCGCGATGTGAACTTGACCCACATACGGTTATTTCGCTCATAGAACAAATATTGTTTTAAGTATGAGCGTACCCCAATTTAAGATAAAAGTACTAATTCTCGACGTATACAGCAAAACTGCTGTCATCTTTCGCTACCAAAGAACAATCTAAGATACAGAATCTTACCGGTGATTTGTCAGTGGTTATGTCAAAGGTTCTGCCTCTTCAGACGTTGTCTGATGTTTTAAAGTGTTCTACGACTGCAACTGTTCTTGTAAAAAGATCTTTAATAACCTCAGTGAAACGTCCTTTTTCTTTCCTTCACTAAAAGCGAAGGAGCGACTTACTGATAGTCACGTCTATTCTCTTTGCTACAAAGAACTCTGTATTGGCGCTGAGTTTATGAATCAGCGATATATTTGTTTGCCGGGGTTTTTAATAATCTTGCGTTTACGTAATCATTTATCTATTTCCATTACTTCTAATTGCTTATCATAACGATAATAAGCTGAAACAACGCTTAATGTTATTTATTAGCTTGGTGCTTGTCATGTAGTCAGCGATAATAAGTTAATTTAAAAAAAAAATCAATTTCTATCAAAATTTGAATACATTTCATACCTACTAACCAGCATGGTTATTTCCTTGTCCCTCCATCTCTCTTAATTAATTTCCATCATTGAATTACTCGTATGGAAATGCATACTATTATAGTCAAAGTTATCATATCCAAAACACGTAGTACAGATATTACTATTTGTGGTAGTCTTCCTCATTTCACAAAAGGTTAATCCACACTTCGTCTGTAAATCAAGCAACAGACTGTGAAGATACTTCAGTTAATCCTCTATTTGGCTAGAAACCGTTTACTTTTAAAAGAAATAATTTGCTGCTTTTACTGGTTTACGAAAACTGAAAGAATGTTTTAGACTGAGCGATTATTTTACAGGAACTGTTAAATACTGCACTAGGAACAAAACAAATTAAGATTTCGCAATGATCACTTAGATCAGGGGTGGCCAACCCGCGGCCCGCCTTGAACATTTTTCTGGCCCGCGAGATTCATCACACTTTTACAAAATAGTTTTTATATTTTATTTTTAGTGTTATATATTTCTTTACAATGTGCGTTTAGTATCATTATTGTTATATTATCTATGTTTACATGTAAGAATAATAGTAAACACAATAATAACTTATGTTTCAATTTTTCACTCCAAAAAATGTCTGTAGTGGGGATATATAATTTTATATGCGGCCTACCTCATGAATAAGTCAGGGCAGGTAGTAAATAAATTCATAGAACCATCAGAGCTTTGTAGTTTTATCGCAAGTATATTCCCTGTTAGATTAAACCAAAACGAGAGGCCTTAGCAACTTATAGCAATGTGTGAAAATAGTCTTCATTGATTCTGAACTACCATCAACGTCCGGAAAAAAAAGAAACGTATTTGACATCTTTCACTATGTTCTATAACTATAAAATGCCGATGTATATTAAAGTGAAACATATGAAGACAGCAATTAAGCGATCAACAGATGAATGATTATTTTATGAAATTCTGTTGATTCCTTGTCTATCTCTGTCAGAATATATCGCTCAGCTAATGTGCTAAGAAGATTGCTTACACGCCAAGAGCGTTTAAAACTGGCAGGCTAATGAGCTGACGTGGAATTTACGGAATCTCCATTCCAGACGGTCCATTTCACTTGTCAACGAAGGGAGAACCACCAAGGATTGTGTCAAGTAGTCAGAGTGCTGACTGTCTGTAAACATCCACAAGACATCTTAAGGCGGCTATTTAAAGCAACAAATTGTAATACTCCCATTTTTTGTATTAAATAAAGCAACAAGAAATTTAAAGGGTTATCGGTTATTTTTAAAACAGTTTAACTTCCTCTATTCTTCAAAAAGGAATTAAAAGAACTAAGAAATTTAGAAGTATTCATAACACTCGATGCTTCTTACTTCTCAAGAATAGATAACACACGATAAAAAAATATCATTCGACTTAAGATAACAAAATTACACATGTCTATCGCATAGGTTGGCTTCTGTAATTCAGATACTTCAGTTATCGCATTTTTGCCAAAATGCTTCTAACAAGATGATTTTTTTTTTTTCATATGAAATATATTCTCCACGTTCTACCTAAAAGCTACACTTTAGACAAAAAATATGAACAACTCGTGTTACGAATCTTCCGAATTAATCGAAAGCCTGATATATGAAACAAACGTCTGACATTTGTCGGGAAGGGTTAGTTTCCGTCGAATACATCTCGACATCAGAAAAATTAATGCACCTTTCAACTCCGAAACAGTTCCAATCATTTATGAGCAGAAAGCCTGCGATCAGAAAGTGTTTCATCTGCCACGCGAGTCTTTTATTTATGCTGCCCTCTACCGGCAAGAACTTCAAACAAGCACGGTGTGTATTTTCCCGGAAAATTATAGTTTCCGGAATATCAAACGTTACGTCTCTCACTTTACCGTTTTACGTTATGAATATGTGGTGATATTCGACTCCAGAAACAAAGTGAAAGAATAACAGTTATGAAACTACTGAATGAACAATAACTAATGTAAAAATCAAATTAAAACAACAATCTCTGTTGAAGAATATTACATTTGAAAACTGATGAAATAAAAAATCTTCAGTTTATTAATGTAATTTTTTTTTTAATTGCTCATCTTGAGTTGTAGAATATAGATCCTGGAATATCCTCAGCCTTATCATACATCTAGTTCTGATTAAATTGACATTATGAACATTGGAATTTCACCAAGATTCAAATAGCTGACACCGGTCACTATAAGGGGACATCCACAAATTACGTGAGGTGTTTTTCCGGATTTCTGGACCCCCCCTCCCCCCTGATGAGATTTCGTGAGATCTGGCCGCCCCCCCCCCTCTGGTGAGATCTGGTCCGTGAGAACCCCCCCAGAAATCGCCCTGGAAACTGTTGTAGACCTATTTTTTTAGGTCACACCCTAACTTTTTTGACGAAATACCCTCCTAAAATCGACTTTGGCGCAAATTGTAGACCTTTCTTTTTGGCTCTACTGTCCCCAAATTTTTCGAAAAATCTCACGTGAGATTTCCATAGACCCCCCTCCCCCCTGGTGAGATCTGGTGAGATTTCGCTGGACCCCCCCACCCCTATTTCACCTCACGTAATTAATGGATGCCCCCTAACTTCCAATTGCGTAACTTTTGCGCTTGCATAGAAGTAAAGTTTACAAGAGGCTGTTCAGTTGACTATTCCTCTAGAAGTCGCGCAGTGCTATTCCCTGCACTTTATCACATCGTTGGACTACTGTGTATCGGTTCAAGAATGGTTTACTTTGCATAATAAAAAGGTTAATCTCAAAACTTTGTTTCAAACACATTCTTTAAAACCAAATTAAATGAATGTCTGATTGTAAAACACTCGATAACCTGTTTCGAAATACTGAGTGTAATATCCACTGAATAATTTCCTGTCAACAGGACTGTAAGCCATTAATTCTTTGCGGTATGGTCAGACTACTTACATCCAAGATAAAAACAAAAGATTACATCCTGATAAGAAGTAACGATAACAAATGAAAAACGTTCTTATGGAGGAGTGACACTCTTGTATGGAAATTTCCTCCCTCCCCTCCCCGCTCCAATCCATGCACAGATTTTAAAGCAGTAAAAGCTACTTAGAGAGGGAAAAATTTACGCCCAAGACTTTTTGCATGAATTATCTGCTAATTCGTGCCAACTTTGTAGGCGCAATGTCCACCGTCACATTGTCTCATGATGTTGAAGAATTGTCTCAAAAACGGCGGACAGAGAAGCAAAAAGTCAGTTTCAGCATCAGACAATGGTCAAAGGACTCATTAGAATGTCAAGGAACAGGATGGAACTCGGCCATGGCCTTTTGAAGTAACAATGCCGTCATTCGCCTGGAGTGATCTCTGAAACCTATGATAACTAAATCTGTACCAATATGTGTATATGAGTGACTGAAACATGTTTCCACGTGTGCGCGCAAATCTCTCAAGCCAATTTACAAAAACAATAAGCCATTTTCCTTTTCTATTAAATCAGTATTCTGTGCTACGTTTTCCATCCATGCTGCACAAAATAGCTTGTTAAGATAACTTAAATTTGTAAGACTACTCTAAAGTCAGAAAAAGAGTTCAGAAACACCTTAGAACTATTTAGAGATTATCCAAGGGAACCATACATGTTGTCATGTAAAGACAGCCAACTGAAACTGAACAGTAAGGGGAGAGAAGTTTCGGACATTTCAGAAGAGCAGTATCTAAATTCTTAAATCCATTCACAAGACTAAAGTTAGAGATGGGTTGATTTCAAACGAAATGTAGCACATTCTCGTCCTACCGGCTACAAGTGGACTCGTGTCGGTTGCCCTTCACGCATGGTCAACAACAGGCAGACAAATTCGAGAGAGTCTTCATACACTTTTTGAGCTGAATGATTAATTGCGATGACATTATTTCCCTAGCCATCTAATTACTCCTTTACCAGCACCCACAAAAAAATATTGCATAAAACTAAAAAGACTAGCACAATTGTGCAACTGTACTGATTTTTAAAAAAAAAAAATTAATGATCCTGGTGAATTTATTTAGCTGCAGTAACTGAAAGACTAAAGCTTTTTCTCTATCTGACACCGAAATTCTCAAATTCAGATATAATCTGCAGGAATTAAAAGTATTTTTTCTATATTGATGCAAAGAATTCTACTTGGCCCTCTTTTGTCCACGTAGGATGATCATTTCACTTAACAAAACTTAAAAGATTCAGTTTTCATTTGATGAATCTCATGCATAATAATGTCTACTTCTTACATGTAGCCAATCATCTTCTTTTACAAACTTTTTTCACTTTTGGTGGTTAGTTGTAGCACTTCCTCCTTCCAAAGGCTTGTGTTTTTCTCTAAAAACCAACCAAAACAATAAACAAGCTAATGTTTTTTTTAAAAAGTTAGTACTTTTTTATTGCCATTTGTCTCAGTTTTTTGTTGATATGCATTGCTATGATATTCCTTAAAATATCAGTTTTCCCGAGTGAGATGTCTAAAAATTCCCCGTTTTGGATGCATAAATTACAAAAATAAAATATTACGTTATCTGTGTAGTTCTTTACCACTTCTCATCATACAACACTTATCTTGTCCACAGATTTATTTAAATTTCTCTTTTTGTATTGCTTCTTCAAAGTAACTACATAATGAGTGATCAACAAATTGCGAAATGGTTTCTCTTTAAGTCTCCTCCCGATAACTCCTCTGAGATAGAATTAATATCCCGATGAGAGGAATGGGTCTGCCAACATGTCGAAAGAATCTTACATCACTGTGTTGATAATCGACTGAGTCTTCACATAGTGGCGTAAGAATGTTGGCAAACGCTTTGGGAGCTTTCCATTCGCGAGTGACGTAGTGGGAGTGAAATGCTGGGACTGTACCTGCAGCCTCTGCGGGCGATGCTACGAGGTCCAGACGGTGTGTACACTGACGGGAGCCGGCGTGACGTCACGGACCAGGACGGCGATCGCGGTCGCCGACGGACTGAGTCGCGGGTGGGTCAGAATGGCGCCGCGGAGGCAACCCTCCGCCAGCTGTTACGTAGCAAGATGGCCGAGCCGGCGGTCTATTAATACTACACCCCGAGTGTCGCGGCGCCGGACGAGCCGACGGCGTCCCCAGGAATCTGACTCACGTGGCTCCGCTCAACTGAGTCATAACACTGACATATTGGCTGCAAGCTGGACCGCACGTCGTTGACAAGGTCCGATTCATGACTCACTGCATAGACTTTAGTTATCAAATGTTTTCCAGCAACCAGCTCATGTGACTCAGGGATATTGACAATAGGCTTCACCAATTTTGTCAGCTTGGTTGAAAAGAAGGCGTATTGCCCGCTGAACAAAATTTCTTTTCAAAAATTCTTTTGTTTGCATTTGTGTAGTTTTATTGTAAATCTTGTAGTTGACAGGTGTTGTAATTCACTTTTAGGAAAAGTTTCGAGTGATATACATAGGTTTTTAACATATTTTGTAGAAGGCTACTTTTGCATTTCTTTGGCATTTGACACACAAGTAGATTATTAAAAAGTAAAAGTTTTTAAAGTTCCTTTGCTTGTAAATTCTTAAGTTGTTTTGAAAGTATCACAATGGATACAAAGTGTGGAAACTGCCGAAGGATAGTAAAAGAAGGAGTGACATGCCGGGACTGCGGGCGCTGGTTTCACTGGGGGTGCAGCGATGTATCTAACAGTGACTCTTGTGTCAGTATTTCCTGGAACTGTCACTCCTGCAGAATTAGTGACCAGGAGCAGCGGATTCTGAAACTCCAGTCAGATTTGGCATCTGCAGAGAGGGATTTAAAGGCCCTGAAGGCAGAAAACTCTGTTCTTAGGCATAGGCGGAACAGTGAATGGAAGGTAGTCAGCTCTGGCAGGAGAGGTAGGAGACGCTGTCTGTCTGATGGTTTCCAGCTGGAGACATCCAATGTGTTTCGGCCATTGGAGGATCTAGATGGTGACTCTGAGGACCGTCAGGTTGGACTGAACAATCTGGGTTCTTGCAAAGTAAAAGGGAAAAGTTTTCAGGGTGTATCTAAAAGTAAACGCAGGAAGGTACTGTTACTTGGGAGCAGTCACGGGAGGGGAATCAGTGAGATGGTTCAGTCTGACTTGGGGCCAGATTATGAAGTCTGCAGTATTTTCAAACCAAATGCAGATCTTGGAAGTGTGGTAGCAAATGTGAAAGACCTAGTTAAAGATGAGGATTGTGTTGTAATTGTTGGGGGACCAGGAAATAGCCTTGATAAAGACCTCAATTATTCAATTGAGGGAGACATTGCCCACATTTCCAGGAACACACGTCAGACAATTGTGAGATTTGTTGGTTTGCTTGAGCGTTATGATAAACCCTGGATGTGGCATAACATCAGGCGTACAAATGCATCCTTGGAAAGGGTTCTCTGGCAGCCGGCTAATTCACACATTGGTTTGATTGATGTGGCCTGCATTGGTAGGGACAGTTATACTCGCCATGGACTCCATCTGAATGTCAGAGGTAAGAGGAAGCTTTCGCTTCTTATTGCTGATGAGGTCAGAGGATGCCAGGTGAGTGAAAGAGGTATTCCTGTGATAAATGGTGTTAAGTCGCGGCCTTTTTTAGGGTAAATAAAATAGATTTATTAAGATGTCTAAAGGAAATTAATGTCTCTGATGATCATAATTTGTTGAAATTAAAAATTCCAACTGATATACCAGTATGTAATAATAAAATAAACAATTCAAAGTCATTGCGTCAAAGTGTTCAGACCAGTATTTTCCACCAAAATATAAGAGGAATATTTAGTAAAACTGATGACATTACCTTAAGCCTAGAAGAGATTCAAAATTCCAGAAATTTTAATGTAGACGTTTTGTGTATATCTGAGCATCATTTGTCTGATACAGGAATATCTCAGCTGTCCATCCCAAATTTTAAATTAAGCTCTCATTTCTGCAGATGTAAAATGGAGAAAGGGGGAGTTGCCATTTTTGTTAAAAATAATATTGAATGCAGTAGTGTAGTTGTAAGTAAGTATTGTATAGAACAACACTTTGAATGTTGTGTTACTAAACTAGAATATGATAAGGAAGAGCTGATAGTGATAGCAATTTACAGGGCCCCCTCAGGTAATTTCAGACTGTTTTTATCTCATTTAGAGTCTTTGCTACTAAGTTTTACAAATAGCAAACAAATAGTATTATGTGGAGATTTCAATGTTGACTTTCTGAATCACAGCAATGATAGATTAGATATGGAAGCCTTGATGTTGTCTTTTAACTTAACAGCACTTGTAAATTTTCCTACGAGAATACAAAATAATAGCAGGACTGCAATTGATAATTTTTTTATGGATATTTCTCAGTTCAGTAATTACAGCATACATCCAGTAATAAATGGTATCTCAGATCATGATGCCCAGCTATTATATATCGAGTCCAGGAACACTGTTAAACAGATAAAGAAAAGCTGGGTTTATAGAAGAAATATTAGTGAAAATAATATAAAACACTTCATAGATACCTTAAACAATGAAAACTGGTTAGAAGTAAATAATGCGCAGGGTGTTAATGCGAAATTTGATTCCTTTCTGAATATATTTCTAACACTTTTTGAAGGTAGTTTCAAAAAAAGGAAAATTCTCAACACTCCAAACAATGAACTGGACATGGGATGGATAACAAAGGGTATTAGAATCTCTAGTAAAACAAAGAGGGACCTTTATTTAAAAATGAGAGAATCGGATAACTATGCGCTGAAAGTTCACTATAAACTTTATTCTAAAATACTAAGAAATGTAATAAGGAAGGCCAAGAACAGGTACATATCGGCGAAAATAGAAAATTCAGACAATAAAATGAGAACAATATGGAATATAATAAAGACTGAAACAGGAAAAACTGTAAATCACTCTAAGGACATAAAAATAGAACAAAATGGATATGTGTATAGCGAAGTAGGGGAAGTTTGTGAAATATTTAACAAACATTTTACGTCAGTAGTAGATAAATTAGGCATAGAAAAGCAATCCCCACATAGTGCTCTAAGGCTTCTTGAGACTGCTTTCCCAAATAGCTTTGTGGAGATGAAATTGCCACCAGTAACAGTCTCAGAAATAAATAAACTCATTAAACAATTAAAACCTAAAAATTCTTCCAGCTATGACAATATTTCAAGTAAATTACTGAAAAGATGTTCAGACTGTATCAGTCATGTACTTGCTCACATTTGTAATAAATCCTTAATACAAGGTGTTTTTCCCGATAGACTAAAATATGCTGTTGTAAAACCATTATTTAAAAAAGGAGAAGTAACATGTGTAGACAACTATCGTCCCATTTCATTACTTTCAACATTCTCAAAGGTTTTTGAAAAAGTCATGTATAGAAGAGTAATAAAACATGTTACACACTATAATATCCTAACTAATTCACAATTTGGGTTCAAAAAAGGATCATCCATAGAAATGGCTATATATTCATTTTTAAATAACACATTTGAGGAACTGAATAATAAAATGAATCCTGTAGGAATATTTTGTGATCTTGCAAAAGCATTTGACTGTGTAAATCATGAATTACTTTTGAAAAAAATGGAATACTATGGTATTTTTGGGACCGCAGGTAAATGGTTTAAATCATACATTGAAAGCCGAATGCAAAAAGTTTCAATTTTTTATTCTAAAATAAGTAAAGATGCTTCATCAGACTGGGAGAAAATAAAACATGGAATTCCACAAGGCTCTGTCTTAGGTCCCCTCCTCTTTCTGTTATACATCAATGACCTTCCTGGAAATTTATCCGACGAAGTTAAGAGTGTTTTATTTGCAGATGACACTAACCTTACTGTGCGTAAAACACCAAACATTACTATAGAATTTAATGTAAATGAAGTACTTAGAGTAGTAGCAAATTGGTTTAAGGCAAATTCATTAAAATTAAATTTTGAAAAAACACATTATATTAGGTTTAAAACAAAAAACTATGCACAGCCAGATATATGTATAAACTATAAAAACAACACAATCTTAGAAACAGAGAGTATAAAATTTCTTGGTATTAAAATAGATCAGAAACTCTGTTGGCATGATCATATCACTACACTACTGGCAAAGTTAAGTAGTGCCACCTTTGCAATACGAACACTTTCTCTAACAGCAGATCTAGAATTAATGAAACAGGTGTACTACTCATATTTTCATTCAGTAATGTCATATGGCATAATTTTTTGGGGAAACTCTTTACAAAGTAAAAAAGTTTTCATAGCACAGAAAAGAGCTATTAGGTTTCTGTGTAGGGTAAAACCAAGAACTTCTTGCAGACAACTCTTTAAGAAACTCAATATTCTTACAATGTATTCTCAGTATATATATTCTCTCATGAGCTTTGTCATAGAAAATTTTAACCTGTTTACACCTAATTCACAGGTACACAGTTTCAATACAAGAAACAGAAATAACTTGCATAAAACACAAACATCTCTGTCATTAGTACAAAGAGGAGTTAATTATTCTGGGATACATCTGTTTAATAAACTACCTAATCGTATAAAACAGCTTTCAGATAATAAAGATGTATTCAAACAAAAACTTAGAGATTATCTTATTGGCAACTCCTTCTACTCCATTCAAGAATTTGAAGAAAATAATTAATTGTACTCATTATGACGTTTGCAAAACTCAGTTGCAAAAATGTATGTTTATTATTATTTCTTGTATTTGTAAAATATGTATATATTTACTATGATATGACTCATATTATGTGTATATGTATCAACAATGACATGTTTCACATCCCAGAGGTATTTCCTCAGCAGGGATCCATGGAACAAGATTGATAAATAAATAAATAAATAAATAAATAAACACATCTAAAGATCCAGTCCTCTAGTCTGAACTCTAATTATTATTTGTTTCAGCAAACAAATCAAGCAAAAATACAGACTCTTAACTGGAGGACAGAGTAGCAGCTTTGAGCAATTTTGATTGCATATTTACATTGACGTCGTGATTGTTTTCCAGAAATAAGCACGATAAAATGTGGAGGATTGCCAAAATTATAACTATTTCTAACCAAGCCAATTATCATTCTTCAAATTAAGGGGGGCATCCATAAATTACGTGAGGTGAAATAGGGGAGGGGGGGGTCCGGCGAAATCTCACCAGATCTCACCAAGGGGGAGGGGGGGGTCTACGGAAATCTCACGTGAGATTTTGCGAAAAATTTGGGGACAATAGAGCAAAAAAAAAGGTCTACAATTTGCGGCAAAGTCGATTTTAGGAGGGTATTTCGATTAGGGTGTGACCTAAAAAAAAAGTCTACAAAAGTTTCCAGGGCGATTTCTAGGGGGGGGTTCTCACGGACCAGATCTCACCAGAGGGGGGGGGGGCCGGCCAGATCTCACGAAATCTCACCAGGGGGGAGGGGGGGGTCCAGAAATCCGGAAAAACACCTCACGTAATTTGTGGATGCCCCCTAATGGCAGTTTAGAACCAAATAAAAAGCGCCAACCTTACTTTTGGGACCAAACATTGGCCCCAAAGTGACATTTATAAACTTTCAAGTCCGCGGTATGCTCGACTACAATATGCGTAAATGGTACATGGAAATAAAAAATACGAAACGCACGTTACAAGCAGTGGAAGAATATACGTATAAGAGTGGAGACTGTCTCGCCGTTGTATACAGACGAAATTTTCTCGGGAAACTAGCCAAGTGAGTACCTTTGTAAAAGACAACGTTTCGGCGGTCATATTCTCTGCCGCTGTTGTCAAGTGACAATGGCGGCAGAGTTCTGATCGCCGAAACTACGTGTTTTACAAACGTACTCACTCAGTTAGTTTCCCGAGAAAATTTCATCTACTGGAAGAATAGTTCAACAGATTCGACTAATTTCCTTCATTCGTCAACACTTAAGGTTAAAAACCCATAAAGACGCAATAAGCAAAAAGCGATAATCCTCCACAGAAAAAACTTGAGTTAACGTCTTAACAGAAGTTTTTTCCTTCCGTTCTGCAGGATCGACTCATTTTGCGTGTTTGAATAGCTAGTTGGGTTGTACCATACCAAACACTATATGTTTCATCAGTTAATCTATTTAAAATAGCGTGGCACCAAAAAATTATCACCTCCGTTCTTGAAATAGCTGCCTCTTATAATATCTTTTAGAATGAGTTACTGTTTTTGGTATGCCCTTTCTTCGCCCGTATCTGTATAGCCTATATGAGCTGAATTACATGAACCATGTAGTATTAGCAAGAAATTAGTTTATAGAATTCAATTTTTGTAGCTGCCATCGGAATATAGTTGGGACTATTTACAAGCGAGTGAAACAATAACGTTGACAATATGGTGCTCTTTAAATCAACTTAAATTAAAATCCATTATTGCAACTAACGTACCTGATGCTGTACTGCAGTGTTTCCCAACGTGGGGCCCACGCCCCACAGGGGGGCAATTTGGTTTTTTTAGGGGGGCAATTTAGAAATTGACTTGATACGACTTTACCGCTTTCTCTTTGGGTTATTTAAACACAATGCCTGATATGGTTACAAAATATAGCAAAAAAGCAAATTCTTAAAAGGATCACACTAAATTTCCATAATAAATGTTTATTATAAATCTTTTGAATTTGAATTTTAGTATTTCAATATATGTTTTTTAATTTTACTTACTGTGTTTTATGATAATATTAAAGTGTTTTCTTTAAAAAACCATCCTATATCAGTTTCTTTAATAACAAATAATTTTTTTATTAAAAATTATGTATGGGGGGCAAATAAATGTTGAAAGTGGGACATGACCCAAAAAAGGTTGGGAAACACTGCTGTACTGGGAATATCAGTTATTTATAAATCTAATCCAAATTGAGTAAATCGCGATATATGTGAAACTGCATTCATATTCATGAGGTAAAGATGTCATGAAATCGACATAAACTGAAAATAAATTAAAAACCTTATGCTGTGCCGTAGAACGTTAAGTGTGATTCTAGTCCACAGCGGTCTGTTGTCTCTGTGGTTAAGGCATTTAATTGGAAATCGAATGCTCTTAACCTGACCTTCACCTCTGCACAGTGTACACTGTAATATGAAGTATGTCAGAACGCTTTCGAAGTTCGGATTTCACGTTAAACTGCAGGTCACATAAAACCGATAAGATTACCGGGTTAGGGTAGGCGGCTCCGTTTGGGTGGATTGCGCAGGCGGTAAGAAATCTTGCCACCAGGTATTATGACATTTTTTTTTTTTTTTTTGCTTTCGACTGGTTTGATGCAATCCTCCATGCCTTCCTATCCATCCTGTGCTAACCTCTTCATTTCTACATACCCCTTACAACCCACGTCCTCAATTATCTGTTTCATATATTCTAATCTCTGTCTTCCTCTACAGTTCTTACTTTCGACTGTTCCCTCCACTAACAAATTAACCAATCCAGCATGTCTCAAAATATGACCTACCAGCCTGTCTATTCTTTCTGTAAGCTTCTTCCACAAACTTCTTTTCTCACCAATCATTATTATGACCATACGAGATTACTTAATATTCTAGTCCACGTTCCATACATTCGAACCATAACCTCTTTTTCTTTCTTAAAGCTTTACGCCTCATCGGCGTCGAGAGAGGACTGGGGGCAAGGACCGGGAAGGAATTTGACCACGGCCTTGTGAAGGAAGCATCCCAGCATTCTCCTGGAGTGATCTGGGGAAACCATGGAAAATCCCAAATCTGGATGCCCGGACGAGGATTCGAACGCGCGTCCTCCCGAACGTGAGTCCAGAGCATTACAACTCAGCCAACACACTCAATTGCAGAAGTATTCTCGGGTTCTTATAAGAGTAAATCAAATTCATGTCTGATCCTCGTAGAATAGTATTTTAGATTTCTTCTTTCTTATAGTCTAGGACAATAGTGGTACGAAAAGAATTAAGCAAAATTTTACTTTTCTTTTCGATCAAGTCCTTTTTTTAATAAATTAATACATCCGCTTAAATTTATTTTTTATCACTTGTGACTATTACGTATTAATTTTCATTTTTATTGGAGCTTTACTGATCGTCGATTATGATTTTATTGGAACCGCGAGAGTATTGTGATGAAAGAACGAGAAGGAAAGTCAACGTGATTATTACGAAGGAACCATCACGACATCCTACTACAGTAGTCTCGCCAAACAAATGAAAACCTGATTCTGGATGGCATAACCGGAGATCCAACCATGTGTTCCCGAATGCAGTACTCAAATACATAGTCCACCCTCCAGAAACGGTATTAATATCCGGTCATAGGCTCTGACGTGCTAAATACGTAGTTAACCAAGGACGGTAATTATCAAAACTCCTATCTAATTAACATATCTCTTACTGATTAAGAATTAAAAGCACAAGCGTTATTCAAAATGCATTGTTGGTTTTTAAGGATTTCATCCACCCTGAGTACATACAACTAACTTAAGACATCCAATATTTAACATTTGTTGCAGGACAGCATACGGTCAAGCTTCAGAGGAGAAAGGTTAAGGGAAATGTTGTTCTGGTATCCCATTTCTGCCAAAGATGCAAAAATTCAGAGTTAACATAGTGATACATGCTGTCTGAAAAGTTCATGTCTCAGATCATAGGTTATATATAGAATAATCCTCTGCAGTAATGACAAATAGATGACGAAAAACTTATTTCTTTGATCAGCAAAACTGAGGTTCCATATATTGCTAATGATGTCACCATCGACGCTCTATGTTGAAAATTCAGAAAACGCTCGTAAAATTCTCCGAAAGATACAAAAACTTGTACTTCCTTTCTTAGAACATGTTGGCAGATGAGTGTAAATCTCAGGAGGAGAAAAAGCTTAATAGAATCTCGTTTGCCATACGAGTTTATTCAATCTGTAAACTGTAAATTCATATTTATGACGTGAATGTATTACATGCATCATTAGTCGTTACGTACGCTCAATAACAGAGACTTCAAGTGACCGTGGATAAGCTATGAAACGATTCCTGTTTTGAATACGCTCAAGCACTTCCAAGCTGGTTGCAAAACTAAAGCAGGTGCGATTTCTTCTCCGGTCAAAATAGACGGAAGGCGCGACGACCTTCTGGCAAGAAACTCCTGTCCCGACACCACACGCTGCCTGCGATTGAGGCTCATCAGGATCTGGCAGGAACAGTCCAAGGTTTTATGTCAAGGACTGCCCTGGCACGCAGGTGCGCCAGGGAACAGTGGAAAGGAACCAGGCCACACAGGCATTTCTGTTTATCTACCCACTGCAACGGCCACAATTGAGAGCTTAGTCTTTACAGTTACAGATTTAAGGTAACGATTCTTTGAAGAAACTTCAGTACAAGCACCTCTCGGCTGGAAAGTTTACGTCTTTATAAACTGACCTTCATCTCTGGCATAGCTTTCCTTTGTCTTGTGAAGTACGCTATAGCTGTGGTCGGTGCGAGCGCGCTGTTGCCACACTCGGGAACATTCTCGCATAGCGCTCTCTCTCTCTAACGTAAGAGAATGGCAACACTGAGCGTTCTATATTGCCATTACGAGCGCAAACGCACGAACTATTTATACAACCAAATAGGTGAATTTAACTGTTAAGTGCACGGTTTTTCAACGACCCATTCGAAGCCGCCCGCTAATACGGCTGACCAGT
Source organism: Vandiemenella viatica (assembly GCA_031002005.1). Classification (NCBI taxonomy): domain Eukaryota; kingdom Metazoa; phylum Arthropoda; class Insecta; order Orthoptera; family Morabidae; genus Vandiemenella; species Vandiemenella viatica. The sequence continues at coordinate 107,224,262 of JARYHS010012519.1, read as the reverse complement.
ATCGGATTAACCAGAGGTAGCAAATGCTGCGGGCCTCGCGCCTTCTAAAAGGGGCCCCGCACGGCCACACGGCAAAATTCAAGGGCCTCTTCTTCACATTTGCTATGACCACAGCAATAGGACGCTTCGTGGTTCGGATTCCATGTACAATTAACCCTATACCTGGTAGGATTCCCAGGTTAGGTTAGGGTAGCCATCAGGACCGGATGAAGACAGCACGGGGCCCGCAGCAAATGTGAAGAAAGGGACCTTGGTTTTCGCCGTCTGGGGGAATTGTAGAGCTAAAAAAGGGTCGCCCATCTAGCCTAACGGGGAGGCTCCAGAGACTCAGAGGCGCGGGGCCCCTCTAGGAGGCACGAGACCCCCCAGAAGACGCGGGACCCATAGCATTTGCTACGTGGCTAATCCGGTACTGATAGCCATGATAGAGGCATGCGCGGCAAATCGAAACTCTTTCAGCTGGCGGCCGAACTACCATTCGGGGTCTCCCGATCAACAATATCATACACCATTTTTTGTTTTTTTTGTTTGTTTGTGTGACTATGTTCTTTATGGGAAGTTCTGTACAATGACTAACTATATTCTTTGCAGACGTACAAATAAAGTCAGAGAGTTAATGCGCTGAGAAACAGCATATAATCCGAAGAATTCGCTGGCAGTCTTATTGTAGACTAAAGGAAGCAACAAGGAAAATGTTTGATAAAAAATACCTTAGCTATTCTTTTTCTTGTGAATGCCTTGCCCGTGCCCGAGGGTAGGCGCTCTCCATGCAACATCTGGGAAGATGAACTGGGGTGGTTTCGCGTTGTCTTCCGACGTGTGACAGTGTCCGTAAATGTTATTTTAAATGTGGACGACTGTGATAGTGTGTATGTTCACTGTAGAGCATAGTTTGTGTTATGGATGAGAGATGAAACCAGGTAACGCCCGTCTCAGGCTTTCTCTTCCTAAAGACACCGAGGTAGCCCGCCACGATTAACGTCCCCATCCACCGGACGATTTTATTTTTTTTAACTTGTGACTCGTCGACGTAGAGGCGGAGGGGGGGGGGAGTGGGGACAAGGAACTGGAATGAATTCAGCCATGGCCTTTTGAAGGAAGCATCCCGGCATTCGCCTGGAGTGATTTGGGGAAGCCATGGAAAACCCAAATCTGGATGCCCGGACGGGGTTTCGAACCGCCGTCCGTCCGAATGCAAGGCCAGAGCGTTAACTGCTCACCCACCACGATCGGTTCCACCGGACGAATCAAGGAACGTATTCTATGTTTCATAAATTTATTATTTTAATCTGTTGTGTTATGGGGCTGCTGGAGGAACCTCGTTCTGTTTTCCTGCATGTTGTTGTGACCGTCATTCAGTTATATCGGAGATGATACAATAAATTTTAAATACAACGATCGGAATGAACGTTTCCTTAAAGTAACTAACAAAGTATTCAGAAGGATTGTATAAGTAGACATCATAGCGCGTAAGCCAGGAAAACTATAACACGACAGCAGAAATTTCAGTAAAGCTAATCGCTAAGGTAGGCCGCTCCTTACGCTCAGTTTGCTGCAGCAGCATGATGGTATCCGGTGCTTACAAGGGGTTAGCTGGTTCAAGTCCTGGTTGTGGAGGAAATTTTCACTATCAGGACGTGGCCGGCAAGGAAGGAGAAGTGTTGCTGCACAATTCCTAATCACCATATTGTGCTCTGAAGTCCTGGGTTAAATCCCAAACCTCTCCGCAGTTCATATGTATTGAGGCTGAGAGGGTTGGAGAAGCGTGTCCTGAAGAGAGGTGATGTCTGGACCGAGATGGCGAAAGCGAGTTCGTGGGAAGAGAGGTTAAAATGGACAGGCTTGTCTCAAAGGAGACCCAGCCCGTGGCTGGAAACTGTGCGGGTGGTGATGAGGATCTCGAGACGATACGCATGATTTTGTTGGCGTTAAAAGTTTAAATTAATAGTAACTGACAGCAGCGGATTATTCCGGCAGGAAGAGCAAATATAATTGCAGTATGATAGTTCTAAACTATCGTAACGGTTATTACGAGTTTCTCAATCTTACGTTCAGTTTTTAAGACCATTAATGGAAGAAGACTGAATTGGTTTAATGATAAGAATGGAATCAAATAGACCATCTAAGGTTCATTTTGAAAACTCATTAACTGGGATAAGATCAAGAGGGAGACCACGAGATAGCTGGACGAAGAAAGTACAAAAGGAACTGGCCAGCACAATTCGGAGTGGGAAAAGATACTGGGAGAGAAGTGGTGGTGAGACAGCAGACTGTGGAAGAGGCTTGTTCACTGCCACATGCGGTCCGCTGGAACGGAAAGCAATGATGAAGATAGGAAGAAGTCTCCACGTCTTTCTGGAAGGAACGACTATAAACCATAAAACAACAAGCAACTGTTTTGTATTAACATTGTTACCAACATAATACACTTAAATGGAAGCAGAAATACAATGGCACACTGAGCTCTCATTTATACTCTTAGTTTTTCTAAGAGAGGAAGGCTAAAACTGGAGAATGCGTAATGCATTTGTCTTTCTCCATGGTAGTAGTCAAGTCGAGGATAGTAACAAATCGGATGGAATGGTCCTTAAAAAAAATCTTAGTTAATACGGGGATGTCATGCCTAAAGACGGCCATATAACTGTTATTGACATGTAACGACATTCAGCACACGAAATTATTTTCTTATTCATGAGACAACTTCGAGCATCGGACCGAAGACTACATTAATATTATATTACATTGCTTCACTTCTAGTAACGTGCAGATCATTAAAGGCCTGAGTTTCTAAAATGTAAGATAGAACATGAAAAATTCTAGAACGCCACAATAGATAAGAACAGTAAATTAAGTTCCCAATCATGATGACAAATATTAATTTTATAAGTCGGAAATGGTCATGGTGTTTTAAATGTTACAGTAAACCAGTTACGAAGCTGAAAAAGGTTAATTACAATAGTGTCAAAAACACCAGGAATACAATTACTTATATTATTCACATCACTTATGAAGTTGTATTTACAAGTGAGGTATTCCTATCTGCGAATAAATAAATAATCCAAAAAAAAAAGTGTAAAAATAGGCCAAGACTCGTGGTTGTTTAGCTACAAAAAGTTATGAGATTTGTCCTGAAACAAGTTCACGCTTTGCATTGTGTATTCAGTTCACTTTCTGAAACAGAATAGTTTCTCTCGGTGTTATGATGGACCGTTGATTTAAAATAAAAAAAATATCTAATGACTTGCCCATCATGCATGTCATAATTAAAGAAGTACGAGGGAAACCTTGAGTTTTGTGTAAGATTGATAAAGGAATACAAGTTTACTAAAACAAAACCTGTATAATTCACCTGACTTTTTAAATTTTAAATCAACGATCTATAATACCGGAAAAACATTCTGTTTCAGAAAGTGAATACACACTTTAAAATGTAGACTTGGTTCAGAACAATTTCTCATATTTGACTTGGCCTATTTTTAAAAGAATTGTTTTTGTTGGATTGCATTTCTTTTTGAAAGTTGATCGGTTATTCGTCGCTCAAAGGTAACGATTCCATTTGAAAATTGCTAGATAAGTACAGTTCACATTTTAAGACATCGAAATAGTGTGTACGAAACCAACAATACCCACGCTCTCTGCAAACATTGGGTGTGAATCGTGGGTGAGCAATGCAGATTGTTATTAGTTTAATTGCCACCATAAGTAAATTCCAAGTACAGTAACTTCCAAACTAAGTATAAGAACAAAGTAAAATTTAAGGTGTTAGTTAAGCTTGCTGACATTTATACATAAAATAAATTTGCAATTTTCTGCAGTCATCAAGGCGAATCCCGCGACGGTACCCAATCTCTGATTCATAGACTAGACATGTCACAAACAAAAAATACGGTTACTTCACGCCGCACAGTTACATGTTTCGCAAAAACAGATGACAACATGTCACATTCCCTAGTAGTACATAGAACGAACTGGCAGGAGGTATAAAAATGCTTGACGCCAGCAATGGCATGCAGCCGTAAAACCAATGACCATGCCAACGACGAGTAAAAAACTCATCGAAGGCAGCCACAAAAGTTTGGAAAAAGGTGGTGAAGAGTGTGTAGGGGAGAACAGGGGGGGAACCTTGAAGTTCACTAAGTTAACAAAGTAGTTTAACTGAGTAAGCTCGATCTATAGTGTAAATCGGAGGCATATGAAGTTAGCGTAGAAAGCGATTTCACATTTGGGGTAGTTAAGGTATAGTTATATGGAAACTTACCAATATAGAATATTGTTATAACTTTATCTGAATACCAAATTTAAGCGTTAAACGACTACGGGAAGTATTTTTGTTGATCGCTAAGATTGCTGGTATATATGTATATAATAGAAATATGAGGCACGTAGCGTCACTAAGACGGAAGAAATTGAGCTACAAAAATTGTCCGATTCGCTTGCAGAAAAGGGTAGACCATAGGTTCCCAACCTTTTTTGACCTACCACCCCGTTTTCGAAAAACAAATTACTCACCGCCCCCCTGTTTGAAAGAAAACAGTACCGTTGTAATCAACATTGTGTAATCCATAGCGCTTCAATTTAATTGGCTTGTTACCCATTCTTCAAACAGTGATTTAATGGCACCCCTCTTAGGTGAATTGGGCTATATTAAATATTGAAAAACAAGGACAGATTTTTAAAATTACTTTATTAAAAAATATTAACAATATTGGTGCCTTGTACAAAATTTTACTAAACACACATATTGAAAATTATTGTAAAACTATCAGTGAGAGGTCTGAGCTTGATGTAATGATACTAATTTTTCTGCATTTGGTGCAATATTTGTCAGCAGGAGTCTTAAATCGCCGCGTTCCAATATTAACAATCTGTTTCTTTTCTTTGTTAGTAAATTGTTTACTACACTAAATTACCTTTCGGCTAAATATGACGATGGGAATGCAACAAAAACCTTTTATGTTGCAGCCCACAAAACCGGATATAATTCTGGATTTTGCCTCTGTAGCCAAAATTCTTGATATCCATTTTTTTTAATACCAATTTTAATTCTTCCTTTGTTGACAGTTCTATCAACTCTTCCTGTAGCGATAAATCTGCTGTTTGTAGATTCGAGAAAGGTTCTAATACCCTATCTGGGATGGTTATAATATTAAGAATATCCTGAAATCTATTTTTTAAATCTTCTTTTAGTGCTTACAAATGTTAACTAAATACTAAAATATCTTCATCATTTGTATCCACAGAGGAAATATTTGGAAACTCATAGAATAGTCTTCTATCCAAATCCTGTTTGTACAAGTCAAGTTTTGACATGAACGCACAAATAACTGACTTTGCTTTGATCAAATTCAAATTATCTCCTCGCAGCTGAAGGTTTGTTTCATTAAATTTATGATATAGATCAGTTAAATGAGCTATATCATTCTTATAGGCCTATTTCAATAAATTTTCTCTTATTGAATCATCCTTGTTTTCAAAAAACGTTATAATTGAGTCAAAAAGTCATAAAATCTTGTTAGACAGGTACCCTTTGACAACCAACGAACTTCTGTGTTCAATAGCAAACGATTGAAATCCTCGTCATTTTCATTACAAAGTTTTCCAAATAATCTACTACTAGAGAGCATTGCTTCTGATCTTGTTAACTGCGATAATTACATACTGTAGTGAGCAGTGCAAGCGATCACTAAGGTGTTTTTGCAACCAAATGGTGTCTGTGAATTACACAATGCACGGCGACAACATTTGGTACTGCCTTTTTCAAATATGAAATCAGCCTTCGGTATCGTCCAACCATTAGTAGCAATGGACACGATATTATTCAGAGGTATACTTTTTTCTTCGAGATAGTGTTCAAAAACTTGAAATATAGATTTTCCTTTGGTATCAGTTTTTTTTTTTTTTTTTTTTTTTTTTTTTTTTTTTTTTTTTTTTTTTTTTTTTTTTTTTTTTTTTTTTTTTTTTTTTTTTGCGAACAGTATTTCTTGATAAATTTTTTCACATTTAATGAAACAAACGTACGCAAGAAGTAATGAATCATTGTTTTGTAAAGTAGATTCATCAAGCTGTAAAGAAAATTTGGCATTCTTCAAAAAATCAGTTAGAGAACTCTCCACGTCCGCCGACATTTCGTCGATTCGTCTCTGTACTGTGTTATTGCTAAGTGGGATTCCTTAATAATATCAGATACCAGCTTGTGCATTACAGTACGCAGAACCTCACTCACAGATGGCAGTATTTTTTTTTTAACTGGTCTTTAGAGACGGGAAAGGATGGGCGACAAGGAATTCGGCCATGGCCTTTTGAAGGAAGCATCCCGGCATTTGCCTGGAGTGATTTGGAAAACCATGGAAAACCCAAATCTGGATGCCCGGACGGGAGATGGCAGTATCAATTCTTCCCCAATCGTATGTGGTTTTCCCGATTTAGCAATAAGCAAGGAAATGTAAGAGGCACGCAAGCCATCTGCGACTTGTTTGGATGACATACCAGCTAAAGATGGACGTCTTGAATATTGTTCTTTGAGCATTTGAAGGTAAGATAAACTTTTATCTTTTCTGTCAGGGTGTATTTTGGTTATACGAGGCTTGTCTCAAAAGTAAGTTACTCTATTTTTTTATATCCGCGCAGTTGGCAGGAGACATCTGGGATTCGCAGGGAACTTTCGTCCGGGTGTGGTAACAGCACTGTAAAATTCCTAAGAGGCCGCCATGACTCATTTGTTAGTTGCGATCAAGCCACTATGGAGCTACCACTTACTCCTACCGCCGATTGCGAAGTACGCAGTGTGATTCGTTTTTTAACGGCAAAAAATAAAATGCAACTGAAATTCACCGTGAGTTGTACAGTGTGTACGGTGAAAACGTTATGTCGAGGCCAATGGTTTCTCGTTGGCGCCAATCATTTGTTGAAGGCAGGACAACAACACACGACGAACAACGAATCGGCCGCCCATCCACTTCACAACTCCCGCCTAATGTTGAAATTAGCCGTGCATCGCTTCACAGAATCATTTCTGATGATCTGCATCTGTCCAAAGTGTATGCAAGGTGGTTTCCACAGCTCCTTTCAGACCACCACAAAGAGCAGAGAGTTGACGCTGCTCTTCAATTTCTGCAGTTTTTTGAGGATGAAGGAGATGGCCTATTCGACCGAATTGTGAACGGGGATGAAACTTGGATCCATCACTGGACGCCTGAAACCAAAAGACAAAGCATGGTGTGGAAAGGGAAGGACGAGCAAACTCCAAAAAAGGCGAAAGATGTGGAATCAGCTGGGAAGGTTATGGCGACGGTCTTCTGGGATTCGAAGGGGGTATTGCTGATCGACTACCTGCCACGTGGGACAACGATAACAGCTGAACGCTATTGTGAGGTGTTAAAGAAACTCAGGAGGGCGATCCAGAACCGAAGGAGGGGAAAGTTGATGAAAACAGTGTTTTTGTTCCACGACAACGCTCGTCCACACTCTGTTCGTCAAACTCAAGACCTGCTTGAAGAGTTTCGATGGGATGTTTTCGGACACCCACCATACTCCCCTGATCTCGCTCCAAGCGACTATCATCTGTTTCCACAGCTGAAACAACACCTTGGGGGAAGACGCTTCGCAAACGAAGAAAACTCTCAAAGAAGAAGTTCAGACATGGCTAACCAGTTTGGCGGCAGAATGGTATGACGCTGGATTAAAAAAACTTTTACCACGATACCAAAAATGTATTGAAATTCAAGGAGATTATGTAGAAAAATAACTAATATATGTAGTTTCACAAAAATAACCTTTTAAACAAATTCTGGGCGTTATTTTTTTTTTTTTTTTAAGTGTAACTTACTTTTGAGACGACCCTCGTATGTTCTAAACGTGAAAGTTTCATATCTTCATTTGAGAAAACGCACTGACAAATCAGGCACATTGGTAATGTCTTGTTTGAGGGTGCCTCAATAAAATCATATTTCAAGTATTCGACATTGTACTGTCTACATTTTTTCTTTGAATCTGACATCTGTTAAAAGTAAAAATAAAATTTGATATGACCAGCATCACGTTATTCAATTAAATAGATTTACTATTACAATTTAATTAAATAAATTGAAATTTGTGTTAATTATGTCATGAATATTTTGCCACGAACAAATAAATTGTAAAAAAAAAAATATTATTTATTTAAAATGTTTAAATAAAATTTTTAGAAGTATTTCTAAATTACGTTACCACCCAGCCACTGAAACGATATACAAAATAGTAGTAATGAAATAAGAATAATAAAAATTATTAAGCCTTATCGAAAAATATTTAGAAATAGAAGTTGTTAATTATAACTCGTTTATTCAACGTTGGTAAATAACTTTTTCTTTAAATTTCTCAGTTGAAAAATCTTCTTAAAATTACTTAGGTAAAAGTGACATAATTAATCTGCCACTTCCGGTTGGCAGATCTCTATCAAGAATGGATAGAATTGAGATATTCAGGTCCGAAACTTGAATATATAATTTCATAACAAGGATAACTGACTGTCTTCAGAGGACGTCTATGTGTGAGCCAGCGATAGACGAGTCCCTCGCTCCCCACTAACACACAGTGCTACAGACCGTCTACGATTCACGCATTTTCACCTAAAATGGTAAAGATGTTCTAAGTTATTTTATAAAAATATATCAGAGATTTTCATCTCTATTAAAGTTAAAAGGCGCAGTATAATTAATAAAAATTTAGAGAATGAGGCGTATCAATACATTTCTTAAGCCATATATCCCGAATGCAGGCTTGGGATTTTTCAAAACAATAATTCAGATTTTGCACAATAAGTGGAAATGATCAAAAGAAACGGAATAGAATCGGTAGATTCATGTGACCCAACTTGATGGTACTTTTGGATTCGGTTGTTTATAAGAGTATGAAGAGAGAACAGAAAACAAAAATTAAAATATTGAAGAAAAGAAGAATATAAATTAAATAATATAATATTACTATATAAATACTATTGACATAAATAACTTGTTATACCCATAAACATTACTGTATCATTATCATTAGTGTTTCAAGATACAGGAATATATTGTACTATGCTTTGAGAATCGAAGTTTAAATGAATTTTGTAATGTGGTAAAAAAAAATGTCTCATCCAATTTTATAACCATCTGTTTGATGCGCCTTAAATCTAGCGTAAGAGGCCTGTGACTGAAATCTTCCATTTTTCACGATAAAGTTTAACTATCTGCACACAGAGCTCATAACTGACCGATGCCCTTCGAACCGCCATCAGGACTTTCGACTTGTTGAAATCCTAAGGAAGTTTTCCAACGTACTGTAATACTGACGGTTTCCATCCACACGTACGGAAGGACTGATCCGTGATGGGATACTGAGTGACCTTGTCATTGTGTGTGTGTGTGGGCGACTAATGGCTGAGTGTGCCAGGGGCTAGGATTGACGGACAAAGTCTGTCCAGGACACTCGATAATCTATCTCTCCAGCATATGAGCGGGTTTTGTCGACACGTTAAAAAGTTATTTTTCCATTTTCAAAGCCGGTGACCATACTATTTAATAATTTTCCATTATAAAGTCATTTCCGGCACCGTGATTACTTCTGTTCCATTATATATAACGACTGATGGTAAAATGTAAGTAAAAACGAAATGTAAGTGCAGGAAAATACTTAAAAAAATTATGAACCTCTTTCTTCCCTATTCCACACATTCAAGTCCTAAGTCGACACACTTTGCACCTATAGTTGACATTCTTTCATAACCCTAAATTACCATTAAGGGCCAGAGAACTACAGTTGACCAACTGACATCGAGAAGAAAGTACACAGCAGAGGTCTGGACCAAGTGAAAGAAATTGCAGATCCAAATGCGGTCCCATGCGAGAGAACACAGACACCACGAGTTGTGAGCTTCTGGGGGCATTTTATGGTTAGAAAAAAACTATACACAATTCCCTCCATAGAAAAAAAATTAAGACATTTCAGATAGTCCAAGGGCGTTTTCACTTAAACCGGAGCCGGCGCCGGCCTTTTCGCACCGAGTTCAATAAGTTTTTTGCTTTGGCGGAAGAAATAGGCATTCATGAACTATTGATGCAGGTATTAGGAACAAAGATATAATGTACTAATACCAACTTTTAATCCCCACTGATCTTGCTTAAAGGACATTTGGAATTACTTGCTGAAACATTTGTTCAATGTTTTTTGTTATTAATTAATCTTATCGGCTCGTCCTTGCCAGTGTTGGCTAGGGGGGCGCTGGCTGGCCGTCAACGCCCCCCAAATTTGTCTTTGTTCACAAACGCCCCCTTCGAGCTCTCTAACGCCCACCGGGGGGCGGTACGGCCCACGTTGGGAACCACTGGGGTAGACGGTACCGCCGTTGACTCCATTTGGTGGGTGCACTGCCAAGCGACCAGGTACATACTGCATCGTGGTGACATACTTGCGCAGAGATGTGAGTCAATTTGTTTACTAAAGTCATCCATGCCAGAAAGCGGAAAAATACCCAAGCAAACAGCTGACCTTTGGCTACAAATATCCTTGAGTTTATCTAGTAAACTAAGTGATTTAAACAGTAGACTAATATAGTGGTAAAAAATCAGTTACAACATCCTCCTAAATTATCTTTAAGTGGTTTACAGCAGTAATAATTGAAAAGCCCCAAATCCGAATTAAAACGTACTATAGTAAATTCTTTATTGAATATTTCCAAGGACCATTTCATTGCGTCACTACACAAGCAAACTCCAACTTCCCCACAGCCCAGACAAGTTCATCTAAGGGGTAGATTCAAAGAGAAGTCGCCAAGAAATGCGAGTTTATTTTGGCAACAGTGGAAAGCAGACATCATGCCAAGACACATATTTTTTTCTTTTGGGTGAACGTTGCATAAACGGAAACAGCAGAAGTAATTTTTGTTGGCACTGTTTAGCGGAGCGCAATCCTATTCAGGTAATGGCCGCTTATTACAGTTAGTTTGTCATTGGCTGCGCATTAATCGTGGAGTTTTTAATGGAATAGGTAGAAAAAGGTACTAAATTAAATGTTGAAATATATTTATGCTATTGGTCCAGAGCTAATAGCACTCCTCGCACGACGGTGTCCGTTACTTTTGCAGTATAATTCCACGAATAAATTGCTCTTAACTTTTAGATTGTCATGTAGGCTGAACGACAGTAAAACGTAACCATATCTGCCGCTCTTACTGTGGTGCAGAATTTATTACAACCTAAACGCAAACCATTCACGTTTAGGTAATACCGTCCTGTGATGAATTGCGTCAGCCCTGAACCATTACAGCAAAATTAACTAAACCGCCCAGCACCAATTGCGAAATAATTATCTACAAGGTCCCAATTATAACGGAATCAAATGACCCTTTAGTACAAGATTATATTTTTTTTTTTATTTCGCACGTATGATGTTAACAGCAATTTCAGTCACGTGAGGACATACAGAAAAACAGAAGACTGTCTCACACATAAATCAATGGTCAGGGGACCTACAAATAATTACAATAATAATTTCTGTGGGTTTTTTCATTAAATCGAATGTCTTTCCCAACCAATTTCATTACACAGAAAACTGTAATAATAATTTTCGTGTAGACTCAAAGACTTGACGACAGATTTTATTTTATGTGTGGAACATATATTTTTTAATACTCATTTTGTAAGAATCTTTGATTTCTAACATTACCTTTATTCATGTTCTCAATTATTAATTTTTATGGTAGTAGCCGACTCTTCCCTTCCAATGTTCATCCAGGCATCACCACCAATAAACGCCGTTACAGTACTCACCAGACACTTTTTTCACTCGCCTCCTGTCACCCAATGACGCAGTTTGGAGGTAGCACTAGGGCGTGACATCAAAGACCCGCCAATTGGCTCAATGCGCTGAAGCACAGCACACTGGATCGTCAGGTACAAAGGACTGGGAACAAACCCAGCGCCCCGTATACTGGCAGCCCTCACTGTTCTCCGCAGCCATCAAGGGACTGTTCCCCAACTCCTCCTCAAACTTACACATTTCAAGAACAAAATAACTCATCGCAGGCAGCCGACCCCAGAATGTTTGGAAAATGTGGTGAAGAATAAGAATGAGGAAGGAGTGATTTTAAAGTTCTCATATACTGGAGAAGCCGATAAAGGGATCTATGAGGGAATATACTGAACTGTAATATAAAACCATGGTCAAAGCTTTGTTTACGTATGATGGGGTAGTATGCAGATATCAAATACAGATGATGGAGGTTATGCTGAAGAGAGAAACTCGATTTCTTTCCGGAAATTACCTCTGAGCAAAATCATTAACAGATGGAATAAAGGATATGGATTGAATTCATTGGAAGATAAATAGGTGGGCATAAAGCCGCGTTCCCACGACGTCTTGGAACGAAGGCGGGACGGATACTCAACAACACGCCATGGGAACGGGACCGCCTCTGCTAATGGGGACGAGACGCAGCTACCCACTCTATGTCTGTAAACATCACAGGCGTGTGTAACGGTGCGCTGTTGCCATCGGTTTGCAGCAGCGGTGCGCACCCCATCTATTGCTATAAAGTGCTCTGTGCCAAACGACACTAGGCAACGTGGTGGGGAGGTGGCGGCGAGGTAAGCGAGGATTAACCTGCGGCGCACTCTCGTTCCTACACTTCGGCTAATGAGGTCCCGTCCCGCCTTCATTAAATGACGTCGTGGGAACACGGCTTAAGGCGTACATTGGTGATGAGGCCTGCGTGGAGAAAGGGGAAGAATCAGTAGTATGCAGAAGCGAATTTCCGCCGGGGCAAATGCGCCACCGAGCGTGGTGGGTGAGCCGTAACGCTTTGGCCTCTCATTAGGTAGTACGCGGGTTCGAATCCCCGTCCGGCCAAACAGATTTGGGTTTCCCATGCTTTCCCCCAATTACTCCAGGCGAATATCTGGATGGTTCCTTCACAAGGCTACGGCCGAATTTTTTTCTCGTTCCTTGCCCCCCCCCCTCCTTTCCCACCTCTAATGAGCTCGACGTCGATAAGGTGTAAACAAGAATAAAAAGAAAAAAAGCGGATGCATCATTGTTATTACTAATAATTTATGTAACTGTACACATAATTCTGTTGTAAATTAATTAGAAGAACATAATGCAGTTATTGCTTTGTCAGAATTTAAAATTTTCTATTATGAATTAATGGCTTTCAGAGGAAATGAAATATGTCACATACAAAATTTTTGATTAGTCGTTTTGGTGAATGAATAGAAATTTCTAAGGCAAAAATGCTGTTGGACCGAACTACCGAAACGTAATGAAGTGATTAATGAAATAAAATTTTAAAAGTATGAACAAACTGCGGCTTAATTTCATACGAAGAATGGACTGGTTAGTTCTGACAAGTTTAGTTCAGGCATGGATTACATTAGCTATTGGAAGGTCTTTCTGGAGAGCCTACTTCCCTCCACGAGTTTCTTATTCAAGCATCCTAAATCGCTTTCTAACAAGAAAGCCATCGCGTAAGAGATGAAGCTCCACTGAGCAAATCTGGTTTAACAGAAGGCGGAGCTCCACTGAGCAAATCTGATTTAACAGAAGGCGGTTAAACTTCAACAGGAACTACATGATTAAGTCAGCTAGAACTACATTTTCTCCAAAGCATCACTGTTTATATAAACAGGATATACAGGAGTTTACTGAATAATTTATTTCGATTTTACTACAAATAAAAAAGTACTTAGCATAAGTAATAGGAACAAAAGGGAAACCACAAAAAAAACGTCATTAGAACGATACAATCGCCCATCATTTACCTAACTGTAAGTGAAATCACCCGCCTTTGTGGCTGTGCAAATCAAAGCACCACCACACACTACCAGAGAGGTACAATGGGCCCACGTACAAATTCCGGACACCGCGTACGTCCTGATGGTGGTTTTTAGGCGGTTTCCAGCAATCTCCTATGACCTATGCCAGTGTTTCTCAAAGTAGGGTACGCGAACACCTAGTGGTTCACGACAAAATTTCTGTAATGGCGGACTGGCTATCTCATGCGTATAACACACACAATGGTGAATAAAAAATAAAAGGTAGCAGTTTTTTTCTCAAGGCGATTTGACCTAGGCGAATACTGCAACTGTACCAAACTTCCGCCTCATAAACGTCAAATTTCACAAACAAAAATTCACTCATCATATAAAACACAAGTTACACGTTTCGCAGACAAAAGGAGAACATTTTGCCCCCTCCCCCATTAGATTAGGATCACCAATTCGTCATTGAAGCAGGTGTGGTGATTGAAATCTACTACATATGCTTAATAATTAATGAAATTTCCATTACTCTAAAGAGGCCACGTCAATCATGAGCGAAAAAAGTGAAAAGAGCCCACGAATTTATTGTTAAGTATTAACGAAATCCACTTCAGCTTTCCAAAATGTTTCGTATACTGTAAACCTGCCAGCAAAGTATATACGCTGCCGTTTTTCTGTTTGTTCCGGCTCCTTTGAGTTTATTACAAATATAAATCTTTGTCAACTTACCTCCTCCATTCTTTTAACTGCTTGTTCTAGATCAGTTTCTACTGTGGTCTGGTATTGACATTAACAAGTCGTACAAGTCTATCTTATCGGAAACATTATCGTCTGAAAGACATAGAAGTGTTATCAGATAATCCAGCGTGACATTATATGTCGTCAGCTTCAGCATGCGCTTAAATCAACAAAAATAATCTCGATTCCCTGCTTAACACTGAAGTTCATGAAGACAAAGTAGCAATACAAACAAATTATTAGTACCGATCGTTAGATTTTCTTGACATGTCAATAAATTAACAAATGAGAAGATAGTCGTGTAAAAATATTTACAATACGTCGACTGCATATACAATGTCAGAAATAGGAGTAAATTTTCATTGCAAAACATACTTCTGGCGAACTGTTATCAGTAAGCAAAAAAAAAACTTATATTCTGCGAAGTCTGTATAGAACGTTTATCTTATCAGTAACAATTTTTGACAGGAACTGAACATGTGTATGATCATATAATTACTGATAACACAGTATTCTTCTGGTTAACAAGCAAAATTGAACAGATTTGAAACAACTTTCGCTCCAAAAATTTGCTCTTTGGCCTAAAATTTACTAATGTTAGTGTTAATGTGCTAAGGGAAAGGGGATGGGAAAAGATAAGAATGGGGTAAAGGTCGCGAAAAGTTCCAGCGGGCCACGCGCTTGGGATTCACAGAGGTAGAGTTCGGTATTCCAATCCTCAACTTTCGGCGCCAGTGGTAAGGTGACAAAGTCAGCCGCTGTTTTTTTTTTTCAACCTAACCCAAAACTTTTCTCGTCAGTACTGGTTGGACATCGCTATTTTGTAATTCGCCGTTTAAGGCGAATGCCTTGCAGGATCACGATCCCAGATAAGAATCACGAGTTCGCAGGCTTTGCTTTGTTAACGTGGAGTAAGCTCCGTGGTAAAGATTCGCCGTTCAATTGTGGATCCCGGAGTGGATCTACGATTTTCCGAGTCGGTACAAAAGCTTGAGGCTGCAATTCCTTTCTTTGTTGGATCCAACTAAACTTCTGGGCTGTGGACTAATTTTGTAACACATTTAACAGCAAGATGGGGAGCCATGTCCGAACTTTCAGCATAAAAAAAAAAATCTTTGTCCTCATAAGATGTAGAACCAATGCCATCTGCAGTCAGTCATTAAAAAGAACATCTTGCAAGATATTATCATAGACATGTTAAAGAT
Organism: Vandiemenella viatica; assembly: GCA_031002005.1. Classification (NCBI taxonomy): domain Eukaryota; kingdom Metazoa; phylum Arthropoda; class Insecta; order Orthoptera; family Morabidae; genus Vandiemenella; species Vandiemenella viatica. Next base: position 107,208,544 of record JARYHS010012519.1, on the reverse strand, counting down.
GAGTGAATGTGAAATATTTAGAGTCTGGTTGGTGACTTACTGTGCGGTATATCAGAAGATTGGAAAAGTGTTACAGCGATACCAACTCATAAACGAGGGGAGACAAATGTGGATGAGAATTGTAGAGCAACTAGTTAAAAAAATTTCATACAGTGCTCCATATCCAGCCACATCCATGATCCATAATGCCAAAGATGACAGCAAGACAGTGCAAAAAGACAAGCACATAACAATTCTGAAAGCCCTGCATCAGAAGTAGAACATAAAGCCAGGGCCGCATTTAGGCTCTGTGGGCCCCTAGGCTATACATGTGGTGCGGGTCCCCTGTCGGCAGTGGCTGGATTCTTAAATTTCCAAATATTCGAAATTCGTCCTAAAAAATTTATGGGCGACCTTTTTTTTTAGCCCTACTACCTGCCCAGGCGAGGGGCCCCTCTTTGTGGTGCGGGCCCCTAGGCTACAGCCTATGTAGCCTATGCTTAAATGCGGCCCTGCATAAAGCACAGTGAATTCATTTGAATTTGTTGGAGAATATGCGAAAATCTATAATTTACAAGTGCTATGAAATATTTCTTCCGCCAACCTATTTAGGTCGCAATGACAGGAGGGAAAGATTCGAGAAATAAGATACTTTTATGAATTCTTTCTTTCCTCATTCTGTTCAGGATTGGAAAGCACAGAATTAGGATTGGTGCTTAGCACCCTCTGCCACCAACAATATTTGTGAATTGCAGAGTATAGATGCAGTTAAATCCGACTGATTGAATTTTCTACCATCCTTTACATTTTACAGTTAGCCACTACTAGGCAACGAATAGTTACTATAAAACACCAAAACTATGATACGTTCTGCAGCTGCTTAGGAATTTAAGCATTTATTATTATTATTGTTGTTGTTCCTCCTTACATTATTTGTGCATCTGTCTCTCTCCCCATTATCCTAGATAAGAGATGGTTTCTATCTCTTTCCTAATAATAATAATCTATGAACAAATGTTTTTGATTGGTAGTGTCAATTTGACATCAACTGTATCTCCTAGTTCCCAAGTATCTTCTTGTATAGTCACTTCTTAAACAGCTTGTTTTCTAATATGACATTTTAGTTTTTCCCGGCGTATTGTTGAAATAAATAACTCTCGGGTTTTCTGCCAGATAATAGATTTATTTGGATCTTTTAACGACGTTTCGGCAACTGCCATCGTTGCCTTCATCAGGTTAAAACTCACTTACAAGGACAAGACACGACTGACTCGCGAGCTTGTTTTCTATTTTGTATATTGCACAAAAATTCTATTTTTTTTTTTTAACCTTAGACAAACATTGCCTACAATATTTCCTTTTTTTATTCTATTGATTTAATTAGGTTAACATCAAATTTCACTTATTAAAATAATATTTTTAGTTACATATTCTGTCTCTGGTGATTGATGCAATATTAATCCCTATCCTCAATAAAATAATCGCCCACTAAACTGTCAAAAATTATCTTGTCACTATAGAAACTACCCCATCAAGACAGTATTAACTATATCTCATAGATCAGAATCCTGCACACTCTTCAGTCGATCACATTACCTCCATACCAATACCACCATAGCAAAGATGCCTTCGGAGCTGGGCAGCATGGTTTTTGTGCTTTAATGAATTTGCTGGCTTAAATGGTGACAGCTTAACCTATGGCCTTACACTTGTGGCTTCAACGAGCAATTCCTGCTTTGCCTTATTACCTTACAGAACCTTTGTTTCACCATAGATGAAAGTAGGAGGGCCACAATGAACGCACTTTACAATTATTCTGAATTGTTCAGACTAGGGAAGGGCATATGGCAAGGGGATCAGATGTGTACACACTGAAAGTCAACAAATCATTTGCATGTGTCAGTAGTTGACCTCCTGCCTTCATCTGTCATGAGTGACAGGTCTACTTTCCATATCTTCCTTATTTCCAGCACTTTGTCATTATCAAAACCTGTTTTCCTATCTGTAAGCTAACTTTTTGGCATTCATCTTCTTTTTATGTTGACCTACCCATCCTGTCCACATTTTTATCTAACTGTACCACTCCCACATTAAGCCTAGTATACATTATGTTATGTGATTTTAAATCACCAACACAGTCATCAACAGTGATGGTCCTGATACTCTACCCTGTGGTGCGTACCTCTTCTGATACTACAATTCCTATTCTAATTCCTTTATTAAAAAATTGTAATGGTGGCAATTTCCCTACACACCGAACTTCCCCCTATCCTGCACCCACCTATATTTTGCTTCTACAAACTTTAACTTTAATTTTTTTAACATTTTCGGTAAGTTAAAAGAATTTAAAGTTAAAATTCGTAGAGGGCAAATGTAGGTGGAATTCTTTCACTACCATACAAATTGCTGTGGTTTTAATGTTATACACATATAACATTGTTCTACGTCTTATTCAGTCAAAATCCTTCAACATATCCATTGGTATAATATCATCTCGGCCTCCCTTGGCCATTTAATTTGAATTATTTTGCACATAGCCCACTGAGATTCAAATGAATAAGTTTTTCTATTCCCATGTTATCGATTCTCAAAATATGAGGCATATTTTTTAAGTAACAACCAGTCGGCAATATCCTCTTAAATCTCACATGAACGAAATTGATTGCATGCGCACACTATTCTGGCATCCTATGAGCACGCATAGACGCAGTTATAGCCAATTCAGCGGGGTGTACACTTCGTGGTGAGCGATGGAAGTGTTTAAGACGATCCAGAATCCTGCCGCATGTGAAATAAGGTTAGTCATCAGATTCTTGTCAGCAAGAAATGTGACACCGGCAGAAATTCATCGCCAGATCTGTCAAGTAATGAATGAAGGTAACGATCGTAAGTAGGTAAGATTGTTCAAGGAAGGTCGGGAGAAGGTGCAAAACAAACCGCTCTTGGGCTGGCCATCCTAATCAACGACGATCTTGTGAGTGCGGTAAACAACAAAATTCATGAAAACAGGCGTTTAACAATTTCCACGTTGTCATTGCATTTTCCAAAAGTTTCAAGGTACGTCCTCTACAACATTATGTCGGAGAAATTGGATTACAGGAAGTTGTGCTCCCGATGGGTTCCAAAGATGCTTTCTGAGGAACACAAAACAAAAAGGGGTGCTAGTGCATTGACATTTTTGACCTGATATCAAGAAGGTGATGGATTTTTGGACCACATCATCGCAGGAGATGAGACTAGGGTGTACCATCTCACCCCGGAATTGAAGCAGCAATTGATGGAGTGGTGGCACAAAGCTTCTCCTAAGAAAGTGAAATTCAATCAGACAATCTCAACACGGAAGATTATGGCAAGTGTGTTTTGGGACAGATATGGTGTTTTATTGATGGAGTTCATGCAGCAAGGGACAACAATAAATGCAGTTGCGTATTGTCAAACTTTGAAGAAACTTCGCTGCGCGTTCCAGAATAAACGGCACAGCCTGCTGTCTGACGGAGTTCTGCTGCTTCACGACAATGCGAGACTGCATACTGCTGCTGCAACGCAAGCTTAGATCCACTCTTTTCACTAGAAGCAATTGGATCATCTCCCTTAGTCCAGACCTTGCGCCAAGTGATTTCCATCTCTTTTTGCACCTTAAGAGGTTCCTTGGTGGCAAGCGTTTCAATAATGATGATGCGGTTCAGCAATGGTTTTCCGCTCAGGCGGCAGACTTCTATGATGATGGTATACAAAAACTCATCTCACAGTATGACAAATGCTTGAACAATAATGGCACCTATGTGGAAAAGTAGCTGAAAGGTTGTAGAATGTCATGTTGTTGTTAAAAGTTTATTGCCAACCAGTTCTTACTTAAAAATACACCTCGTACTTTCATTCCTCAGATATACTTCTGATGTGGTATCAACCTCAACTTACTAAGAGAAGAGATTTCAGATCTACTGTGATAAGTAAACAGTACAGAACATGCAGCCTTCAACTTTGGTGAATGATTTTTCCTATCCCATTATTTATGATGACTAATAGAGTGGGATAAAAGATATTCACTGAGAATTATTTTAAGCTTAAATACATCAGTAAACACACAAAGGCACAATTCATAATACTCTTGAAAAGACAATGTAATAAAGCAAGCTAGGAGTCAAAGTCAATTGAAACAAGTTTGAAGTACGGAGTGTGGAAAGATCATCTTCTGAAAGATTTATTAGTGAAGTCAAAACTATTACTCACAAAGATGATTCCAAGGTAATAAAGAGATAGAAAACAGTAATAATAGCTATAACTACTAAAAGAAGGTGCTCCGTGTGATAAGTCATGTTACAGTAGGTAAAAAACTGTCTGGATTCATATATACATAGTATAACCACCACAAGGTCATGGATCCAACTTCTCAGTAAGGCACTTTGCAAGACTACTGGTTCAAAAGTGGCATGGAATACATTTTAATCTTGCATGGATTGGGTACTCTCAATGAATTCAACCAATCTATGAAATAGACATCACCATTCTCAGCTGCCGGATGACGATTTGAAACACTTTATAGACTTCATACACTCATAATAGGAATTTCTTTCAAAGACTATCTACCGTCAACACATCTTGAAAAACTGTAATGCACAAAGGAGATAGCATTGTCATGCATCCACATTTGGCCTACTGTTGTGCAGTTTGGAATCTGTCTGGTAGAGGGATGATTGACAGTATAGAGAAATAACACAAAAGAGCTCTCCAGTCATTACAAAAGCATCACAGAAATGATTTACAGGTTGGGCTGGGATTCTCTGGTAGAAAGATGTAGGTTTCGTTTGGATTTATTAGTAAACACCCACATTCATTTACGAGTGCGATGAATACTTCACCTACCAACCTGTTTTGAGTCCCAATGATAGGGGAGATAAGATAAGAGAAATAAGGTGCTGCACTGATGCTTATACGAATTATTTTTTCTATCATGCCATTCTGGATCGGCATGCACAGAATACACCAATTTTGTGAACTGCAGAGTATACATGTAGATAATAGAAAGTTTGAGGGTCATAATAACCTATGTCACAGGGCATAGATCGTGCAAGACTGGTTTGATGTTCATTCTGAACAATTCTAGCACGATTTGAACATACAAATCTGCCAACTAGTTTCTGCAATTTGCCTTTATCAATGGTGGCCTGACATTTTTAATGGTATCCCATAATTTTAGTGTTATTTGCTGACTGGCTTTTTTTTCCGACCCAATCTTTATATAACAAGCCCATCATTATTAAACTGAAGTTGTTCTATACCTCACTTCAGTTTCTCTAACTTACCTGCCCACGACAGATTCTAATATTCCTCACAACTCATATTTCTATGAATTCTGGTAACTGTTCTGTCAATAGTCCCCATCCATTTGGGGAACTTTTTGACACTCAACAATCTTTTACTCTTGAAGCAGCTCTCATGTATTCTATAGAATTACATTACTTTGGGTCTTTAATGCAATAGTTTTCCACTGCTTAATCATTTTTGATCAATCCATCCTTGAGAACCATTTTTAATCCCAAATAGTTGTTTACTCCTATCATTGGAAAGCATTCACTCCTCAGATCCTGTACAAGTGAACAGAGCTCACAAAGTGAAGCAGCTAATATGTGCTCTCTAAATTCTTACATCCCAATGTGACCAGATATTCCAAACAGGGATGATTTATAGATAAAAATAATGGCTACACCTGAAATTACAACTGTATACAATATAATAGTTAAAAAAACTAAGTCCAATTGCAACACAATATTCTAGTACATATAGCATAAATATCAACGGTGCAAAGAAATTCTGTACTTTCTGTGTTCAACTGTCACTTCTATTTGTTTAATATTATTCTGGATAATTTGGTAAAAACGGGGACCGGGTGTGATGATGGTACTCGGGACATGAAGAGATGCGAGGATTGTACCAAACACAAAAAAAGTCAAGCAGCCAATCAAATATCCTCAAGTTCTCAATACTGGTATTTCATAAATTTTGCCAGGTACAGAGTGAATGAGAAGAGAATGAGTTTGCTGATGATGCATAACACAATTTCTGCATAAGCTATCATACCACGAATTCTGCAGAGATCCTATCAGTTGGGGCTACAGCTCCATCCAGCAGTGCGAGGGTAGGCCGTTATCTTGGTGGTCACACTGTAGCAGATTGTGAAGATTGACACACAGCAGCCTCATTCAGTGAACAATATGATAAATTCAAAGATTATTTACATTAATTCTCCACTCTTTGATAGTGCTCTAGAGCTACACAAATACTTTACACTAAAATATTAACCGACTCAAGTGATTAAATGTAATTACAAATTTTGCACAGTATTTTGTTGCTGCAACTAAGATGAACCTAAGGGAACAATGAATCATTTGTGAATACTCTAGCTTCTATTGAATAATAAATATTACCCTCTGATTTTCCTAAATGACATGTCATGCAAGTTAAAAATCATAAATATCTGTAAATAAGACGGATAGGGAAAATAATCAATCACTTACCACAGATGAAAGTAGAAGGGCCAGAAGAACTAAACACACTTCACAATATTTAGGTTAATAATCTTAGTCATGCACCTTATTTCCAGTGCCTGAAGGCACCTTCATTGTCACAATTATCCAATACATACTTCAAATCAATACAAAAGTCCAAGCAGTATGGCACCCAGTACTGAATGATTAACTTAAAAATAAATGTCAAGAAATTAACTTATTACAAACTGCCACTCAATCATGTGGGGGCTTTGAAAATTACAAATTGTTGCTATGACTCAATAACCGTGGTAAGTAGAATATTTTACAGATTCATCAGACATTATCAGAATGAGGCATATATAGAAGAGGAATAATAGTTATAACATAATAAACAAGGTCATAAATATAAATTTTCATGCGTATATGTTATTTGAGGCAGTCTCAAATAGCATCCACTCTGCAACGTTCTACTTGCTGATGAAGGATTGACCAGAAAAATGCAACTCTCCTAATAAAGAATAAGTGGAAGATACAAATGCAATATAGCGAGTACATAAAGTAACTGTCCATGGCACAGGTTCATCAAATTACTTTCAGAATCAACTGCAATTGCTTCAATTTCTCTGAAGTTAGATAAAGAGCAAAATATCCTTAAATATGGACTCTTTACAATAGTAGATACACTATCAATTTAAAGGCTAACTTGCAACACAACCGATGAATCAATCGAGATAAGAGACCGATAGCCAAAGTTGATAATACTGTCAAAAAAGTCGGCCATATCAGAGCATTTGATACTATAACTCATAATATTTATAAGCAGTATTAAGGAGATAATTGATGTCATTTTCTCTAAAAATAATATTTGCTGCTTCAAGATGCTGAGATTACACAACTACAAATGAAAAGCAAGCTCAGAGATGAAGATTGACTTTGTTATGAAAATATTGTAGAAAAACCAATCAAATAAATGCAAATAACAACTTTGAATTGTTCCCCTGAAATATCATCCAATGTTGGAGGGCATGTCTGGCAGTAAACACATCTCTGCTGTACCACCACAAACTCAAGTAACTGAAGCATTCAAGACATCTTGCAAATAGATCTGGCTTTTAAGACACGGTAAGTTTTTTATTTCAGTGTTAAATATAGAAAGAACTGTTACTTCAAATATCCTTTTGTTTTTGTATGTAATATTCAGAGTATACACAAAGTAGAACATTTTAATGGAACAGGAATCAATGCTACAAGTCTGAATAAGAATGTCAACTCACTGTTAGCAAAGTCAAAGACATAAAAATAAAATAGTAACGCAACAACTTAACAATATTTTGAAAATTTTTTTGGCCATTTTTGTATGATGCACATAGCAAGATTAATTAGGGAACCTGCAATAAAGACTACTCTCTATATAGGCAACAATATTGTGAAGCAATATTTACTACTCCGGTAAATAAATTAGGTAAAGAATACTATTCTTTCACAATAAATGAAAGGTTAGATATTAAAACAGAATAAAAATCGTCTAGAAAAGGCTGATCATATTGTTCGATAATTTAGATTAATATTATTAAGGCTTAGGTTTTCTTTCTTATCTATTCTAAAATCCTGACATGCCTGCTCCATATTTTGTTAGTTCTACAGTGCTAAGACAAAAGAAATAAAAAGGAATAAATCACTTTTCAAAAGACATTTATTATTGACAAAATATACAAATTAACGGTAAGACTTCTGGTATCTTGCACGAGCTCCTGGGCCACCGAACTTCTTGGGTTCGCAGCGCCTTGGATCTGCTACAAGCAGAGTTCGGTCATACTGGATCAATATATCTTTGATTTCTTTCTTAGAAGCCTCATCAACATCTAAAACAAAAATGTTATACCAACACTTAAAAATTTAAATATTCATCAAACTATCAATTAATAAAATTCTAGCTCCATTATGAACATTACTTATCTTTCTGATGTACAAATGAATCTTCATTTGCGTTATTCCATGTCAACTCACAATTTTAGGACAAAATTAACCTCACCATCTCAGATTTTCATGACATTTGGCAGAAATGTGTTATTCATATAGAGTTGGGATAGTACCAAATTTAATTTAGATGTATCTACTCATTTTCTAACAATGGCTATGTAAAGCTTTCAAAAATTTGCTCAGAAAACTGCAAGAGAACATCTTTGAATTGCTCTAGAAGCTCTCCCACTGGACAAGACAGCTGGTAACGATTCATCTTTATATAATATATTTCAAATGGGAAAACAAAGAAAAGCATGTTGGTTCCACAGTTGTTTCTGATTGCCAAGATCACAGTTGCTATTTACAGCTTTCCAAAGAATATAAAAAGAAAAAATCTCTTATCCTTCCTAAGATCCAAATTTCAAAAAATTCTAAATAAGATTTTTATTTTCGAGATATATCTGGAGCCCAATAAAAACAACTTTTGAACCTCTGCTTTCTTTAGGAAGATTTTAAAGTGAAAGGAGAGTTGCAAAGTTGGACCTTGTGACATGCTAGTTTGCATAGATCACATGAAAATCAAATTGAAACTCAACAACTTTTTATGCAAGCAGTATAAAACATTGCCAAGGCAGAGTTTGACTTCTCAACTCAAGAGGAACATAATAAATCAGATTTATCATCCAAGTAACACAGCATTACCATTTCCCAAAACTACTTCAACACTATTGATAAAAACTTTTCAGCTGATTTGAATATTTGGAGAAGAAAATGTCAAAATCTCAAGAACTTAAGTCATATCAGGCTGCCTCCATGCTGTCTATGAAGGAAACTGATGGTTCAAATATATTTGACAGGAAAGTGAAGAACTTGAAGTGAAAAAATTTCTTCGTTCATCTGGGCTGTTAAATCATTCTCATATCCTAGAATACTGATGTTCTTTGGGTATCATTAGTGGCTGTTAAGTGAATCCTGTGACTCCCACTAGATGGAGTTATGTTCTACATACAAGTGATGTATGCCAAACAATTGTGGTTTCTCCAAATGTCAAAAGATGAACATTTCCTACTACTTAATGAAAAGTTTTACTTAGACTCATTATTGGATTATGGAAACAAAGAAACTGCCACGCGGCAGCACTGAAAATAAGATAGGATAGGGAAAAATAAATAGATACCCGTCAATTAACACAGATGAAGGCAGGAGGGCGAGACGAACACGTAAAAACACAAACAAATTGCAAAATATTTCGACATGAGTCTTAATCATGTGAGAGGCGAGACATACGGCAGGGTGCAAGATGTTGTCACATCCAAACCTGCCACAGGATTCATCTGTGGTGCCTTAATCTGTGGTAAGTGACGGGTATCTATTTTTCCCTATCCTAGACTAATTATTGAACTCTTATCAGGGTGGTGCTCATACTTATTTTCATAGAAGTGTAAACATTAGCATTCTTGTATTATTTAGTTGCATAGCAGGAGTTAATGAAAAACAAGCTTCAGTTTTAAATTATTTTAATAATGAAGCCATTACCATCCCACATTTATATATTTGCCAAGTGATTTACAACAGTACTATATTTATGGAATTAATTTCAAAATATGTACTTTCTGAAAAATTTAAAATAATTTTTCTATAAAAAAAACTAAATTGTTGTTAGGGAATAGTATATCACAGGAAAGGGCATCAAAAATGCTATAAAATGACACCTGTCTCAGCTCTAGGTAAATTAGGTGAGCTTCTAGAGCAGTGTTTCCCAACCTTTTTTGGGTCATGTCCCACTTTCAACATTTTTTTGCCCCCCCCCCCCATACATAATTTTTAATAAATAAATTATTTGTTATTAAAGAAACTGATATAGGATGGTTTTTGAAAGAAAACACTTTAATATTATCATAAAACACAGTAAGTAAAATTAAAAAACATATAATGAAATACTAAAATTCAAATTCAAAAGATTTATAATAAACATTTATTATGGCAATTTAGTGTGATCCTTTTAAGAATTTGCTTTTTGCTATATTTTGTAACCATATCTGGCATTGCGTTTAAATAACACAAAGAGAAAGCGGTAAAGTCGCATCAAGTCAATTTCTAAATTGCCCCCCTAGAAAAAACAAATTGCCCCCCTGTGGGGCGAGGGCCCCACGTTGGGAAACACTGTTCTAGAGCAATTCAAAAATGTTCATTTGTAGCTTTTTCAGCAAATTTTGGAAAACTTTACACAGCTGTAATTTGAAAATAAGTAGATATATCTCAATTAAATTTGGTATTATTCCAAGTCTATATGAATAGAACATCTATGCCAAATTTCATGAAAATGTGAGATGGTGAGGTTTAGAGTGTTATGTTGAGTTGACATGGAATTACTCATTTATCTTAACAGAAATTCACTATGAATAACCAATAATATAAACTACATGAACTGTAGGTAATCTAAGTGATAAATAAGCCAGTTAAAGCAGTGTAAAAAAAAAGGCATTAATGACAACACTTTAAAATTTGTACATTTTTTCATGTAATTTGCTGTTATCATAGTAATAAAATGGAGCAGGAAGATATGCCATGAGGCAATATTAATTTGGACAATTAAGATAAAATAAATCAGAGACCCACTAAAGTTGAAGGTCATATTGACAGCAGGTTCCTGTTAAGCTGTCACACGATTATATTCATGAACAAGGGGATAACCCAACATATTTTTGTCTTTGTGCAGTTCCTCGTCACCGCTGCCCTCCTCCCTTCAACTTTGTAATCTTTTCTTTCCACATTCATAGTTATAGGAGCTACAAAGACAATATTATGTGAAGGTATAGGAAATATCTTGACAGCCATAGGAGAAGGAAGCTGCCAGCCAGTGATTGGTGTGAACACTGTACAGCAATGTTCACACAGATCATGAAACAAACCATAGGGGCTAATTTGTGTTGCCTAAAATTAATCTCAATATTTTATCAAAAAATTTATGGCTGAAAATTATGCATCAACAAATAGAATGGATGTTACTCAGTGACATTTTTACATTACACAGCCAGAACTAAGCCTTTACATGCATTCTTATACTGTAGTGGATAGAATATATCCAGTACCAGTCTTAACTCCCAAGAAGCTGCATTATTTTTTTTCCAGCCATTTTTTCTCGTTTTCTAGTTTTTACTGTTGGAAGTAATTTTATTTTATGGTTTCATGAAAACTATATTTTAATTTTTAGAAAAGTCACCTAAATTTTTCGAATTAAAAGCACATCAGCTTGTTCTACAAGCTTGTTGCTTTTCCACACTTAAACCTGAAAGTCGTCTTTTTTTTTGCCAATTTGCAACACTATGAATCTCCATGACCTTGGCAACTCTCCACATCAAAAAATTTGGACAATTTTACTAGACAAATTTATAAGCTGCTAGAAATATGGCACCAGTACAGTAAAAAAGTGGGATACTGTTCAAAATAATGTGTAAATTGCTTCTTTTATGTTACTTTCTAATAAAAACCAAATTAAAACAAATACAACCACCAACGCACAATCTACCATATTAAGAATATCTCAGCCAAGTTAGAGAACCAGTATGAGTGGAGGGGACAGGACACGGGTTGAGAGGCAACTTCCCCACCCATGTGGACAATACTCTATTCTACAAAGTCTCCAGTACTATGTCTCCTTCATCGTCTCTTAGAATTGAAAACTTTTATGTTAAGATCATATACTTGGTGAGTTTCCTCAAAGATATTGTCAGTACTGAAAAGTACACATTTAACTCATGTATCTACATCTATAAAACGAAAACCGGGTATATCTGTGCCAGAAAAACTCTAAATATAATGCGAAGATTTTGATGGGGTTATCGCCGTTTTAAAGCTTAGAGTCTTGACTCAAGTTGTTTGGTATGTCTTATGCTTCTACGTTACATAACGACCGAAGATTAAATGAAATTCTGAACGTATGGTGAGGAATACCACACATGTAATCACTATATGCAACATGCTTCACACTAAACACACAATTACAATGTCTCTGACCATAATCTTTAATGAAAGCAATAAGATAACTTGACAATAATAACTATTTTGCACATTAAACAAACCTTGAAGTATTCTTTCCCTTAATTTGGTATTTTCAATTTATAAATGCCATAGATAGCGAAAAAAATAACAGATTTTATTTAACTATGATCTCTGGACAATGTCTTTGGCCATCAGCATCAGTCTTCTGTTTACAATCATATTATTCCGGATTCACTTTTGATATTTGTATAAAAGGCGGAACCTGCGGAGTTAAAGTATCTGGCGTTTAGAGCAAAAAGTATATCCATTCACTTCGCAAATGAATAAAATGCGAGTTTCTAACATAATCTAGTGTTGTTTAGTAATATAGTAATGCAATTTCTTAACCAAGTTAATGAAGCTTGATACACATGAGTCTTTTCCGATGAATGAAAATAGTTTATGTGCAAATCAATTTAACCCTCCTGTTTCTTAGTAGGGGGCGTGTGAATCTAGTTTTGCTTTAATTCCGAAAAAAGTTGACGCGAATTTTATGAATGTTTGTACAAATGTTTCTCATTAATGGAATAAAAATAAGAGTATGGAGAAACTTACGCCAACTATAACGGGCAATACCGGGAACTCTGCTAGTTAATAATGAAATTGTGGTTGGGGGACTTTTCTTTTGACAGATAAGGGGGGAATGGCATGGTATGAAAAAGAACGGAAACCCCTATGTTAGAGTAATGAGACATAAGAGAAATGTGCTGTGTGCTAGTGGAAGACAATGGAGCAAGGCAAAGACATTTCTTCTCCACAATGCAGTTAAACAATGTATGGTGACATTATAACCAAGATAAGGGGTTTAAATAAGAGTTTATAGGAATGAGGTAATTGTAGGGAAAGAAAAGAAAGACCAAGACTAAGAACTAATGAAGCATAATAAAACAGTATGTCCGTAAAACAATAAAACTGGCTATAAAAATTGCAAGGAAAGGGACATTACAGAAGGAAACAATTGAATGAACACAACTAGGCAAATGATCATTGATCCAATAATCGTTAATTAACGAAGTTAAAATTGCAAAAATGCAACTTTAAAATTAACGTAAAAAATCATTAAAGTTCTTCTTAACTTCCGTTAACTTTAGTCTGTTACACTGATTGTTGACATTTCGTTTGCGCGCCATGACATGCTGGTACGTTCAATAAGACAAATAGCGAACAAATTAGATAATGGGATGTGCTAGTGCGAGTGTGATCCATATATAACTGTTATGCAAGGCATGGCGTGGGTGTGAACAGGAACGCTAGAATTGTGGAGGATTTGCATTTTACGTCTGCAAACTGGCATTCACTACACATTTCAAATTCGATCAGCGATTCTGATATTGTTTTAACTTTTTTACTACAATGAATATGGTGCCACTTTTTAGTTTGTGTTGGTTTGGAGTTTGTTAGTGAAATAAATTAACGTGATATATGTCACATGATTAAATCATGGAAACTGAAGATCTAGAAATGGTTAGTGAAATCAGAAATGCCAGCAATAGCATCAGGAGCATTAAAAATTCTTGGCCAAATTTATGTGATTATATTGCATTTAAATCAAGATTGGGAGAACAATTGATGTATGAATTCAAACTGTGTTTATCTAAATTTTCTACAGTCAAGACTGACGTTTCTAGCCTTAATAATCTTAAACTAGACATAAAAATTATGCACAGATCCAAATATTTACAGTTTGAAGAAAAAATAGAAGCAGGGTCAACACATGGGATAAGGAAAAACAATTTAAAGTCTTCTTCACGTGCTGTGGATTCCAGTGTAGATAGCAGCAAAAGTATTTTTATTTCAATCTGTGAATAAAAGGTTACGTCAACACAGCATTAAACCTTTCACATCATAGTCACCGACAGCAGCGTATCTCAAGCTGGTGTGGACCAATGCACTGTAAAATTAACTTTTTGATTAAGTGTGCCCAGCAATGTGAATGGATCACTAATAAAAATGGTAGAAAACTTTATGGACAGTCCAACCTGAGAAAAGGGAAGAACAGAATATAATTTGGGCTATTAACTTTGTCCACATCAAGGTAATTAGAGGTGAGAGAGGATTGGAAGCAAGGAATGATAAGGATCGCTATAGCCTTTTCTGAAGTAATAAACCCAGCATTCACCCTTGGTTTTGGAACCAGGAAGGCTGAATGAGGATTTGAGCTTGCTTCCTTTCAACAGAATGCAACACATACAAATTGGTATATATAGTACAACTAATTCCTTTATAATGGCCAAGTTGGTGAAGGGAAAAGTCCAATACAAACAATAATAAGAGAAAAATATAAAACTGAAAATATACTATAAATTACCACTCACTATAGTGTAGAACCATTATTAATACAGGTGACTGACTGGTGTGCACAAGCCCCTAAGTTACTACACACAAAGGCCAGGTAGATATTCAACATCTACAGTACGTTACATTCCATTAGCAGAGTTAAAAAAAAGGACAATAGTTTCTGGAGAAAGAGATATCTCTAAACAAAAGCAGTCATTGACATGGTTGGAAATGGCATGGTGACCACTATGGAATATAGGTAATTGGTGTAAACAGCCTGTGGTCATTCACCAAGATTGACAGATGGAAGATGAACTGATATACAGTTAACAAAACAAACATGATTTCAGAAACTTTTATAAATATCAAGGTTATTATAAATTACTTCTATTACTGTACATTAATATTCTCACTTTTAAATAACAAAGAACCAAAATCCAATGATGCTTTCCTAACAAACTGCTGTAAGGGTACTGAAAACTCAAGTTCCATGTGAGTTAATCTCTATTTAAAAACAAAAGCATGTAAATACTTACACTTTTGGTAATAGGAGACTAGTGCTTTCGATATCGCTTGGCGGATAGCATAAATCTGTGCAACATGTCCTCCACCATTAACTCGAACTCTGATGTCTACACCAGAGAATCGTTCCTGAAATAAATTAGATTTATGTTAAAATCACATAACCAACCACACAGCAGAGAATGGTACATGCAAAATTTTGATAATATATTCACACTTAAGCACCGAAAACTTTGTCTTTAAAAGAAGCAAATAATTTAAAAAGATTTACAACACATTAAAACACCCCATCCCCCAGACAACACCATATTGGTACCAAGACACACATAAATCAAACATACATACATAGAAAAGCTTAGTATTTTTTTAGAACTATCATAAAATATTTGTAATCCAATTCATGAAATCCTGTCAAACAAATTATATACTGAAAAATAACATTTGTTAAAAATACTGTTATTTTTCAAAAACCATCAACTGCACAAAGATCACTACACTTCCCCCGTAACGTTTAGGAGACTATTAAAACTCCTGTATTTTCATCCCCACACTTTTTACAAATTTTGTTATATAATGTTAGGGGGAGTAAGAATTAAAATAGCATGGCATTACAAATTTCTATGTGGGAACAAAGGTTTCCCCAGCATCTTGCTGAAATAAAAACTTCCTGGGTTTGCTGCTGGATATGTGAAGACAAGCTTGCGATAGCATTCTCTGCCACCATCTTCAGGGATAATGCACTGTACCAACCAGAAATACAATGCTGCTGTTATGCATCAACACAGCTACACATCATCGTGATCCTCCCCCTTCCCTCTGCTCCATTGTTCGCACTGGTTCCAGCTTAATATTGGATCCAAAGCACAGGCTGCGATTGATAGGCTCACTATCCCGCTTGCTGCATTTCCTCTCCATAAAATGCAAATTGTCTGTTGGATAGCTTGATAATTTATCTGCTGTGAGGCCCGTTATTCGAATATATTTTCTAGAGGTGTCTCATTATCCTTTCATTTGTTATAATGTTTAAGAAATGGACAGTGCCAGTTTCCAGGCATCGCCGAGTCACAGTCCCATGTCTCCGTTGATTTCTGATTGAAGAGTTCATAAGTTATGACGCTGTGACGGATGGATAAATAAATGATTGCTTACTGATTCTGCCTTTCATTCGGACTAAACACAACTTAGGAGGAAAATAACCTGCTGTTTGTGATACTGAGAGATAAGAGACTTTGTTCTGTGTGCTCAAAAAATACATCAAAGTACCAAGGAAAATAGTTCTGTAAAGGTTGTATATTTAAATAATGGTCATAATTAAAACAATCAAGGATTTGAGTTTTTCTCTATTCTTCTTCACCAATTTATAACTTTTCTGTCCACTCTCCACATGATTACTTGGCATCATTTCTCCACTTGCACTTCCCTCAAATATTTCAATGCTAAAAAGCATTATGTTAACATAGAATATTGAAATTTATTACTCCTACTTCAATGATTTGAACTCCTTACTAAGAAAGTGGAAATCTAAAAAAAAAAAAAATAGTTATGTAATTTTACATAAATGACAGTTTCAACACAAATTTCTTAACAGCATCCTTCCAGCAGTTTTAAGAAACAAATTATACATTTAAAAAAGCAATATAATACCTTTCCCAGCAAGAGAACTGGCTCCTGAAGCTTGTACTGGAGCACGCGAGGTTCCACCATCTCCAGCGGTCTCCCATTTACCCTTAGGTTTCCGTTACCACGTTTGCAGTAAGCAACTGCCGTAGCAGTTTTCTGGAAAATAGTGATTAATTAGTGAATGATTCTCAGAAGCATGCCTACTTCTAGCTTATAAAATATCAGATATAAATTTTATCCATTTCAAGTCATATTCGGGATATATTCTCATCACAAGAGACAACTAGGAACACTACTTGTAAAACATTTATATTGGTGACTATTTATAATTTAAGTTATGAAAGAATTTAAGTAAAATTATTCCAAAAGTGACAGTATAAGTGAAAGTGAGCACATCAATCTAACTGCTGAAAGATTT
Organism: Vandiemenella viatica; assembly: GCA_031002005.1. Lineage (NCBI taxonomy): Eukaryota > Metazoa > Arthropoda > Insecta > Orthoptera > Morabidae > Vandiemenella > Vandiemenella viatica. The sequence goes on along the minus strand of JARYHS010012519.1, from coordinate 107,191,237 downwards.
AATACAGCATTGAAATGTTATTGTGTATAGGAAAAATATGTAAAATACATTAACTATTATGAAACATTTTCAGGTTGAAACTGTAAGTAGGCATCTCTGCATACATCACAACTATACCAGGGAGAAATGTAATTAATTCATACACAAATGATGCCAAATATTGTATACCCTCAAGGAGAAAAAACTATTAGTAAAGTTTAGAACATCAAAGGAACAGACTTTGTATCATCTTAAAATTTATATATGCCACTGCATATTCAGGTTACTTAGAAGTGTATACATATAACGAAATGTTTCACATGAAAGTCAAGGGGCATGCAGTGTGTCTACCATCCTATAATAGTCATTTTGTAATGAGGCCCGTTACTCAAATATATTTTCTGGCAGTGCCTCATTATCCTATCATTCGTTATAAGGCAGTGCGCTATTGGCTTGAAATTTGATATATATAATCCTTTGCACATAGTACATTACAAAATGCTTCACATGAAACTCGTGGAGCAGGCAGTGTCCATACCATCCTCTAAGAGACATGTTGCAATATCTCATGCCCGTAGAGTGACCATTCAGAGTGTTTAACACCCACACTTCATCTGAAAAATATGACTGCCAACCTATCCAAGAAAAATGTACTATGTAAAATACCACATAATTGCTGCATGCACACCCACACAATCTTGTAGTTAATTTCTGCAACCTCAGTTCAAAGCAAACACCACTCCCCTCTCACACAACAGTGCAGTTAATTTTGCACTGGTGACCAGAGATAACACAACTTTCTAATGACAATTTTATAATATCATCTCAGTCAGTCCCACCTTATTGTATCTGGTAGAAAATGTCTGCCATAGAGCACTGAATGTTACACACTATTAAATAGTTCATGTGTCGTTACTTCTATACCTGCCATATGGATCTGCACTCTCCTCTCTAAGAACCAAGCCTAAGAAATGGTTGTAATAAACACCGAAAGGCAATAATATGTATATGATGCATAATAACTTGCATCAATCTAGTCACATTTTGAAAAACTTAAATATTTGACGGATTACATATGAATATTTTCTTACATAATCAGTGTCAAGGAATGAGTACGTTCAATTTGATTTTGGCATCAAGGTCATTAGAGGTGAGAAGGGGTTAAGGACAAGGAACGGGAAGGAATTCGGCCATGGCCTTATGAAGGAAGTATCCCGGCATTCACCTGAAGTGATGTGAGGAAACCATGGAAAACTCAAATCTGGATGACCGGACAGGGATTCGAACCAACGTCTTCCCGAATGTATGGCCAGAACGTTATCTGTTCACCCACCACGCTTGGTCTTGTTCAATTTGAAATCAACAGCACAATTCCCTATTAGTACTGTCCCAATATGGTCAAGCTAAATTACACTTCACTATACATTGATCAGCCAGAACATTATGACTACCTATCTACTATTTATATAACCCCATCCAGGCGATAGCAGCGTCACCTGACGAGGAATGTCTGCTAATCAGACACACGCATGGTGCATGTAGTATCAGTGAGCATGCTAGTTTGTGATTTGCAGAGTATGGATGTACATGTAATCTGTGTTTATAATGGGGAAGGAGCGCAGTCTATCAGAGTTTGACCAAGGGCACATTGTGACGGCCTGGAGGCTCGGCACGAGCATTTCAGAAACTGCACGACTAGTCAGGTGTTCGAGGAGTGCTGTGGTGAGCGTCTTCTACAAGTGGCGAAACCAAGGTGAAACCAGGTTCACACCCCTCATTACAGAATTAACATTAGACTTCCATTCTGGGCAGAGTACAAGTGTGCCTGAACACACCATGAACTGAACAATGGGCCTCCGCCACCGACGACCCATGCATGTAACTAAGACTGAAATGGGCACATGACCACCATCACTGGATGGTGGCACAGTAGCAGTGTGTTGCATGGCCTGGTTAATCCCGATACCTTCATCATGCTGATGGGAGGGGGCAAATCCATTGTCTTCCAGGAGAACACGTTCTTTACACCTATACTGCGGGACAGAGACAAGCTGGCGGCAGCACAATTGTGCTCTAGCATTTTTCAACAAGATAATGTGCCATGTCAAAAGGCCAGGAGCGTGATGGAGTGTTTCGAGGAACACAGTGGAGAGATGCAATTGATGTGCTGGCCCACAACTCCCAACTTACCAGATCTGAACCAGATCATAAACATCTGGGACGTGACTGAACTTGGCGTCAAGAGCTTCTCGCCCTACTCCCCGGAATTTTTGGGAATTGGGTGACTTGGGTGTGCAGATGTGGTGCCAGCTCCTTCCAGGACCTCCAGGAAATCATCAAGATTAGATGAACTGACAGCAGAAATGGTAAAACCAGCAGCAACAATGGGAACTAATGGTTGTACAGAGTTTTTTGAGCAGTTTGAAAAGAAACAAAACTACCAGAGGCTAGAGGGAGTCATAGTAAGGGTATTGCATTGCCGAGCCCCTGCTGGAACACACACAAAAAATTTATCATACAACAAACAAAGGAAACATCTACTGAACAGTATGGATTTAAGCAAGGTCTATGGTACATGATATTGCCATATTCAGACAAAACAGAGAAAAGTTTGGAAGATAGCAGGGACACAATAATAGCTTTCAGCTATTAAAAAGATAGGAGTAGACACAGAAACCGTGGAACCAACATGGAACATTTCAAAGAAATGTGAGAATCGTATGCAGGTAGATAATAAACACACAGCGAGTCCATTGATAAAACAGGACGTTTCGGCAGTCAATCGCTTGACAATGGCATTGATAAAACACGACATATCAGCAATCATAGTCACTTGACAATGGCAGTGGAGACAATGACCAATGAAAAGTAATCTTACATCATTGGAGTTACTCAACTAGATGACCAGAGAATTTTATCTATATATAACACTGAAAAAAACTCCAGTTTTACAAAGGATGTGTATCTCTTTTGTTCGGAGCAGTTTTAAATTAAGTCATCACAGAAGTTCAAGGACATACAAACCCAGCAGATTTAAAGTTTATGACATATGCTGATATAATGGTAAAGAAGGGAAAAGAATAGAATCTGGAAAGAGAATTAGGAAAATGGTGGACTGTGATGGGGAGACATGGACTGGAAATAAGTGTGAAAAAAAAACAACTAAATATAGTAAGGGTCTGATTCTTGTCGGCAACAAATTGGAATGGGTAGAGTAGTTTGTTTAGTTGGAAAGTAAAGTAACTACCAATGGAAAGAGAATAAGAAAGAGCTGACAATTTTATCACCAGATCAAAGATATAATATGGAGATAGAACATAAGGAAGTCATAATCTTGCTATAAAGTATACTGACCTATGGCTCTTAAACCTGGACTTGAACATACTACAGTAATACCCCGCTTTACGCGACCCCGTTATGCGCGGTTTCGCTTTAACGCGAATTTCAAATTTCGCGTTAAAATGCCTCGTATTACGCGAATTGCTTACTTAAGAATATGTATGTCCATAATGTAGTCATTGGCTTCTCTTTGGTCGCGGTAATCCCCTCTTTCTCCGACCATTCTGATCGAAGAATTGACGATTCCCCATCCTACGACTTTGTTCTATGGGAATTCCCTCGTTTGTTTCGTTTGTTCCATTTGTTTATCTCGGCTGGCAGTCGTGTTTTAACGTTTGGTGGTGATACATAATTTAACACTACGTTAAAAATGCCGACTACGAAGAAAAAAAAGAGCGTAAAAGCGTAACTTTGGAATTGAAGATGAAGGTGAAAAGAAGAACGGAAAATGGAGGAAAAGCAACAATTGTTGGCAGAGATTTTTGTGTCAGAATCGACTGTGAGAACGATTTTTAAAAATCGGGAAAAAATTAAACTTTCCAGCGAAAGTTCAACACCTATAAGTGCAACAAAACTTCTCGTTCGAGATCTTCTATCCTAGAATGGAGAAGTTGCTAGCAGTCTGGATCGAAGATTTAAATAAGAAGAACACACCACTGACTCAAGATATCATATCCACAAAAGCAAAATCTTTGTATGAGATGTTAAAGACAGAAGAAGGTGACTTCCACTCCGACTTTTGCTGCCAACAGAGGCTGGTTTCATCGGTTCAAGCAGTGCTCCAATCTTCACAATATCCAGATAACAGGTGAGGCCGCCAGTGCGGACACTCAAGCTGCAACTGAGTTTCCAGACAAGTTTCAAGATTTCGTAGCACGAGAAAAAATTCCTGTTTGTCTCATCTTCAATGATGAGACCGGGCTTTAGTGAGAAAAATATGCCATCTTGAACATTCATTTCTAAAGAAGAACGTCAAGCCAGCGGTTTCAAAGCTGCGAAAGATCGATTAACACTTCTGCTAGGTGGTAATGCCACTGGTGATTTCAAACTGAAACCTTTACTGGTTTACCATTCAGAAACACATCGTGCAATGCGAGGTACAGACGTGATAAGCCTACCAGTCGTGGGCGGTCCAACAGAAAGGCGCGAGTTACACGGGAAGTTTTTCAAGATTGGTATTCTAATAGTTTTTGCCAGTCAGTAAAATCCTACTGTGACAGAAATGGGCTTGAACATAAAGTTATATTACTCTTAGACAATGCCCCAGGACATCCAGGACATTGATACGCCGAGAGACTTAAAAGTGTACGTGATGTTCTTTCCTCCAAACACTAAACGCAATATTACAACCTATGGACCAAGGAGCAATAGCAAACTTCAAAGCTTATTACCATCACCGCACTTTTAGCCAACTAATTCATGAAACAGACGGGGAAGGAAGACAGTCTATGCGAGAGCGGGGGAAGTCATACAACATCCTGAAGGATATTCACAACATAGACGAGTCTTGGAAAGAAGTTAAAAGGAGTTGTATGAACAGGGTGTGGCGTAATCTTTGGCCAGATGTAGTGGAAGCACCTAGAAGAATTGTCCAAATGCACAGACAAGTGCTTGAAGACATTGCTGCAATGATTGAGTGGTCTGAACTTGAAGATGTCGCGTTAGAAGATCTTGAAGAACTTGTAGCAACTCACGACGAACCTCACAGCAATGAAGATCTGATCGAGTTACAGAATAATTTCATAAACGATGAGGAAGGACAAGTAGAAGAGAGAATTTTATCTTCAAGCGGAATACAAAATATTCATTCAAAAATTTATTCAGGTTTGGACATATTGCATAGCATAGATAGTGATGATGACCGTGTTTGGACCATGTGCCAAACAATTAAAAACAGCGTTGGGTGATCGTATTTTACAAGAACGTAAAAGAAATGCTACCCAAAAGACAATAGATGTATTTTTCCGTTTTTTTTTTTTTTTTTAAAAAAAACATGTAATACTGCATAAAGTGTTCTTAGAATTAAAGAGATTGAATCCAATGATTTGTATTTTTTTTGCATTAACTTTTGACTCTGTTTAATCGTAAACACCGATATACGCGAATTTCACTTAACGCGATTTTTTGCGGAACGTATCCCTCACGTAAAGCGGGGTATTACTGTATATGCTGCAGAGATAAGGTTTTAAAGAGGGAATGAGACTGTCACAAGGAAAGATATAATTAGAAATTAAATTATTATGGAGAAATTAAAGTGGATACATTGGAAGAAATGTTAACAAAGAAAATGCAGTAGCTGGGGTATATCATAAAAATGGAGGGGAGAATAACGAAGTTAGCACTCAAACAATGGTAAGAAAACATATCAGAAGACCAAAGAAAAAATAGATGGGCCAGGCAAAGGAAAGGCGTTGATTGGAGCTAAGTAGTGGGGACAAAAACTTGGAGTGACAAACAAGAAAGAGGATGTGCCATATGAAATATTTACTGATGTGCGTAAACAGGGCCCATAACTTTACAAGTGGACTACATACTTTGCTTTCCATTCTGTTAGGGAGATTAAATAACATTTCAAACACTGCTGTCAAATTTGGATCAGTTTTCATGAAATGCACACTCATCAAAAAATCACTTCTATTATATCTTTGAAGTAGGACCATGATCAGTGATTTTTGTCTGATCTTTGTGATTTTCCAATTGGTTAAACAGATTATGTGAGTACCCTTCAACTAATGACTTTTGGGCCATACTTGGAACTACTTTGCTGCACCAGCTAATAAAGTCACACATTTGGTGCCATATAACCAACTCTATTGAAGACAGCTAATCTCATACATTAAAGGAAGCTTCAAACAAAGATATATTCACATCCTAACTATTTTACAAGCATTAATAGTTTCTGAAACACCAACATACTGATGTGGTCATTTGAATTCAACAGGTTTGCAATAATTCCTTTTTCAGGGCTACCAGAGATTGTGATTCGTTACAACATTGCTCCGCACAAACCAATGCCATAACAAATCACAAGATATTTTCTAACAGTAATAAGATTTAAATACACCATTATTGGTCATGTGGTATTATTGGCATCTAGAATGTGGACAATTCCATACAAATTATTATACAAGAAATGTGTATTGTTACCTTCAGAAGCTTACTCCAGAAAAGGAAATTCAGCCCGGACCAAAAACTAACATTTTTTGCAGTTGGCTTCAAATGTTTTGGTGGCGCTTACAATTGTATATTACAGTGCTTTTGTTATGTCTATCATTGCGTGTTATGGATGAAAATGTGGCTTCCGGTGATTGTTT
>JARYHS010012519.1:107145850-107183605 GCA_031002005.1 Vandiemenella viatica | reverse complement strand
GGAGACAGACCGACAGCCTGTAACATAGAATATCAAATTATGTGAGAGTGTTGCAGGGCAGTCAGTTTTACAAATTAAATGATTTAATGGAACATACGATACGAAATTATATATTCTTACAATGATGATCAAATAATACCATTTTGGTTTTGTATGGAGGGAAACGAAAAGTTTTTGTGTTATTAAGCCTGGTAGTCTACATTCAACGATGCCATATTTTTTACGATCTTTACGCAGAGAAAAGGCATATCTTCAACTGATAAACATCCTCCAAATAATTTGTTCAGATAAACTGTATCAAAATTACTTTATTATTATTATTGTTAACATGTATTTCAGAACTTATGGTCAACATTAATCCGTTTCTAAATTGTTTTAGCACTTTCCCTATTCTTGTTACCTAGGAATAAATATACAGATTATAGTTGTTTAATAATTTCTTCATAAATTTCTTACAATGCAAGCGGAATGTCTGGACCACACACTAGTGGGAAAAATTTCCATTTTATAACATCCCGTATACAGCATACTCTAATGTACAAACGTTACTCTGGAAAGCAAATATAGAGGCGGAAGGTTTTAATTGTTACCTTAACTCGTTTGGGTTTAATTTTTTTCCTGATAAACTAGCTTAACACAGCTAAAAAAAAAATCTTCTATTACTAATTTTATAAGAGCTATATCATTTTTTTTTGGTTCCTATGATCCATACGTTCTTATTTAAACGTTTAAGTTAAAACTTGTCTTTTGTTACAACTTTTTATTCCTTTGTTCACTAACTTCCAAAGTAAGAAAAGGAAGGAAGTAAAATTTAACACATTAGTCAAAAACTCAGTAAGCTGACTCTTGCAATGAATAACCTTAGGTGTATAAAGTTATCTCCTACGGTTGTCGTAGGATTTTTTTTCAGGGAAAAACTCCTAAGGGAAAAAACGAATATTGATCTTTTTTTACTAATATTTTTCGTAATATGTGCAAACTTTCCTCTGATTACATTCTCGGCGTATTTAGTTCGGATGCTTTTTAAATTACTACATTTGACGTTTAAAACGAATGAATATCTTATTTTTAGAGAAGTTCTTAAGTATATTTTAAAAAAAAAATGAATAACTATTTTTATGTCAATAGATACATTTCGTATTTTTGTGCAGTTAAATCTACAACAGACAGCTAACTTTTAGCTAGCGTAGCAGTTACACTTCCTTTTAACAATGTAAGTAAAATGCAATTATCTATTTAAAAATACAATTCCTTTTAACAGAATCAGAGAAAAAAATTCAATTCAGTTATTCATTTGAAATTTCCTAGTCAGCCAATCAGTGCTGTAGTGGCGGCAGATGTAACTAACAGTTCGGGTATCATCGGATTCACCGAAAATTTCCGATGTATCGAGGTCACATTCAGTCTCCATGTTCAACGCTTTACTAAGTTGGATTCTTTTTGGTGCCTCGTTTGTTAATCTCAAATTTCCCTTAATATAACAGAAAAAGTCGACATTTTCTCGGCATATTGCACAATATCCATTTTGCAGGATCGAAAAGGCTTTCTTCTGCATTCGATTACGAGACTGCTAAAGTATCTGCTTGTCATAATCACAAATTGCAATATTTACCTTTAAGACAGGTATTAAAAGCTAGTATCAGAGAAGGGTCTACTAAAACTAACTTTCGTTATTTTAATACATTAGATAATAAGTTCCTGATTGTATTAGCAAAAATCATTTTAGGATCCTCAAAAACACTGGGCTACAAAAATAATTTTGGTTGTTATAAGTGAAGTAACATCAAACAAAATGCCTAAATTGTGTCTGAATTGAGTGTTGCTAATTAAAATAGAAAAAAAACACAACATAAAACCCTACAAGATAAATTTCAGACAAGGACCGTCTTTAAAGTGAATGTTATAAAGGAATAAGTATGTCAGCTACTTACAACCACGTAGCATATTACTCCAATCGACCACATGTCCGTTCCGAATCCAATCTGATCGAAGTTCACAATTTCAGGAGCGACGAACTCCGGCGTTCCGAAGAGTACTTGCAACTTCTTATCAGGATCGAATTTTCTAGCTAAGCCAAAATCGATAATTTTTATTCGATTTCCAGTTTTTGTGAGACACAGTATATTCTCGGGCTGCAAAATAACAAATACAGGATTCTTTGGACTAACTTTTTCTTAACTTAGGATCAGCATGTTAAGAATATCATTATGTAAGCCGACATAAACAAACCAGCATGAGAATAACCGAGCATAAGAACCAAACTTATGTCAAACCTTCATGTCCAGATGTAAGATGTGCTTGGAGTGGATGAATTCCATTCCTTCGCAGATCTGTCGCATGAAAACTGTACATGCCTTCTCGGTGAGAATGAAGTCATCGTCAATCACTCTCTCAAACAGCTCTCCACCTTCAATCCTGTAACATAAGCAGTCAATAACAAAGTGATGCTAGACACCGTATTACAAAAACTTCATTTAGCAGATCGGATATCTGATGACACAGCTGTTAAGATACCTAACAGGGGATCTAGAGTTCGCGGTATTAATTTCGGTGTCTGGTGGAAATATTATGAGTTCTATTAATTGATCTTCAAGACGTTCTGTGGTTCAGAATCCGCATATAATTACGCAGGTAAGTCCCTATTGACTAATAGGATAGGAAAATTAGTTTGAGTGAACTGCAAATTAAAGCTCAGTAAAGTAACTGCTTAGAATTCTGTGGTCGTAATCGATTTTATTGGCTGTCCAGTTCAAATCACGTAGATTTTTTGACGTTTCAACTACCTTAGTTGAACTGTTTTTTTTTTTTTTTTTATTATTATTATTATTTTTTTTTTTTTTAGGATTTAAGAAATTCATAACAATATTTGTGAAATACAGTGCTAATTTTATTTCTGGGGGTTCCCTCTAAGTGGTATGTGGATAATTATTTCAGCGTTGTCTTTGCTACTGAAAATTTTAAGACGTGCCATCCTTCACATTATTATTATTTTCTGTGCATATAACAGGATACAGAAAAAAACTTTGTTGCTACAAAAACCGTTCACATACTACAACAACTATTATGGATAGCTGTGAAGGATTACAAAAGCGCCAAAAATGTTAATAGCTCCAGAAGAAATCCTATTTCTCTAATGGAGACTCAATAATACACAATATCTAAAATGACGAAAACTGCTAACCAGAAAACAAAATTAAAATTGCTTCCTATAGCCTTTCAAGAAACAGTGAAAATTCGGAAACCTACAAAAGTTAAGTAGTACTATCAGTCTCACACGTAAATACGATGGACAGATAGAAAATCACGCCTGAGGAATGCTTGGATGATTCCTTGAAAAGGTCATGCCCGAATTCCTTTCATGATGCGGCATTCTTCAGATTATTAATATCTATGCATACAGCAGGAGTCAGGAAAAAAAATCTTGTTGCTACAAAAACCGTTTACATACTATTTCTCGTCTCTAATGACCTCGACGTCGACTAAGCATAAAAAAGTGACTGGTCTTCATTTACATCTTAGCATGGCTAGCAAAACTGCAGGCGAAAAACTGTACTCACAGTTCTAGCACGACACACATAGTCTCCCGTTGTCGAAGGCGTCGTAGAGCTGAATGAGCCTGGGGTGTAGCAGCACCCTCATGACGTCCACTTCTCGCTCCACGTTGCGGCGGTCTTCTCTGCGTTGGGTGGATACCACCTTGACAGCCAGGCGCAGGCCTGTGCTCTTCTCCCGGCATCTGTACACTGTGCCGAACTTCCCCCTGGAACACCACAATAGACGTGAGAAATGTGTAGTGTTGAGAGCAACAGTGATTGGTAATCAACCAGATAAGTTTAAAATTTCAATCTTTGAAATTTAAAAAAAAAAAATCTCTACTTCACTAAACTAATAATTTTTGTATGGTCTTAATGACTTACTGACTGAGTTTCTTAGTGGTTGTGTAATCCGCGTCTGTCGTAACCGCATAACCCCATCCAGATATCATAGCAGCTAAAGGGAAACTACAGCTGACTGTAGAATCCGTAACACAGAGCACCCAACGATACTACACATTAACAAATAAAAAAACATCTTTGTCAGAGGTGAACGTCATTTAAAGCCAGTGACAATCTCAAACCTCACCAATCATTTTTGTGTTATTATATTATATCTTTTCTTTTATTAATTGCAGGTTTTTATGAATAATTGTATTGATGTCTGTAAATTAATCTGAATGATACAGTATTACCACTAGTCGTGGTATTTAGAGTCTTTAGGGTAGCAATAATTGGTGTAAGAATCTTGGGCGGGTTCGCCAGTAATAGCTAAGTATAGAGTGTAATTGGTGCCAGATTGTAATAACGATTCTGGTCTGTATGGAAACTGCATATAACTGTGATTTGTGTTCGGAGCATTTTAAAAAGTACCTGTTATGAGCTTTTAAATGTTGATTTTGGGTAACGCTGTTCAATAAGTTGAGTGAGCTTCATTTCGAAAGCCAGCACAGGTCCTACCGTTTTTTTGTGAATCTAAATTTTATTTACAGTACTTTAATTAAAACTAAATACGCAGCAACTTGATTGTGTTCGTATCGAGATGGGCATTCTCGTCCGTAACATACTGTAACTCCCATAGTGTGGAAGTGTTATTAATCCGTGCAATTCTTCGAGAGCTGACTAGGTGATCTTGGGTAGCTAATTATCCACAATAACAAGCGGAAAGCTCATAAGGTCCTTTAAAAATCCAAACGAGACCGGTATTGTACCCGTAACCTGTTTATTGTGAACCACGTGATTTACCCAACTGAGCATCATGACCGTGCTCTAGTTTAGTAATCTCAGGAGTTTTTACATTTGCTAGTTTTTTCGTACACTCTTGACTCGGAGAGCTTTAGCAGGCCAATATTCAAATTTTGTTCAACCTCTAATGCTGAGACCATCCGTTAATATTTGCCTCAAAAACTATACGCTTTACGCAAATATATTTAACACAGCTTCCAGGTTCAAATACAGAGAGCTACCCTTTGGATTCCCCGTTAGGTTATCAATCACGATAGATGCGGAGGACGAGGTTAGAAAACCTTGTCACCAGGAGACCCGGTATCTCGTAGTACTTAGGAATCTGGAGCGACGACTATGTTAATGTTTCAGTCTTGCATTAGGAAAAAAATCCTGCTCTTAAATGTTTCCCGACCTAACTGCAGGCAATTTTTTACTCGGCTTGGGCTTCATGAAAAAGAGAAATCTTTTAGTTTCAAATATTGATCTAGGAAACTTTTTAAAACTCTATGTGCGGTGCACAGTACTTTACGGTAGCGAAACATGGCTTTAGGAATACCGGAAAGAAGGAAAATTGAAGTATTTGAAATATGGTGCTACAGAAGAATGCTGGAAATTAAGAGGACAGACAAAGTAAGAAATGAACGAGTTTTGGAAATGATGGGTGAGGAAAGAAGTTTGTGGAAGAAGCTTACAGAAAGAAGAGATAGGTCATACTTTGAGACATGCTAGATTGGTTAATTTGCTAGTGGATGGAACAGTCGAAGGTAAGAACTGTAGAGGAAGACAGAGATTGGAATACATGAAGCATATAATTGAGGATGTGGGTTGTAAGGGATATGTGGAGATGAAGAGGTTAGCACATGGTGGAAGAGATGGAGGATTGCATCAAGTCAGTCGAAAGACTGATGACAGCAAAATAAAAAAAGGGCTACACTGAATTTCTTTGCCAATATTGACATCAATTCGCTTCCAACTATGACGTACCGTGTACCAGGTGAAACTGTGTAAATGCCTGGCATTGCCGTTAGGGGATTAGACCGGACCACCAGAGCTGATGTAGCCCAACATAAAGGAGTTTCGTGTGTGAGAATTGAGAAAGTTATTTATGGAGAGCTTGTCAAATCTGTATGAAAATCCGTTAACTTGCCTAAAAGTCACGTTTCGACCATACGAAATTTTTTTTCACGGTTCTTGGCGATAGATCGAAGAGAAGGGATGATGCCCGAGACAATAACAGAATTTTTGTAACAAACACTATTGTTAACATGATTTTGTTGCGTGTTGGACAGATGGAGAGATGCTGAAGTTTCCGGCGATACGGGATTGGAGATTCTGAGACCGGCAGGATCGTCGCGAGGCGATTCGAGGCGAGCTGGTGAGGAAGCAAGAATCCCATGATTACCTCGGCTTGGGGTGTGGCTGGTTCTTCCAAATTGGTGGGAAACACTTCCAATTGGATTTGGGAAACAACTGGTATCTGCCTGTAGCTGAGTTTCAACCTCACGTCGTAGCAGCCCTCTCTCAAGGAGACCAGACACGATCACTGAGGGGTGATGTGGCTGATGACACCGTGTGCTGTATGGTCGAATGGGACCACAATGACATCGCTGAACACACCATTCGCTAGTGGTAATATCTGTCTCACATCCAATCAAATGTCCACAACAATGACCCAGTAGCCCGAAAAGTACGCCCTGTTAGAGATCATTCACTTTTATTGATTTTTCCAAGTTTCATTACCACCGAAATAAATAAACCACACGTGCCGTTAAATGGAATTAAGTTTGAGTGGTCACTAAATGTAAATTTTGAGGCATGCCATATTTGTGTGCTTGATATTTCATCCAATTCCAGTAATTATTATTCATAATTTTACCAAGATTCAAAAAGTGTAAAACTTATTAAAATCTCAAGGTTTAAAAAGAAGATATTAATCTATCCTCCCAACTGTGAACTTGGTAAGTTGTAGCAGACAGCGGAATGTTTCGAAAATCACGTAATTTTCCTACATTTTTAATAAATTAAAGTTTCTTTGATGAGCTGTTAGAGTAAACCAACCATAACATACGAGGGGTACCAAAAAAACTGGAAGTACTTTTTAAAAGTTATATGTTTTTAAAAAAATTACAAAATAACCTTATTCCATTCAAAATAATCTTCATTACAACTTATACATTTGTCCCACCGGTGATTCCACTGTTCGAAACATTCTCTGTAGTCATCTTTAGAAATGGCTGACAGCTCCTCCCTCGCTTTTTTCTTAACCTCTTCAATGTTGTCAAATCGGTGTTCTTTTATGCTACTTTTCAAGCGTGGAAATAAGAAAAAGCCAGGTGAGGCGAGTAAGGTGCGTGGGGCAGCGGAACCATGCCATTTTTAACCAAAAACTGCTTAACAGACAGCTGTGTGTGCAGGTGCATTGTCGTGGTGGAAAAACCTTTTTTTTTTTTTTTTTTTGCTTGGGCTTTACGCCTCGTCGACAGCAAGGTCATTAGAGGCGGGATGGAATTGGGGAAAGGAACGGGAAGGAATTCGGCAATGGCCTTTTTGAAGGATGCATCCCGGCATTCGCCTGGAGTGATTTGGGGAAACCATGGAAAACCCAAATCTGGATGCCTGGACGGGGATTCGAACCCGCGTCCTCCCGAATGCGAGGCCAGAACGTGGAAAAACCAGTCTCCTGTCTGCAAAAATCGGATCTTTTTTGACTAACACTGTTACGTAATCTTCTTAAAACTTCCAAATAAAAGATTTCACTGACGGTCTGATGTGGGGGAACAAAATCTGAATGAACTACGCCCTTGGTATCAAAAAATCAAATGAGTATTGTTTTCGTGTTTGATTTGACTTGACGACTTTTTTTTGGACGGGGTGACAATGACATCTTCCATTGGGTTGACTGTTGCTTTGTTTCTGGGTCGTAACCATTGCACCATGACTCATCACCAGTAATGACCTTTGACAGAAAATCTGGATCAATTTCAAGCTGTTGTTTCAAAGCACGACAAGTTTCAACTCTACGTTCTTTTTGATTGTCAGTCAGAGCCCGAGGAATAAACTTGATAGCAACCCTTTTCGTTCCCAAATCTTCGCTTAAAATTCGCAGAACCGAGCTCCAAGATAACCCGCAAATCTCTGACAACTGATCAATTGTATGTCGACGGTCTGAGAGCACAAGCTCTCGAATTTTTTCATTTTCGTCGATTCGGGCAGTTGATGTACGTCCAGAACGAGGCTTGTCTTCAATCGACATGTCGCCATTTTCAAACCTAGCGAACCCTTCGTATACTTTAGTTTTTCCCATAGCGTCATCTTTTTAAGCTGTTATAACAATAAAACAGTTTAAGCAGCATTTTTACTGAGTAGAAAACAAAATTTCACAGCTGCACGTTGTTCACTTAAACTTGCCATTATCAAAAACGAAATAATAACAAAACAGCGCTAGTAAAAACAATCACTGCAGATTAACAGAACAAGCCAAGTCAACAACACAGGCAGTACTGAACTGGCAATGAGTTGTGCTATAAACGCCTAGCGGTAGGAATGTGTACTACACAAGCTCCGCTCAAGGCAATGTTATTCCGGTTATTTTTAGGTACCCCCTCGTATAATACCACGTTCTGCAATGAGGTTCATTACATGTTACGGCTTTGCATGGGCTCCAAAAGGAAAATCAGCTTTTTATAATATTTCCGCCCACCGGAGAAAGGGTGTTCGGTACGGCTGAGTGCATACCACCAAAAGGACGGTTTTCGCAGTAAATAGGATATAAAAAAAGAGAGAGACCTTCGTGACTACTGGTAATGGACGACATGTCTGGTAAGAAGGACGCCGATGGTTGTTCGCTAGCGTGGTAATCCATAACGGAGAAACTGATACCCCGTATTGGTAAAAGAAGATAACTTCGTTCCTCGAATCTAGGAAATGCACGTCAACTTCTCTGGTTGGAGGTTGGATTACTTTAGGTGAGATGATCTCGGTCAATAAGTACTATATCAGGCAATTTATTAAATCATTAAATGCATTGCTAATGCTTCCAAAAACGATTCACCGTCTTTAAATCATCCATTTGTGTTCACAATGATCATGATTTGTCAATTATTCAAGATTTGTCCCCTGCTTCGCCCACGTTTACATACGTGTCTGGAATAATGTTATTGCTTTTTTTATTTATTATGAATTTAATTTAAAAAGTTTTGTTTCTTTTAGCTACTTCCTTATTTCCGGTGTTCCTCCAGCAGATAGCAAGTTTTGATGTTTGTTTTCTATATATTTTAACAAAATGTAATTTAAAAAAATTAAGAAATTAACTAATCAAATGATCATAAAGCTACGTGAAAATTGGGCATTTTAATACAAAGAGACAATACTCTATATAAATACAATTAAGTTTTAGTGTTAGTACTAAGAAAGAATTTTTGTTAGGTTTCTACTGTATGATGTTTATACTGTCGTTGTAACCTTTATCGTAAAGTAAATTTCAAAATTCACCGGAGCATTATGTTTCATGTAGCGCTTTGATTTACGTTTCCCGTATATTCTAACATACTATATTCCAGAAAACTGAAGGAATAATTAATCGAAGTTATGTAGCTCTATTCTAGTTACGAACAGATTATCATTTTTTGCTCCGTCCCGGAAGAGATTTAAAAAAATAGTATTATGTCACCCTCACAATTGGTATCAACCATCGTAAGCAGCAAACCTTTATTACTTCTTTATTGCGATCGTCTACTCTGATCTGGCTGAAGTTGTATTCTGCAGCCTTCGGATGTCACTCATCACACACATTATGTTCTGAAGACGGGGATTTGTAAACTGATTGTCGTTCGCACCGGAAGAAGGTAAGCCTGGGTCAACAACTGACCAATGAAAACATTCCATCGCCTGGTCTGTTGATGTTAGCGTTGCTTTTGTGTTCTCTTTCCATCATCCAGACATAGTTGAAGGTTATGCGAAGGAAGTTATACATTAATCAGTCACTTCCTAGCGCGCTTCTAGATGTCTCGACACTTTAGAATTTGTTTACATTGCTCTAGCTACCTCGTGTGACAAGAAATGTTTTCAAGTAACTCTCTATTGGATGCAGACCTATTTTCGAAAGGAAACTCCAAGTCATAACATTTCTGTTAAAATGTGATTCTGTTACACTTGGTTAGGAGGACAGTAAATTTTGAGCTCAGAGAACGTTTAAATGTCACGACACTGGCTTGGAAGTATATGGCTGGAGCGTGTTCAGATTATTTCAGAGTACTGTATGTTCATCAGATAGAATAACAGTTATTCTTAACACTTAAAATTCGGATAATATATTTCTCAGATTCAATTATTTACCATATAGCACACCTAGATACAATTAATTTCCACGCAAAAAACAAACAAAAAACAAAACAAAAACAAACAAACAAAAAAATCCTTTTTTAGCAGTATATTCAGTTCATGTTTTATACTAGCTGATGCCCTCGACTTCGTTGGTGATTGTAAAGAATTATCATTGACAGCTACCGACATGTAACCACCATATTACACAATTGGAGAATCGAGGCTAATACCACGCACAAACATTAATGACCTGCGTAGGGTATTTATGGCTGCAAAGAGAAATGTATACTATGCCATGTAGTTGTGGCAGCAAACTGACATATACGGAGACACATGTATTTGGTCGAAATACGAAATATCCTTGATCGGCCACTATCAACCATCATATCTCCCACACTCCCACAGTTACCGAAAGTCGGCCAACGTTGTGATCGATGGGTGACTCTAACTACCACACACAAACACCAGTGATCTGCGCTACATAATTTTGGCTGAAAAGTGATACACCGTCTTTGGTAGAAATATGGAAGTGCCGCAGGTCAACCACTTTCAACCACCATATCTCCCACACCTCCATAGCTACCGACATCTAACCACCATAATGCACGATGGAAGATTCGGTGATACTACCACACACAAACACCAATGGTCTATCCTATGTAGTTGTGGCAGTAAAGAGAAGTCTTTGATCGAAATATGAAAATGTCCTGTATCGACCACTTTTAACCATCATGTCCCCCCCCTCCCCCCACAGCTATATGCATTCGGCCAACCTTGTGCACGATAGGAAACTCCATGCTACTTCCACCTACAAACACAAATTTTACTATTATTTAAAACAAAAATATACTGTAGAAATACACTGATCAGCCAAAACATTATGACCATCTACTTATTAATGTGGTTGATCCCTCTAAGTTTATTGAAGAATTGGCAGAAGGGTTTGATTTAAAGCTAAGTGTAACTAGTAATTATAAAGAAGAGAATATAGCAGTTATGCCTAAAGTTGGCATTGTTTAATACTGAATTAGTTAATAGAAAAGAAATATCTGTTTGTACTAATAACGTCAGTAAAGTAAGTTTTGAGTCCATCAGTCGCACAACATGTGCTTCTATCTTGCAAGCTAATGCTGTTGGCTAGAGAGCCAGCCATATTATGTAAACCACAGATCACGTAACAGGCCACATGAGCGGTCATTGACCACTAATCAATTGTACTTTGTATAGAAATGAAAAATGTTCTTTTTTGCATCAAAAAGTTAATTGAGTACTAAAATTTAAAAGTTACTAAACTACTAGGATTGAAAATGAATTGGAACGTTAGAAAAAAAAAATAACTTATTTGGTTTAGGGTACTTGTGTGATTCGGGCCCATTCACATATGACGTGTACTATATACATATATGTTTGGTGTTTTAGGTTAACGAGTTGAGTTTCTGCCTTATTATATTTTCGTTTTACTGATTTGACTATATAACCTTTTTTTTTGGTTAGGAGGTGTTTTTTCATTTAAGTAACGATATATATGAATCAAAGATACACATCTGTTCCGGAGTATGTATTGTAGATTTATCAACCAAATCATCCAAACTCTGGGACGACATGTATGGGATTAGTCATTTTCAGCCTACCTAAATGAAATTAACAACATTTATAAAACGACACACGCACTAGACCATACTATACTTTCTTTTGATATATTTCGGTTTGTTTAGTTCATTAACGGGCGTCACGTGGAAGAGGAGACGCGTATTACTCAAACATGACCTGCATTCCATTCGTGGTTACAAATGGGGATCTCAACAAAAAGATATTCATCTCGGCCATAGAAATAAAGAATGGTAAAATTAGTTGGGAGAAAATTCAGTTGGAAAGGGTAGTATTTGCTTTCTTCTGTTTTACTTTTATCTTTACTCCCATCTTCGCTGCTGTTGTTGCCAAAGCTGCACACCTCCGGTCGCGACCTGCAGGTGTCAGCACTGTTCTCAATGGCAGTGACGCTGCTCAGGTTATTTCGGGGACGTCTGAAGGTTGGCAAGCCCGCCACTAAGTCATTACAAGGTCGAACAAGCGCCCTCCTGTCTCGTACTGGACAATGCAAACACTTCGAGGAATGCAACTCCAGTTATTGGGTTGTAAGTAGGTTTTATAATGTGATTGTAGAATGAAGACTTGGTATTTGATATAATTTAAAGACGAGGAACAACGCAAAAGCATATTTCTTTCCAAAGGAGGATCTCAGTTCAATAGCAGCTTATATAAAGCTCGGGCGGAAAGTCTTCTATATAATCTGCTGTAATCAGGGCCGGCGTTAGGGGGGGGGTAAGCGGGTCAAAAGTACCCGGGCCCCGCCGGCAGATGGGGGGCCCGATCACCGACTATAGGCTGTTTTCTATTCAACTACACTCTTTGTGTAGGTAACTTTTATTTTCATGCAACCACGAAATGAAAATTTCTTAAAATTTAAATCAACATTCAATCTTTTGCTGAGTGCGCTAAGAGGTAATTTTTAATTATCCTCTGTTGTTTGTGGAAGTAAGGTTTAGTTGATTCCAGCACTTCACTGAAAGTGAAAGAATCTTTGGCCACGAACAGCGATGCGGGAACAGCTTGAAGTACAACTTACACCAGCCACAGTACACATCTTCCATTCAGCTAAAAGAGATCTTTCTGTTCCCTAAACTAAATTAAGTTCATGGAGAACCTTTTTTTGATCCGTGGATATCAATAATTTACTAGCTGATCTGCGCAGCATCGATAAAGAAACGATTCAGGAAAGTTTCTTTTCATGGCAGAAACTCCAAGAACCATTCTGAAGGCGACGGGGACTTGTAAGCTTCTGGACGAAAGGGAAAAGCACCTGAATCCCAGCTCCCATTCATCCAACTGTCATTACAACAGGAACTACAATTTACATCGTCTTACGTATGATTATACGAAATATTTTAATCACATTCTGTAGTTGTATGTTGTAGTTCAGATAATACAGAGCGAAATAGCATATAGCAGGTTCAGTTAACAGACGCCGTTCAAGGTCACTCTGCGCTGTCCCCACTCCACAACCCTGACCCCCACATACGAAGGGGGAAGAGAGGCCGCTGACAAATTGAACACCTGCCTCAATACAGCGGTCTGTTCGGAGGGGTAGACAAGGGGAGGGGATGGCGAAGTGAGGAGAGGTGCAAGGCGAACATGAGTGTGAACTTGGTATAAATAAAGGTTAGCACCATCAGTAAAAATGTGATAATTTAATCACGTTCAAAGCAGAAAAATACAGAACTACAAGAAAATATTCCTTACACATTAATTAAATTGCTATCGCTCTAGAATCATTTACACCAATAATTATTGCGAATGATGCTTCGAGCGACATCATAATAAAAATGGACAAAATGCTTATCGACACTTGGAAAGGTAAAGCTCCATAGAAATACTGGAATCAAAATTTGATCGATAGTAACATACATCCTGTAGACCCTACAAATAAACTTTTTTGTCAACTACTTCTACGTTGTTTATCCTCTTACAACCTTTACAATTATTTTGAGTACTAATTTTTAACACCTGCTCTCTTCACTATTTCTGACAATCATATTTATGATCATCTTAAGCAAGTCACAAAATCGAGAAAATGGAAGTCAAAATAAATCGTCCCAAACCGAGCAGATTCCTAGCGGTGGTGTGTTGTTTACCATGGTGAAGGAGGTCGGACTCATGTCGTAAAATTGGCAGTGTCCCCGCGTCGTGTTGAGAAATACTGCTTCGCTGATGTAAAAGTGGTCTGCAACACTCGGCCAGTGTTCTAGTGTTGCTGCCAATACACGTAAATTCTTCACTAGCTGCCACCGCCTCGTAAAAAAAAAGGTGAGGTGATGTTGAAAGCTGCAGCTTACACGACAAATGCATGTGATCCTACCACAACAAGCCGGCAGATGGCTGGGACTTTAATAGAACTGCCGTATTTGACACATACAGGTAGTGTGCAAAGCACGATATGAAAATCTGCCACCACTGGCAGATCCATTCTGATCACGGTTTTGACTACTTTCCGTCTTAACAGTCGGGCGATGAATCTCTAGCTTGACGTTCTTCTTGACAGCGCTTTCCTGCGACACAACCCCTTTCCGAGGTATTTTTTTTTTTTTTTTTTTTTTTTTTTTTTTTTTTTTTTTGGCTTTAGCCTTAGGCTAATTTAGCCAGTTACATGGAGTAATGGTGCTCTTGTATTTATATTATGCCTTTAGTTTTCGCCACATACATGTAGATTAAGCTAATCGCTTTCTTGTTGGGCGCGGCGAGAGTTATGATCACATCTGCGATGTTTTCTATGTGAAGAGCGTCTTTTAATAAGGTTCTTCTAAATTCTCGGTGGCGCCTACATCTTAGAAGGAAGTGGTAGATGTCCTCCACTTCGTCACAGGATTCGCAGTTCGGAGAATCCGAGACCTTCATTAGAAATTTTTTATCATTTAGCCAGGTGTGCCCCGTTCTTAATCTACTAATCAGCGTGATTGCCTTTCTATGCAGATCCACTTCCTGGAACCATGGTTTCATCGTAACTTTACTGGCGATGGCGCGGTACCATAGCCCTTTCCCTTGGGCCTTTTCGTTCCACTTTCTTTCCCATGCGTTGAGAGCTCTTGCTGAGACGATCGTTCTGAAATCGGTATAAGGCACTGGTATGTTCTCAGTATCGGGAACCTGGAGATGTCGTCGAGCTATTTTGTCCGCAAGCTCGTTCCCTGTCACTCCCACGTGACCCGGGATCCATTGTAGGCACACTTCTATGCCTCTGTGTATGGCTTTCCAAAGTTCTCTGCCAACTTCATATGTCAGGTAGTTTCTGCACTGGCCTTTAGGAATGCCTATGATAGCCTGTAAGGCACTTTGGGAATCCGAACATATCACTGCTTTTGTCTGTACTGACCGTTGTATATATTGTATGGCCCTCAGGATTGCGTACATCTCGGATGAGAAGATTGAGAATTCTGCCGGCAATCTACAAGCTTCATAAACGCCACAGTCTGCATCGACCCAAGCAGCCGCGCTGGTGGATTGCATTACCCTTGATCCATCGGTAAATACTTTCCGCCATTCCTTCCATCGTGTGTTCAAGGTTTCTAATGCCCATTGCTTCAATTCTAACTGAAGGGTGGTTTTTTTGTCTACCGAGCCCTTGATCAAGGACAGGTGGATTCGCGACGAGATCTCCGCCCTTTGCCACGTATCTTCTTCGCTGAACATCTCGTTGATCTCCTGTCTGTGTATATTCCACAGGGCCGTTGTCTGAAAATACTGTATCAGGCTGGGTTTTTTCTGTTGTTGACGTGATTTGGCTGAACTTTCATGGGCAAGGAGCTGCACCTTCCTCTGTAGGGGATGTGACTTCATGGACCACACCTTTAGCCAGAAGTTCAACCCCAATTTACTTCTTCTTGTACTCAACGGTGGAATGGCTAATTCTGCCTCCATCACGGCGATGGGGGTGGATTTCACAAAGCCTCCGATTACTCGCAGAGCTGCTGATTGAATGCAGTCCAATTTTGTTAGAAGAGACTTGGCGGCAGTTTGATACAGGAACCCCCCGTATTCCATTCGGCTCCTCAGTAGAGAGCAGAATACATGCCGGAGTAGTCGAGGGTCCGCACCCCAGGTCGGGGCGGCGAGGGCTTTGAAACAGTTCAGGCGTTGCATACATGATTGCTGCAGTTCCATTATATGCTTTCTCCATGTTAATTTTGAATCTAACCAAATTCCCAGGAATTTGATCTCTTTAACTAACTCCAGTGTGTGTCCATTTAGTGTAATTGCACAGTCTTTTCCTTGTAGCTGTCTTTGCGTAAACACACAAATTTTGCTTTTTTCGATTGATATTTCTAGCCCTTTGTCCAGCAATCTCTTTTGTATCAGCTTCAATTGCTCCTCTAGTATTCTGCGGGCCGTTTCTATGTCCGGGTGAGATATATATACAACAAAATCATCCGCATATTGGAGGAAGGATACTAGGCCCTTTAGGATGTTACATAGGTCTGCCATGTAGATATTGAATAGTAAGGGGCTCATTGGATCGCCCTGCGGTAAACCTTGGAAGACTAGCCGACTGATTCTGTCTCCCTCCGCTGTAAACACTGAATTCACTCTTCGGGCGAGGTATCGGCCACACCATGAGCATAACTTGCTAGGTATGCCCATCTTTTTCATAATGCCCACAAGTATATCTATCTGCACATTGTTATAAGCATCCTTAATATCCAGGAAAGCAGCCACTAAATAGTTTCTTCTTGTGAATGACAGCTGAATATCTGTCACCAGCGTGCTGATATTGTCTAAGGTGCTGAAGCGTTTTCGAAAGCCCATAGTTCTCGTATCAAGTAACCTATGATGCTCCAGGTGCCACTCGATCCTGTTTTTGATCATTGCACTCATCAGTTTTGTCGGGCACGGCAGGAGAGAAATGGGGCGATATGACGAGATGATGTTCTTCTTCCTGTGGGGTTTACACACGGGAATAACGATTACCTCCCGCCACTGGTCAGGAATATAGGAGAGGTCAATCATAGTATTGTAGAGATCCAGCATGGCTTCCTTCGCTTTAAGAGGAAGTTTGTCGATCATTCTGTAGGTAATGGCGTCCATCCCCGGAGCAGTATCTTTCTTCCGTAGGGCGTGCAATAGTTCTGATAGGTGAAAACAGGGTTCCGTCGATCCTGTTGGGATGTCGTCTACTTCCCTACTCTTGTGATATTCCTCCTGTTTTGGTACATATGGAGGAGTGAACGAGGCTAGGAACTCCTCAGCTGCTTGTCTGTCTGACGATATCCAACTGGTAGCCGGCCTCTCACCCTTAAACCACTTCAGTTTCCGCCAAGTCTCTTGGGTCGTCACACCATATTTTAAATTGGAGCAAAAACTCTTCCAGCCTTCTCGTTTGGCCTTTCTAATGGTATCTCGTGCTTCAGCCGTTTCTTTTCTTGAGTTCTACCAAATTCTCCTGCGTGGCGGCGTGCAAATATGTTCTGGTAGCCAAGCGCCGCCTGGCGACAGCTCGTGAGCAGTCACTGTTCCACCAAGGTTTTCTAGTGAGCTCTCTTCTAGTGTGAGTTTTAACCTCTGGTATAGCCTCTTCTGCAGCAGCCTCCACTATTCTTTGAAATTCGTTGTACCGACATTGGATATCGTCGGTTGCACCTTCCCACTGCTCCAACAGCGTGCTGATCTTTCCTTCGTAGCGAGCCCAGTTAGCCCTGTTACACAACCACCGTCTGCTTGAGTGCCGGCGGACAGATGGGAGATTCCAATCTAATGATAATTTGAGGACGCAGTGATCACTTCCGATAGTCTCTGGTAGCAGATCCCATTTCGCTCTATGCATTAGGTTCATCGATATGAGAGTAATATCTGGAGAAGAATTTCTCTGACTAGGAGCACCAAGTCTAGTTCCGTGTTTGTTGTTAAGAACGGCAAATGAAGAGGCTGATATGGCATGGGCGAGCTCGATTCCCTGCGTGTCTACATAACTATCTTGCCATAACGAATGGTGAGCGTTGAAGTCGCCTCCAACCACACTATTTGCCGGCAGCTGATGGAATACAGCCGACCAATCTTCTTCCTTTAGGTTGACTTGAGGTGGTTTATATATGACGGTGGCCGCTTTGATAGGTCCATCGTACGAGAGATCGACAGAGAGCATTTCTACATTGGCAATTGGCGCCGCTAATCTGCGCACGGAGCAATTAATGTGGCTTCTCACCAAGATGGCAACTCCCCCGTGCCCATCATCTCTGTCTTTCCGAAACACACTAAAATTCTTGATGTTTATGTTCGACGAGCTGCGCAGCCATGTTTCCGATATGAGGACTAGGTCGGCCTTATGTTCTGTTATGGTTCTTTGAAATTCGTCCCATTTTGGTAATAGGCTACGTGCGTTCCACTGTAACACTGTCAATTTAGTCCTTCTAGCCATTTTTAATTAACAGATTTGCAGCCTCCGATGTGGTTCCACTTGGCCCCATTTCTTTAATTTCTTGAAGCACTTGTCGACACGCTTCGTCCTGAATTTTCTTCACTGTGGTGGCTGCCAGCTTGCCTTTCATCTGTTGTGCCACTATTTTGACTATTATATTAACCATGTCTTCTTCTCCTGCCTCTCTACTAGTTTGTTCTTTGCTGGTTACTTCTTCGGTTTGGGTGGCTATAGATTCCTTGGGAGTACTGACGGTACTTTGGCAGTGCTCCCTGATTTGCTTCATTCCCTGTGGCATCGTCACCGCGCTGTACCTTTTACTCTGTATAGGTGGGAATTCTGCTGCCTTGTATTGGTAACTTTGTTGTATACTCCTCTTGTTTTCCGTCGCCATTTTTGCTTTGTCCTCTTCTTGTCGCTTCCGTTCGGGGCATTTCCTATCGTTCGCTTTGTGGTCACCTCCACAGTTTACGCATTTTTGGACCTCATTTGAGCAGCTGGATATGTTGTGTTCTTCACCACACTTCATACATCTTTCTTTTCCTTTACAGAATTTGGCCGTATGACCAAATCTATAGCATTTGAAGCACTGCGTTACTGGAAATATGTAGGGAGCCACCTTGAATCTCAGGTAGAAAATCTCGATTTCCTCTGGCAGGAATTGGCTATCAAAAGTTATGAGCACAGTTTGCAGGGGAACTGTTTCCACCTTGCCGTCATTGAATACTTTCTTGGTAAATCGCCGTACATCGATAATCGGTGCCGACGAAACAGCGTTAATCCTTAATTCTTCTTCTGCTAGGTCCGTAGGCACAAACTTGATTATCCCTTTCCGTTCTACTCGGTTAGCCGGTATATAAGCCTGCAGACCCAAGGATTGAAGAAACATCTTGTTTTCAACGAAGCCATTAGCAGTGTTGGCATTCAAAATTCCATAGACATTCTGTTTTTCCCAAGTTGATTGAGTCGTTTCAGCCCAGTAACCTTGTTATAAAAAATTTTCCCCAGCTGAATTGGGTGTAGAGAAGCACTGTCTGATGCGTTCTCGATTATAACCATATATGGACCCTCTGCATGGTCATTATAAAGCCTCTTCCGCATTGCCGCTTGACTGCTTCTTCTCTTACTTGGCTTGCCTGACTAGTTGTCAGATGGTTACATAAGGTGTTCAACTGATGGCCTCCATCTTCTGACGCTCTACTGGGATTTGTTTGAGGTGGGGTCGCTAGGCTGCACGCTACCTCCTTACCTCTGCTAGGAATCGACTCAGTGATCATCGGTTCTTCAATTTTCTCTTTCGTGACGTTTCTCCTGTCTGCAGCTTTACGTTTCTTCCTCAGATTGTACTTTTCTTCTTCGTCGGTGTCGTTTAGGTTTGCCTCCTTTGTCTTCCTCGCTGTCTCCATCATCTCTTGGTCACTCTGGTACACGGTATACCCCTCTTCTTTTCTCGGGTCGATTCCATCACTTGCTTCCGCCATTTCCTCTCGCCCTCCGGCAGAAGGGTCCGACGAGATGAGCTCAGCCAAGGATGTATTAACACAGTTAGGTTGTCTTCTCTAGATGAAAAATACTATAACTGTCTGCTGATTCACCAAAAGTTCTGTGAATATAACACGACCGCAGTTAGCACTGTTGATAGTCGCCGGGAGATGAGTCCGCTTCGCTGCCACTAACACTCGCGCAGGTAAACACGTCTCACTTCCTCACTCTATCGCACCGCTTACTTCCTTACTCGTCGGTTGCAAGCAGCAAACTGTCCGAGGTATTTGGGAGTCGCAATGAAAGAAGTTTGAATATTATACACTAGAAGGAGCAACAGCGCTAGTGTTCCTTCGCAAATTGAACGATGCGCGCGCCGCCATACTGATGGCAAACTGTTGGTTTGAGTGTGTGGTTCTGTACAGTTGAGACGCGCCGAAGTGATCGAGTGCTCGTATTTTTTTTTATTAGAAGTGTTTACTACCATGGTTAAGTCTTGCGCTGCATATAACTGCACCAACCGTGCTACAAAAGGCACAAATTTATCGTTTCACAAGTAAGTATGCATTTAAATAAGTTCCCAATCGTCTATCATAACAGGTGGATGTTATGTTCCGACGTGTTGGTCACAGGTTTAATATTTTCGTTCGATACAGGTTTCCGCTTCGAGATAAGAATAAATTGAGTGAGTGGTTAGCTAAAATACGCCGGGACAGTTTTACTCCCACGGAACATAGTTTTATATGTTCTCAACATTTCGAGAAGGGATGTTTCTGGAAAAATGGGAATATGTTTTAATTTCATACCAGGGGATGTAGCTGCATTCTAGTAGCATATAAGGTTAAAAACATGATTTTTTGGCCTTTAAAAAATCTGATTAACAATGAGTAAATCATGCTTATATTTCCTAAAGTTGTTAAGTCTTTAGAAGGGAAAGATCTTAAACAATGAACAAAAATATTCACCTTTCCTTCTGTTGTATTTATACTGAAAGAACTGTTTCATCATATTCTTCATTTCAGTGTGATTAATATCAGATTCTGTCTATGAACTGAACAGAAAATGGTGTCTCAGCTTCAGAAGTAAACTTAGTTCGGACCTCTTAAATGTGTGTACCTCTACTTCATTGGTTTTACTTCATAACTTTTATAAATGGGTTACTATTATTATAACATTTACATCTTTCTGGACCAGTTACATTAACCTGCTTGAAGAAGGACAAAAATCTTGCCACTGCTGGGACTGAAGAAAACAAGTCCAAAAAGGTAATATAGTCAGTTGAATTTCAGTAATTAGCCTGTGATTTGCCATTTTATCTTCGTTGAGCAAGTAAAGACCCTTAACAGCATAAAAGTTTCAAATTTTGCAGTGATTTGTTATATGACTATACGAAGGTTTCGAAGTTCCCGCGATCACTCGCCACTAGCATGGCGGCGCCAGCCGCCTTCCGCCATTCACTGCCATTATTTTCTTGGCAGTCTACTATGGAGTTCTTGTCTCTCGACATTTTCTCCTTATTCATTTGATGTTGCATTGCGTCACTTTGGGTGTGTCTTTTTGGTTGGCGTTATCTGATTAAGTTTTTATTTTGTCTTTTCAGGGTTGCCTAAGCAATGCTAGCGGTCTTCTGTGCCGGCCGGTGGGAACTTCATATCGACCGAGCACGCTGACCAGTGGGTTGTTGCTCGTCTCAGCATTCCGATAAAACGCCGTAGCGAGTGCTCGGAAGCGGTCTTTAATGGTTGGAACGCCTGCCGCCTCGTGCAGCGCCGCAGTCGGGAAGCGCGATGGCAGGTGTAGGGCGCGCTTCAGCGCCCTGTTCTGGATGACTTGAAGCCGGTTGACGTGCTTGTCCGCCGCGTAGCCCCACACTGGGCAGGCATACTCGAGAAGTGGCCTAACCAGTGTGAGGTAGATCTTCACGCCCAGTGCAGGTGGAAGCGCACTGGTTCTGTTCAGGAGGGGGTAAAGATCATGCAGTCTTCCGCTGGCCCTCCTGCGTACTTCATTTATGTGTGATTGCCACGTGAGTTTGGAGTTCCAAGGTATTTTAGGGTTGTCTTCCATGGAATGTCTACTCCGTGGAGTTTCAGTACTGGATCCGCGTGGTTCCTGTTCCTCGGGCCGTATTTCCTTGTGATGACAATCGCCTGGGTCTTCACGGCGTTTACTTCAATACGCCATCTGCGCGCCCAGGCCTCCGTCTGCTGGAGTATATCTTGTAGCCTTCTGGTGGCGATGGCTCTGCTACGGCTGCTGGTGACATAAGCTGTGTCATCAGCGTAGGTAGCCGTCTGCACTCGGTCCGCCGTGGGAACGTCGGCCGTGTAGAGGGAGTAGAGTGTTGGACCCAGTACGGACCCCTGAGGGACTCCTGCCATGATGCACCTTCTCGTTGAAGTGTTCCCGTCGACTCTGACATGAAAGGTTCTTCCAAGTAGGTATGAACGGATCATCTTCACTAACGGCCCCGGGAAGCCTTGTTGGTACAGTTTAAATAAGAGCCCTGTGTGCCACACCGAATCAAACGCTCGTGCGATGTCGAGCGACACGAGGGCACAGTATTCCTTGTGCAGGAAAGCTCGGGTCGCGGACTCCACGATGCGTAGCACCTGTTGTGACGTGGAGTGGCCACGCCGGAAGCCGAACTGATGAGCGGGTAGGATGTTATTCGCCTCGATGTAGGAGTTAATCCTTTTCAGGAGAAGCCGCTCGAAGATCTTACTGACGGACGGCAAGAGGCTGATCGGCCGATAGTGCTGTGGGAAGATGGGATCTTTCCCTCTCTTGTGTACCGCCACGACTTCGGCGTGTTTCCACCGACGTGGGTATCTCTTCGTTAGCAGGATTCTGTTGAATAAGTTCGCTAGGTACACCGAGGCCTCGGGCGGCAGGTTCCTCAAGCACCGATTTGCAATCCCATCGTGGCCGGGTGCTTTGTCCAGCTGTAGCTTCGTCAAGCAACTGGCCACCTCCGCTGGGGAGATCGGTTCTATCTGCTCTTCACCATCATCAGCGTCGAGATATACTCGTAGACGGCGTCGAGCAGCACGCAGTTCCCGGTCATTCACGTTTGCTTCAGATGGGCGGAAGTTCCGTTCGAAGCTGTCAGCCAGGGCATTCGCCTTGGCCGCTGGCTTGTAGACGAGCCCGTTCACGCCGTGCAATGGTGGGATGCGCTGTCTTCTCTTAGTGAATTTGCGGGTCTGCTCCCACATGGTTCCATCGTCAGGCTTGAGCGAGGATACGCGGGCATCCCACTCCCGGTTCCGGTGCTCAACCAGTGCCGCTTTCAGTTCCTTCTGTAGCCTGTTAAGGAGTCTCCTAGTGACAGGATTTCTGGTGATCTTCCACTCCTTGCTGACACGGTTCTTGTGCCGGATAGCCGCAATTTGTTGTGGTGGAAGCCGTGCGTAGGGACTGGTCTTCGGTTGCGCAGAGGTGTGGATGCTGACGTGGCGTCCTTGACTATTTCTTCGAAGGCGCGCAGTGCCGTATCCACGTCTTCGACTCGCTGGTTGGCTAGAGCAGTAGAGACGAGTTGTCGGTAGCTTGCCCAGTCAGTGTTGCGGAAATCCAGGTGGTTTTCTTCTGTTTCCTGCCACGGTCCAACATCCACTGCGACTAACACCGGCGAATGGTCAGACGACATCCGGTTGATAGTGGTCGCGTCTATGAATCCAGTAAGGCCTTTGGTCACCGCTATGTCAATGACATCCGGCCGGTAACCGCTGGCTGGGAAGTGTGTAGGCTCTTCTGGGCCCCACACACACATGTTGTGCCTGAGGGCCAGACGTCTCAGTAAGTTGCCAGCTGGGTTCTTGATTCGACTGTTCCAATCGGGGTGTTTCGCATTGAAATCACCACCGATCAGAACCTTGCCCCTGATTGTCGCCAGCGCGGTGAGGTCGGCTTCCACCATCTGCCTGGTGGGGGGCCGGTAGACTGCCACGACCGTAAGTTTACCGGTAACAGTGGTCACCTCCACTCCGACGGCTTCTATTTGCTGCATTGGCGGTAGAATCACTTGGCAGTGCGGTATTCTGCGTTTGATGAAGACTGCAACTCCTCCCCCGGCGGTGAGGCGGTCTCGTCTGTAGCAGCAGTAGTTAGCTGCTGAAACACGGAGTCCCGGCTTGAGGTGGGATTCGCTGATGAGGCAGACATCTATATCCTGCTCCCGCATGGCGGCGCCAGCCGTCTTCAATTCGCTAAGAACTCTGGGATCCTTCAACACGCGATAGGAGGGGCCCGGTCGCAATTGATCGCATCTTGTCGTACAATAAACATCTAACAACTTTACAGCAAAACTAAGAAACAATATTATGCTGAATTTAAGTGGCACCTCCTGGGGAGCAACCGCCTCCACACTTCGCACCTCAGCACTGAGCCTTGTGTATTCTGCAGCTGAGTACTGCTCGTCTGTCTGGATGAATAGCACCCACACCAAAAACATCGACATAGTTTTGAACCAGACAATGCGGATAGTTAGTGGATGAATCAAGTCCACTCCACTCCACTGTACTGGCTACCCGTTTTGTGTAACATCGAACCACCTACGGTAAGACGACGCAATTGCCTAGCTGCCCAACATAATAAGATCTGTCATAACTTGGATCTCCCCATCCACGACGACAGGGAAACCCAATTTCAGAGACCTAAATCAAGAATTCCAAGCATAAAAATTGCAAAACAATTATATCTAAAAAAATTTAACTGGAGAGAAGCATGGAAATTGGAGTGGATAGCCTCAGCCTTACCAGAATGGCACTCCCTGTTTGACAATCAACAGACACTGAAGGGGTTCCACCTTCCCCGCAAGACCTGGGCTGCTCTCAATAGAGTTAGTGCTGGCTATCGCAGATCTGCTTTATCTCTTTACACATGCGGAATAAGAAATTCACCGAATTGCAACTGTGGTGAGGAAGAACAAACCATCCGTCACATGACCTTTCATTGTCCACTTCGAGAATTCAGGGTATCGCCGAAAGACTTCATAGATATTCAAATGAAGCTTTACATTGACTGCACTGTCTATTCTGAATTTTAACTATAATTTAGTGTTACATTTTTTTACTGTGAAGCAATTGTACATAATTGTATTATTGGTTATATGCTATAATAACTACTTTCCGTACCGTTCTAAGTAAACAAAGTTATCACATTAACAAAAAACCACCAATCCGGTGAAGTTTTCTGTGTAACCTAAACAATATGGCACCATACGGTACTTTTAATAAGTTCAACTCAGACAAATTTCACGCAGCGCGGGTATTATATGCTTTACGCCTGGTTTACTTGGAGTTCATTAGAGGAGAAAAAGTATAAGAGATAAGAAACGGGAAAGAATTTCGCTATGGCATTTAGAAGGAACGATCACGGAATTTGCCTGGAGTGATTTCTGAAAACTATTGAAAACCAAAATCTGAATGGCTGAACGGGAAATTTAACCCGTGCCCCCCGAATGCAAGACCTGAGCGGTAATGGTCCAACACCGAGCTATGTAAGGGTCATTCTAATCGCTGATTTGTGTAGTTATACAGTAGTATAGACGAAAAATATAAAAAAATCGAGTTACAGAGAGAAAGTTTAAGAGACCAACACAGACATAACACAAAAAATAATGAAACGAAGTTGGCACCACTGTATTAACAAAACAAACACCATTTAGTTAGCATACAAATGCAGTAACAAGGAAAAACAGTGTACAGTTGATATTATAATTTATACACTGCCAAACAGTTATGGAGGAATCCGTGAAAGTTTTGAAACAGTGTTACTTATACAGAAGAATATCTGTATGGCTGCATAAAGTGCTGTTCCAGACCATAACCAAAGCTGTAAGTACAATGTATATATATTATATATATATATATAATAATTTGTAATATTCCGAACAAATTGTAATAACACACATGTAAACATAAATTCACAGCCATTGATGAGGCCCCACACCATAAGGGCGAAACGCGTATGGAAATAATTAAAAATAAATCAACAGTTGTTTTTAGACGAAATTTTTATTAAAAAATCTATATAACAATTCGTATTCCGAATCTAAATAAATAATGTCAGATTGATTAGAGCTGAGATTTTACTTCATTTTTAATAATTTTCCTTTTGCCGTTTGGTTGGGAACTTTTTTTAAATAACATTACTCAAATTTTGACAAATATTGGCGTCCTTTGGAAAATCCTTTTGCTATTGAAAACGAATAAAATTTGCTGTCAGTGGTAGATAAATGTAATTCTTTGTGAATAAGTTACTTTGGTAAAGTTGTTTAAAATGAGCTAAAGTTTCAGATCACACAACAGGTGTCTTCGTACCTCACAGCGATGAATGGAACTGTCCGTTATATCAGTTAAGCATACAAAGTTTGCTCCATCGAGGCCAGATGGCAGCACCAAACAGATAAAATGATAAGAAAGTAATGCTGGCAGCGCCTCAGACTTTGCCCCATATTCTAGCCTTTCCGTTTAAATGACTCGACAAAAGACCCAAGATTTCGGAATACTGAAGCGGTGTATTTTAAATCGAATGTTGAAGATATTTAGTTGAAGCTAAGTGTTCTCCCTTTTTGCCATCTCTTGTTTTTGTTCCGCTCAGCGACCTAGTAATTACGATAGAAAGAACCAAATGCAATATCGTTACCAAAGCGATGTCGACAAAGGGCAACAGCATTAGAGAAGGCTTTCTCTGAGCTAAAAATTTCAGTTGGTCATTTTGACTAAATTACAAGAATTTCAAGGTACCGAACATTCTAGTTTGGTTCTCTACGTTTATCTTAAGGAGGATGCCTACAGTTTAAGATTGATTGAATCCCAAACACCGATCATTTTAGTATAATTCACGTACACAAACTAAGCTACCAAATCACTCCAGGCAAATGCCGGGATGCTTCCTTCAAAAGGCCATGGCCGAATTCCTTCCCATTCCTTGCCCCCCATACTTTCCCGTCTCTAAAGACCTCGCTGTTAAGGTGGGTTCCCACGATCCCCGTTAATAGAGGCGAGACGAGACGGGACGAAGTGTAGGGACGACCGCGGGCCGCAGGTAGGCCTCCAGTCCTCGCCACCACAACCTCACCACGTTGCCTAGTGTCGTTTGGGCTACCATCCAACATGCCACGTGAAGGAGAAGGAGAAAACGCTGTTGTTTCTGCAGCCGCTTTTGTATTATTCAGTGCGTACTGTTTACTGAACAAAGATAAAAAGAAGAAGAAAAGACGTTGGTGGGTGTCGTCATTTAATAAGAGCCGGTCGAGGTAAGTTATTTTCCATATAATTTAAACAGATAGTTAATTTATTCCATTAATTTTACAAATTAACATGTTTTACAAAAATTTCAGATACAATGGATCGGATATGTTAAGTGATTTTGTTAAAGAACCGAGTCAGAAATTTGAAAATTTCTGTAGAATGTCTATAGAAGACTACGAATTTCTTCTAAATAAAATTGGCATTCACATTGCAAAAAAAGATACAAACATGAGAAAATGTATTCCTGTTCAAGAACGGCTTGCAATTGCTCTGAGATTTCTGGCAACAGGAGACAGCTACCATAGCCTTTCTTATCTTTTTAAAGTATCTGTCCAAACCGTTTCAAGGAGTGTTACTGATGTTTGCAGAGCGTTGTCACAGGAATTATCACAAGAAATAAAAGTAAGCAGTATCTATTGTAGAAAGTATTTATTACCAAGAAATATTAACTTATTAATCATAATTAAGATAAACAATAATTAGGTCATTAAATTGAATCACTTAAGCATATTTCTAACTTCCAATTCGTAAAATTGTTTCAACTGGTTTTTTTGTTGGTTTTTTTAAGTTATTGATGTGGTTTTTTTTTAACTAGTAGTAGAGAAATAGATGGTTTCAACTAGGTGACTGTTGTGAATTATTACAGCTTTTCGTGTCTGATGATGGTTGTGGGGAAAGGGATGAATCGAAATCTGGTGTCTGTTGTGAATGATTAGAGTTTTCCATGTTTGATGATGGTTTTGAGGAAGGAGATGAATGGAAACTTGGTAACTGTTGTGAATAGTTGAAATGTTGCGTGTATTGTAATGGTTCTGGAGAAGCAGATTGATGCTGGGAATTATAATTAAAGGGCTGTGATTGTGAATAGAAACTTGGCAACTGCTGTGAATAATTAAAATGTTGCATGTGTTGCAATGGTTGTGGAAAAGCAGATTGATTGTGGGAACTATGAATAAAAGGCTGTGGTTGATATATTTGTGTTTCGTTTTTCAACTGATAAACTAATCTATCAATTTCAAGCATTGCAATTTCTCGTACTTTCTCTTGCAATCCTCTCAGTTTTTTGCACAATAAATCTGTATACAAGGCACAATCATCTCGCTCTGGCTTTTGGCTCATTTGCTTAAAATAATTGAAGGCTTCATCCATTTTTTTTTCGATATCTTCTCTTTTTGAACGTTTTGGAAGATGTTTAGGTTCTTTAAACGATTGTTCATATCCTCCAGCCTCTTCTTGTTTCTTTTCATCGTTTCCAACATCGTTTTCCTTATCATCTTCTTCGGTATCTTCTTTATCTTCAGGGCCCTAAAAAAAATTAAAATTAGCTTCTTGCTTTACTTTGTATACTCAATTACCTAATTTGTTTGTTTCAGTTGCCTCGAACTACATCTGAGTGGTTAAAAATAGAAAAAGATTTCAGCAGAATTTGGAATTTTCCTCATTGCCTTGGAGCACTGGATGGCAAACATATTTTAATGCAAAGTCCTATCCATAGTGGGTCCGAGTTCATCAATTATCATAGCACTTTCAGCATTGTGCTTCTAGCTCTAGTAGACGCAGACTACAATTTTATTTTTGTGGATTGTGGGTGTCAAGGAAGAATAAGTGATGGGGGCGTGTACAGAAATACAGAATTATACAAAAAAATTTGTGGCAATGAACTAAATTTTCCTCCAGCTGAATGCTTGCCAATGAAAGAAACGCCACTGCCATATATTTTTGTAGCAGACAGCGCATTTGCTCTAACTCAAAATATGATGAAACCATATCCTGGAACTCACAATAAAGGATCAAAAGAGCGCGTGTTTAATTATCGGCTTTCACGAGCTCGACGAATAGTTGAGAACGTTTTCGGTATTATGTCTGCTGTTTTTAGAGTCCTCAGAAAACCTATGCTAATACAACCAGACAGTGTGACTGACGTTGTTATGACATGTGCTTTACTACACAACTTCTTAAGACGCTCTAAAAAGTCAAGATCAGTGTACACTCCCGTTGGTTCCTTTGATGCAGATAAAGAAGTTGGCGTCGTGCAACCTGGTTCATGGCGTAGTGACCAAGAAGGAATTACTTCATTACAACCGCTGAGAAATGTACCAAGGAAACCTCCGCTTTCTGCCAAGGTTGTAAGAGACCATTTTGCTGAATTCTTCCAAACGGATGGTGCAGTTGCATGGCAAAATAAATATTAAGACTAGAAATGTAATTTTGTTTTAGAAAATAATAGCTGAAATATGTATTAATGCTAAATATGAATAAATTAGCCATGGTACCCGGCGTCGCTCGGGAATGGTGAACGGATAATTAATTGCCTTTCACTGATTTATAACAGATTTACAATGAAAATAACGTTGCTAGAAATGAATTTAACTGTCAGACATTGATAACAATATTGGAAACCATAAAAAGAATAGAATCCTATTAAATTGTTTCAGAAGTATTGTTAACAGAATTATGTAATGTTGACTTACGCTGCTGTGATACAGTGTACAATCTGGCTTTAAAATATATCAATTTCTGGCTAACAGCTAATTTTGGCAAAAAATTAATATATGTGCTAACACCAATAAAATATCTCTCAAATTCAATAACTTTTTTAAAACAGTTGGCACTATCCTTCAATATCGAAATAAATACTGTTAGACTCATAAAAAAATTACTTCATAGCTACACGAGTAGTATTCATTGAGAAATGTAAGTGAAAACAGAAAGAAATGGGTACTGAGGATCAATTTGGATATTTCTAACTTGATTGTTCCTTGGAGCATATTGAGTACTAAATCACGTGTAAGTTGCTACACATAATCTAGAATCATGCTGTGACACACAGAGGCTTCAAAAACTTCAAACGTTAAATCGCACAGAAACTTTAAAAATTTATCACGTTTAAACCCTCCAAACAAGCAAACTTTAAATATATATAAGATGTACTTACCTCGGAATTCTTCGTTTGTTTCGGAATATATACAGCATCCAGAAATGTCGACATGGTATTAAAAAACGGCCAATCAGGCTTATAAATATCTCCTGCACCACTGCCCGTCTTCATGGAGTCTTTAACTCTACTACGTAGCTTCCTATAAGTCGACATTAAGTTAATCCTTTTCTTCTTTAATTCTTTAATCGGGATGTTACCATCCTTTAATTTACTTTGAATTCTAGTCCACGCATCGTATAAATCGTTTCTGTTTTTATGCTCTGCGGTATTGGTGTTCCATATAGCTGGTTCGTCTTCGTATGCACTCAAAAACTCGAAAATCATTTCATTTGACCACTCCATATTTATCACGCACAAGTCGACAACACAAAAGTACGGACCGAAACGAACTGAAGTGACACATTCACTGGCACTGAGCACTTTACAGCAGCAGCAGGGGAGCGCACCGCTGCTGTAAACCAGTGGCAACATCGCATCGCTACACGCGCCTGTGATCTATACCGACTCGAAGTGGGTAGCTCTGTCTCGTCTCTGCTAGCAGAGGCGGCCCTGTTCCCATGGCGTCCCGTCCCGTCCCGTCTCGTCTCGCCTCCGTTTACCTGGGATCGTGGGAACAGGCCTTTAGAGAGACGTTAAGCAGATAAAAAAAAACTAAGCTTGGCAACCGTGAAAATTCTAGAAGAAACAGATCACAGTGAAACTACTTACAACAAAAAAAAGTTCTCCTTATACAAAAAAAATTAAAAAATACACCATCCTCACGGAGCATTGGCCATCACCTTTGACGACCCTGGCTTGCGTTTAACAAAGTGGTTTTAATTAATGTTCTCTTCGTATTGTGTTATCTTAACTATAGTATACAGTAATTACATAAGAAATTCCTTATATAGCAGTTAGCAAAATACAAACACGAACTAGATAAATGGCTGCAGAAATCGAAGTCTATATATATATTATTTTTTCATATGTTTTAATCTAACATAACATTAAACAAATATTTTTAAGACAAATCCATTCAAAAAGAATGACGATAGAAAAGTTTTAGGATGGACCGAACATCAAGCATAATCACTATTACGAGGATATCTAAATGAAAGGAATAAGAAGCTCCCATGTGTTGTAAGTTCGCCGCTATAAATATTTCGCAGCCATTCGACCAGATGTATATACTTCGTTTCATTTACTCACAATTGTGCTTTTAGTTTTATAATTCTTGCACTCGATAGTTAGTACGATAATTCTTCGCTGAAACATCCATTCTCCTTAAGAGCTACATCTTAGATCTGGGATAAGTTCATCTATAATGTGGAATCAGTTATTACAATTTCAAAAAAAAAAAAATCTTTCCTTTGTAACATATCGAGTAATTGTTTTGACTATTTTTAAAATTACCTCTAACTACAGATTTCTTTGCATTTTTACCATTAATCTCGGTCAAAATTAATTATCAACAACGTTCGTTCAGATGTAATAAAATAACTTTAACAACGAAGGGTTTCAGTATGTTTCAATTTCTCCAACTGTAAACGATGTACCTAGTCCAAAGAAATTTTATGAGTGATATTAAAACCAAGAGTATGCAATTTCTTCGAAGCGACGTACTGATGTAAAATTTACTGTGAATAATTTAATATGTCATCAGCAACGCTTTTTATCTGCAAAATAATCTGAAGGACTGAAATTGACAAGATGTGGCAGTCCATCAAACACATCAGATGAGTTGTTTTGAAATTTTTATACCTTTCATATGCATTGCGATAGCATAAAATATCACAACCCACAGACCAAAAGCTTTTGGCATATATAATGACCTGTCATTCAGAAATGAATTGTAAAATATGCCTCACAAATAAGACAAACCCAAGATTCAACTAAAATTTAATTATTAAAACACCGTATAATAATTCAGTAGGCGAAGTGGTGTAAACAAATGTTGGAAACGTAAAGATTAATACTCTGCTTTCAAGTGGAAAAAATTGTGGCAATTTCTTTCATGCAATTTATTCTCTCTTCTGATATCGTGTTGTTCATGGAATGAGTAAATCAATATTAACGAAAAATTATTATTAACCTTTGAACAAACTTAATCCAAATTACATCTGTAAAACGCAGCAAAAAATTTTCAAACCGCAACGCAGATTTATTTTTAGAAGAGAAACGTTTATTGTCCCTAGAGACTCATGCAATCCCTATAACTGACTGGGTAAACTAGGTCAGTGAACACAAACAAGACGCAGAGCATGCATACATACTCAAATAAACGAAAGTGCAGCTAACAGAACGGGGAAGAAGAGGAAGTCCGTTAAATAGCCGATTGGAATGAAATTGTAAGCCCAAAGAAGGAGTGATAATTATATGCTCAAATCTTTCACGAGTTTTCGGTATAAGAAACTACGGAGCTACGAAGAGCATTAAAATTTTCGACGAGGATGGGATTCGAACCCACGCGTGCAGAGCACATTGGATTAGCAGTCCAACGCCTTAACCACTCGGCCACCTCGTCTGTGAAAGGCGTCGTGTTATATCAGTCTAGCCACACCACAGATGTTCCAAGCATCTCGTGTATTTACCTGCCAATTTCTTCTTGTAGGTCGTAGAAATCTTTGATGTCAACGCCTCTTCGCATTTGTACATCTCGGTACGGGAAGCTGGGTTCCACCTCTGAAACATGAGAAGCAAAAGATATCGTTGACAACTTTCTAAACCGCTGACACGTTAGAAAACTGATGTGAAGGAAAGGTATTTAGACATTTTTATAAAATGATGAAGAAAGTTACTAAGTATATGCAAAAGAGAACGATATTGAGTGTCTGACTTAATAAGGCCATTAAAAACTATCATTCCGAGATGGGAAGGAAAATCAGAGCAGGAGTATAATTTAAAAAATTGGAATTAGATTCGGAGAATATTCTGAGGGGATTTTGAAAGCTATAAAAATATACAGAGGCAGATGTGGATAACATTACTTTTGACGTTTTAAAGATAACGGTATAAAACGTTATAGCATACCTTGATGTATTATTTAGAGTGAGCCTGGAGACTTGCTGAGGAGTGGAAAAGCGCTATGGTATTACGGGCCCGTAAAGGAGGGGGCACACATGGAGTAAGGTAGGGGTGTCAGGGATTGGAATGAGTTACCAAGACAAATGATGAATAATTTACCAAAAACGTTGAAAGAATTTAAAGATAAAATTTGTAGAGGGCAAATGTAGGTGAGTGCAGAATAGGAGGAAGATGGGGGTGTAGGGAAATTGCCATCGGGGCCTGTGCTCCATTGCAATTAAATTAAATTAACACTTGGTTCACAGCTAATTGCTTGTTTTTAAACTTCGGTAAAACTCAATATACAAAATTTAGCACATTACCACCATAAACACATATACAATTTGCAGACAATCATTTCAATAGGTACAGAGTGAGAAACTTTTAAGTTTTCATTATGATCATAATTTCAGTTGGATAGTATATATCTCTGACTTACTAAAGCGATTGTGTGCAGCCAGATTTGCAAATCGTATAATTTCAGAAACAGGTGATCTCAGTACGAATGTTTTATTTTGTTTACTTTCAATCCTTAATGTCACATGATATAATCTTCTGAACCATTAAAATTAATGAGGTAAAGAATTCCCAGGTCAGAAGAGAGGAGTAAGAATTATCTTAGAGATCAAGAAGTTAGGAATTTTAGCATTGCTGGGCGAGTATATACACATTAATTACCAATTATTCTCTATTTGAAACAAATAGTAAAATATACAATTTGTAGCACTAAAAATTATCTGCACAAGGATTACAAGTCGTTGTCATTTGTTCAAAAGTGGTCAGATATTTAGTCTTCAACCAGATATCAACATATCATAAATATCTGACAGAGGACAACAATTTCAGGAAAAAATTAAAATACAAGAATTTCTTTTATTGGTATATACAAAATAACTGGTAGTATTTTGTATAAATATAGATGATCTGTTTAATGTAATTGAAAACTGGCTAGTGATATCGCACTCAAAGAATTTAAGATTAAAATATCATGCAATGGGAAAGCCACCGGGGCAGGTGGTCCGCTGAAATTAAATAAAGCATTTAGATATACTATTTTCGGGAAAATAACAGAGTTAAAATATTTCGATGAGTGTACTCTCCGCCATAATCTTCGGGTAGGTAAAGTAAAATATCTTCAGCCGTGTTAGTCTATCTACAACGCTCTCTAGGCTCTTGTTTTACGGCATGTTCATTCTTCACCTGAAGATAACGACGGAGAGTACAGTCGACGAGTTAATGTTTCCAGTGAAGAATATATCAATGTTCCGCGCCGAGAAAAACTTCGCGGAGTTTAGTGTAAATTACATGTTGGAGTTCAATCTTTTATACAGAATGTAGGAGTAGGTAGTTTGAACGGTATATAGTGAATTTTTTGCCAACCATTAGTATCTACGTATTCCGTACCCTTCGAGTTAAAACTGAACTTTTATAGATTCCTTCGTTTGTTCGCTGTCTGTAACCTCTGAACACTATAATTTAGAAATTTGTGCCTGCGCATTACTTTAGTTCTTACTAAGCTTCACATGATTATAAAATAAAATTTCTAATAATCGTAGGAGATGACTATAATTATAGCAGCTTTAGTGGGAGCTTACATCTTCATGGGTATGAAATGAAAAAAATGTTAACACGCCGATTCTTAATGTTTTTAGATTTTCCTTTTTATTCACGATTTGTGAAAGGTTTTGACGAAAAATCATTAAAAAATACTATGCCCTATCTCCTTCATTTTCGAAACAAATGATCCGAAAATTCTCTCAGATTTTACAGAGGCATATACAACATGATAAATTTTACAGCAAAACTGTAGCTATCTTTTTGGAATTCGTGATTTTTACAAAATTATTTAATGAATGATTTAAAATTTTTAAATGGTTGCTCAGCATATTACTTTTCTACAAAAATATCAGATGTATAATTGGATAGAGAAAATCGTACAGTAAATACCTACTGCAAGTAAGTTTTTTTTAAAAAAATTCTTCAAAGATCCATAATTTTTTTTCTTAAATCTAGTAAATGTATGTTTTATTTATATTCACCATTTGGAAAGCAATACCGCAAAACGTGTAATGAACGCTACTTAAAAATAGCTTGTTACTGACTTTTATTAAAAAGTTTTTACTTTTTTGGAGAAACAAAGACTGGTGTAATAACGAGACCCAGTAATCACCCTGTTATATTCGCAAGTTGTTTTATCGAGACTAATACTCAGCATAGGGAGTTACATTTTTTTAGTTTTTAGCATTTGTAAAACATTCTTCAGTAAGTAATCCTCTTGGAATAAACTTACTTTCCTGATAAATTAAAATGTGTTTCTTTAACTTACGAATAAAGCTTTACACAAACAACTTAGCCTCAAAATTCATACAAAGTACGTATACAATAACAGAGCATTAAAATTCTTGCCCTTGTAGTATTAATACTTCTCTTTCTCTCCGAATGTCATAGGCAGCCTTATTTCCCATCGTTTTTTATATAAAATTAG
The DNA here is from genome assembly GCA_031002005.1 of Vandiemenella viatica. Lineage (NCBI taxonomy): Eukaryota > Metazoa > Arthropoda > Insecta > Orthoptera > Morabidae > Vandiemenella > Vandiemenella viatica. Next base: position 107,148,354 of record JARYHS010012519.1, on the reverse strand, counting down.
TTAACTGAGAAAACTATAATTTCTTACGTTCTCTCTTCATAATTTGGTTTCTTTCTTGACAACATGATATTTACATTTTCAGATATTTGTAACAAGCCACACTCGTCAATGACTTCAAAATCAGATTTATAGATGAACAGAGATTCACTATTGCCCCTTTACCTGTTTATCAAAATCTCCCTTGAAGCGAAAATGTTTAGTTTTAAAACATTAAGTTAACAATGTTTGTTGTACCTTCTGACTTTAGTAAATATCTTCAAGACATGAAGTGGACTAGTAGCCTAAATTAATCCGAGATGGGGGATGAAATTATTAATACACAGAATTTTTTTAACAACGATATGTATAAGCAACAATCTCATACAGAATTTTACCAAGTGAAATTATGTTTGAAAATAGGCCATCAAAATTTTCCGACATCTAGTATGCAAAATAGTAAAATAACTGGTTCTGCAATTAGACTCTCTGCACACGTAAATGCACGTTTATTTTTCTCCGTCTAAACAAGGGATGTCGTTCTGTGCATACGTACACTGAGAACAAATTCTCTGTATCATTAACATCTTCCGTTTCAATAGTATCCAATGAATTAATCCTACCCTGCCGACAAACGAAATACTTGTATCTTGCGTCATTTCCTTCCTAGCCTTAGATCCAGATTGTAAAAACAAAGACTGGGGTGATTTGCTTCTTTGCTCAACGGAATAGTTTATTTACACTGTCGAAATACGACTATGGCTTGCTACAACACTTCTGGAAACTCATTTTATTTTTTCATTTTTAAAAAAAATCCTTGTGCTAACGGGGTAATGTTTTTAAGATACAGCAAAACCACCACTAACTATACAAAAGCGGATTCAAGTAATAAATTAAATAATTAACAGTCTGCAGCTAAAACCCGAAACCAGATTAAATGTCTGTGAAAGTAAGAGATACATCAAAATCACTGTGGGCTGACAACCTAAGGTTACAGCTTAAAATAATAATAATAACAATAACTAAAAATACTATTTTATTACTACACAGTAATGTACGTTGATTCAAGCGATAGACTTCTGGCCAAACGTTAGAAATTCCAATCACAAACCATGGAGGTTTTACGAAGGTAAAACTTAATTATTAAAGTCTTAAACTGAAGTCGACTCAAGCTCATAATCTTCACGCCAAAATCATGTCAAAAGTTATGATAATATTTAAATGTTATAATCTTTAGTTGGACGAGTTGTAGCAATGTAGCAAGTAGACCTCATTTACTACAGGTTCTTTAATCATCGCTCACTACCACGTTCAAATATAACAACATTTAAAGTGGTCAGTTAAGTGTGTTTTTCACCAGTTTGTCTTCGAAAAGGTCATGTCATCCTTCTTTAAACCAGCCTGTTGTATCTCTTAAAGCAAACCTTTTGTGTGTCTCACGTTTCCGGTGGCAATTTCCCTACACACCCATTTTCGCCCTGTCCTGTAACCACCTACTTTTGCCCTCTACAAATTTCAACTTTAAATTGTTTCAACATTTTTGGTAAATTATTCATCAATTCTCTTGGTAACTTATTCCAATCCCAGACATCCTTACCTACGAAAGAAAATCTTCCCACACCCTTGTGCCTGAAATCGACTGCCAGTTTGAGGTCAGGGTCATCTTTTCCCTTTCATGCATTACTTTCAACTCTTACACTAATATCTTCCCACGCCTCATCGCCAATATACGCCTTGTACACTCCCATGACTCTCTTCACCTTCCTCCTGTCTTCCAATAAATCCCATTTCAGCTCTTTTATCATATCGGTTACTAATTTTCTTCTACGGTAATTTCCAGATACAAATCTAGCAGCCTTTCTTTGCACCCCCCTCAAACTCCAGTATTTGACACCCAAACTGTGGATCCCATACTACTCCACTATACTCAAGCAATAATCTGACCAAAGTTTTCTATCCCAGTTCCTTTACTTCTCTCGTACATCCCCTCACCACTCTCTCCAACAAACCTGTCCAATGTGTCCTGCCCAGCTGAGCTTGTTATCAAAAGTTATGCCAAGATATTTGGATTTCAACAGGCAATTCCTTTCCCACCTTGTAGTCATAATCAATCTTAATTTTTTTATCTGTGTATCTTATAAACTGACTCTCCTTTGCATTTATCTTCATCCCATGTTTATCAACCCAGCTAGATATCCAGTCCACCCTGCAGCCGTTGAAAGTCCTCTACTGTTCTGATACTTTTATATAGCATTATGTCATCTGAAAACAGCTAACTTCTGATAGTAAACCATCAACACATTGATTCATTAGAATAATGAATATAAATGGTCCAAATACGCTACCTTGTGGCACTCCCGCTTCACTCCACTTGAATCTGTTAGAATAAGTCCACCATTATCACCAATTCTAACTCAATGACTCTAACGACATCGACGTCGACGAGGCGTTAACCCACAAGCATAAGATCCGAGGTTCTGAATGTATGCTACTCCAAAACTCGGTGGGATTATCGGTTAGTTAGACGG
>JARYHS010012519.1:107033576-107144850 GCA_031002005.1 Vandiemenella viatica | reverse complement strand
AGTTGTATTAGATAATATAAGCTACGCCGCGACGATCCGTGGTTCTGATTCCACGTTAGGGAGCGTGCATAAACCATGTAGCTCTATTTTGAATCCCCCTCCCCGCCACGTAGCCCTACGTGGCTTTTGCCTCTACCCCCCCCCCCCCCCCCCCCACGTAGCACGTAGCTTTTTTGCCTTTTGATTCCAGAAGACATTTTGTACTATTTTCTCTTGCCAGACGATTGTAAATTACTTAAAGAGATAATTAACTGAGGGAAATAAATATTCACATGCTGTTGTGTGTTCCGTTTCTCATTTTAACCGTAAAAAATGTTATGAAAGGAAAGCTACGTGGTTTGGCCTTCCTGCCTCTGACAAATTGCTCGATACATATCCTTCGGGAAGATTCGACCAACCTTGTGGACTAAGTTGTATTTTTAGTTTTTGAAGTGAAAACTTCTTTAGACGCGTTGGGAGATTTCTGGATGGGTAAAAATCTTATGAGTTCGCGTCACCGACATGCTAATCTAACAATGCATTTGTAGCGGGCTGGTGGCTCAGTGGTTAAGGTGTCTAACTGACGACCGAAAGGTTACCGGTTCGAATCCCTGTCTCGGTGGGATTTTTTTTTTTTTTTTTGTAGACCTTCACCTCGTAGCATTAACTAGTTAGGTTTAAGGCGGCTAAAGACAGGGTCGGAATACGCAGCCATTAGAAACCATGTCACCAGGTCATTAAGACCACACCGAATTATTATTATTTAGTATATCTGTAGCTGTAAGTATGACGTGTTGCGCGTATGATATTCATAGTTTTAAGTTTTCACTTCTGTCGGCAGGCCCTAATGACTGCCAATTGTCCTTTTTTTTTTTTTAAAAAAAAAAACATTTCATTTGGTCGCTTAAGCTATATAATCAATTCGAGTTTTTTTTTATAATTTATTTTACCACTATATCTGTACCAATGTTTTTACATGTCAAATATTATCAAAGTGAAAGACAACACAAAACAAACAATAAACCTAATTAGAACTGTTAATGGCATTGCCCAGATTCAAACCGGTGATCTTGAGCTGTTGAAGCTAACAGTGTACCGAGGTCAGCACTAGAGTCGTTAAGGATGTAGTGGGCACCATTTCTTCTCTGGAGTGAGTCAGAACGTTTTGGAATCTGCCCAGAAGCTGTGCAAATTCTGACATCTTTCTCGGAGGTTCACGTATGTTATGGAGAGCGTTTATCACCAGGCGAAGAAACACTAGAAGCAGAGCGGAGGCTGCGTAGCCTCTTGTGACGCACTATGGCCCCCCTCAAGGAATGCGGATAACTGGAAGGCGCAGAGCTGGTATTCTTGGCACCCGTCCAGTGACGTCACGGTGCACAGTGACGAAGCCTCTCCAGCTACCCTATAACAGTCTGACCAATTGAGATTAAGTCAACACCATACATGTATTGAGGAGGTATGACCAATGTGAGTTCAGATGCAGTCATCATAATCGCAACTGTAATATCTGATGATTCCGGTAAGTATTGCGATTTTCCCCAATGTTCATCTCCAAAATACGGATCTATTTGTGTCATCCCGTCGTAGTCTTCAGCTGTTCTAAAGTATCTTTTTGTTGACTTTTGCGGATTCACTGAAAGTTGAGACGAATGCAATGACAACTTTCTGGATGAACAGAGGTAGCAGCTAGTGCATTCATACACTGAGATGTCAAAAGTTATGGGTTATATCAGGCGGGACCCTTTTCTTCCTGGTAAAGTGCAGCAACCAACGAGGTCATCGGAAGTTCCATCAAGAAATATTGAACCATGCTTACACTACAGATGTTCATAACTGCGAAAGTGTTGCCTGTGCAGGATGTAGTTCATGTCGTTTCGATCTTGTCCCAGATATGTTCGATTTGATTAATGTCTGGTGATCTAGCTGCCCAAATCATTCGTTGAAGTTGACTATAATGTTCCTCAAACTAATACTGAACGATTTTGGAGGCGCATTGTGGACCTAAAAAAGTCAATCGTTATTTGGGAATATGAAAGTCATGTATGGCTGCAAGTAGCTAAATATAACGATTTCCAGTCAATTATCGGTTCTGTTTGATGAGAGATCTCAGAGTGAATGCCATGTAAACACGGCACATACCAGGATGGAGCCATCACTAGCTTGCACAGTGCCTTCTTGACATTTTCCCCTCGTGGGGTCTGCGTCACACTCGAATCCTACCATCTTCTCTTGCCAATTGGAATCGTGACTCATTATGCAACCTTTTTCCACCCGTCTCGTGGCCAACCTATGTTTACGAGCCCAGGAGAGGCGCTACAGCTGATGGCGTTGTGTTAGCAGAGGTACTCCCGTAGATCTTCTGCTGCCATATACCAACAACACCAATTTTCGCTGCACTGTCCGCACAGACTCGTCCGTCGTTCGTCCCACATTGAGTCTTACGGTGGCTTTCCATGGCGCGTGGTTTTGCAGGCCACGCAATGCAACACAATTTCATGGATCAGCACGTGTCAGGGGCTACAACTCCCCATTACGTTGCCTAGTGTCGTTTCAGCTACCAGGGCTTTTGATGTTTACCGAGTAGGTGACGGATAGAGGCGCGCCATCTCTGCCAGAAAGGTGGGTCCCCTCCTACGGCCCGTTGTTCATAGCTATACCGGCCCGGCCGGCAAATGCACGGGCCGTGGGAAGCCAACTTCACTGTTCTTTGTATATCAACACTGACACCTCGATGTAGACGTCGCTTTTCGAGGCCATTACGTAGAAGCAGTCGGCCACTGCAATGTCCTTGGCTGGAGATAATGCTGGAAATTACAGATTCACCGCACTCCCATTGACTCTGTGTATCGAGTAATGTTGAATTCACGAACAATTTCTGAAATAGAATGCCCCATGCGTATAGCGCTAACTACCATTCCGTTTTCAATCTGGTAATTCATGTAGTGCGGCTATAATCACGTCTGAAAACCTTTCATACGACTCACGAGAGTACAAATGAAAACTCCGATACTGCATGGCACATTGATGCGTTTCTGCCGCGGTGATACAGCCATATTGATATCTACAACTTCCTATCCCCTGACTTTTGGTACTTCAGTTTATGTCATACATTCGGGTAATTATCAATCCTCACCATAGAGCAAAATGAAACTGTAAAATATCTGTAAGCTGACTTATTACACGCGTAAATAGTGCAAGAAGCGGGGTACTATATTGGATTCGAGAATTATGAGGCTGGTGGTTCGAAACTCAGGATCTTCTGAATGGAAGCGAATAATAGAAACTTTTAACACTACTCAAGAAATTTCATCAGTCTCTGTTAGTCGCTTCTATTCAGATAACATTAACAGTTCCATTATCTCTACAAATCCGAATGTTATGTCCGGTTGCTTCTCCTAAATGTAAACCCTTCTACACCAGCTTCATCTTTTTACGGTGTCAGCCCCTTCTTGTTTCTATCCTTCTTCTTCTTTGCACTTTTCTAGCCATTGAGGGATCGGCTTCTTCAAGTTGAGAAGTGTTTGGGATTTTGCTGGCTTGTTGCTGAGCCTGACGCCTACCGGGGAGGAAAATTGTGTTGCCATCTGTTAGTGAAAGTGTATTTTTTCTGCTTAATGTGTAGTTTATTTGGAGGAGATTGGGAACCGTCATGGCATTCGTCTTGGAACCTCCCTAATCCAGTGTTGAGTTGTATTTCCATTATTCGTAAATCTTTCTGAGTGGCCGATCGATTTGCGCAATTATTACTACGTCGGTAATCGGCACGGGAGGAATAAATGAAAAAGGTTATACGTTTTAAAGTCGTAGAAAATTAAAATTAGAAAGTGCTGGAATACACGCCATTTGGTCGAAACAAAGTCTCGTGAATGTTACGCTACTATAATAATAATTTCGTGTGGTTTTTATGATCTGATGACCAAGCTTCTAACCAGCTGCACAGTTCGCCTCTATCGTAACCGTCTAACCTAACCCGATAACCCCACCGAGTATTTGAGGCAAACAGTGTAACATACATTCAGAACCTCAGATCTTATGCTTGTGGGTTAACGCCTCGTCGACGTCGATGTCATTAGAGTCATTGAGTTAGAATTGGAGATACTGGTGGACTTATTCTAACAGATTCAAGTGGAGTGAAGCGGGAGTGCCACAGGGTAGCGTATTGGGACCATTGCTATTCATTATTCTAATGAATCAATGTGTTGATGGTTTACTATCAGAAGTTAGGTTGTTTCCAGATGACATAATGCTATATAAAAGTATCAGAACAGTAGAAGACTTTCAACGGCTGCAGGGTGATCTGGACTGGATATCTAGCTGGGTTGATAAACATGGGATGAAGATAAATGCAAAAGAGAGTCAGCTTATGAGATACACAAATAAAAAAGTTAAAGATTGATTATGACTACAAGGTGGGAAAGGAACTGCCTGTTGAAATGAAAATATCTTGGCATAACATTTGATAACAAGCTCAGCTGGGCAGGACACATTGGACAGGTAGTAGGAAAAGGTTTCAAAGTCCGTCATTTGTTGGAGAGAGTGGTGAGGTGATGTACGAGAGAAGTAAAGGAACTGGGATAGAAAACTTTGGTCAGATTATTGCTTGAGTATAGTGGAATAGTATGGGATCCACAGTTTGGGTGTCAAATACTGGAGTTTGAGGGGGGTGCAAAGAAAGGCTGCTAGATTTGTATCTGGAAATTACCGTAGAACAAAATTAGTAACCGATATGATAAAAGAGGTAGAATGGGATTCATTGGAAGACAGGAGGAAGGTGAAGAGAGTCATGGGAGTGTACAAGGCGTATATTGGTGATGAGGCGTGGGAAGATATTAGTGTAAGAGTTAAAAGTAATGCATGAAAGGGAAAATATGACCCTGACCTCAAACTGGCAGTCGATTTCAGGCACAAGGGTGTGGGAAGATTTTCTTTCGTAGGTAAGGATGTCTGGGATTGGAATAAGCTACCAAGAGAATTGATGAATAATTTACCACAAATGTTGAAACAATTTAAAGTTGAAATTTGTAGAGGGCAAAAGTAGGTGGGTACAGGAAAGGGCGAAAATGCGTGTGTAGGGAAATTGCCACCGGAACGTGAGACATACAAAAGGTTTGCTTTAAGAGATGCAACAAGCTGGTTTAATGAAGGATGACATGACCTTTTCGAAGACAAACTGGTGAAAAACACATTTAACTGACCACTTTAAATGTTGTTATATTTGAACGTGGTAGTGAGCGATGAATAAAGAACCTGTAGTAAATGAGGTCTACTTGCTACATTGCTACAACTCGTCCAACTAAAGATTATAACATTTAAATATTATCATAACTTTTGACATGATTTTGGCGTGACGATTATGAGCTTGAGTCGAGTTCAGTTTAAGACTTTAATAACTAAGTTTTACCTTCGTAAAACCTCCATGGTTTGTGATTGGAATTTCTAACATTTGGCCAGAAGTCTATCGCTTGAATCAACGTACATTACTGTGTAGTAATAAAATAGTATTTTTAGTTATTGTTATTATTATTATTTTAAGCTTGATTTTGATGTATCTCTTACTTTCACAGACATTTAATCTGGTCTCGGGTTTTAGCTGCGGACTGTTAATTATTTAATTTATTACTCGAATTCGCTTTTGTATAGTTAGTGGTGGTGTTGCTGTCTCTTAAAAACATTACCCCGTTAGCACAAGGATTTTTTAAAAAAATGAAAAAATATAATGAGATTCCAGAAGTGTTGTAGCAAGCCATAGTCGTATTTCGATAGTGTAAATAAACTATTCCGTTGAGCAAAGAAGCAAATCACCTCAGTCTTTGTTTTTACAATCTGGATCTAAGGCCAGGAAGGAAATGACGCAAGATACAAGTAATTCGTTTGTCGGCAGGGTAGGATTAATTCATTGGTTACTATTGAAACGGAAGATGTTAATGATATAGAGAATTTGTTCTCAGTGTACGTATGCACAGAACGACATTCCTTGTTTAGACAGAGAAAAATAAACGTGCATTTACGTGTGCAAAGAGTCTAATTTCAGAACCAGTTATTTTACTATTTTGCATACTAGATGTCGGAAAATTTTGATGGCCTATTTTCAAACATAATTTCACTTGGTAAAATTCTGTATGAGATTGTTGCTTATACATATCGTTGTTAAAAAAATTCTGTGTATTAATAATTTCATCCCCCATCTCGGATTAATTTAGGCTACTAGTCCACTTCATGTCTTGAAGATATTTACTAAAGTCAGAAGGTACAACAAACATTGTTAAATTAATGTTTTAAAACTAAACATTTTCGGTTCAAGGGAGATTTTGATAAACAGGTAAAGGGGCAATAGTGAATCTCTGTTCATCTATAAATCTGATTTTGAAGAGTCATTGACGAGTGTGGCTTGTTACAAATATCTGAAAATGTAAATATCATGTAGTTAAGAAAGAAACTATCCTGTATAAAAGATTGAACTAAAACATGTAATTTACACTAAACTCCGCGAAGTTTTTCTCGGCGCGGAACATTGATATATTCTTCACTGGAAACATTAACTCGTCGACTGTACTCTCCGTCGTTATCTTCAGGTGAAGAATGAACATGCCGTAAAACAAGAGCCTAGAGAGCATTGTAGATAGACTAACACGGCTGGCGCTATTTTACGTTACCTACCTGAAGATTATGGCGGAGAGTACATTCATCGAAATATTTTAACTCTGTTAGTTTCCCGCGAATAGTATATCTAAATGCTTTATTTAATTTCAGCGGACCACCTGCCCCGGTGGCTTTCCCATTGCATGATATTTTAATCATAAATTCTTTGAGTGCGATATCACTATACAGTTTTCAATTACACTAAACAGATCATCTATATTTATAAAAAATACTACCAGTTATTTTGTATATACCAATAAAAGAAATTCTTGTATTTTAATTTTTTCCTGAAATTGTTGTCCCCTGTCAGATATTTATGATATGTTGATATTTGGTTGAAGACTAAATATCTGACCACATTTGAACAAATGACAACGACTTGTAATCCTTGTGCAGATAATTTTTAGTGCTACAAATTATATATTTTACTATTTGTTTCAAATAGAGAATAATTGGTAATTACAAAGGATATTAATGTGTATATACTCGCCCAGCAATGCTAAAATTCCTAACTTCTTGATCTCTAAGATAATTCTTACTCCTCTCTTCTGACCTGGGAATTCGTTCTCTCAATAATTTGAATGGTTCAGAAGATTATATCATGTGACATTAAGGATTGAAAGTAAACAAAATAAAACATTCATACTGAGATCACCTGTTTCTGAAATTATACGATTTGTAAATCTGGCTGCACACAATCGCTTTAGTAAGTCAGAGATATATACTATCCAATTGGAATTATGATCATAATGAAAACTTAAAAGTTTCTCACTCTGTACCTATTGAAATGATTGTCTGCAAATTGAATATGTATTTATGGTGCTAATGTGCTGAATTTTGTATATTGAGTTTTACAGAAGTTTAAAAACAAGCAATTAGCTGTGAACCAAGTGTTAATTTAATTTAATTGCAATGGAGCACAGGCTCCGGTGGCAATTTCCCTACACCCCCATCTTCCTCCTATTCTGCACCCACCTACATTTGCCCTCTACAAATTTTATCTTTAAATTCTTTCAACGTTTTTGGTAAATTATTCATCATTTCTCTTGGTAACTCATTCCAATCCCTGACACCTTTACCTTACTCTATGTGTCTCCCCTCCTTTACGGGCCCGTAATACCATAGCGCTTTTCCACTCCTCAGCAAGTCTCCAGGCTCACTCTAAATACTACATCAAGGTATGCTATAACGTTTTATACCTTTATCTTTAACACGTCAAAAGTAATGTTATCCACATCTGCCCCTGTATATTTTTATAGCTTTCAAAATCCCCTCAGAATATTCTCCAAATCTATTTCCAATTTTTTAATTTATACTCCTGCTCTGATTTTCCTTCCTATCTCGGAATGATAGTTTTTAATGGACTTAGTAAGTTAGATATTCAATATCGTTCTCTTTTGCATATACTTAGTAACTTTCTTCATCATTTTATAAAAATGTCTGAATACCTTTCCTTCACATCAGTTTTTAACATGTCAGCGGTTTCGAAAGTTGTCAACGATATCTTTTGCTTCTCGTGTTTCAGAGGTGGAACCCAGCTTCCCGTACCGAGATGTACAAATGCGAAGAGGCGTTGACATCAAAGATTTCTACGACCTACAAGAAGAAATTGGCAGGTAAATACACGAGATGCTTGGAACATCTGTGGTGTGGCTAGACTGATGTAACACTACCTTTCACAGACGAGGTGGCCGAGTGGTTAAGGCGTTGGACTGCTAATCCAATGTGCTCTGCACGCGTGGGTTCGAATCCCATCCTCGTCGAAAATTTTTAATTCTCTTCGTAGCCCCATAGTTTCTTATACCGAAAACTCGTGAAAGATTTGAACATATAATTATCACTCCTTCTTTGGGCTTACAATTCCTTTCCACGCGGCTATTTAACGGACTTCCTCTTCTTCCCCGTTCAGTTAGCTGCACTTTCGTTTATTTGAGTATGTATGTATGCTCTGCGACTTGTTTGTGTTCACTGACCTAGTTTACACAGTCAGTTATAGGGATTGCATGAGTCTCTAGGGACAATAAACGTTTCTCTTCTAAAAATAATTCTGCGTTGCGGTTTGAAATTTTTTTGCTGCATTTTACAGATGTAATTTGGATTAAGTTTGTTCAAAGGTTAATAATATTTTTTCGTTAATATTGATTTACTCATTCCATGAACAACACGATATCAGAAGAGAGAATAAATTGCATGAAAGAAATTGCCACAATTTTTTCCACTTGAAAGCAGAGTATTAATCTTTACGTTTCCAACATTTGTTTACACCACTTCGCCTACTGAATTATTATACGGTGTTTTAATAATTAAATTTTAGTTGAATCTTGGGTTTGTCTTATTTGTGAGGCATATTTTACAATTCATTTCTGAATGACAGGTCATTATATATGCCAAAAGCTTTTGGTCTGTGGGTTGTGATATTTTATGCTATCGCAATGCATATGAAAGGTATAAAAATTTCAAAACAACTCATCTGATGTGTTTGATGGACTGCCACATCTTGTCAATTTCAGTCCTTCAGATTATTTTGCAGATAAAAAGCGTTTGCTGATGATAAATTATTCACAGTAAATTTTACATCAGTACGTCGCTTCGAAGAAATTGCATACTCTTGGTTTTAATATCACTCATAAAATTACTTTGGACTAAGTACATCGTTTACAGTTGGAGAAATTAGTGATGAAACATACTGAAACCCTTCGTTGTTAAAGTTATTTTATTACATCTGAACGAACGTTGTTGATAATTAATTTTGACCGAGATTAATGGTAAAAATGCAAAGAAATCTGTAGTTAGAGGTAATTTTAAAAATAGTCAAAACAATTACTCGATATGTTACAAAGGAAAGAATTTTTTTTTTTTTTTTTTTTTTTTTTTTTTTTTTTTTTTTTTTTTGAAATTGTAATAACTGATTCCACATTATAGATGAACTTATCCCAGATCTAAGATGTAGCTCTTAAGGAGAATGGAATGTTTCAGCGAAGTATTATCGTACTAACTATCGAGTGCAAGAATTATAAAACTAAAAGCACAATTGTGAGTAAATGAAACGAAGTATATACATCTGGTCGAATGGCTGCGAAATATTTATAGCGGCGAACTTACAACACATGGGAGCTTCTTATTCCTTTCATTTAGATATCCTCGTAATAGTGATTATGCTTAATGTTCGGTCCATCCTAAAACTTTTCTATCGTCATTCTTTTTGAATGGATTTGTCTTAAAAATATTTGTTTAATGTTATGTTAGATTAAAACATATGAAAAAAATAATATATATATAGACTTCGATTTCTGCAGCCATTTATCTAGTTCGTGTTTGTATTTTGCTAACTGCTATATAAGGAATTTCTTATGTAATTACTGTATACTATAGTTAAGATAACACAATACGAAGAGAACATTAATTAAAACCACTTTGTTAAACGCAAGCCAGGGTCGTCAAAGGTGATGGCCAATGCTCCGTGAGGATGGTGTATTTTTTTAATTTTTTTTTGTATAAGGAGAACTTTTTTTGTTGTAAGTAGTTTCACTGTGATCTGTTTCTTCTAGAATTTTCACGGTTGCCAAGCTTAGTTTTTTTTTTATCTGCTTAACGTCTCTCTAACAGCAAGGTCTTTAGAGACGGGAAAGGATGGGGGGCAAGGAATGGGAAGGAATTCGGCCATGGCCTTTTGAAGGAAGCATCCCGGCATTTGCCTGGAGTGATTTGGGAGCTTAGTTTGTGTATGTGAATTATACTAAAATGATCGGTGTTTGGGATTCAATCAATCTTAAACTGTAGGCATCCTCCTTAAGATAAACGTAGAGAACCAGACTAGAAGGTACGGTACCTTGGAATTCTTGTAATTTAGTCAAAATGACCAACTGAAATTTTTAGCTCAGAGAAAGCCTTCTCTAATGCTGCTGCCCTTTGTCGACATCGCTTTGGTAACGATATTGCATTTGGTTCTTTCTATCGTAATTACTAGGTCGCTGAGCGGAACAAAAACCAGAGATGGCAAAAAGGGAGAACACTTAGCTTCTACTAAATATCTTCAACATTCGATTTAAAATACACCGCTTCAGTATCCCGAAATCTTAGGTCTTTTGTCGAGTCATTTAAACGGAAAGGCTCGAATATTGGGCAAAGTCTGAGGCGCTGCCAGCATTACTTTCTTATCTTTTTATCTGTTTGGTGCTGCCATCTGGCCTCGATGGAGCAAACTTTGTATGCTTAACTGATAAAACGGACAGTTCCATTTATCGCTGTGAGGTACGAAGACATCTGTTGTGTGATTTGAAACTTTAGCTCATTTTAAACAACTTTACCAAAGTAACTTATTCACAAAGAATTACATTTATCTACTACTGACAGCCAATTTTATTAGTTTTCATTAGCAAAAGGATTTTCCAAAGGACGCCAATATTTGTCAAAATTTGAGTAATGTTAATTAAAAAAGTTGCCAACCAAACGGCAAAAGGAAAACTATTAAAAATGAAGAAAAATCTCAGCTCTAATCGATCTGACATTATTTATTTAGATTCGGAATACGAGTTGTTATATAGATTTTTTAATAAAATTTTCGTCTAAAAACAACTGTTGATTTATTTTTATTTATTTCCATACGCGTTTCGCCCTTATGGTGTGGGGCATCATCAATGGCTGTGAATTTATGTTTACATGTGTGTTATTACAATTTGTTCGGAATATTACAAATTATAATATATATATATTTACATTGTACTTACAGCTATGGTTATGGTCTGGAACAGCACTTTATGCAGCCATACAGATATTCTTCTGTATAAGTAACACTGTTTTAAAACTTTCACTGATTTCTGCATAACTATTTGGCAGTGTATACATTATAATATCAACTGTACACTGTTTTTCCTTGTTACTGCATTTGTATGCTAACTAAATGGTGTTTGTTTTGGTAATACAGTGGTGCCAACTTCGTTTCATTATTTTGTGTGTTGTGTCTGTGTTGCTCTCTTAAACTTTCTCTCTGTAACCCGATTTTTTATATTTTTCGTCTATACTACTGTATAACTACACAAATCAGCGATTAGAATGACCCTTACATAGCTCGGCGTTGGACCACTACCGCTCAGGTCTTGCATTCGGGGGGCACGGGTTAAATTTCCCGTTCAGCCATTCAGATTTTGGTTTTCAATAGTTTCCAGAAATCACTCCAGGCGAATTCCGCGATCGTTCCTTCTAAATGCCATAGCGAAATTCTTTCCCGTTTCTTATCTCTTATACTTTTTCTCCTCTAATAAACTCCAAGTAAACAAGGCGTAAAGCATATAATACCCGCGCTGCGTGAAATTTGTCTGAGTTGAACTTATTAAAAGTACGGTATGGTGCCATATTGTTTAGGTTACACAGAAACTTCACCGGATTGGTGGTTTTTTGTTAATGTGATAAGTTTGTTTACTTAGAACTGTACGGAAAGTAGTTATTATAGCATATAACCAATAATACGATTATATGCAATTGCTTCACAGTAATAAAATGTAACATTAAATTATAGCTAAAATTCAGAACAGACAGTGCAGTCAATGTAAAGCTTCATTTGAAATATCTGTGAAGTCTTTCGGTGATACCCTGAATGCTCGAAGCGGACAATTAAAGGTCACGTGACGAATGGTTTGTTCTTCCTCACCACAGTCGCAATTTGGTGAATCTCTTATTCCCCATGTGTAAAGAGATAAAGCAGATCTGCGATAGCCAGCCCTAACTCTATTGAGAGCAGCCCAGGTCTTGCGGGGAAGGTGGAACCCCTTCAGTGCCTGTTGATTGTCAAACAGGGAGTGCCATTCTGGTAGGGCTGAGGCTATCCACTCCAATTTCCATGCTTCTCTCCAGTTAAAATTTTTAGATATAATTGTTTTGCAATTTTTATGCTTGGAATTCTTGATTTAGGTCTCTGAAATTGGGTTTCCCTGTCGTCGTGGATGGGGAGATCCAAGTTATGACAGATCTTATTATGTTGGGCAGCTAGGCGATTGCGTCGTCTTACCGTAGGTGGTTCGATGTTACACAAAACGGGTAGCCAGTACAGTGGAGTGGAGCGGACTTGATTCATCCACTAACTATCCGCATTGTCTGGTTCAAAACTATGTCGATGTTTTTGGTGTGGGTGCTTTTCATCCAGACAGACGAGGAGTACTCAGCTGCAGAATACACAAGGCTCAGTGCTGAGGTGCGAAGTGTGGAGGCGGATGCTCCCCAGGAGGTGCCACTTAAATTCAGCAGAATATTGTTTCTTAGTTTTGCTGTAAAGTTGTTAGATGTTTATTGTACGACAAGATGCGATCAATGCGACCGGGCCCCTTCTATCGCGTGTTGAAGGATCCCAGAGTTCTAGCGAATTGAAGACGGCTGGCGCCGCCATGCTAGTGGCGAGTGATCGCGGGAACTTCGAAACCTTCGTACAGTCATATAACAAATCACTGCAAAATTTGAAACTTTTATGCTGTTAAGGGTCTTTACTTGCTCAACGAAGATAAAATGGCAAATCACAGGCTAATTACTGAAATTCAACTGACTATATTACCTTTTTGGACTTGTTTTCTTCAGGCCCAGCAGTGGCAAGATTTTTGTCCTTCTTCAAGCAGGTTAATGTAACTGGTCCAGAAAGATGTAAATGTTATAATAATAGTAACCCATTTATAAAAGTTATGAAGTAAAACCAATGAAGTAGAGGTACACACATTTAAGAGGTCCAAACTAAGTTTACTTCTGAAGCTGAGACACCATTTTCTGTTCAGTTCATAGACAGAATCTGATATTAATCACACTGAAATGAAGAATATGATGAAACAGTTCTTTCAGTATAAATACAACAGAAGGAAAGGTGAATATTTTTGTTCATTGTTTAAGATCTTTCCCTTCTAAAGACTTAACAACTTTAGGAAATATAAGCATGATTTACTCATTGTTAATCAGACTTTTTAAAGGCCAAAAAAACATTTTTTTCACATTATATGCTACTAGAATGCAACTACATCCCCTGGTATGAAATTAAAACATATTCCCATTTTTCCAGAAACATTCCTTCTCGAAATGTTGAGAACATATAAAACTATGTTCCGTGGGAGTAAAACTGTCCCGGCGTATTTTAGCTAACCACTGACTCAATTTATTCTTATCTCGAAGCGGAAACCTGTATCGAACGAAAATATTAAACCTGTGACCAACACGTCGGAACATAACATCCACCTGTTATGATAGACGATTCGGAACTTATTTAAGTGCATACTTACTTGTGAAACGATAAATTTGTGCCTTTTGTAGCACGGTTGGTGCAGTTATATGCAGCGCAAGACTTAACCATGGTAGCAAACACTTCTAATAATAAAAAAAAAAATACGAGCACTCGATCACTTCGGCACGTCTCAACTGTACAGAACCACACACTCAAACCAACAGTTTGCCATCAGTATGGCGGCGCGCGCATCGTTCAATTTGCGAAGGAACACTAGCGCTGTTGCTCCTTCTAGTGTATAATATTCAAACTTCTTTGATTGCGACTCCCAAATACCTCGGAAGTGCCGGCCTCGGTAGCGTAGGGGCTAGTGTGCTAGCTCCGGCCGCGGGCATGGATATTAAGTGTTGTGTGTCTGTGTGAATGTCTTGTCCGTCCTGTGGCGTCCATACATAGGAAAAAATACACATTGAGCTGGCTGTATGGCCTCCGTTGCCGAATGCCATTAAAAAAAAAAAAAAAAAATACCTCGGAAAGGGGTTGTGTCGCAGGAGAGCGCTATCAAGAAGAACGTCAAGCTAGAGATTCATCGCCCGACTGTTAAGACGGAAAGTAGTCAAAACCGTGATCAGAATGGATCTGCCAGTGGTGGCAGATTTTCATATCGTGCTTTGCACACTACCTGTATGTGTCAAATACGGCAGTTCTATTAAAGTCCCAGCCATCTGCCGGCTTGTTGTGGTAGGATCACATGCATTTGTCGTGTAAGCTGCAGCTTTCAACATCACCTCACCTTTTTTTTTTACGAGGCGGTGGCAGCTAGTGAAGAATTTACGTCTATTGGCAGCAACACTAGAACACTGGCCGAGTGTTGCAGACCACTTTTACATCAGCGAAGCAGTATTTCTCAACACGACGCGGGGACACTGCCAATTTTACGACATGAGTCCGACCTCCTTCACCATGGTAAACAACACACCACCGCTAGAAATCTGCTCGGTTTGTGACGATTTATTTTGACTTCCATTTTCTCGATTTTGTGACATGCTTAAGATGATCATAAATATGATTGTCAGAAATCGTGAAGAGAGCAGGTGTTAAAAATTAGTACTCAAAATAATTGTAAAGGTTGTAAGAGGATAAACAACGTAGAAGTAGTTGACAAAAAAGTTTATTTGTAGGGTCTACAGGATGTATGTTACTATCGAGCAAATTTTGATTCCAGTATTTCGATGGAGCTTTACCTTTCCAAGTGTTGATAAGCATTTTGTCCATTTTTATTATGATGTCGCTCAAAGCATCATTCGCGATAATTATTGGTGTAAATGATTCTTGAGCGATAGCAATTTAATTAATGTGTAAGGAATATTTTCTTGTAGTTCTGTATTTTTCTGCTTTGAACGTGATTAAATTATCACATTTTTACTGATGGTGCTAACCTTTATTTATACCAAGTTCACACTCATGTTCGCCTTGCAACTCTCCTCACTTCGCCATCCCCTCCCCTTGTCTACCCCTCCGAACAGAGCGCTGTATTGAGGCAGGTGGTCAATTTGTCAGCGGCCTCTCTTCCCCCTTCGTATGTGGGGGTCAGGGTTGTGGAGTGGGGACAGCGCAGAGTGACCTTGAACGGCGTCTGTTAACTGAACCTGCTATATGCTATTTCGCTCTGTATTATCTGAACTACAACATACAACTACAAAATGTGATTAAAATATTTCGTATAATCATACGTAAGACGATGTAAATTGTAGTTCCTGTTGTAATGACAGTTGGATGAATGGGAGCTGGGATTCAGGTGCTTTTCCCTTTCATCCAGAAGCTTACAAGTCCCCGTCGCCTTCAGAATGGTTCTTGGAGTTTCTGCCATGAAAAGAAACTTTCCTAAATCGTTTCTTTATCGATGGTGCGCAGATCAGCTAGTAAATTATTGATATCCACGGATCAAAAAAAGGTTCTCCATGAACTTAATTTAGTTTAGGGAACAGAAAGATCTCTTTTAGCTGAATGGAAGATGTGTACTGTGGCTGGTGTAAGTTGTACTTCAAGCTGTTCCCGGATCGCTGTTCGTGGCCAAAGATTCTTTCACTTTCAGTGAAGAGCTGGAATCAACTAAACCTTACTTCCACAAACAACGGAGGATAATTAAAAATTACCTCTTAGCGCACTCAGCAAAAGATTGAATGTTGATTTAAATTTTAAGAAATTTTCATTTCGTGGTTGCATAAAAATAAAAGTTACCTACACAAAGAGTGTAGTTGAATAGAAAACAGTCTATTACAGCAGATTATATAGAAGACTTTCCGACCGAGCTTTATATAAGCTGCTATTGAACTGAGATCCTCCTTTGGAAAGAAATATGCTTTTGAGTTGTTCCTCGTCTTTAAATTATATCAAATACCATGTCTTCATTCTACAATCACATTATAAAACCTACTTACAACCCAATAACTGGAGTTGCATTCCTCGAAGTGTTTGCATTGTTCAGTACGAGACAGGAGGGCGCTTGTTCGACCTTGTAATGACTTAGTGGCGGGCTTGCCAACCTTCAGACGTCCCCGAAATAACCTGAGCAGCGTCACTGCCATTGAGAACAGTGCTGACACCTGCAGGTCGCGACCGGAGGTGTGCAGCTTTGGCAACAACAGCAGCGAAGATGAGAGTAAAGATAAAAGTAAAACAGAAGAAAGCAAATACTACCCTTTCCAACTGAATTTTCTCCCAACTAATGTTGCCATTCTTTATTTCTATGACCGAGATGAATATCTTTTTGTTGAGATCCCCATTTGTAACCACGAATGGAATGCAGGTCATGCTTGAGTAATACGCTTCTCCTCTTCCGCGTAACGCCCGTTAATGAAGTAAACAAACCGAAATATATCAAAAGAAAGTAAATTATGGTCTCGTGCGTGTGTCGTTTTATAAATGTTGTTAATTTCATTTAGGTAGGCTGAAAATGACTAATCCCATACATGTCGTCCCAGAGTTTGGATGATTTGGTTGATAAATCTACAATACATACTCCGGAACAGATGTGTATCTTTGATTCATATATATCGTTACTTAAATGAAAAACAACCTCCTAACCAAAAAAAAAGGTTATATAGTCAAATCAGTAAAACGAAAATATAATAAGGCAGAAACTCAACTCGTTAACCTAAAACACCAAACATATATATATATAAATATAGTACACATCAAATGTGAATGGGCCCGAATCACACAAGTACCCTAAACCAAATAAGTTATTTTTTTCTAACGTTCCAATTCATTTTCAATCCTAGTAGTTTAGTAACTTTTAAATTTTAGTAATAAATTAACTTTTTGATGCAAAAAAGAACATTTTTCATTTCTATACAAAGTACAATTGATTAGTGGTCAATGACCCCTCATGTGGCCTGTTACGTGATCTGTGGTTTACATAATATGGCTGGCTCTCTAGCCAACAGCATTAGCTTGCAAGATAGAAGCACATGTTGTGCGACTGTTGGACTCAAAACTTACTTTACTGACGTTATTAGTACAAACAGATATTTCTTTTCTATTAACTAATTCAGTATTAAATAATGCCAACTTTAGGCATAACTGCTATATTCTCTTCTTTATAATTACTAGTTACACTTAGCTTTAAATCAAACCCTTCTGCCAATTCTTCAATAAACTTAGAGGGATCAACCACATTAATAAGTAGATGGTCATAATGTTTTGGCTGATCAGTGTATTTCTACAGTATATTTTTGTTTTAAATAATAGTAAAATTTGTGTTTGTAGGTGGAAGTAGCATTGAGTTTCCTATCGTGCACAAGGTTGGCCGAATGCAGATAGCTGTGTGTGTGGGGGAAGGGGGGGGACACGATGGTTAAAAGTAGTCGATACAGGACATTTTCATATTTCGATCAAAGACTTGTGTCTCCTTATACTTTTCTTTCCTGCCACAACTACATAGGATAGACCATTGGTGTTTGTGTGTGGTAGTATCACCGAATCTTCCATTGTGCATTATGGTGGTTAGATGTCGGTAGCTATGGAGGTGTGGGAGATATGGTGGTTGAAAGTGGTCGACCTGCGGCACTTCCATATTTCTACCAAAGACGGTGTATCACTTTTCAGTCAAAATTATGTAGCGCAGATCACTGGTGTTTGTGTGTGGTAGTTAGAGTCACCCATCGATCACAACGTTGGCCGACTTTCGGTAACTGTGGGAGTGTGGGAGATATGATGGTTGATAGTGGCCGATCAAGAGTTGAGAATTACAGGCCAATCAGTTTGACATCAGTGGTAGGTAAATTAATGGAAAGATTGATATGCAACCACATCAGAAATATATGTGAGGAACGTAATTGGTTTTCAAGCAGGCAACATGGTTTCAGGCAAGGATATTCATGCGAATCTCAGTTGGTGGGATATATGCAAGATATTTCAGATGAAATGGACAAGGGAGGCCAAATTGATAGTGTAGCACTAGATCTGTCTAAGGCGTTTGACAGAGTAAGCCATAAAATGGTAGTAAATAAGGTAAAAACCATTGGAGTGGATAAGAAAGTGATTTGCTGGGTAGAAGAATTTTTAAAAGGTAGAAAACAGAAAGTTAGGGTAGGAAATGTAGTATCAAAAGAAGTGGAAGTAAAAATGGGTGTGCCACAGGGTAGCGTATTGGGACCATTGCTATTCATTATTCTAATGAATAATTGTGTTGCCTGTTTACTATCTGAAATTAGATTGTTTGCAGATGACATAATGCTGTATAAAAGAATCAAAACGATAGAGGATTGTAAACAGTTGCAGGGTGATCTGGACAGGATATCTAATTGGGTTAGTAAACATGGAATGAAGATAAATGCAAAGAAGAGTCAGCTTATTAGATACACAAATAAAAAACAAAAGGTTAATTATGAATATAAGGTGGGGAAAGAATTGCTTGCTGAAGACTTGAAATGCAAATATCTTGGAATTACTTTTGATAACAAACTTAACTGGGCAGGACACATAGGACAGGTGGTAGGAAAAGGTTTCAGAGTTCTGCACTTGTTGGAGAGAGTTATGAGGGGATGTACGAGAGAAGTCAAGGAATTGGGTTACAAAACTTTGGTCAGACCATTGCTCGAATATGGTAGTGTAGTATGGGACCCTCATTTTACGTATCAAATACAGGAGTTGGAGAGGGTGCAAAGAAGGGCTGCTAGATTTGTTTCTGGAAATTATCGCAGAATGCAATCAGTGACGGATATGATAAAGGAGCTGGAATGGGATTCATTGCAAGACAGGAGGAGGATGAGGAGGGTCATGGGAGTGTACAGGGCATATACTGGTGATGAGGCATGGAAAGATATTGCAGTAGGTATGAAAAGTAGTGCATGGAAGGGAAAAGATGACCATGACCACAAGCTGGCACTCGATTTCAGGCACAAGGGTGTAGGAAGATTCTCTTTTTTAGGTAAGGGTGTCAGGGATTGGAATGAGTTACCAAGAGAAACGATGAATAATTTACCGAAAACTTTGAAGGAATTTAAAGAAAAAATTTGTAGAGGGCAAATGTAGGTGGGTGCAGGATAGGGGGAAGATAGCTGTGTAGGGAAATTGCCACCGGAGCCTGTGCTCCATTGCAATTAAATTAAATTAAATTAAATTAAATTAAAGGATATTTCGTATTTCGACCAAATACATGTGTCTCCGTATATGTCAGTTTGCTGCCACAACTACATGGCATAGTATACATTTCTCTTTGCAGCCATAAATACCCTACGCAGGTCATTAATGTTTGTGCGTGGTATTAGCCTCGATTCTCCAATTGTGTAATATGGTGGTTACATGTCGGTAGCTGTCAATGATAATTCTTTACAATCACCAACGAAGTCGAGGGCATCAGCTAGTATAAAACAAGAACTGAATATACTGCTAAAAAGGGATTTGTTTGTTTGTTTGTTTTTGTTTTGTTTTTTGTTTGTTTTTTGCGTGGAAATTAATTGTATCTAGGTGTGCTATATGGTAAATAATTGAATCTGAGAAATATATTATCCGAATTTTTAAGTGTTAAGAATAACTGTTATTCTATCTGATGAACATGCAGTACTCTGAAATAATCTGAACACGCTCCAGCCGTATACTTCCAAGCCAGTGTCGTGACATTTAAACGTTCTCTGAGCTCAAAATTTACTGTCCTCCTAACCAAGTGTAACAGAATCACATTTTAACAGAAATGTTATGACTTGGAGTTTCCTTTCGAAAATAGGTCTGCATCCAATAGAGAGTTACTTGAAAACATTTCTTGTCACACGAGGTAGCTAGAGCAATGTAAACAAATTCTAAAGTGTCGAGACATCTAGAAGCGCGCTAGGAAGTGACTGATTAATGTATAACTTCCTTCGCATAACCTTCAACTATGTCTGGATGATGGAAAGAGAACACAAAAGCAACGCTAACATCAGCAGACCAGGCGATGGAATGTTTTCATTGGTCAGTTGTTGACCCAGGCTTACCTTCTTCCGGTGCGAACGACAATCAGTTTACAAATCCCCGTCTTCAGAACATAATGTGTGTGATGAGTGACATCCGAAGGCTGCAGAATACAACTTCAGCCAGATCAGAGTAGACGATCGCAATAAAGAAGTAATAAAGGTTTGCTGCTTACGATGGTTGATACCAATTGTGAGGGTGACATAATACTATTTTTTTAAATCTCTTCCGGGACGGAGCAAAAAATGATAATCTGTTCGTAACTAGAATAGAGCTACATAACTTCGATTAATTATTCCTTCAGTTTTCTGGAATATAGTATGTTAGAATATACGGGAAACGTAAATCAAAGCGCTACATGAAACATAATGCTCCGGTGAATTTTGAAATTTACTTTACGATAAAGGTTACAACGACAGTATAAACATCATACAGTAGAAACCTAACAAAAATTCTTTCTTAGTACTAACACTAAAACTTAATTGTATTTATATAGAGTATTGCCTCTTTGTATTAAAATGCCCAATTTTCACGTAGCTTTATGATCATTTGATTACTTAATTTCTTAATTTTTCTAAATTACATTTTGTTAAAATATATAGAAAACAAAAATCAAAACTTGCTATCTGCTGGAGGAACACCGGAAATAAGGAAGTAGCTAAAAGAAACAAAACTTTTTAAATTAAATTCATAATAAATAAAAAAAGCAAAAACATTATTCCAGACACGTATGTAAACGTGGGCGAAGCAGGGGACAAATCTTGAATAATTGACAAATCATGATCATTGTGAACACAAATGGATGATTTAAAGACGGTGAATCGTTTTTGGAAGCATTAGCAATGCATTTAATGATTTAATAAATTTGCCTGATATAGTACTTATTGACCGAGATCATCTCACCTAAAGTAATCCAACCTCCAACCAGAGAAGTTGACGTGCATTTCCTAGATTCGAGGAACGAAGTTATCTTCTTTTACCAATACGGGGTATCAGTTTCTCCGTTATGGATTACCACGCTAGCGACCAACCATCGGCGTCCTTCTTACCAGACATGTCGTCCATTACCAGTAGTCACGAAGGTCTCTCTCTCTTTTATATCCTATTTACTGCGAAAACCGTCCTTTTGGTGGTATGCACTCAGCCGTACCGAACACCCTTTCTCCGGTGGGCGGAAATATTATAAAAAGCTGATTTTCCTTTTGGAGCCCATGCAAAGCCGTAACATGTAATGAACCTCATTGCAGAACGTGGTATTATACGAGGGGGTACCTAAAAATAACCGGAATAACATTGCCTTGAGCGGAGCTTGTGTAGTACACATTCCTGCCGCTAGGCATTTATAGCACAACTCATTGCCAGTTCAGTACTGCCTGTGTTGTTGACTTGGCTTGTTCTGTTAATCTGCAGTGATTGTTTTTACTAGCGCTGTTTTGTTATTATTTCGTTTTTGATAATGGCAAGTTTAAGTGAACAACGTGCAGCTGTGAAATTTTGTTTTCTACTCAGTAAAAATGCTGCTTAAACTGTTTTATTGTTATAACAGCTTAAAAAGATGACGCTATGGGAAAAACTAAAGTGTACGAAGGGTTCGCTAGGTTTGAAAATGGCGACATGTCGATTGAAGACAAGCCTCGTTCTGGACGTACATCAACTGCCCGAATCGACGAAAATGAAAAAATTCGAGAGCTTGTGCTCTCAGACCGTCGACATACAATTGATCAGTTGTCAGAGATTTGCGGGTTATCTTGGAGCTCGGTTCTGCGAATTTTAAGCGAAGATTTGGGAACGAAAAGGGTTGCTATCAAGTTTATTCCTCGGGCTCTGACTGACAATCAAAAAGAACGTAGAGTTGAAACTTGTCGTGCTTTGAAACAACAGCTTGAAATTGATCCAGATTTTCTGTCAAAGGTCATTACTGGTGATGAGTCATGGTGCAATGGTTACGACCCAGAAACAAAGCAACAGTCAACCCAATGGAAGATGTCATTGTCACCCCGTCCAAAAAAAAGTCGTCAAGTCAAATCAAACACGAAAACAATACTCATTTGATTTTTTGATACCAAGGGCGTAGTTCATTCAGATTTTGTTCCCCCACATCAGACCGTCAATGAAATCTTTTATTTGGAAGTTTTAAGAAGATTCCGTAACAGTGTTAGTCAAAAAAGATCCGATTTTTGCAGACAGGAGACTGGTTTTTCCACGTTCTGGCCTCGCATTCGGGAGGACGCGGGTTCGAATCCCCGTCCAGGCATCCAGATTTGGGTTTTCCATGGTTTCCCCAAATCACTCCAGGCGAATGCCGGGATGCATCCTTCAAAAAGGCCATTGCCGAATTCCTTCCCGTTCCTTTCCCCAATTCCATCCCGCCTCTAATGACCTTGCTGTCGACGAGGCGTAAAGCCCAAGCAAAAAAAAAAAAAAAGGTTTTTCCACCACGACAATGCACCTGCACACACAGCTGTCTGTTAAGCAGTTTTTGGTTAAAAATGGCATGGTTCCGCTGCCCCACGCACCTTACTCGCCTCACCTGGCTTTTTCTTATTTCCACGCTTGAAAAGTAGCATAAAAGAACACCGATTTGACAACATTGAAGAGGTTAAGAAAAAGCGAGGGAGGAGCTGTCAGCCATTTCTAAAGATGACTACAGAGAATGTTTCGAACAGTGGAATCACCGGTGGGACAAATGTATAAGTTGTAATGAAGATTATTTTGAATGGAATAAGGTTATTTTGTAATTTTTTTAAAAACATATAACTTTTAAAAAGTACTTCCAGTTTTTTTGGTACCCCTCGTATGTTATGGTTGTTTTACTCTAACAGCTCATCAAAGAAACTTTAATTTATTAAAAATGTAGTAAAATTACGTGATTTTCGAAACATTCCGCTGTCTGCTACAACTTACCAAGTTCACAGTTGGGAGGATAGATTAATATCTTCTTTTTAAACCTTGAGATTTTAATAAGTTTTACACTTTTTGAATCTTGGTAAAATTATGAATAATAATTACTGGAATTGGATGAAATATCAAGCACACAAATATGGCATGCCTCAAAATTTACATTTAGTGACCACTCAAACTTAATTCCATTTAACGGCACGTGTGGTTTATTTATTTCGGTGGTAATGAAACTTGGAAAAATCAATAAAAGTGAATGATCTCTAACAGGGCGTACTTTTCGGGCTACTGGGTCATTGTTGTGGACATTTGATTGGATGTGAGACAGATATTACCACTAGCGAATGGTGTGTTCAGCGATGTCATTGTGGTCCCATTCGACCATACAGCACACGGTGTCATCAGCCACATCACCCCTCAGTGATGATCGTGTCTGGTCTCCTTGAGAGAGGGCTGCTACGACGTGAGGTTGAAACTCAGCTACAGGCAGATACCAGTTGTTTCCCAAATCCAATTGGAAGTGTTTCCCACCAATTTGGAAGAACCAGCCACACCCCAAGCCGAGGTAATCATGGGATTCTTGCTTCCTCACCAGCTCGCCTCGAATCGCCTCGCGACGATCCTGCCGGTCTCAGAATCTCCAATCCCGTCGCCGGAAACTTCAGCATCTCTCCATCTGTCCAACACGCAACAAAATCATGTTAACAATAGTGTTTGTTACAAAAATTCTGTTATTGTCTCGGGCATCATCCCTTCTCTTCGATCTATCGCCAAGAACCGTGAAAAAAAATTCGTATGGTCGAAACGTGACTTTTAGGCAAGTTAACGGATTTTCATACAGATTTGACAAGCTCTCCATAAATAACTTTCTCAATTCTCACACACGAAACTCCTTTATTGTTGGGCTACATCAGCTCTGGTGGTCCGGTCTAATCCCCTAACGGCAATGCCAGGCATTTACACAGTTTCACCTGGTACACGGTACGTCATAGTTGGAAGCGAATTGATGTCAATATTGGCAAAGAAATTCAGTGTAGCCCTCTTTTTATTTTGCTGTCATCAGTCTTTCGACTGACTTGATGCAATCCTCCATCTCTTCCACCATGTGCTAACCTCTTCATCTCCACATATCCCTTACAACCCACATCCTCAATTATATGCTTCATGTATTCCAATCTCTGTCTTCCTCTACAGTTCTTACCTTCGACTGTTCCATCCACTAGCAAATTAACCAATCTAGCATGTCTCAAAGTATGACCTATCTGGCTGCCCCTTCTTTCTGTAAGCTTCTTCCACAAACTTCTTTCCTCACCCATCATTTCCAAAACTCGTTCATTTCTTACTTTGTCTGTCCTCTTAATTTCCAGCATTCTTCTGTAGCACCATATTTCAAATACTTCATTTTCCTTCTTTCCGGTATTCCTAAAGACCATGTTTCGCTACCGTAAAGTACTGTGCACCGCACATAGAGTTTTAAAAAGTTTCCTAGATCAATATTTGAAACTAAAAGATTTCTCTTTTTCATGAAGCCCAAGCCGAGTAAAAATTGCCTGCAGTTAGGTCGGGAAACATTTAAGAGCAGGATTTTTTCCTAATGCAAGACTGAAACATTAACATAGTCGTCGCTCCAGATTCCTAAGTACTACGAGATACCGGGTCCCCTGGTGACAAGGTTTTCTAACCTCGTCCTCCGCATCTATCGTGATTGATAACCTAACGGGGAATCCAAAGGGTAGCTCTCTGTATTTGAACCTGGAAGCTGTGTTAAATATATTTGCGTAAAGCGTATAGTTTTTTGAGGCAAATATTAACGGATGGTCTCAGCATTAGAGGTTGAACAAAATTTGAATATTGGCCTGCTAAAGCTCTCCGAGTCAAGAGTGTACGAAAAAACTAGCAAATGTAAAAACTCCTGAGATTACTAAACTAGAGCACGGTCATGATGCTCAGTTGGGAAAAACACAATAAACAGGTTACGGGTACAATACCGGTCTCGTTTGGATTTTTAAAGGACCTTATGAGCTTTCCGCTTGTTAGTGTGGATAATTAGCTACCCAAGATCACCTAGTCAGCTCTCGAAGAATTACACGGATTAATAACACTTCCACACTAATGGGAGTTACAGTATGTTACGGACGAGAATACCCATCTCGATACGAACACAATCAAGTTGCTGCGTATTTAGTTTTAATTAAAGTACTGTAAATAAAATTTAGATTCACAAAAAAACGGTAGGACCTGTGCTGGCTTTCGAAATGAAGCTCACTCAACTTATTGAACAGCGTTACCCAAAATCAACATTTAAAAGCTCATAACAGGTACTTTTTAAAATGCTCCGAACACAAATCACAGTTATATGCAGTTTCCATACAGACCAGAATCGTTATTACAATCTGGCACCAATTACACTCTATACTTAGCTATTACTGGCGAACCCGCCCAAGATTCTTACACCAATTATTGCTACCCTAAAGACTCTAAATACCACGACTAGTGGTAATACTGTATCATTCAGATTAATTTACAGACATCAATACAATTATTCATAAAAACTTGCAATTAATAAAAGAAAAGATATAATATAATAACACAAAAATGATTGGTAAGGTTTGAGATTGTCACTGGCTTTCGAAATGACGTTCACCTCTGACGAAGATGTTTTTTTTTTTTATTTTTTTTTTTGTAACTGCTTTACGTCTCTTTTTAACATCGAGGTCTTTAGAGACGGGAAAGGATGGGGGGCAAGGATGGGGGCAAGGAATGGGAAGGAATTCAGCCATGGCCTTTTGAAGGAAGCATCCCGGCATTTGGCTGGAGTGATTTGGGGAAACCATGGAAAACCCAAATCTGGAATGCTCGGACGGGGATTCAAACCACCGTCCTCCCGAATGCGACGCGAGAACGCTAACTGTTACACCGCCCCCCTCGGTTTTTATTTGTTAATGTGTAGTATCGTTGGGTGCTCTGTGTTACGGATTCTACAGTCAGCTGTAGTTTCCCTTTAGCTGCTATGATATCTGGATAGGGTTATGCGGTTACGACAGACGCGGATTACACAACCACTAAGAAACTCAGTCAGTAAGTCATTAAGACCATACAAAAATTATTAGTATAGTGAAGTAGAGATTTAAAAAAAAAAAATTTCAACGATTGAAATTTTAAACTTACCTGGTTGATTATCAATCACTGTTGCTCTCAACACTATACATTTCTCACGTCTATTGTGGTGTTCCAGGGGGAAGTTCGGCACAGTGTACAGATGCCGGGAGAAGAGCACAGGGCTGCGCCTGGCGGTCAAGGTGGTATCCACCCAACGCAGAGAAGACCGCCGCAACGTGGAGCGAGAAGTGGACGTCATGAGGGTGCTGCTACACCCGAGGCTCATTCAGCTCTACGACGCCTTCGACAACGGGAAGACTATGTGTGTCGTGCTAGAACTGTGAGTACAGTTTTTCGCCTGCAGTTGTGCTAGCCATGCTAAGATGTAAATGAAGACCAGTCACTTTTTTTATGCTTAGTCGACGTCGAGGTCGCTAGATTTTTTTAAAATTGCTTTACGTCCCTCAGCAGCGAGGTCTTTAGAGACGGGAAAGGATGGGGGCAAGGAATGGGAAGGAATTCGGCCATGGCCTTTTTGAGGAAGCATCCCGGCATTTGCCTGGAGTGATTGAGAGGTCACTAGAAACGATAAATAGTATGTAAACAGTTTTTGTAGCGACAAGATTTTTCTTTCTGAATCCTGCTGTATGCATAGATATTAATAATCTGAAGAATGCCGCATCTTGAAAGGAATTCAGACCTTTTCAAGGAACCATCCAAGCATTCCCCAGGCGTGATTTTCTATCTGTCCATCGTATTCACGTATGAGACTGATAGCACTACTTAACTTCTGTAGGTTTCCCAATTTTCACTGTTTCTTGAAATGCTACAGGAAGCAATTTTCAATTTTGATTTCTGGTAGGAAGTTTTCGTCATTTTAGATATTTGTGGTTATTGTTTATTATTGAGTCTCCATCAGAGAAATAGGATTTTTTCTGGAGCTGTAAACATTTTTTGGTGCTTTTGTAATCCTTCACAGCTATCCATAATAGTTGTTGTAGTATGTGAACGGTTTTTCTAGCAACAAAGTTTTTTTTCTGTATCCTGTTATATGCATAGATAATAATAATGTGAAGGATGGAGCGTCTTAAAATTTTCAGCAGCAAAAACAACGCTGAAATAATTATCCACATACCACTTAGAGGGAACCCCCAGAAATAAAATTAGCACTGTATTTCACAAATATTGTTATAAATTTCTTAAATCCTAAAAAAAAAAAAAAAAAAAAAAAAAAAAAAAAAAAAAAAAAAAAACTGTTCAACTAAGATAGTTGAAACGTCAATAAATCTACGTGATTTGAACTGGACAACCAATAAAATCGATTACGACCACAGAATTCTATGCAGTTACTTTACTGAGCTTTAATTTGCAGTTCACTCAAACTAATTTTCCTATCCTATTAGTCAATAGGGACTTACCTGCGTAATTATATGCGGAATCTGAACCACAGAACGTCTTGAAGATCAATTAATAGAACTCATAATATTTCCGCCAGACACCGAAATTAATACCGCCAACTCTAGATCCCCTGTTAGGTATCTTAACAACTGTGTCATCAGACGTCCGATCTACTAAATAAAGTTGTTGTAATACGGCGTCTAGCATCACTTTGTTATTGACTGCTTATGTTACAGGATTGAAGGTGGAGAGCTGTTTGAGAGAGTGATTGACGATGACTTCATTCTCACCGAGAAGGCATGTACAGTTTTCATGCGACAGATCTGCGAAGGAATGGAATTCATCCACTCCAAGCACATCTTACATCTGGACATGAAGGTTTGACATAAGTTTGGTTCTTATGCTCGGTTATTCTCATTCTGGTTTTGTTTATGTCGGCTTACATAATGATATTCTTAACATGCTGATCCTAAGTTAAGAAAAAGTTAGTCCAAAGAATCCTGTATTTGTTATTTTGCAGCCCGAGAATATACTGTGTCTCACAAAAACTGGAAATCGAATAAAAATTATCGATTTTGGCTTAGCTAGAAAATTCGATCCTGATAAGAAGTTGCAAGTACTCTTCGGAACGCCGGAGTTCGTCGCTCCTGAAATTGTGAACTTCGATCAGATTGGATTCGGAACGGACATGTGGTCGATTGGAGTAATATGCTACGTGTTGTAAGTAGCTGACATACTTATTCCTTTATAACATTCACTTTAAAGACGGTCCTTGTCTGAAATTTATCTTGTAGGGTTTTATGTTGTGTTTGTTTTTTTTTTCTATTTTAATTAGCAACACTCAATTCAGACACAATTTAGGCATTTTGTTTGATGTTACTTCACTTATAACAACCAAAATTATTTTTGTAGCCCAGTATTTTGAGGATCCTAAAATGATTTTTGCTAAACAATCAGGAACTTATTATCTAATGTATTAAAATAACGAAAGTTAGTTTTAGTAGACCCTTCTCTGATACTAGCTTTTAATACCTGTCTTAAAGGTAAATATTGCAATTTGTGATTATGACAAGGAGATACTTTAGCAGTCTCGTAATCGAATGCAGAAGAAAGCCTTTTCGATCCTGCAAAATGGATATTGTGCAATATGCCGAGAAAATGTCGACTTTTTCTGTTATATTAAGGGAAATTTGAGATTAACAAACGAGGCACCAAAAAGAATCCAACTTAGTAAAGCGTTGAACATGGAGACTGAATGTGACCTCGATACATCGGAAATTTTCGGTGAATCCGATGATACCCGAACTGTTAGTTACATCTGCCGCCACTACAGCACTGATTGGCTGACTAGGAAATTTCAAATGAATAACTGAATTGAATTTTTTTCTCTGATTCTGTTAAAAGGAATTGTATTTTTAAATAGATAATTGCATTTTACTTACATTGTTAAAAGGAAGTGTAACTGCTACGCTAGCTAAAAGTTAGCTGTCTGTTGTAGATTTAACTGCACAAAAATACGAAATGTATCTATTGAATAAAAATAGTTATTCATTTTTTTTAAAATATACTTAAGAACTTCTCTAAAAAATAAGATATTCATTCGTTTAAAGTCAAATGTAGTAATTTAAAAAGATCCGAACTAAATACGCCGAGAATGTAATCAGAGAAAGTTTGCACATATTACGAAAAATATTAGTAAAAAAAGATCAATATTCGTTTTTCCTTAGGAGTTTTCCCTGAAAAAAATCCTACGACAACCGTAGGAGATAACTTTATACACCTAAGGTATTCATTGCAGAGTCAGCTTACTGAGTTTTACTAATGTGTTAAATTTTACTTCCTTCCTTTTCTTACTTTGGAAGTTAGTGAACAAAGGAATAAAAAGTTGTAACAAAAGACAAGTTTTAACTTAAACGTTTAAATAAGAACGTATGGATCATAGGAACCAAAAAAAATGATATAGCTCTTATAAAATTAGTAATAGAAGATTTTTTTTTAGCTGTGTTAAGCTAGTTTATCAGGAAAAAAATTAAACCCAAACGAGATAAGGTAACAATTAAAACCTTCCGCCTCTATATTTGCTTTCAGAGTAACGTTTGTACATTAGAGTATGCTGTATACGTGGATGTTATAAAATGGAAATTTTCCCACTAGTGTGTGGTCCAGACATTCCGCTTGCATTGTAGAGAAATTTTATTGAAGAAATTATTAAACAACTATAATCTGTATATTATTCCTAGGGTAACAAGAATAGGGAAAGTGCTAAAACAATTTAGAAACGGATTAATGTTGACCATAAGTTCTGAAATACATGTTAACAATAATAATAATAAAGTAATTTTGATACAGTTTATCTGAACAAATTATTTGGAGGATGTTTATCAGTTGAAGATATGCCTTTTCTCTGCGTAGAATATCGTAAAAAAATATGGCATCGTTGAATGTAGGACTACCAGGCATTAATAACACAAAAACTTTTCGTTTCCCTCCATACAAAACCAAATGGTATTATTTGATCATCATTGTAAGAATATATAATTTCGTATCGTATGTTCCATTAAATCATTTAATTTGTAAAACTGACTGCCCTGCAACACTCTCACATAATTTGATATTCTATGTTACAGGCTGTCGGGTCTGTCTCCCTTCATGGGAGAAACGGACGTGGAGACGATGGCAAATGTGACCATATCAAAATACGACTTCGAAGATGAAGCATTTAATGACATTTCTGATGATGCCAAGAATTTTATTGAAAAATTACTAGTAAAAGACATAAAGTACGTAAGAAACGAAATAATCTTTACAAAAAAGGCATGATTTTATGTTATTACACAAATTGGCGTAATATCTTACTAACTATTCATCTGTCTTATTGCAGTTTTCACGCTTTCAGATTCAAATTAACCATTTTCGTCAGAACTTTTGCTAACATTTGAATATTTTTTAACACAAAACAGCTAAAAAATTGACTATATTGCAAAGCTTTAGCGTCTTCTTCTGTTTAGGTAGCATGTATCTTTCTTTGCTCTGCAATTAAGAAATGTGTTTCAGGCGATTTTTTATTATAATTGTTGGAATAGGAATTGTTTACCTAGGTGATTTTTTCTAAATTTTTTAATATATTCTGATATGTAGGTATATTTAGTCGAAATAGTTACGTGAATTTTAGAAGCATATGAAAGGCATGACAAAGGCCCAATAGAGTGAATTTTTGTTTTTAGAATTTAAACCGCATGAGCTTTGACTTTTAGCTACGCTGCATAATGCTTAACTCTTGTTCACGGCTATCTTTCTGCTAAATTTAATCTGCTGTGGCTTCTTCTTTACTTTTACTTCATTTTTTTCAAAAGCCAGCAACAAATCTGATGTTCATATTGGACTTTTGCTCAAAGTTCTCAAATATTACACTTTAATGTCAATGAAATGTAGTTATTTTATAAAACAAATTAAAAAAAGACAGATTAGAATGTTTGTAAAGTGATTTTCTTAATGATGAATTATAATCAACAAGCCATAAGTTTTTTTAAAAAGTTTTTTTATACGTTTACAAGTAACTCTCAATTGGCATGAAAATAAAAAAAAATAATAATAATTTTATATACTCATAAATTTTTTTTTTTATTTAAGACACGTAGGAAGATGTACACAAAATAGTATAGGAACCAGCATGCTTTTTTTAAGATTTTTTTTTTCTGTCCTACAAGACAAAATCACTTTATTCACTTCATATAATATCATGCTTTCACATCAAACATCAATAAGAAAGTCACGGACAAGAATAAGGTATCGAGGGAGATTATAAACAGTATACTGCGCCTTTAACAGTAGAATAATTTAAAGTAAACATGCACGTTAAGCAAAAGTAGATCTGAAGGCAAATTTCCAACAGACTAAAAAATTTACACTATTTTAAAATCACAGCAGCTACACAAAGCTGGCACATTGTCTAATCTTCCTTTACTTTTATTAATTGTGTTGTCCATTGCCACCTATATTTACACTTATTATTTATTTCACTTATGTATTAATCTGTTATTATTTAAACGTGTGTTGTTTGTATCATTTACCCGCCTAATGCGCTGGACCGACCAGAGAAACGTGGTAGCTATTTGTTGCAGTTGTAATTGATCCTCTGCTCTTCAGATTCTTGAGGTTTCAATAGGGATCATATATTTAACACAGATGCACACTATATTTTTGTAGTAATTTATTGTTGTTATAGTGCTTTTAATGTTTTAAAGAAAAAGTGTGCTCAGACAGTTAGATCATATCAAAGTGTTGTCACAATGGGTCACGTGGAGTCCCGAAGGCGTCTGGGTTCACTTCTTGTCCTCGGCATACTGGCATATAGGTCTACTGCTTTTATGCCAATGGTGGAATAGCTCACATATTCTGTCTTATAAACTACTCAGACATAATATCACAAAACACATTTGACCATAGCTTACATGGTTAGCCTGGAGATAGCAACATTCATACTAGTCAGATCGTCCTTAACTACACTGATGTTGACATGGACTGAAGCCTCATAAATTACTACATAATGTCACTACACATTATTGTTTGAATCATAAATTAGCATTGAGATTGTACATGTCTCATAATAAAATCCCGTTAGTTGAGAACACGATCACTTTATGCAGGCTGTATTCTTAAGGAAGCTTATTTTGTTCAAAAGATATTCATTTGAACCTTTTTTCTTTTGAATGTTGTATCAAAGCATGTTCTTTTCATATGCTCTTTCCTTCTAAAACGTGAGGAAATGATACAGAACATGAAATACAATTGCCTCATTTATGTTAATTGAAATTTAGATTCTGGTATCGTGTGCCAAACCACTTCTGGCACTAAGAGAGCTTCTTAAATATATCTTCAGCACTAAGAGCTGTAAGAGAAATATTGTATCTAGTAATGTGGATATAAGTACGAGGTTAATGTTTGCAAGTTCGTAGCGTTTCTTCATTACACCCTGGAACAGAAGTGTGATGCTTGTGTGATCGTAATTCTTCACATTTTCAAAATACCTACTTTGATGATGATCATCATCATCATCCTCAACAGTTTCCAGCCTCTAGACGGGTCTGCTTTATGCACAAGCCTCTCCATTTGCTTCTTTCTTTTATGATAATGGACTAAATGTTTTAAATGGGCTTCATCGTAATCTGGTGATGTTCCTGTATGCGGAAAATCATTCCGTTAAAAATGACTCTCTTTGGAATGGCAAAAATATTTTATTTTAGGCACTTTTTCGTTGTTCTACATCCCTTGTACCATACACATATCTTGAGCCACTTAAATTGGTTTTATTCATGTGTTAAAACAAAAAGAAGCCTGTATCGGAAGCAATTATTTTAAGCAACTGAAACGTCGTTTATAGCCCACATACCGTTCTAAACATCTTCAAATCTGCCATTTTTAACCTTAGCATTATCACTCCAAGTAGTAAGCAAATGTGTATAAAGTGTATAAAATGTTCTTGGGCATTCCACTTGGGAAGAGCATCAGTTTGATGCTTTCGCTCTCCGATTTCATCTTCTGGCAAACTTTCGAGCTCCTGGAGAGTTCACCCTTATATAGACTGAGCCGGGCACCGATGACGTCTATATAAGGGCAGACTCTCCGGGAGCTCGACAGTTCGCCAGAAGATGAAATCGGAGAGCATTTTCGATATGTCGCATCAAATTGTCGCTTTTCCCAGGAGGGAGGTCAGTGAATATTTTATACAGTTAATACAGCGAGAAAGCCTCCATTTATTCGTCAATAAGCAAAATGCCCGCGAGGCAATATCGTGACCCTGGTCGGCCCTAGCGCGCGCATGTGGCGGCTGTATTCACCCCGGACTAACGGCGGGTCTTTGTCTGCCTCCCCAGCCGGCGCATGTCGGCCGCGCAGTGCCTCGCGCACCCTTGGCTCAAGAGAAAGCCCCCCGCCCCCCCGCTGCCGCCACCGCCGCAGGAGGAGCTCGACCTGAGCAAAGATAACTTGCGCGTGTTCGTGGAGCGCTGGAACGAGCACCCCAACAGCCCGTACCTGTTCGACGGGCCGGGACACACCATCCTGCCGCCGACCGTCGGCTCGCTCGAGAACGTGCGCTCACACACGTCACTCGGGGGGCTGTCCCCCTCACCGCCCGGATCCCTATCCTCCGCCCCCAGCTCCTTCTGCTCTTCCTGTTCCTCGTCGCCGGACTCTGTTCTGGAGCGACGCCGACCGTCCGCGCCCGTCATCAAGGTGCCGCACTTCGAGCCTGCGGCGCCGGTGCAGCAGCAAGGCCGCTACCACCTGGAGCGGCTGCAGACGTTCGAGAGGAGGGCGTCAGAGGGCTGCTGCTCCATTACAACACCAGGACAGCCTGCAGCTGCCCCGGCGCCGGCTGTTGCTCAGCATCCCGTCAACCTCGCCGACGAGATCCGTAAGCTGTCTGACAAGCTGTACGAGATGGCTTCGATGCTGTCTCCGCCGCAGCCGGCAGCCGATCTGGCAAACAACAACGTCTGCTCGACGTCGCTGCCGTCGGCGCCGTCGGTGCCGTCTCGCCCGCCCCCACCACCTCCACCAGCGTCCGCTCCCCGGTGGCCTCCGGACAGCCCCCCGTCGTGGCGGCGGTCCAAGCAGAGAGTGTCCAACCTCAACCGCGACGTCCCCCGCGGCTTGGCCAGTTCCGCAGACTCTCTGCGGAACCCTCCGGACCTGCTGCGGCACCTGCTGGACGGTTGGGAGGGTCGCGTCGCCGTCTCGACCTCCACTACCAGCTCCTCCACCGTGGAGGAGCGCTCCTCCGTGTTCCGGCAGCGCACGGAGACCACGGAGCAGGTGAAGTGAGCGATCGTGCTTGTGTCCGCAGCGCCCGCTTCACGGCGTCACAGGCGCTGGCACACAAGTGGCTGCAGGGGGTGGCCGCCGTCAAGGCGCTGCCCACCACCAAGCTCAAGCGGTACGTCATCAAGAAGCGCTGGATCAAGGCCGTCAACACCATCATCGCGCTGCGCAGGATGGGCGCCAAGCTCGAGCGCGACAACGGCGAGCCGGACTTCGTCCCGTAGCCGGGATCCCACGGGAGTAGCCTGCAGTTGCATATGTCAGTTTTTCCATCCCCTGTTTAAGACTCCTAACATTTTGGATCGAAGTGTTTGAATGATTAATTTGTCATCAACGTCCCATAATTTTTAAATAAATTACTATTACCAATGATGGTGCATATACCGAAAACCACTAATCAAGAATCAATACATAAATCCTAAATGAATAAATAATAAGAAACGACATACCCTTTCCATTTTAGAGATGCAAGATTTTGTATCGACTTATAGATTTGTGAATACTTTTCTCATGATCCATTCTCTTTACTAAATTTAGCGTCCGAGATATCTAATTGAATGTTAGAAACATGAGCCATTAATTTTTACTTTTTTCCAATTCCATTTAAGGATGCAAATTTGTTAGCACTTGTTCCAGTATATCTTTTTATTAATCTCATATCCTATACTGCAAGCAAATAAATGATATTAATGGCTGCAGCTGGTACGCTTTGAAAAGGGATCGCATCAATGTTTCATAATTTTAGAAAAGTCATTCGCGTTCATTTTAAATACTTTTTTTCCTTTTTTTTAGATTTAATACTTACGAACATTATTTTATCATGGTTTCCTCTCATCTAAATTTAAGATTTGCACAGTCAGAAATATTTTTCGACAGTAGAATTTACTTTCTTGTGTTTTATTACAACTATAACTGCAGCAACATCGGAAGACCATATTATAAGCTCCGCGAATATATTAATCAATGGCAGGTTTTATGTCACAGAATGTTTTAAACTTTACAGACTCCTCCTTTTTAATTTAAAATGGATAAAATGACAGCGAATGTTCTGAAATGCATTTTCCTTCTCTTGCTTATATTCATTTAGCTAAACAAAGAGAGTTAGTCATCAATACTTTTCATGCTACTTTTCACTTTGCGATTCTGCGTATTTTATGATATGAATTGTAAGACGTCTTTGCAGATGCAATATATTACCTCCTTATTTTTCTTTGACATTTCATTGCAGTTTACTGTAAATCTTCAGTTATCAGAAGATTTCTCTCTCAACTAACAAAAACATTTTAAATTCACATAATTCCAAACAAGTCTCTTCTGAAAAGAAATTACTTTTGAAGTACTTAAAAATTAAGGATTTATTAATTATCTATCTAAAATACCAGATGTCTGTTTTCAAAAAATTTTGATCTATTTCGGTTGACACAGCGCATGTCACACTTTGATGTGCACAAAGTTTTCAATGATTTTGTTTTCCTCATTGAGGCGCCTTTGCAGAGTCTCCACGCAACAACAACTTATCGAGAAAAGTTATAGCAGATTTCCTGATGGATCTAGATTTCGATTTTGGCATCGAGAACTAAACAATTTATATGCAGACAGTATTAAATAAGCAGTAGCAGACAGCATTCAGTTATCGAAGCTTTATCCCGCCTAAATGGTCACGTAATTCATTCACTTAGTTACAGTTCTGCATTTAGTATAACAAAATTGTGGATATTGCGGTGCAGATTTTGCTGCTACAGAAAAATCAATTCTGTCAGAGGATATATACACGAAAAGCCTCACTATCGCCCAATAGCAACACAAAACTACTTGGCAAATGATTCAACTTATTGTTTATTTCTTCTAGTCTGATCTACATTTTATGCCTTCCATTTTCACGAGTAATGTTAGAGATACAATGAGTTGAATGCTTATCAGTACTAACAAATGTAGTACTTAATTTCTTTATCTGTTTATACATCTCCTACAAAACAATCACTTTTCTCCTAATCTTTAATACTGCGTTTTGTATTCCAGATGCCCTACGTAAACATGAAAATTGGTCCACGTATGTATTTGCTAACAGTATTTTCCATATGAACCATCAAATATATATCCTACCTTTACGTTTCAATTTTCAATGTACGTTTGGTGATCTCATAATAACTGAGCCCCTTTATTCACTTACGAGGTCCCACCAGAAACATAAAATACATTCCGACAACCCTGGAAAAGCATGGCACTTTTAACAAAACAAACATATCACTGAAATATGACATTTGTTTTACTTTTGTGACAAAAGCATTTATCGATCTCTGATTGAAACAACATGTAATGAATCTGTCAGCTGCTACTCAGTGTCTAAAATATTATTTTTATTTTATTTAAATAATTAAATTACATTCATCTAAACCAAACATTTTTGTATATGGGATCTCACTTGAACGGTCTACGGTCTTTTAACTTTCATTTCTATATCTATGACAGCAAAATGGTGGATCTGACAAGATTGCTTGTGCAACGCTCCATACATAAGTATTATTTTTAATATTTATCTTTTATTCCTTCCTAAAGACATCCTATTTTAACTATAAGAACATCACCAATGCCTTCACTTTAAAATATGTTATATTTACGATATGCTTAATTTGATTTATACATTGTACTGTCCTTTAATGATTTTTGTCGTTTCTCAAACATATAAAATTGTCAGCATACATTTTCTTGGCTTACACAAATTAATCTTGTAACCATTTACATTACCTGAAATATCCTTTTTCGTTTGTCTCTTGTGATAAAAATTGGTGGTAGTTTTAAAGCAAAAAGTGACCGAATTTTAAAATTACAATTGTACTTTTAACCTAGATACTTCGGGTGGCCATTTCAAGTAAATGGAAATATACCGCACTTTTCTGTGGCCTAAGAAAGCCCATTTGAAAGATACTGATGTTTTATCCAGTATAACTCTCTGTAAATAATGAATATGTAATCAGTATAAATCAATGTTTCATTTACGTGATCAATATTTGCATTAATTCAAATAAGTTAAGATTATATACACTACAGTTACCAAATTGTATTCAAATGTTTTTTAAGATGCTATCATAGGCTACATTAGTTACAAAATCAACTTATTTGTTGACTGTAATATATGAGCTGTATAAAAACACTTAAAGTGGATGACACTTAAATATTTTATTCGTTGTTGTTGTTGTTTTTATCTGTGAGAAGGTATTTTGTTCCCAAGTTCTGCTACCAAGCTGTGTTTAAAATGACTTGATCGCGCTATATCTTGGAATGTGGCGTCATATCCTGCCATTCCACTTTGGTCAATTTAATAGACGTAAGTCTTAGCTTCACTTTATCCATCTCTTAGAATCAATGTGTGTATCAGTACTATATAATATTTAAATCACAGTAAGAATACTTTTAGTGGAACATTTGCAAATCTTTGAGAGATTTCTTTGTATGTATGACATCACAAGCAGTGATTTCAAACACGATTTTTCTTAGGCGTTAATTTTTGATGTTATGTTTTTAAGTTAAATATTATTTTTGCAGCGTAATAGTGTGATGTTTTGAAAAATATTGTTATGATCGTTATCTATATCTAGTCATAAAATCAGCCTTGTCTTCCACTATATTAGAAGTATGTGGCTGAGTTAAATTAAGAAATAAAATAAAATTTAATCATAGTGAAGTTTTTTCTTTTAATCATTTATGAGAAAAACACACTTTATGTGTTAAATCCAGTTAATTTTGTTAGTGTAATATAGCTTTTATTGTAAATAATGAAGTATAAAATAAATATCTATACTTTTTAACAATACTCGCTTTTGTATCATGTATCCGTTTCAATGGTAATTATTTATTCCCATAAATCGAGTATTGTTTCACTTTTTACGTTATAGGGCAGATATAATGTAACAATAA
The DNA here is from genome assembly GCA_031002005.1 of Vandiemenella viatica. Classification (NCBI taxonomy): domain Eukaryota; kingdom Metazoa; phylum Arthropoda; class Insecta; order Orthoptera; family Morabidae; genus Vandiemenella; species Vandiemenella viatica. Next base: position 107,106,452 of record JARYHS010012519.1, on the reverse strand, counting down.
CCATTCACTGCTGAAAACTTCTTAATCTTATTTTTTTCCTCCTTATCGCCTTTTGCTTTCTCTACAGATTGATCCAGCTTAATAAATTTATTCACTTTCCGTTTCCTACTATTATTTATTAACATATGGAATCGGAAATTTCTTCCGCATTTAAATATACCTTCCAGATTTCCTGATTTTAAAACGTACGACTAAGCCATTGTGTTCGACATGTTTTTCATCACCTTAACATGTTATTGTTTCCTTATTCAAGTATACACATCAACAAGGACGACTCTGCCACAAACTATGATTTCTTTCGCAAAAATATTAATGACAGTGCTGGATGCTCAGCGAATTCCGTTGTGTTGGAAAGGGAAAACATAACTGACTTTGCAGTTATATCAGCTCTTTAATTCTGAATTCTTATCTATGTTATCTCTAAATATACCATTATTGAAACTACTGCACAAATTGGAAATGAAATTACAACTTTTTCTGAAAATATTAGCTTAGACAAAATGGAATTTACTTCCGTTAGAAACAACTCATAACTGTTTGGCAATGACGCAAATAATGAAATGATGGAAAGAAGTTGGAAAAACTTGTCACACAGGAATTGCAATTATTTACGTATACATTTTTTAGGTACTGGAAACTTTTAAACCACTAAAGAAATAATAATTTTCCTTTAATATAGCAGCCTGTTTACCAAAGGTATTCTTGAGATATGTTACATACCGCTTCAGCTAGCCGTAGTAATCCGAACTGGTTGCCAGATGGTAACCTTGAATATGATATACTTGTGTTCTCAGTTCCTCGACAGATTCAGCCTGATAAAGAAGTTGTTACATAGAAGTCTTTCTTTGTATGAAACAACTGGGATGTATAAAAGTTTTTTATGGCAGATTCTTGTTAATTGAAGGATGTGTCCACGTTCACTGACAAACCGAGTCCTAAAAAAGAATTTTTTATACGAAAGAGTTTTGAAGAAAAAACTTTTGATCAACTAAAATTAAAATTAATAAATGTCAATTTAACTTTAAAGTATGTTGTTTAGACCTTGGTCAATAAAGGGAAGGACAATTATAAGAGTCAGACGATGGATCAATTTGGAGAAGAGTTAAGAAAATTACTTGGCAAGCCCAGTGCTGAGCCAAAAATGTGGTGAAAATTAATGAAAGAAGTAGATAGAAAACAGTAAAAAAGTAGATTATATTATACTAATAATTAATTAACAGAATATAGGCTAAGAAAAAAATAAATGTGAGGAAATAAAAAAGTGACTCTTTCGGAGTAGCTTGAATGAACGTTCTACCTAAACCGTGGAGTGCCAAGGAAGAAGAATTCCTTTATCATAAATATTACTAATTAATAATAATGGAGTCCCAGCTGAGAATTGCAATTACGCAGAATTTTCAACTCTGCAGGGCAGTTGCCTCCAACATTTGTTTTTAAAGTGTTATCACATTAAATAATAAACATCTATTTAATGAATTAATAAATCAACTTGAATGATAAATAGGAAAAAATCAGCAGTTAACAATATTTTAGCGGGAAAAATGAAATTAATTTATAAAAAAAAATCTAGTCCCTCTTTAGCATACTCTTTACAGCTATACACATAAATTGATTTCATAGGCTTAGTAGTTAAGAAGGAAATCAAGTATGGTAAGTATTCAGCGTTTAGTTGCATTAAATACCTTACAGTTTGTAAAATAATCTACCATCTGCTAAGCAGAGAAACAGTCACATTAGTTGGCATTCTATGTCAAATACCTAATTAATAATACTAAATAACATTGAGCATTAAAAAAAAAGAGAATCATTTGGCAAATCGATCAGTCACAATTGCTTTTGGAAAAAAATAAATCCCAATTTACTTCTCAAACAACTGTATGTATTATTCAAGGAACAACATTTAGTGATTTCGTAAAACCACGTGTGTACGAAATCAGTTAGGTGTAATGAAATTAGAAATCAGACCAGATCCCTTTGCTGCCGCTTGTGAATGAACGACGGAGGGAGGGAAAGAGGAAGCTTGAATGCTTGCTGAATAGCAGGATGAGGTGTATGTTGTGGGATAGAGGCGCTAGAAGAAGGGTAGGAGAGGGTTGTGACTGTACGCGGGTGTAAAACTATTGTCTGACAGACATAGTGTGTATTGTGTCTAGCAGACAGTAAAAGCACTCATCTATACTTACTATATAATAAAACATAGAGACGTTGTGTCTGTGCATGAATTTTATTTCAAAATGAGTGATAATTATGTAGACTACTGAAAATAGAAGTACCGAAACCATATAATTTTTTGTCTGCTTGACTACGCATTAAGCAAAAACCAAAGAAAGAATTATAAATATACTGCTCATTCCGATAGCGTATATTACAAGTTGACATATGGGATACTTCCCATCCAGGTGAGTAACATACCTTGTGGTGGTACAGATGCCAAGCACATAAATTTTGTAATTTTTGTCTATGTGTGCACGATATCGCAGAAAGTAATGGACGTATTTCAATGAGACTGAGCAAAGTAACAGCTTATGTCATCAAATAATTATAAAATATTTTTTATCCAGGCTAGCAACACAGTTCCCAACCACAAACTCTTAAATTTAGAAGGTTTGGTCTGTGTATGGAAGCATCCAGCAAAACATAATGAACTGATTTCAACTAAACAAATACAGAGATAGTTTAAGATATCGTTTAACGTTTTTACCCCGATAAGTTATAAAGTTAACGATGATACTGAGGCCAAAATTGTATCATTTGTTATTTTTGTTTTCCATCTTTGCACAGATCAAGCAGAAACTAACTAATGGATTTCAGCGAAAAAATACTAAGGCAAATGGATCGGGTGATCGTAATGAACTGATGAGAGAGGTTTATTGGCGGCGCATTCCGCACCTACCGTAGCCCGCTTAACCTAACCCTGTAATCCTACCGGTATATGGGATTTACAGTTTTTACGTGGAATCGGAACCACGGAAGCGCTCTGGCGTACTTCACATTACACAGCAAGCTATGCCAGAGGTGAAGGCCGGTTTGAGGGCCTTTGAAAATCCCCGCCGATACAGGGATTCGAACCGGGGACCTTTCGATTTCAAGTCAGATGCCTTCGCCACTGAGCCACCACCCCTCTAGTGACATCTTATGTCAAGAGTTAACAAACCGAAAAATTACATGGCTGTCTAAGGAAACAATACAAATCTCAACATCCACATAGAGGAAGTCGTTGTTACAACTTGTCAGATTTAAAGCTGTTAGTTACTATGTCGTCATTCAGCGATGAATTTGTACCTGTATAAAAATTAAAAATCTGATCCTACCGTCTTATTTAGAAAGCTGTCATGGCTAACAATTAAGTTGATGCTGTCAACAGAAGACCATTCGGTATAACTGAAGAACAGTTCTGTATTTACCGAGAACCTTGGCAAGAATGAGATTCCTTCCATTTCTCCTGAGGATGCGTGTGGTGGACTATGTACGATGGTTAAAAAATTTACCTGGAATAGTAAAATGTTCCTTTATTCGTTTTGTTAAATGCAGTGACGCGGGACTCTTTGAGGTAGATATACTGTTTGAGCAGACCTCCAGTTGACTATATTATGAGAAGTTTAGAAAGTTTTTTTATTCATATTCAGTAATAGCACAGCGTTCCCTTTCACCGCATATTTCTTAGATGGGAAAAAATACGTGTTATGCCTGCTGAGTACATTTTGTAACTTGAACCACACTGATAATATTGGAATCTAGACAAATGTTTGGTGCATATATGACATTTTTTTCTGATATAAGGATTCTTTTTTTTTTTTTTTTTTAAAAAAAAAAAAGATTACAACATTAGAACAAAACTTAACTTCAAAAGGCTCTTAAAAATGTTTCTTTGGTTTAAAAAGAAGTTATGCCACTTTATACGTATCAATATTTACAAAAACGTGTCGGTAAGTAGCAAGTTTTGACAGGAGAGTGTTTAGGAGAAAAAAAAAAAAAAGAAAATTAAGATTTTAGTTCGACAACTGATGTCACTTGAAAGATGAATTGGAATTATTTTAAAGTTTCTTCCTTTTACTCACGTAATAGGAAGTTTGACCTTTTTAACCTACTTCAAAAAATGGAGGAGTTCTCAACTCGTTTGTTTCTTTTTATGTATGGTCAGCGATATATTCGCCAATTTTGAACCGATTTAAATGAAATTTTTATAGTGCATAGGGCTTACCTCCAAGTGCTACCATATGAATTTCATTGAGAAATCACCCCTTTTACACACCTTAATTATTATTTTTTATCCGATTTCGATGGAACTTTGGACGTGTGTAGTAAAAATTGAGGAGAAAAATACTGTTAACTTTTGGTTTGAAAAAACTGAACCCCTATCTTCCCCCATAGTTTTTGTCAATGCTCTTTACACAAAGTTACAGTCTACATCATTTAAGTGATCTCCATTAAAGTTGGAATATGCGTGTAATTTTCATGGAGAAGGTTTCTGACAAAATAAATAAATAAATAAAAACACTCCCCTCTCCCTCTTTATACACCTCAAATTATAATAAAAAAAACCTACATTTTCTGATCTTATTTTGATTGAACTTTGCACAGATATACTTTAAAATAAAGAAAAAATCCGTCAACAATTTATAAAATGCTACAGTTCACACCGTTTTGACCGACTACCATGGAAGTTGGCGCTTAAATCTATTTTTTCACGAAGAAGGTTTCTGACCAAAAAATGCAAAAACCACCCCCTCTTCCACTAAACCGCTTAATTTTTACACAAACCCAAAGTTTTTATGCGGTTTAGATAGAACTTAGACACGTTTGCTATTAAACAAAGAGAAAAATAATGAAATTTTTGCTTTGCAGAAACTGAACCCCTCTCCCCATTTCTACCCCCTTGATTTTTGCCAATTTTCTTTTTAAAAAGCTACAGTCGACACCAATTGACCAATCTTTATGAAAGTTGGCACATGCATGTATTTTTTTATGGATAAGATTTCTGACCAAAACATACAAAAACCACCCTAGCTCCCCTTTTACACCCCTTAAATTTGTACAAACTCACATTTTAATCCGATTGTGGTGGAACTTCGCATGCGTATATTTAAAAAAAAAAATAGAAAAAGAAAAATACTGTCCACATTTTTTCTTTTACAAAAATCCAAACCCTATCCCTCTTTCTACCCCTTTAATTACTGTTCAATGTGCTACAGTTTCTATCCGATTTGAAGGAAGTATGCACATGTATACTTCAAAACAAACAGAAAAATACTGTAAATATTTGGTTTAGAATAGGCAAACCACTCACCCCCTTTCCATCCCCTTAATCTACACAAATCACAGTTTCTATCCGATTCTGAAGGAAATTTGTACACGTATACTTTAAAACATACAGAACATTACTTCCACCTCCACCCCTCCTAATTTCCAATTTTCTTTATAGATACCCGTAGTTTTAATCATATTTAGAATAAATACTGCACATGTATACTTAAAAACATAGTGTCTACATTCCGTAAACACAACACAACCGCTCACTCACTTACCCCATTTAATTTTTGCAAATGTTCTTTACACAAAGCTACAGTTTTTATCTGACTTCGATGGAACTTTGCACATGTACACTTTAAAACAAAGAGAAAAATATTGTCCCCACTAGCTTCATAAAAACCAAACTACTTTTCGCCTCTAAATACCTTAATTGTTTTTTTATTTTTAGAGAAAAATATTGTCCCCCACTAGCTTTATAAAAAACCAAACTACTTTTCGCCTCCAAATACCTTAATTGTTTTTTTATTCATACCTACAGATTTTATCTAATATCTATAGAAATTTACACACGCATACTTTAAACCAAACAGAAAAGACAGTCTACATTCGGCGTCGAAATGCCCAATCCCTCTTTCCCTTTACCCCTACCCCTTTAATTTCCAATGTTCTTTACAAAAATCCCCAGTTTTAAATCCCGTAAAAATCAATTAAGCTATTTTTAAGTCATAGCAGATTATTCATACAATAAATATGTCCTAATGTCTCAACATGTGCCTCAGATTTCAACTTGGATCCAAGCTGTCACGTTGTGAAAACCAATTTATAATCATATTTTCTGTGTGATCCCGGAACAAACAGATATATTCCAGACACAGATCTGAGGATGTGGTATGTATTAATGCCCAGATGTTACATGTTTCGATTATCGAGCAGCAACTTTAACAAATGTTGTGATTAGGTCGATACACAGCCCGGACTAAAATGTAAACTGACATTCCTTAACACAACATCCAATTCACCCAGTTCTGGAAGTGTTTGGGTTACATAAAGCCAGATTTTTTTGAAAGCAAGCTCTTTAACCACTGACCTACCAAGAAGTTCGCAAAATGATAACTTCTGCGGCATATTTAAAATACAAAACAAACTATAGTACCACTAAAATTTAAAATAAAATAATTGTTTTAAAAAACATAAAAACCACCTTCAAAAAAAGAACACTAAAAATTGTAAAATAACTTTATACCTTGTTCAGAGGAAAGTAAATCTGAGTAGACAATATTTTACATTACTGTTATTGAAATTTTTACATTAATCAATTACTTTTGAGTCTGTGCCAGCCAAAGCAAGAAAAACAAAAAGATAAAAACAATAATGAATAACAATAAAACTTAAAATGTCATGTTAGCGCTTACCTACAATTAATGCTAGACATATGTTTCAATGAAACTGAAATACACAGATGATACGCCAATATTATACTAATTGCAAAGCGTTTACTGCATGATGCAGCCTACCAACTGACACTGTAGCGCCATTGATATGCCTGGACAACCAACGTGGTTGAGCCACAGATTAAAATACTGTCTAATTTGTTCCCTAAACTGTCTTCTACAATACGAAATCATACTATCCGGCGGAGAACCCCTGAAGATTTCGTATCAAAAATACGCCGGGAAAGTCTTGTTTCTCATGTCTTCTACAATAACAATATCTGCCTCACTACATGTTATAAAATATTCGGATTTTTGTTCGTACTCCCCGTGTTGCCCCGAACACAAAATAAAGTTCAGTAATTTGTTCTTGGCGATGTGACTTCAAAATAACTGATTAATGTAAAAATTTCAATAACAGTAACATATTGTCCATTTAGATTTACTTTCTTCTAAGGAAGGTATAAAGTTATTTTAAAAGTTTTAATATCCTTTTCTTGAAGGCAGATTTACGATCTTCCAAAAACTATCTAAACATAAAGTGAATGATCGAAACATTCAGTTTAGTATCTACAAATGTCATGTATTCACTTTAAAAAGTTGAAGCATTATTAAATTATTGATTTGTTTGAAAGATGACAAATATTTCATTTGTGACAGCTGTAAACGAGTCCTCTAAAATCATTAATAAATAATAAATAAAATAACAGTAAATTATCCTATATCATTAAACCTCCAAAAATGTACAATTTCAACAGATATACAACAATGCCTGCGCTATAATCTAGCCGATAAAACTTTTGATCATGAAACAAGCAATGAAAGTTAAAATCACTGTCTGAAGGAGTTTTGATAGTCCATAGCGTCCTCTTAAGAATCTTCAGCCTGTTCTCTTGGAGGATAAAACAACCTGTATTCAACTGGAAGTGAATCAATAGTTTCACCATCACGTTTCTTGCCCTACGGACTGTGACGGCCTACACATGAATAAGCTTCAGGTTTTAGAGTTGTGATTTCCTGCTTCCACTATGGCAACACATCGGCCACAAAACTGGTGTGTCTTACAACTGAAAAACTACTTGTACTTCTTGTTCTTCTTTCAAAATAAAATCGACATCCAACAGCGGTTCGAAAAAGAAATATTACATACACTGGTTGCTGGATATTACCACCTCTTTTTCTTACAAGCCATTATTCCAGATGGTAATAGACGTATCATCATATCCCGTCGTAGATTTTCCAATGATTTCAGCTTGTTTGGCCGACAGTATTAATGAACCGCATTTGAGGAAGTAGAATGACCACGTTCAAACTCGCACAGCCTCTTCCCATTACGGTGTTATGCCTGTTCCGTTAGTCAGTCAGGCAGGTGAACGCTCGGATAAATCCAACTTTCCACTTCTAAAACTACATCTTATACAGACCAAATCTTGCGGAGGTTGCAACACGAGATAAATAGAGACCGCTGCTAATCTAGTTTGCACTAATCATTCGAAAACCGTTCAAACTCCTCTAACAGCTTTTTTCCACCGAGCGGGGCGGTGTAACGGTTAGCGTTCTCACCTCGCATTCGGGAGGACGGTGGTTCGAATACCCGTCCGGGTATCCAGATTTGGGTTTTCCATGGTTTCCCCAAATCACTCCAGGCAAATGCTGGGATGCTTCCTTCAAAAGGCCATGGCCGAATTCCTTCCCATTCCTTGCCCCCATCCTTGCCCCCCATCCTTTCCCGTCTCTAAAGACCTCGATGTTAAAAAGAGACGTAAAGCTGTTAAAAAAAAAGCTTCTTTCCTAACTTTTTTAAAGTACCGAGAGAAAAAGCACTAGCAATACGCATTAAGTTAGATAAATTAAAATCAAGGTTTGCATTATTATTGCCGACCCCACTGTCTTTTGTGATAAGAAAATGACAATTGATACAAATAAATCAAAGGTATCAGTTAAAAATGAAAAGTCTAGTACAGTTCGATAGTGATAAAGAAAATGCAGAGCGCTATTACTGTAATGACCTGTGCTTGGAATTTCGTGTATGGATCACTCGTCTACCACATGGCAAACTGACACATAGTGGATGTACCGGCGTACCAGACGACGATGTATTTGTCCACATTACGAGCATGAGTAGAAACCTGCACATATGCTTCTTCTTTCACTTGAGATGGATCAGGGCGGAGTAACATGAAACGATTTATGGATGTTATTATTACACTGGACAAATTTAATATCTTGTTATAATTTATACAAATAAGTCCTAAAAAGTAGATCGATTAAAAATTCCTAGTTTGTTCTATTTAAACTAGTCTTATTTTGTGAAAACACCAGAAGAACTCCATCTCTCTATACCTGCACAAAGCTTACTCTATTTTCAGACAGTAAGATCAGCTTAAAAGGAAAATAGAAATAAAAAGAAATCGAAGACTAATGCGGAGTGAAAAAAGACGCCCTCCTCAGATGTCCTGCGGTCGTCTTGCGCAACTCGTAGCAGCTAGTTGGTAGCAAGACGCTCAATAGGTTGCTGGGTGCTGATCGAATAGCAGAGGTAAGTACAGATATTTATTTCCCACATTGATAATAAAAGACATAAATCCAGCCAAGAAGGAAATTCATATAGGTCAGTTAGTACAGTGTAGTGTCTTTGTGTTAAACTAGGAAAGGAACGATCCAAGTCCACAGCTTACAATGGGTGTTGCGGTAAGGAGGATGATCTCTGCGTATGAAGGGATTACACCAGAAAATTTTCTTCATATTGTTTGCCGCATCTTCGCGAATCTGTGTCGATTCTTTTCTTTTTTTGCTATGGGCTTTACACCTTTCTGGGGTGATTTGAGAAGGAAAAGAACTGGCACGAAGAAACGGGAAGAAATTCGGCCATGCCTTTTGAAGTAACTATCCTGGCATTCGACTGGAAAATCGAGTTCTAGATGACCCGACCGGGATTTGAACCCGCATCCTTCTGAATGCGAGACCATAGCGTTCCCGCTCACACACAAGGCTCAGTAATTCCTTTCTCTGCCAAAGGATGGTGAATGGGGTAAAAGTATTCTGCGCGTGATGTTCCTTTCTTCCCCTGAAACTTAAAAACTGATGCTTGTATGTTCTTGTTTGGAAAAATGGTAATATCGGCTAAAGTTAAGGGAAATTAAGCAAATAATTCCTTTCTCTGCCAAAGGATGGTGAATGGGGTAAAAGTATTCTGTGCGTTATATTCCTTTCTTTCCCTGAAACTTAAAATCTGATGCTTGTATGTTCTTGTTTGGAAAAATGGTAATATCGGCTAATGTTAAGCGAAATTAAGCAAATAAGAACAGAATTTTGGAAATCCTGTGATATAGTTGCTGCAGCTGGTAGGAGTGAAAACAAACTACTGACACATCCGAAAAGTCATGACTTTAATCACGTATTGTACGTCGTAATTACAAATGAGTTTACAAAATATTTCTGAAACCTTACATTTGTCTGTCGGGTGTCTAGTTCATAAAATTTTCGTGGAATTCCATTTCTCGTAGTTTGTTGCTAACGTCGCTGTAGGCCGAACTCGTGGATTCTCCGGACATTACATTTTTGTATTCACTTTCAACATAGTTTAGTTTCAATTTAAAGTATCAGTCCTCTAAATTATCTTACTTCTAGCCTAGTTTATACTTGAGATGCTTTATTATTTCTTATTACTCTTCATACTGCAAGAAATGTTACAAGCAATTAATGATACATCTTAAAACATGGCGAAATACAAAGAAGCATAGTGGTTGGAGTTGTAGGGTACCTGATGGCATGTAAAATACTGTATTCATCACCAGTTACAAGCAATAAAAAATGCTATTTAATCTTCACACAAACAATTACAGAAACAGATTTCATTACAGGCTGCAAAAATCGTATTGACGATCCTCATATTTGTAGCTGTTGTAGTGTTGTACAGCGAAAACTAAATCACCCGATTTCATTTTTAAGTAGATTGAATACACAAAATCATGATATCAACGTTACCCATTCTTAAGACCGTTAAGTCCAGAATGATCAGTTAACAAAGTTCTAAAATCAATATTATGGTACGAAGTAAGATGCATGTTTACTATTAGAGTTGAGTTAAATAACATATTTAAAAAAAAAATAAACTCAAAGAGAACCATAAAAAATTAGTTATTTGTGGTGACTGATCAAGGACTACTAAAGATGGAAAATGCGTGTCGGAGTTTCAAGTGTCATGTAAACATCAAAACACATTGGTGGAAATAAACAAAAATTTTTTTAGCCTTAGGACCAGACTTTCCACTCCTAATTCAGGGTTGTTCTCACTAAATATGAAAGGAATATGCAAAACATTAGTATTACCTAAAAAAATTTAAAAAAAATTCCACTAACATAATTTGCAACGGAGTACACTTTAGTGTAATACTATGTGTTTTCTCATAAAATAAGAAACGAATGTGTGATCAATTTTTGTAGTTGTATAAATTGGATATTAACATGAAACGCTGTAGTACATTCCTTATGTAGCAGTTGTGTAATAGATACTTATGTTTTAATCTATATAAGCTTCAGATTCGGTATGTTGCTTTCTCGGATCTATTCAGGGACACAATGCCGCACGGCTGATAAATTCAATGGCATGGCTAGTTTGTGATAAGGTAGAAATGCTACCTGGACCAGAAAAATTATGTTGTCATAGACTAGTTCTTCATACAAAAAAAAAAAAAAAAAAAAAAAAAAAAAAAAAAAAAAAAAAAAAGTAAGATCGCTAACAAAGCTGAAGAATTTAATCCTATTCAAATTACATTTGTGTGATCTCTGACCCAACAATCCTCATATCATTTACTAATATTTGGAAACGATTGATGTTATGTTGTTTTCCTGTGCATATAAAACTTTTAATCCGCTAGTTTCAAAAAACCATTTTAGAAAAATTATTTGGGACTGCCACTGAATTATCGGCTTTTACATCTAATAAAAGCGAATAACAACTATTAAATGTATTTTCAACAAAATAAACATGACCAACTAACACATTTAATGAGGAAAGATTATCTCGAATTTAGAGTGCCAAATTTATGGTAGAATAATGAATGCTTAAAAAGGCCAAACTATCAGAATGATTTTAGAACACTCTCGTTCAGATGATATACACGTTACGAGCAGAATTATAGAAGCAGAATATGCGCTTTTTGACTTTGAATAGGTAATGACGAAGCAGATAGACAAATGGTAGAGGAAACTCTGCAAATAATTGAATATCCCAAACGTATCATAGAATCAGTAAAGAATCAATATTTTACTTCTCTGGAATGAATATCATGTACTAATAATTAATAATGGTTTGAGAGTAAGTGCAATGTTTATCCGACACTTTTTAACATATCTGTGGACAATGCTATCCGTAAACAACAGAATGAATATCTAACGGGATGTACAGACATAGGCCAAAGCAGATCTGTTAAATTTGTAACTGTCAATCACGGTAAAATAAATAATAATTGAAAATACAACAAGATTATTGATTGCCAATTGCCTGCACATTGTTCTCGAAGGAATCTCAGCCAGTTAAATCTCGATAATTTATGCAAAGGTCAGCTCGACGTTTTATGTCCGCTTGCCCTCCCGATCTAAGGGTCGATGTTTGAAAGCCAGCGATCGGAAAAAACGACCGACTATGCTGTAGCATGTTAGTGTCAAGGAAATGTAAGGACTGCTGGGAAACTTCGAATGGACGACGCAAGTTGGAATAAACACAGTCTATGTTAAGACGCAGAAGATTAGAACAGTGACCAGAAAACGCTCTATGTGCCGCAAAACAATCGAATTGCTCTCTAAGAAAAGGCGCAATTATTAAGAAAGTAATGTAGTAAATAGAATGTTAAGTGTCGCTGACTATGTCCGCTATTTGTCTAGAGAGGAGACTAAAATCTCGTTTTAGTTTCGGTGAAGGTTTTCTAAGTGCGTCTCAGCTCAGAGAACAAGAAACTATAGAATCTGGAAGTCGGTAACTGATCTCCAGGTAAATATCACGAACTGTATTTACATTGTGTTTTTTTTTTCTTGTTCTAATCCATAAACGTCCGAAGCTGAACATTTATCTTGCTCGATGTACAGCCAGTTCATATGATGGTCATTATTTCTTGCTAGCTTGATGTAAATTAATTTGTTTTAACTTATGTCATTTTATCTCGTCGGCCTTATTTTGTTTAATGTGTTTTACCTATGACGTTTAATTCAATTCTAATGGTGTCTACAAGCTAGCCTTCTGGGAATAACTAATTTGATACATATATATTCATCAAATTGGCAGTCCTGATATATTCTGGTATTTTGTGATCACAAGCTGGCACTCGATTTTCGGTATTAGAGTGTGGGAAGATTTTCTTTCGTAGGTTATGGGGTAGGGCATTGGAATAAATTACTAAGAGAAGTGATGAATAATTTACCATAAAAGCTGAAGTTGAAATTAGTAGAGGGTAAAATTACGAGGGTATGAGAGTGTTATGAGTCAGAAATTCAGCTCAACTCATCCAACTATCCTGTGAGAAGGGTTAAAGGCAGATCAATTATCAGCGATCAACCAAAAAGTTTAGCGGTTTAGGAAAGTTACAAGGCCCTGGACTGTTGATGAAACAGAGATATAGTGATCAAGTGGGAATAAAAACAAAATTTCGAACAGACATGTAGCAATATAGTCATGCGCATACAACTTTCCGCACGGCCAGACAATTTTTTTATCCAAAGAAGTAGCTTCTTTTAATACGCTTTTATTAGCTTCAACAGTATGTATGAATGTAACGGAATCTTTTAATTTTTCAACCACTTCCAGACGTCCGAACTATTTGAAATTTTTCACTCGTATTAAGAATCAATGATAGTATTCTAATTTTATATCTATTTCCAGGTATTCTCATTACTTTGACAGTAAAAAAAAAAGGAAAAGAAATCAAACACTGCAAGTGGACGCCTATGTGTTATGCAATCACGTGTGCACCATTGCTGAGCGGGTTGCAAACACATAGGCATCTGCCTCAGTACGATCTTCAGAAACAGCTATCCACTGATTGGAAACAAGAAATTCAAAATAGCTTTCTACATTATACAAAGTCTGCTCAAGTTTCGATCAATTAGTCTCTTGCTCAATTACTCTACTCTTATTTTAAGTTTATTCAAAAAAATTAAATGTGCTGAACTATGTATGGGACTTGGCTGTTAAATAAAATGTTTACATTTAAAGATTATTCTTAACTTTTTGATTCGCATTGCTACAAAAGCATATTTTTTAGTTTTTTATTAACTTGAGAAATCAAGAAAATTGTAATGAGGTCAATGGAATTAAGAGGTGAAAAATCATTACAGAAAAGTAATTTACTGAAATCTCCTTATTCCGTGCGACATTAGAATCTGACGTAGTTAGAAAAGAGGAATAAACGTTTCAATCTCTTGGTTGTCTTGTGGGTTGATACAATAACTAGTGACGATCGAAAAAAATGTAATTAAAAATTCACGTAGTTTTGCTTCGTCTTAAATATTTTATACACCGCTTCTCCCATAGCGTGACTGCTCATACAGTGCTGAAGCCAGGTCTTACAAAATTCATAACAAGGATTCTACTTCCAACTTCCTAGGGTCGATGGTCACCACGGTGACTAAAACGCGTCACTATCGATGTTCGACCCTACGACCTGTTAGCCTTACTGCAGCGTCGTTCGAACGAAGAGAAAGTAGCTCTTACAACTCATCGATTATTTAGTAGCGTATCATTAGTCTGAAAGGCGCAGTGTGTTAGCCTCAAATTACAGCAGCCAATAATCGAGCCGGTTTCGGTCGATAGTGCTTGCTGCGACACTTCAAACCGTCAAGTTTCAGGGTTCTGTAAGAGTCCGTTGTGGAGTTTCACAAAGGAAGTAGGCAGGCTACCTGTGACAACTGGTTTGCTGATTGCCGCTCCTCCTTTAGTCGTCGTCAAGGAACCAGAATCACAAGTACATGCAGTATTAGAATTTTCTTTTATACTAGCTTCGAGCCCGTCAAAAATGACGGTTTGAACGCAATATTCTGGTAGTTCATTTTTTTGCAGTTGGTTAATCATACTGAATTGATATTACATAATGCTAATTTTCTACAAATTTCATTTGCAGTTCAGTTAGCCATACAGTAGTAACGTCTATTGAATTAATGACGACGGAAGTAAAGAACCAATGAAATTAAATCAAATTAGGAATCCCAAAAACTTTTGCTATCCATGTAATATCAGTTTTATTCCTGGTCCAGGGACAATTAAGTACGTTAAATATAGAACTACTTCCACCCGCATTAATTAATACCTTGAGTAACATGGTGCTTATGAAAGCAGTTTAATTGGTTTTAGAAACTCATTTCAGAGTGAATTATGCTGTAAGAAAATGTGTATGTTGCGATTCTGGACAACTTAACCACAACCTCCACTAATATTACGTCCGAAAATCATAGCTTGTATTACCCTCATCTGAATAACGATGGGAATCACCTATGGTGGTAGTAGGAATTTATTCTGGATAAGCTTGTAAGGAAAAGAATAATTTTTAGATATATCTTTCGTTATATGAATACGTTTCTCTGGTTAGTTTTTCAGAGCACTTGGTTAAGATTTGACATATATAAATGCATTTTACGTTAGATCACGGAGACTATAATTTCCTTCTCCATTTCTGTGCCTAACTGATACAGGTAAAATAGTGAAATGTTGAATCTCCTTCTCTGTACCTGAATTTCTGCGTCTAGCTGTAAATGAATGAAAAGCAAAATGATGGAAGGAATGTAATATGGTGGCTGTTGATTGGCGAGTGAAAGCTGGTACGTGACCGTTCTCTAGCCAATAGCTGTCGCAGCTATAGACGACGCACCCAGACTCCACGTTAGCGTTTTATATAAGGGGATAATCTGATTTTGAGTTTATTTGCTTGTAATGTGGTTATCTGTTGCTAAATAAAGAGCTCTGCTGATTGTTTGGAAATTCATAGCGATCTCAAGGTTATTTCGGTATTATGTCGAAACCGTTGATTATTTGGATGCAACATTACAAAGATCATAAGTTGAGTCGTCCGTAAAGCGTAATTTTGATTGTGATTCATTGGTCAAATTTTTAGGAATTGTAACGCATATACAAAGGAGATAGCGTACAATATTCTCGTGTGTCCACTTCTGGAATACTGTTGTGCTGTGTGGGATCCATATCACTTATGATTGATTACTAGTATCGAAAAAGTACAGTGCATTTTGAGGAATGGTTTGCTCTTACTTTCCCCAGTGAGAAAGTCTTAGTGTTACTGTATTGGTTTAAGACCGAGATAATGTTTGTGTTATTGCTGAGAGATGAAAGAAATGAAAGAAGGGAAATGGTGAGACATTCTGTCGTCCCATTAAAGCTTAGTCTATCGGAAGATATATATAGCTGCCGCCAAATTCATCTTGCCTTGCCTCACTTTACGCGCTTTGAAGAGCGTTTGGAATTTTGCTCAAGACTTTGGTAGACAAATCCTACCCCGCTGTCCAAATCTCGAATAATGAATATTCGTTCCGCCAGACACCGCTATGGTGTCACAGCGACCTTGGCCAACGATATGGACTTAGAAATTCTTATTTTCCTGATTTTATTTACCCTGCCATTGTGACTAATATGTTCTTTATTGAGTATTTTATTGCAAGTGGTAGTTTAAAAATTAATTGCCTGTAACACTACTCGTAAATCAACAAATACAAGCAGAAAAAGAATCGCCAGTCTACATCTCATCAGTAACTAAACTGGTGGCACTTCTGTGCACTTGCTTGATAATATCACTCAGTCAAATGCGACACGGATCTTTAAATTCGACTTTTGTATCTACAGGGTGTTACAAAAAGGTGCGGCCAAACTTTCAGGAAACATTCCTCACACACAAACAAAGAAAATATGTTATGTGGACATGTGTCCGGAAACGATTACTTTCCATGTTACAGCTCATTTTATTACTTCTCTTCAAATCACATTAAACATGGAATGGAAACACACAGCAACAGAACGTACCAGTGTGACTTCAAACACTTTGTTACCGGAAATGTTCAAAATGTCCTCCGTTAGCGAGGATACATGCATCCACCCTCCGTCGCATGGAATCCCTGATGCGCTGATGCAGCCCTGGAGAATGGCGTATTGTATCACAGCCGTCCACAATACGAGCACGAAGAGTCTCTACATTTGGTACCGGGGTTGCGTAGACAAGGGCTTTCAAATGCCCCCATAAATGGAAGTCAAGAGGGTTGAGGTCAGGAGAGCGTGGGGGCCATGGAATTGGTACGCCTCTACCAATCTAAAATGAGCTCTAACATGGAAAGTAAGCGTTTCCGGACACATGTCCACATAACATATTTTCTTTGTTTGTGTGTGAGGAATGTTTCCTGAAAGTTTGGCCGTACCTTTTTGTAACACCCTGTATATATAGAATCAGTTTTTCTGCTACCGAGGTTGTATGCTGATGCCACTTAAAATTGTTCTGTATTGTTATCATAAGTGTATCGATTAATCAAGCCTCTCAAGGAATTTGATTACAAAGGAACAACTTATTTTTATTTTTAGCATCAATAGCCAAATAATCATTTCCCACGTAAATAGCCAAAGTTTGGAGCATTCAGAAATAATGCTAAGATCTCGTTATGTATCTAAACTACTATTAAAACTTTTTACTTCTCATTGAATAACAGTGAATATTACCATTTTTTTGCGTCGTTAGGTACGCTGAGCAGTAATTTGAGTGTTTTATTATAGCGTTGAAGTTTGATTTATCTTTTTTTTTTTAAATGGCATTCGACAACTGAGGACATACAGCCAGCTCAATGTGATCATCGTAGCTTCCAGTGAATCAGTCATCCATTATATATATTGCAACTTCTATGAATGGACACCACAAGACGGACAGGACATTTACACAGACACACAAAACTTAAACACTCATGCCCTCGGCCGGACTCAAACCGGCGACCTTCGGCACGCGGAGCCAGTACTCTAGCCCCTAAGCTACCGAGGCCGGCTTGATTTATCTTAACACAGTATGTCGATTTTCATTTACACATATCCCATAATGTGTCTTTAAACCAGATAGGTGGCGTTACAGTGTCAAGATAACCGGCGCCGATTGACTAAAAAAGGTGCCAAAAGTGATAGTGATAGAAAAAAATAAGGAAAAATGTTTATGAATAAGTGGCGATTAAAATGGTTGCCAAAGGAAAACCATGCAGTCAATACCAAACACATAAACAGATAACATGTAGTGTTTTCGTCGTAGCCTAACTACGTCATTACATTCGGCATTCCTTACTTTTATGATCTACTATGAGTTTTGATCGTGAAGTCAATATTTCTATTAAAAAAAAAATAAGAGTGGTGGTGGAGAAGACGAAATTAAAAATTAATCACTTGAATATTACAGTATTCCTATGAATTCAATGAAATAAGTGTTCTCATTACAACCTATAATTTATACGTCCAGTTCTTACACAAAAAGGGCAGAAAAACACTCAAACAGAAATAGTTTCACTGTCAACGTGACGGTACTGTGTAGTGCGTGGTGATTGTTCCTTTGTTTGGCTTTATGAGACCCAGTGAGGCTGAGCCAGTACCCGACCTGTCGGTCATCAAAGACTGACCACACCAAAAAATTACCCAGCTACACTGCAGTCGCCGCCACTGCTGGATCAAACCATCTGAAGAATTACCCACAGTTACAACGGGGATTGTCGCCGCCCATTAAAGATGCCCACGAGGAATGAAGCGGATGCGGCGCCAGGGCGAAGACCCTGCAAAACCTAGCCATATAGTTCTGTTAGTCTTGCCAGCACCCTACCCCAACAACGCCCCCATACCGACCGAACGCCCAACGGATACCGACAACTTTTTTTTTTTACCATTTTCTTTCGTTCCAGATGCCCATTACACTGTACCATTTTCCAATGAGCCCGCCGTCGCGGATCGCTCTAACAACGGTGAAGACATTGGGACTGGACGTATCTGTCAAGATCGTTGATTTGGCCAACATGGAACATCTTGGTGGAGAGTATTTGAAAGTAAGTAAGATTCACGTTTGGTCCTTCGGTTACTTGGAACATGTCGACGTAAAATGACACATTAGAATTTTAAGAATTTAGTATTCATAAACTGTGGTTAACACTAAATGTCAGCCTGAAAAAAGGCACCACTTTTCGTAAAATAGACTAAATTGTGTTAACTTCTCCGACACATGACTAAACACCTAAGTTTATTATTTCAACATTTATAATTAGAAAGGCCGTTTCTCCACCATCTACACCAGCTTGAAAATCATTGAAATCACTGAACTGTGCATTATACAGGGACTGGAAAGGGCTGAATCGAGTGTAGGTTTTGGTGAGAAGTTTTATTAGACATTAATTTTCCCGCGATATGTTTAATTTCTGACTACTCTTGAAAGTATGAAAGGACGAGGGACTACTATGGCTGCGAACGGAGAATGAAATTGTCTTCTTTATATGTTTGGGTCAGGCTTCAAAGAGTACTTTCATGAGCTTTTCGACCAGATCCTCTATATTGTTAGCCCGATCTACTGTCGTCATCCGTCGGTGACATTTTCCGAACCCATCGTTTTGCGAGATACGGCACTGTGTAATGTCTTCACAAAAAACCGTTATTCCATTAGTGAATGCAACTTAGTTGGTCATTCACACTTAATACTTTAGTATAATATGAACAGTCGTTGGATAGGTTTGGCAATAACGACTATGGCATGAGTATATAATCCACCATCCTATGTAGAACTACCGCAGCAGATTTTGGAACGTCGCTTCGTTCAAATATTTAAGTCTCGAATCATGTATTTACATCTTCCAACCCCCAATCTAACCTTATGTATTTAGCTAACGGTCAACGCGACTGCATCTTGAATTGCCAACCGTGATAAATGTTCATTACCTACTTTTACAATCTTTGATTGATCTGAACTATGTATTGATCATCATATGTAGCGTAGATTTTCATTCTGAGTAGAAGGTTGTGGAATCGTGGGTAAGAGTTATGGGACGGATGAGATAAAAGAGAGCCGGAAATGCTGTAACCTGAAATATTGGTACATATGTCTTCTGTTGCATTGAGATAGCAATATAGTAGATAATTTAAAAACTTCAATCCAACATATAATCTAATAAGTAATTGCACTGTTGAATCTCAGAAGATAAATAGTTCTATTTTAAGATTCTGAAGTTTTTTAAAACACAAACATCACAAAAAAATTTGGGTCTGATCATTCATTTAATTAAATATTAAAAATAAAAATTAAAAACTGTCCTTCTTGCAGATAAACCCTCAACATACCGTTCCTGCTTTGGACGACAACGGATTCATTATTTGGGACAGGTACGGTCAACAAGCAATCTCCGACTACTACTTTAATCTTACTATCTCATTCTATAAAATGCTAATATTTACTTTTAAATTCACGAGTATTTATCTGATTTCAATCTATGCTACAAAAAAGTAATCAAATTAGTTTCTTTTCTGTGAACCCCAGTATGTATGTACAAAGTACACTTGGTAAAAAAATAATCTAATAATCACGGCTATTGTAACGGTGAACCTTTTACAGCAATGTTATTTCAACCCTGTAATAATAAACTTTAAGCTCATTTACCCAAACGTTATTGTCTACGACGGGTGCTCCTGGTAGGGAATATTTTTCAGGAATCGATGTACTCACCACGTACACAGTGTTTAGAGCTCGTACGATTTGCGAGATGAAGTGACCCATTCGTCGGGGTTCCAATAATTTGCACGCGATCAAATCCCCTTAGATCACTGGTTCCTAATTAGTGGCATGCTTATCCCAGGCGTACGTCAGGTTACTTCAAGAGGTTCGAATGGTAATCCCTTGGCTAAGGTAATTACTAAGATAATTGCAAAAAAGTATGCAAACATCAGTATCCTCAAAACATATTTTAAGACAAACTGTGTGTATGAATTATGTTTTAGGATTGAACTAAAAGACATTTATCATAGTAGCAAAGCAGTAATAATATTTTTACCGCCATTTTGTACGATGTACCCTTGCGAGAGTGAAATTTCGGCCATGACAAACATAAAAATCAAACATCAAATCGAGGATAATTGTAGATTGAAGCTTTGTAAACAGAAACCAAATATCTCAGATCTGTTCAAAGATAAAAGTGGGCATTATACTTAAGTAAATATTTTGTAATTTTCATTGTAACAAGAATTGTTATGATAACACTTTTGGACACTTGTTAATTTTTTGTGACGTTTTTTATTATATTAAAATTTATAAGTATCGAAAAACGGATTTAATATTTTACTTTTCATTTCAGCTATAAGGGTTTAACTAATTCTTGAAGTGGTACTCGGGAAAAAATAATTGGGAACCACTGCCTTAGATTATTCGTTTTACTCATACTGCTATTGACTGTTATTGTGAACATCACTCATAATTTCGGATCTGTGAATATGTAATTTCCTTCTTGTTTATAGGGGAGTATCGTGCCACATTTGCATAACGCTAGCTATCTCTGACCCAATTTCTCTTCAGTGTACAAATTTCCCTTTTTTTTTTATCTTTGTTGGGTATAGATACATTTCAGCAAATAATGGATTGAAAACGAAATTAATATTGTGAAAAGTTAATTCCATTCCCATGAAGACTTTTTATTTTTCCAGCCATGCCATCATCACTTACCTCGTGGACAAGCATGGGCAGGATGACTCTTTGTACCCGAAAGACGTCTGTGAGAGGGCAGTGGTCAACCAGAGACTGTTTTTCGACGCGTGCACTCTCTTTCAGAGGATGAAAGACATCATCGTAAGTAAAAGGCTTTGATACCATGCTGAAATAACTGGGAATTTTTTTATTTTCGAACATTGTTTCACTCAGCAAGCTTTCATAGTTTTTTAATTAAATTGTTGAAGTTCTTCCTACAGCTGAGAATTTAGCACGTTGTTGTTGCCAGATGTTGTCCCACTTTTGAAGAAAGAACCCTTTTAATATCTTCCACTTGTTTCTGCCTCTTGTTATCGAAGACTGTTTAGATCCCGTATGAGCCTTCATCTCGTCATGCCATTTTATTTCCCGTTATAATAAGATGGTTCAGTGGCGAGGGTATTTTATTGTATTCAATTATTTATTTAGTCTATTTACTCATTTTTTGGGGGGTAAGTTCCAGCTGTCACTCAATGGGCAGCCTGCCATCGCGAGAAACATATTACTGCACTTTATTTGCAGTGGCGTAGCTAGGTTAACAAGGGCCCCAGAGAAAAAAGATATTTTGAGCCCTCAGGCCAGATGTGCGATCTTTTTTTTTTTTAGTTCTACCCAGTCTTGTGTTGTGAGGTTTGCTAGCAGGGTCTCCCAGAGCTCTTTAGGGGCCCCCTAACCTCGCTTGGGGGTCCCCTAGCCCTCCGATAGCTATGCCCCTGTTTATTTACTGTTCGAGGCAACAGCATCTTGTGAGGCAGAAATTGTTTCTGCGGGAGACAGATCAACGAAACAAATTATACCATATTTTAATCTGTGATTGGTGATAGAGTCACATCTCTGTCGTTACAGTGTAGATTTTTTGTGGAAATTATTGCAGGACTCAGTAAATGAAGTGATAAAGGAAGCTGGATTGGGAGTCTTTAGAAGATAGGAGGAGAATTAAGGGGTGCTGGGAGTGTACGTGGTGCATGTTGGTGACGGGACTTGGAACAATATTGGTAGAAGAATTATGAGTAATGCATGAAAGGGAAAAGGTGAACATGACGACAGTCTGGCACACGATTTCACGCATAACGGTGTCCGAAAATTTTCTTTTTTGATTGAGGCTGTCAGGGGTTGGTATAAATTATCAAGGGAAGTGATTAATGATCTACCAAAAACGTTAAAAAATTTAAAATTAAATTGTGTAAATAGCGAAGATAAACAGGTTGGTGAATTTGCACTCAAAGTATGTAATAAAATAATATTAATAATAATTGTAATAAAAATGGTAGACGGATGTGTAATTCAACTTCAAGCAAATAAATAAATAAATAAAAAAAAACGAATGTAAGCTTTCTCGGTGAGTCAGTTGCGTAAAATCTTCTCGAGCTTTCCACCGGGATAGGAGGCAGGCTTCTAAACGTCGCCCTACATTGACGCGCTATGCCGGTGGAAAGCTCCAGAAGATTTTACGCAAAAAAAGGAAGAACTTAACGCTATCATAGTTGGCTCAAACTAACATACGCAAAAATGAGTAAGTAGATGATTAAGTAAATTACCATGGGAGCATGCGCTCCATCGTAATTAAACATTAAATTCAGTTAAATTTAATCATGATTTGAACTGCGTGATCTCTTCAGATCTAATCGAGAACCGTAGCTCTTATTCACCAGACCAAACTTCCTAGTAAAAAAGTGAATAAATCTATAAATTTGGATGATTCCTTACATATCATATTCTGTTCCGTGTTTGCTTGCAGGGGCCCGTGTTCTACGGAAATAAGAACACGGTGGACGAGGATAAGAAGAAGGCTCTGCACGAAGCGCTGGGCTGGCTGGACGGCTTCCTTCAGACTACAGGCTGGGTGGCAGGTGGCAAGTTCACAGTGGCTGACATAGCCTGCGCCGTCACCACTTCCTCCATACAGGTCAAGTCACGATACTGCAACGAACCACGAGTCATGAAAACCCAGCCTTTTGAGAGCTGTCTTCATTAGACGAACATATGATTCCATAGTTGGTAGTCTACATCGACATCCACTGTACATGTATCACTTTAGTTTCGCTGTGCCACCGTTGCAAGTATTTGTGCATCTATTGAAGACAGCATACCTATACCCTGTTCACTCCGAACTGGCGGTCATGTTTTCTTGGCTCCCCACTTCACATCAACGCTTCCTCCCGTTTCTACCTATACGAATTGACCGCTGTGTCCATGCAGGCGAGTGTCAAATTTCTGCTTCGTGTGTAGGTGTAAGGGCAGCGGATTTGGGTTAGAGAATACTGGCCTTGAACCGCCTCTTTTAACTGAATAGTCTATAATTGTCGTGAGCCTGTCTGGTTAATAACCCACCTGACAGTGCACTGAGAAGCCACACAGTAGATCGGGGAGTTATAACGGACTGGGCACGAGCCCAGCAACGAGCGTGGTGGGTGAACGGTTAACATTCTGGCCTCGCATTCGGGAGGATGCCAGTTCGACTCCCCGTCCGGGCATCCAGATTTGGGTTTTCCATGGTTTCCCCAAATCACTCTAGGCGAATGCCGAGATGCTTCCTTCAAAAGGCCATGGCCGAATTCCTTCCCGTTCCTTGTCCCCAATCTCATCCAGCCTCTAATGACCTCGACGTAGATGAGGCGTAAAACTATAAAAAAAAACAGCTCAGGTCACCGCGTGATGTTTTCGCAGCCATCAAGGGGAACGCCGAAACATCCCCAATCTCCTCTTTATAAATTATACATTTCACAACAGAAAAATATGCTTATCACACGCCAAGCATAGTTACTCTTTTCACAGACACAGATCTCAACATTTCACTTCACTCATTAGTACTCAGTATTCAGTAAAACCTGGTAGTAGGCAGTAGGTATAGTAGGGACATGCGGCCGTAAAACAATAGCTCCAAATTTGACCATGTCAACAATAAGTAAAATACATCAAAAGTAACCGATCTCAAAATGTTGGGAAAATGTGGTAAACAAGAAGAAGAGGAGGTAAATCACAGTTCTAACTTAAACAGAAGACAGGATATAATCAACATGTAAGCTAACGTATTGCTGGATTAAGCATAATGTTTTAATGCATGCCTATTACTTTCTAATCTTTATGAACCATTTTATGTAAACGATAAAGCAAAAGACTTTACTGACGAAACATATAGAAACATATAGAAAGTACTTCTATTAAATCACGTGATAACGGCTTCAAATGAACAGCATTAATCTGTGAACTTAAAATTATTTATGCCTGCTTTGTTACAACTGTTATAACGGAATCATATTCCAAATCAGTAGGAAATGGAAGAATCATGTAATCTGATTAAATTTTAATTAGAGAGGAGCTTTATTCTGCTCGTAAAAAAAGTAGAATTACTGTTCGTAATTCACAGTGGTCCTTGTTGAAATCGCACTTAAAAAATACAAACGGACTCAATTAAATAAGTTTAAAAATAGCTTTGGAACTATTTCACTGATCATTCAGCCCATAATGATGCATTAATTTTTATGTAAATCGGCCGTGATGGAGCCTGAACGAGAGGTCCATAGAATCTATTAAAATTTACTCAATAATATACGTTTAGGCACGTAGTAGAGTACATCTACTGGGTGTCTGAAGTAAGAGTAATAAGAGTTGTTGACAACATAAGCGCGTTATTAATTTTTCTTAATTACGTACTAGTACTGGATGCAAGCCATTGGAACTAATAATTCTGCTGACACCGTCTACCAACATATTAACAGGTATTATACACAAGAGATTGTAATGTAAACTGCTGAGATACTAGGAATTTAGATATCTGTAACAAATTAATAGAAAAAAGGGAGTAAAAGTCAACTTGGCTAGCTCCAGGAAGTTTGAATTTCAATTCGAGTGATTTTGAGTCTACGCTCCTGTTTTTCAGTTTGCCCCGATTTATTCGCGCATTCTACAAGGGGTGATCAAATGAAAAGGTACGAAACGACGTAAAAACGTAACAGTTAAATATTTGCATATTCCGCCATGGGAGAACGTAGCGAGTCATCTCGGGATGCGATTGGAGTCTCTGACTGGGATCGGAGCATGCGCGGGCGCCCGCATGCGCAGTAGAGAGCAGAGGCTCTGATCAAAAGCGGCGTCCAACTGATGCGGCAGTCCGTATTAGGACAGGATGGCGTACAGGTGGGGGATGTGTACTGTGAGACACTCCGACGCCTACGCAGGTCCATCAAAAACAAAAGACCGGGGCTGCTCACGGAGGGTGTGGTTCTGCCCCATGATAACGCGCGTCCACACGTCTCCAGAGT
The DNA here is from genome assembly GCA_031002005.1 of Vandiemenella viatica. NCBI lineage: Eukaryota > Metazoa > Arthropoda > Insecta > Orthoptera > Morabidae > Vandiemenella > Vandiemenella viatica. Next base: position 107,080,787 of record JARYHS010012519.1, on the reverse strand, counting down.
CACACACACGGAACTGGCCAAGTTCAAGTGGGAGACGTTGGACCATCCGTCCTACAGTCCGGACATGTCGCCCTGCGATTTCCATGTGTTTGGTCCACTGAAGAAACACCTGAAAGGGAAGCGCTTCAACTCGGACGACGTACTCAAGGACGCTGTGAAGGACTGGGTCTCGTTACGGCTACAGGAATTCTAGGAACAAGGAAACCTGCGGCTTGTTCATCAGTGGGATCGTTGTGCTCAGGCCTATGGTGTATATTTTGAATAAAGTCTACATTTGTACCCACCGTGTCGTTTCGTACCTTTTCATTTGATCACCCCTTGTATAAACTTGTATACCCTTAAATGACACAGCGCAATTTGAATGTGACCTGAGTTCGTAGCTAGTGTGAGTTATTTGGTTAAAAAATCTACTCATTTGTTTCTACGGTTTGTAAATGTACAAGCGTAGGCGGGAGAAGTAATCACTTCAGGTATCGGGACTTACCGGTTGTACCAACTACTAGTATCGGAGACAACCACTCTTACTCCTAAAGCTCCTGGTGGACTACCCAATGACATTATGTGAATAACGCGCATTACCAGTAGCATGAGATTTTTGGTAGGAGTTCGCGCAAGTGACCCCGACGGTGATTCTTCATACATTGCAAGGGAAACCTTGCAAACAAAAGTGCTAGGGAAAGGGAAGCCCAACCTGACTTCGCTCGTGTCCCCTGTAGGCATTGGACTCTTACTGTTAGGAAGTGATAGAGAACCCGGGATGGGTTACAGGAGTAACCCAGGTACCTCAGATCCTATCCCCGCCGGATGAAACGCGTTTAAAGAATCGCATCTCCAGAAAATCAGTCACGTACGTCGCCCCAGAAAAAGTATCAGGTCGCAAACAATTTAGAAGATTCAAGAACTTATTCACGATATTACGTGGATAATTGTTGCACTTAGGGCTGAAATTACTCCGAAAGTTTTTGAACACTTTGAATAATTTAACATATGACTATGATTTGTTTGGGACATGAAAAAGTAGTTAGGTGGAAATAAATTTTTCAACAACGAAAATATACATGATCTGACGTTCAATTGGTTACGTACACGTCCAACAATTTTTTGAAAGAAACGGTTAAAACGTTTAAGAAACAGTTTTGTTCCGCTATTTGTTTAGTTACGTAATAATCCATTCTCCCTAACCCCGTGTCGATGACAGCATCAAATAGTAGGTAGTTTTTCCGCCAGTGCGATAGTTTTGTCACTAACTGATTGAAGGCCAGATTGAAATATATTCAGTCAGATTTGTGGACTTGACAACAGATGTGCCATTGTTTCCGTCTCTGGTTATTCTCCCACGTATCCCCATGAAGGGAGACTGGATTTGCAACAGGAACTCCAACTGGAAGTCTGTTCAGTGGCTTCCATATAGGTTATGGTTGTTCAGACCAGTGTGGTACACTCTCTTTTGGCTTGATACAGTCGATGTACAGTGCAGGTTTTTTAAAAAGTATTGTTCACATATAATCAATCTTTATAATCATTTATCAAATGAAATACCGTATAATTTATTGTTTTGTTTTAGGCACAGCGCAGGTAGTAATATCAATCCAGCTTCGAATCAACTGAATACGAGTGACAATACGCTACTTCTTTTCTTGTTGCAGGCGATGGGTGCCGCATTGGGTTCCTACCCGAACATAGAGGCCTGGCTAGCACGCTGCCAGGAACAGATGCCGCACTTCCAGGAAGTTAACAAGGTCGGGAACGATGCCTTCAAGCAGCTACTCGCCAGCAAGCTGCTGCCAGAGTACCGGTCCTTCTGAAGACTTCGTCTGGATCACCACGGGGCTTAAACAACCAGCGCACTCTTAATATACAATTGCTACCAGTGTTGCCACCCTGCTTACTGAAATAGTATCTTAGTGCTCATGATTATTGTAGTGCTACCGAATGAATAAACACATACTATCATAAAAATTGTCTGCTTCCTACATTGTTACCAAACTAGTGTTTACGTGTGCTGACTGCGCAGCCTTTCTGCGTGAAATTTCATGCATACGTTCTTTTGGCACTTTCTTCAAGGAAAAAAGTAAGCCAGACTCACAGAAGAAGCAAATCAGATATTATTTATACGAAAAGTGCTCAGGCCTCCCATCGGAGGTGGAACTCAATCCGATGCGACGTTTCGGAGCCGCTCTCCGACTCCATCTTCTGGCGAAGTGTCGGGTTTCTGGAGCACTTGCTCTTATATAGGTTTCGCTGGTTAACGGTTTCCTCCGACGTCATAGTCACGTGCGCCGAGGTGGGGGGGGGGGGCGGCAGCGTGGTGGGGTGGGGAGAGATGTATGCAGTTGGGATTGACGACCGAGAGTGGTGGGTGATCGGTTAGCGTTCTGGCCTCGCATTCGGTAGGACGCAGGTTCGAATTCCCGTCCGGGCATTCAGATTTGGGTTTTCCATGGTTTCCCCAAATCACTCCTGGCGAATCCCGGGATGCTTCCCTCAAAAAGACCGTGACCGAATTCCTTCCCGTTCCTTGTCCCCTAATGACGTTAGCCGTAGACAAGGCGTAAAGCCATAAGAAAAAAATAAGAAGAAAAGGTATTGACGCGCTTCTCCAATGGGAGACGTGAGAAATTTTTACGCAATTCATACACTGGGTAAGCCTTCATTCTTTAATCAGATATTATTTATTGGTAACCGTCCGATAACATACAATACTGGGTATTAGAGATTGGTAATCTTGATTGATTTTTTTCCTCATGATACCGAAACTGTTACGACAAAACGCACCAATTATACTGCTTATTACAATGTGAATAGACTGATAAGATACCAACATTAGTCATATAAGTACAGTAACTACACTGTGTTGGAAGTAACGCTTTTTAGAAACTGGTGCCAGTCGTTAGAGATTTGATTCTGTCATAAAAAAAAAAAAAAACCGATAGGATGTTCCCACAAAGACTAATCAAACCAACATCAGAGAAAACTCGTTATTATTTGTTATGGCACTTTGCTCTTTTACTGTCAGATTTATAGATCTAGAGTACACTTTTTTTCTGAAAAATTAAGACTAAGAACGTGTCAATCAGAGTTTAGCTACTATACCTCCTAGTGCAATACGTTACCGTGATGTTAGCAAATTTCGACCGCAGCCATTAAGTGTTTTCATCCTGCTTTATGGATTTACAAAATTCTTGAAGAATAAATAAAATAGAAATTTCATAGATTTTTATGTGAAAGAACTGTGACTCTAGGGTTGGTGTGTTGTTTTAGAAAATGATACGCTAGGTCGATAACGTTTAAGCTGGTAAAGAGATGTACTAAAAACACTATATTAAATGCCCGTCAAAAATGACAGATATTACCTTTGGTGGTGGTAGGAATTTTACCTGTAAAAGATTCTAAGTAAAAACGAAAAACGATTACATTTAATCTTTTTTACTGATACTTTTTGGGATCTTGTCTGACTAGATTCTAGGAGTATTTGGTTACGATGTTTTTAAACAATTGGATTTGATTTTGAATGTCGAAAATTATTAGTTTTTTTAAAGTACAATTTCAAAAATGAATAACTATTATTCATTTGATTGCCATATTTCGTGATTACCATATTTCGTATCAACTTTCTTGAGTTTTAATAAACTTCCCTGTTTGCTATATTCTGTCAAAAAAAATAAAAAATCTTAGGTTATGTTTCCACTTGGTACCATTAACCACTACAGAGAATTTAATTTGATTTAATTGCTATGGAGTACACGCTCCGATGGCAATTTCCCTACACACCCTCTACAAATTTCATCTTTAAATTCTTTCAGCGTTTTTGGTAAATTATTCATCATCTATCTTGGTAATATATTTCAATCCCTTTCCCCTTAATCTTTTCTCCTTAAATGAATTTCTGCATCTAGTAGACGCAAATAAACAAAAAGCAACATATAAATTAAAACGAACGTCACATTATAATTGTTTTTTTATATTTCTGTATCGCATTATAATATTTTATCTCTGTTACACAATATACAATTGTATTTTAACTGGCATCGCAGATACTTTTTTTTAACAATGTAAATGAGAAAAAAATCAAATTTGTTCATTTATTTGAAATTTACACTTCCTTTAGGAAATATAAGCGCAAATAAAATCAGTGCAGTTATTGATTTGAAATTTCGTGGTTTGCCAAGCAGCGCCATGGTGGCGACCAGTGTAACTAACAGATCGTGTATCATCGGACTCTCCGAACTTTTCCGAGTTATCAAGATCACATCCAGCATGCAGGTTCAACGCATTTTATTAAAATGGATATGCTTGTGAATTAATGATCATTAGATTGGCATTATCCAAAGTATCTTCTCTTCGTTGAAATAAAATAGCTCTAAACAAAATTTGTGTAACAGTGTTTACTTCTTTACTGATCCATTTGAGCATTTTTTAACTCTAAAACATTGATTGGTTATTGCATTTAATTAGCTTGTTTATTCTTAATTTGAATCAAACTAACTTTTAACACAATTCTGTTGAGGGTTTTACGTACCTTTGATATTTGCATCTGAAAATCACATGGTGTATTAAAACTCTTAACGAAGTACTGCTTCAGTATAAGTTTTGTTTTTAATATTTACCGCAGTTTCCTTAATGTGGTTTCCGATGCTGTTGGTTTCATACAGGATTAATAATTATGAGTTTTCGCATTACAACGTAGATCTATCGCCTCGTCCTTCAGTATTTTGCGATATTTCAGAGGTAAAATGCCTACGCCACGGACGCAATGAAAAATAGATCTGTGTATTTATTGTAGCTATTTCGATGTTTCTCAAACATCGCACAAGTATAAAATGAGAAATGTACACAAAAAACCTTAACTAAACAATATTTGAAGTGTTCGGCGGCTTTGATTATTTGTATATAAAGGTTAATAGTAATAGTAATAGTAAGTTAATAGTAATTTGTTATTACTAGATGACCCGTGAGAAAATTTCGCGAATAAAATTCGATGAATAGTGACGTTAAAGGCTTGAAATAGATTGAAAAGTAAAACCGCTTCATTTGTAGCAATTGTTTATTAGGTTAGTGTAATAGGTACGAATCAAAATACTTACAGCATATTACGAAACAATTAGGAAAATATAAAACATACTGTATGCATGACATATTGTCACTGACCTTAACAGAATACAACTAACCTGAACAAAATACACACAGCATATCCATTTCTCTGTATATGTTGCTGCGATCGTAGCCCGTGAGAAAATTTCACGAATAAAACGTTTACATTGGAATAGTATAGCAAAACAAAAAAGTTTCCATAACATAAAAAATATCCGAAAAACTGCTTATTGTATGAAAGTCTTTATTGCTGCTGCTTTCTGGGAACTTGGCTCTGAACTGCCTTGGTAGTTATTACTGTTGCTCTTTAAGGATCAGATTCCGAAAAATTTCTTTCTCTTTTAAGATTTTACATAATTGGAGACCTGACTTGAAAAAGATAGGTCATTTATCGATTTCGGTTATGTATCGAAGGGAATAAATGGCTCGTAATAAAAAAAGCTGTAGAAACAATATTGATACTTTTGCCCTTTGAGGGTCGAATTCCACAAAGTTCCTTTCATAAAATATGGTGTGACCAAAGCGGGCACCTTGGTCTTTAAAATATCTCATTTATCGATTTCGGTTAGGTATCAAGCGAGGTAAAAGAAACCCTTTTCAGAAACGATAATATTTTTTACCTTTAACAGTAGAATTTGGAAAAAGTTCTTTTTAAAAATATTATATGACCAAAGTGGAGATTATGCCTCGTTTTTTTGTTTGATTAGGTCTCAAGATATATAAATGTCTCGTGACAAAAACACACGTAATGGAAACAATGATACTTATGCCCTTTAAGATTCAAAATCAGAAAAATTCCATTCTTAAAATATGATGTTACCAAATCGGAAACTTTAATCTTTAAAATGATACTTCGTTTATCGATTTTGCTTAGGTATCTAGGAAGATAAATGGTTCGCGTGAAAGAGATACGTTTTTTCTTTTAAAAAGATATATTTTACCCTTTAATGGTCGAGTCCCGAAAAATTCAATTGTTAAAATATGATGTGTCCGAGGTGGAGACCATAAGCTTTAAAATGATACCTCGTTCATATATTTCGGTAAAGTATGAAGGAAGATAATGGCTGAAAAAAAACATGCAACATTATAGAAATAAAATATATCATTTACTTAGCTTATGGCTGAAATTACATCACAAACCGTTTACATAGGTACATATGTATAAAAATAATACAAGATAACATTTTTAAGATGAAAGGCATTAACAAAGAAATGTCCAGGTCTGATAAGTATTTAATTACCATTTTAGTTGCGAACAAAGAATCGAATCGCTACCGTGTTGAAGGTAGCTCGCAAATGGCACGCAGTCACTGTGTGCTGAACAGTCTGCTTCTCAGTACACAGTCGCAGTCCGGCGTTGGTATTTGCTACATCTTTGTAAGGAGTCTGCGCATCTGCCACAATTGGTCGAGACTCTATTAGGAGAAGACCAGATTTTACGGCTGAGTTCAATTCCTCGCAACTTGGTACTGACGCAGGGCAGTTTTGTAGTGTTCTATAATGTTAAAACATTTTTTTTCAGAACATCACAGTGCAGTAAATATTCGATTAATCTTTAATATTTTTCTGCTTGTTCTATTGTACTAGGATATACACTTGAAAATGCTTAAGTTATTTCTGCTTACTCTGAAGATAACTATCGTCACTACCTAAATTGTTTATGTATCCCCTATATTTGAAATAAACTGAAACTTTTATCTTCACTCTCAAACCATAATTATTGTTCGTAGTAGCCTAATTGGCAACCATCTTTCTTTACTATACCATATTTTCTTTGAGTTACTGGTGATGTGAATTTACTAGCTTTCATCATTACTAGTTATTAAATCTAGACTGTGTCAGACGGGTAATTCTCGCAGGTGAAAAATTTAGAAATAATTACTTATAATCTTACATAAATTAATCAATGTAATGCATTAATTCCATCTCGTGATTTTGGCACGCCTCTTAACACATATTCTCATGCGCGAACCATTTATATTATTATTACAAAAAAGTACGTAAAAAATGATTTGTTGGAAGCAGTAAGCAAGTAATTTACTGCTGTCGAATTCATTGTGAAAAAAATTTCCGTCTATAAATCTAAATTTTTCTGTCATCATTTTTAATGCAACCCACGACCTCAGTTATCTGCTTCGTTTATTATAGGTAGGAATATTTACTTAATTTGTTTTTCTGCGGTGTAACACAGCAGAAAACAAATTATCAAATACGTTACGACACCTCTTTCTGTGACACTATTTTACAAATTTGTTTCCTCAATCATCATTTCAATAATTTCATTCCACATTTCACACGATTTTAATAAATTCATTTATTGTTATTTCCAATGGCTGAGTCTATTAATCTTGCAAACAATAGTTTATCTTCTGAACTTGTTTTCATTCTAGTTCTTTAGGAAAATAATTATAATTAATCTATTGTGTTATTTTGCGAGACACAATACTGAAGGAACTCTTGCAGTAGCGTATAGATTGCTAGTCTCGAATTCTATTAATACACATAGAGAATGAGGGAGCACCGAATACGAAGTAAGATAAATGGTAATACAAGGCTGAAACGATACGATCATGAAAAGAACCTAGTAATGGACCAACGTGATTGCCCCAAATAAAACATGAGATCGGATAGTAAGAGAAAAGAAAATGAAGAGGCCTGTATTCAAAATAAGTCAGTTAAGTGGCTGGAAACTGTTGGATGACATGGGTCTTATAACGTACATACTCTCTGCCTTTATAATTTTTTATCAAGTAACACCAATCGGACGTCGTACTAAAGACTGACTGCATTTTCTGTAATATAATTACTTATTCACTTCAGCTTGGGTTGCAGGAAAATTTACAATAATTAATAATTATAATTCCATTCGTTTTAACGAACTCGGTATTTACCTGTTAATTCAAACTTTACAATGTTCATTGTCAGTTATACCAGTTATAACCTGCATAAATATCTTAAATGTGTTACCGAGCGGGGCGGTGTAACGGTTAGCGTTCTCGCCTCGCATTCGGGAGGACGGCGGTTCGAATCTCCGTCCGGGCATCCAGATTTGGGTTTTCCATGGTTTCCCCAAATCACTCCAGGCAAATGCCGGGATGCTTCCTTCAAAAGGCCATGGCCGAATTCCTTCACATTCCTTGCCCCCATCCTTGCCCCCCATCCTTTCCCGTCTCTAAAGACCTCGATGTTAAAAAGAGACGTAAAGCAGTTACCAAAAAAAAAAAAAATTAAATGTGTTGCTTAATCAAACTTAACAATTACATAAAAGCCAAAATTTCCCTCGCTATTTTTCTAATTTTACAAGTATATATCATTTCAGTAAAAACTGTATAATGGCCAAGTCACCAGGTTTTTTTTTCATTATTATTATTCTAAAAAATGATCTTTGACACCAAGAGAAACCATTCTGTTTTACAAAGTGAAGTGAATACACCCTGTAAAGTGTAGACTTGGCTCAGAAGGAGATCTCATAATTTTTTGTCACTACACGAGCACGAGACTTGGCCAATTTTTACAAGAATTGTTTTTGTGGGATATACTATACCCTACATTTCATTAAAATGTACACATGCATAATCTGCAATAATGTCCGCCTTGGCTGATGAACGAAATGCGGTGGTCGCCAGGCTATTTTAGAGAATAGAATCCTCCAAAGTTCTTACAAAAAAACCGAGGGACAAAGTGAAAGCGTTAATCCTCATAAATATGAGGAAAGGTGTGAGACGCGGTACTGCCATTCTGAAATGCGTCTGTAAGACCAGAATTGTACATCTCTACATTTGCTCCTGGTGCTTATTCAACCGCTTATACACAACTACCACGACAGTACTATATGCTGTAGGTGATATTGCACGCGACTATCCAAAATTGAGACTCCTAAAAAGCGAGATGCATATGCTTCTTTTTACTTTTTTAATACATTTAAGAGTTACCAAGTACAAATACGCGAAACAAAAGTTGTCCCTTTAGAACAAAATGCTGATTTTGAACAAGTGAAGGTAACACAAAAATGCTGCTTTTGTATTCATTTTTGAACAACGTGAAATAGCTAGAAATTTGTATTAGTATTCAAATTTTGTACAGTATTACAATTATTTCAATCATTACAAAGCTATATAAGAGTTCTGTCAAAAACGAACGTGACACGTTTTGAAATTTAGTATCTTTGTCAGTCAGCTGGTGGATAATAGAGTTGACAAGCATGCTGTCGCAATAAGTCAGCTGATCAGCAAACCTGTTTTAAAGACGGGTGATGAACCACTCTGCAAGATTGTTGCCAGTTAATTTACTTGCTGTGAATCCACTACGGATTGTAACAGGAACAATCTAATGCACATGTTGTATTACTCATTATAAGGATGTGGGCAACAATTTCACTATAATATACATTTAAAGGGAAGGTAGAAGATACATTCTCAAAATCCAGAAGGATGGTAACATTGCGACCCTAGCCATCAAACTCTGTTGATCGATTGAATACTGTAACTCATAATGTAAGTGATCTATAAGTTTTAGTTATATGACAGAAGGGGCATACGAATGTAACTGTTGTATATATGTAAGGAAGAAAGAAAGATTATTATCAACAGTTAATATACTAACTAACGTGTTTTTAATTTTTTTATATATGATTGTGTAAAATTTTATGTGAACGACTAGTACGATAGCTACCGTATTCTGTTATCATTTTGTATGGTCATTGCATTAGCTAATAGAATTAATTATTGTAATTTCAAGTGAATGGTTAAACGAAATTATTTTTTTTATTTCCTTTTTTGTGTTCTAAAACTTGGTCCGCGTAGTTCCGAAGATTGAAAAAATAAACATAATTATAAATTATGAAATGAGAAATATAGTAAATTATATATTATGAACGATTGTAGACTGTAAGATTGGCCTGAGACGAAAATGTCATCCGTTATTTGATATGTTTCTAAGAATTGGCTGCGTTTGAAAGTTAAAAAGATTGATTAATTAATTCTGTTGAGGCTTAAATATTCTAGAAAATACCGGTGCAACTGCGGTATAAGCTTAGCGCTGAACACGAATGCAACCTCCATGACAGTTTCTACGAGTAAAATAGAAAATGGGTATGTAAATAAGTGGAAGAGAAATGATGATTAAAAAAATGGCTCCGCTGAAAAAGTGCACATGACTGAAAAAACTGGATAATAGTGAGAAAAATTAAGAATTTCTTATAGACATTTTTAGAGCCAATTAGATAATTTTAATTCAAGAGATTGTTTTTGATTACCAACAGTAGCACAGTGAAGGAGAGAGGAGGAGATTGTTTGTCGGAGGGGCTGGTTGGAGGTTTCTTGGTCGCTGTATATGCAGCAAGTTGGGAGAGGCTCTGGTTGAACACAGTTGGCCGTAACGTCTGACGAGGGCGATCCACCTGAGAAGAGAAGGAGAGAGGAGGAGATTGTTTGTCGGAGGGGCTGGTTGGAGGTTTCTTGGTCGCTGTATATGCAGCAAGTTGGGAGAGGCTCTGGTTGAACACAGTTGGCCGTAACGTCTGACGAGGGCGATCCACCTGAGAAGAGAAGGAGAGAGGAGGAGATTGTTTGTCGGAGGGGCTGGTTGGAGGTTTCTTGGTCGCTGTATATGCAGCAAGTTGGGAGAGGCTCTGGTTGAACACAGTTGGCCGTAACGTCTGACGAGGGCGATCCACCTGAGAAGAGAAGGAGAGAGGAGGAGATTGTTTGTCGGAGGGGCTGGCTGGAGGTTTCTTGGTCGCTGGATGTGCAGCAAGCTGGGAGAGGCTCTGGTTGAACAGAGGTGGCCGACTGGCCGTAGCGTCTGACGAGGGCGATCCACCTGAGAACGAGCTGTGTGTTTCGACGATGAACTGCGGGTTCACGGACAATGCGGTAAATCTACAGCCACCACGGAAAGACTATTCGCAATGATTCTCCACCCGTGCATAGCGACCCGAGTCGAATAATGCTTTGGGGCCATTCACAAATTACGTCATACGAAATTCATGATTTTTGGACCCCTCTCCCCTCCCATGTCACAGGTTGTCACATTTGTGGGACCTCCCTCCCCTGGCGTGACGTCACATATTTTGCAATTTTACATTTATAAATTAAAACAGCACTTCCAAAATGATTTATGTATTTCTAGTTAAAATATCATTTCAACAATAAATCAAACATTTAAGAAAATATTAAGAAAACAAAAAATCGAATTAATGATACAAAATTGAGTCATTATGTGTCTATGGATTTTGAACCCATTCCTTGATACTGTTTAGTATTGGCATAATAGTCACTTCATTCTTGATTTCGATAGTGTTAGGAACATTCGATGTGTCAACATCATCTTCATCCACCCATAAAGCATCGTCATCGTTTAATAAGCAAAGAACTTCCCTGTTTCGTCTAGCGGCAATGCTTTGTGGACGAATCTTCATGATGGGGAAAACGTCTAGTGTCCTCTTATGTAATTGCTTATGTTGGTTAGTGGCTTTGTATGGTGAAAAATATAGTCCATAGATGCCACATGATCGTTTAAATAAGTATGCCTCGACACTGGGGCAATACGAGCCAAAAAGTGATACAAATTATGCATGTGATGTCACAAAGTTTATGACACGTCGCCCTCCTTGTCACATTTTGTTGACCTCCCCCCCTCAACGTGTGACGTAATTTGTGGATGGCCCCTTTGTACTGAGACGTTTGCCGGACCACTAAATTAACTGTTTCTGTTACTGCAACAATTTGTATGTAATGTTTCGATCCTTTTGTCAACTAAAAATTGTGACTATTTTCGGTTTAACATTGATATTCCTAAATGACGTTTCATGTGATCTGAAATCATAAATATTTGTAATCGGTGCAAAAGCCTTAGCAGTATGGTGCTCGGTACAGTATAAATAAGCTAAAATCAACAAAACCGGAAATAGTCTTTTCAGAAGGTTTGAAATATTTTCTTACAACATGCCAAATGTCATGTGAATAGTTTCAAAGTAATCAGCCTTCTTGTCTGAACATAAAGAATCAGAATCAATTAAACATTTTTAGATTAGTAGTCCTAAACATGTCACCCGTTAATAATTGAGTAATAAGTATTTTCAGTCTCATTGCTGACTCACACCTTCTACACAGGAGATATTAAGGATGCATCAATTTTATGTATACTATAAAGAATATTCTTCATTAATTCATAGAAATGAAGTAAAACAGTTTTAAATTTTAAAAATTGCATAGTTGATCAGTCTTTTATTTACAATTCTTCATGTAATGCCCAAACCATCATGAAAGCTATTTCTGATTATGCTTACGCACTTAGTATGTACATACATAAAATTAAATTTATCGGATTGGAAATCTGTGAAATATAATCTCGGAATTCCAAAAATCATGTTCTAGTTGTTTCATCCTAATATTTAGCTGACTTGGAATTAGGCCTCAATTCCATCGAATTTTCTGTTGAGATCAGATCAAATATAAGTTTCACGCCTCGCGCCGCGCCTTCGCCACCCAGCCCGTCTCTCATCTTCCGTCGTTTGTGGGAAGTCAACATGCGAGTAAAAAAACTGTCCTAGTAATAATAATAAAAACCACCAGTGATTCCAAAATTCGATATATGCAAAATCAAAGATTCCAAAGTCAAAGAAAAATGGGAAGAAGAACCTGCGGAAGACTGGCAGAAATTTTGGACTAAAATAATCAAAACCGCGAAAGAACTGGTACCTCTTCACAAAAAATCAAAACAGGAATCAATAATGTGAGACTGCACTAGAAGAAAGAAAAACGGCATTTCAAAATTACAATTGCAACAAATCTGAAGAAACACACAAGAAATTTCTCGAAGTTCGCAAACCAACATCTAAGATTTTAAGACAAAACAAACAAAAATATGTCAATGACCAACTACAGTCAATCGAAGACAACTTCAAAAATTACAATACACATGATTTTACAAGACCTTCGCGAACCAAATAAACGGGTACTCACCACAGAACCTAAGTTTTAGAAAACGAAATGGTAAACTTGCCCTGACAAATAAATAAAACTGCCAAGAGCTTGCCCTAATTTTTCACAGCTCTTAAATTGTCCGCAACCCAAAAAGAGGTTTCCGAAAAAACAATCTGAAATAACAACAGAGAACTCATCACCACTAACACAAGAAGAAATTTATGGACATATAAAGAAACTTAAAAATAACAAAACATAAGGAGAAGATGGAATTGTAGCAGAACTTTTAAATAATTTAGGTCCAAATGCACTCAAAGAAATTAAACAGATAGTCCAAAACATTTGGCTAACTAAAAAAATCCCAGATGATTGGAAGATTGCTCTCATACACCCACCACATATAAAAGGTAACAAATCAGATGTAAACAACTGTAGAGGGATCTCCCTGCTACCAGTCATGTACAAAATTCTTTCAGTCTGTATTTTGAAGAGAGCACAAGAGCAGTTAGAACCTAAATTAGCAGAATATCAAGCAGTATTCAGACCAAACAGGTCGTGCCCTGAACAATTTTTCTACCTCGAAACTATAATCAAAATGCGAGTCCTCAGACAAAAACCCCTAGTATACACATTTGTAGATTTCAAAAAAGCATACGACTCAATTGACAGGTTTTCACTATTCAAAATTTTAGAAGAAAGGGGACTAGATCCAAAAACAGGATAACTCATAAAACAAACACTAATTGGCGCTAAATCTAAAGTAATATTCATGGGAGAAATTTCAGAACACTTTGACATTCAAACTGGTGTGAGACAAGGCGATGGGCTGTCTCCTCTTCTGTTCAATGTCGTTCTAGACAAGGTTATGGAAGAATGGGAGAAAGAACTCATGGAATGTAAGTGTTGAAAACCAATTCCACTTGGCTTTCCCAAAAACAACCTCTATATACCATACCTCGCCTTTGCGGATGATTTGGTGATACTAGCAGAAGATCAAGTCACTGCCATCAAACAGTTTGATTACAAATCTCATTCGAGAAAACTGAATTCATATGTTCAAAGACAGAAATAGCAAGTTTGAGAACCAAATACTGTAAAATCAACAGGCTGCCATACTTTGAATACCTCGGAGAATTCATCGAACCCACAGGCCTTGACAAAATCTCACAGCAAAATCGCCTCAAAAAAAAAAAAAAAAAAAAAAAAAAAAAAAAAAAAAAAAGGTTTAGTCCAAAATCTTTACAACAAAAAATCTATGTAAAACCAGACGAAAATTCGGCATTACAACACAGTCATAAAACCAACAGTCCTCTATGCAAGTGAAACATTAACACTTAACAGAAAACATGACCTTGAAGAAATTAAAAAAGTAGAGAGAAAAATCATTAGAAAAATTCTAGGAGTAAGACTCACTAAAGATGGTTACAGACTAAAATCAATCAAAACAACAGAAAAGTTTTCAAACATCGAAATCGACATCAAGGAAAGGCGAATGAAATTCTTTGGTCACCTTAAGAGATTACCAGAAAGTCGATTGACAAAAAAAAATAAAGATTATGTAAAATACAACACCTTAGCTGAATGAAATTCGGAAGGATCTTAAAAGTGCAAGCATAAGAGCAACAGACATCTTAGAAAGAGACACCTTCAGACACAAAGTAGACAAATGGGAAGTTATAACTGAGCACCCAAAACAAAAACAATACAGACCAAAGTGGTCGGAAGAACGCAAACAAACTTTCTCGCAAAGAATGAAAGCCTATTGGAACAATAAGAAGAACTCGAAGAAAATTTGATTCGGTCATTTGCTTACCATCTTCCATTTATTGGGAGAATTCGCCAATAATAATAACAACAATAATAAAACACTCGTTGTAAAAACAGTTTCAATGAAAGAAATCTGAGAAACACAAAAATGTATAGTAATTAAAAATCTGTGTAGCATGCACATATTTCTGTATGTTTTGAAATAAACTAAATAAAAAAAGTAGTTTATATTCGCTTTTACCAACTTATGCATCTGAACTTTAATCAATTAAGCAAAGCTTACAGCGTAGAAATATCAAAGCTGAATTATTCATTTTCAATGTCCACGAAGGACCAACACGAAAACAATCCCCTTGAACGAGCGAAAGACTCCAATTTTCGTAACCCTGTAACATTATGTCTAGTCCCATTTTAAGCGTTGTTTGGGAATAAGTCTGAGTAATAAGAAGAAAAGTGATTGATTAGATTAGTCGTTAGCAACAATACTTAGGCAAACCCACAGATGTATCTTAAAGTTTACAGTTCTGCGTTAAATGTGTGCGACGTAAAATGTTTTGAGCTGATGTGAATCTTAGAGAAAATGTAATTATAACGAAGTTTAAGGAATAAATGTTTGCTTGCCTTTGCGTTCAGTCCATTAGCCAGTCATTTTAAATACAAATAATATCTTGTTTATGTTTTATATTTATCTTTTCTGCCATCAGTCTATCGATTATTTGATGTAATCCTACATCTCTTCCAATCCTGACTAATCTCTTCATCTTAACCCTTACTACCTATTTGCTTCATATGTGCAAATCATGTCAAATTCTACAGCTTTTTCTTTCAACTAACAAATTAATCACTCCCCATGAATTAAACTGCGGCTCACCATTATTCTATTCTTTCTGCGAGATTCTTCAAAAAATTTCTTTCCTCTCCCATCGTTTTCAAAACACGTTCACACATGTTTTACATTTCTAGATCTATTGATACCAGGAGGTATATAAGGTTTACAACTGCGTCAGCACTTCACTTTGGTGATTTTTATTCCATGAATCACTATCATTCATTGACATGCGAAAATCCACGTGTATTTCAGCAAACAGCGTGCTTAAATCCAATGTCCCTTCGTCGTTATATCGTTGAATCAGACTTCCTCTTAGTTGTTCTATGAAGTAGCATTAGTAGATATAAAAATTAATGTTACGCAAACCTTACAAAGTTGAGAAATTTGGAGACGGAAATGAGATTGACTTAATCAATATATTGTAAGTTATCATTCTGTGACATCCCATTCGTCGAAATATACGGTTTTAATTTTATGCTGCTTAAAATTAAAAAGTATTTTCCTTCGTATACCACTCTCATTCATACAGTTAGCAGCAAAAACATATACTTTTTTATTTACATTTATTTTCACCTGTTTATTTATTTTTTTAAAGAACGCTGGTGTTTGCAGTTATTTTGCTTGCTATAAGATTTTATCTAAGCGTTAACAATTTTTTCACTCTTGTTTATAGATATTTCCCACCTAGTGACAGAGATCGTTAGGGAACTGGGATGGTGTCTGCCACCCAACATTAAAATCACTGGTTCAGTTTTCAAAAACGTAAATTTATGATTATTAGAACTAATTTCTGAATACTATCAATCTGACTGCAGAGCTACGTGACTGCTCGCTCTACCATCGGTGTAGACTAATCCATATGACTACAGCGCTTTTAGGTCAATATGGAGGAAGTAGCGAATATAAAATAAGAATGGAGGTGTCAAGGAAACCTTTGATACTGACAAGAACAACCAAAATACCAAGTCAACCGTATGCCTTCGCAATTGAAATGATGTTCAATTCTCTTCCTATTTGTTGTCAACAATCCTGTAACTCCAACTCGAATATCCATAAAGCGGGTTTTAAAAAAAAGTTTTTGTTTTTTTGTTTACAGCTTCTAACTTTGAATGTTGTTTTTAGTGACAGAGGATTGGACAAATTGCCACACAGGCCTCTTTACTTCAGTTATTAATGCTCTTTACTTTTGATTTGTCCTTAAACTAAGACAGCTAAGAAATGACGAATGCGCCTCAATACCGCCTCCTAATTTTGAAATAAAGTATTAGAAATAAGGAAAGTGTTTCACCTGTGTGAAAAATGCTGAATTTATGTATGGAACACTTTGAAATCTTGGGGACGTACGAATAGAATACGACGTTGTTCCAGGTATTTCTTGAATGATTCTTATTCTTTTCCGTAAAGATTCTAGCAACCTAAAATAAATAAATGATGTTGTTGTGAACTGGAACCAAATTTTGGACGAAAGGTCATTTGGCGTCGGATCGTGGACGGCGAAATTTTGTCACTTCTGACTGAATCAAACTCGCCCAAGTCACATGGATGGTAGGATGATTGGTCAAAACATTATGGAACAATAAAATTTCAAAAAAGCGCTTCCAACGTGGATCTCACCTACGCAATGAAATATGTTGTTCACAGAGTTCTATCTGCATATGAAACACCATTCTGTATAAAGATATAACGAGGAAAGATTTTGGGTATATTCTTGCAAGGTAATAGTAACAACCACGATTATACTCGGGCCTTTTGACCCGTCGTAGGTTTCAAGGTTATCTCGGAGACCCACAACGCACACCACAATTGACCGGGTTTTATAGATGAGGTTATACCACTGCAGATGACACGAGGCTACCACCGAAATGTAGGAATTTATTTAAATGGAGAGAGAACTCACGAAGGAATTGTTTCAAACTTTTTTATTAATTCAAGACTGCAGCGTAGCGTAAAATATTTTTACAAGTAGCACATTATAGACCCTTTTTTACAGGAAAATTTTGTAGTATAACTTTTTCTCAATCCAAACAACCTTGATTAATTATTTCCGATATTATGCATTTCGTATTGCTTTACATAGCTTCAGCGTTAATTTGGTAGTTATTCCGTAACGAAATAACTGTGTATTAGGTACGACCGGTAACAGAATCAGATGCGTGATTAACGAGTTCCAATATTTCTGATTGTCATCTGCGGCGAAGAGATACTTTTTAGGATAAACAAATGTAAGAAAGGACTATTTTTTAATAATATATATGATCATCAAAACTTCCCAACATTGTTTTAATGTATCTCAAACGTAATTGGAAAGCGTATGGCAAGAAAACACATATCATCTCTATTTTTAAAAACTTATTTATTTAAAATTATGCATCAAAACCTGCTCTGATTATGAAATTACAAATTATATCATTGATTCTGGAACTACACAGACAAACAGCTAGAAGTTGTATTTTATGATATGTAAGTTCAAGGAAAAAAGTTTTCATTTATTTGTAATTACGGACAAAAGTAGGTACAAAAATTTGTTATAATCGTTCTTCTCTTTGTAACGTTTATCTGTAACAGTCGGACTGACTTATTCAAATACACAATTTCATTGTAACTACTACATCGTAGAAAGTAATTTTGCATAAAGTTCTTGGAACCCAGCATAGGATCCTCTCCCATTCAACGGAACGACCCATGAGAACGCATTCGAAAGTAGCTGCAAGATAGCGCAGCCAAATTTTCTCGTTGTTTAGGATGCGAGTACTGCTTCCTTGCTGGCCAGTGCTCTGAGTTCGCGCCTGGCTATCTTGCCTGTCGCCGTTTTGGGCAGCTCGGAAACGAACTGGAGACCTCCACGCAGCCGCTTGAAGTCCGCCACGCCACCTGCAAACAATAAAGATAAAACTAAATTGATTAAATTCTATACTCTGTTAACTACGAACTGGCGGCTTCTGGCACCGCTCCTCACCCCACCATCCCCTCCCTTGCTACCTCTCTGAGGTGACCGCTGTGTCAATGGAGGCGAGTGACAAATTACCCCTTTGCATACAGGTGTAAGGGCAGCAAAGTGGGGATAGAGAAGACTGACCTCAAGTCGCCTCTGTTAACTGAACAGACTATAGCATCAGAATGACGTGAAAGATACAAACAAATTCCTGTGTTTGACTATAAGAAACAAAGTTGTTATATTTATTGGTGTTTATTTTCATATTAGTCTATATGCAAAAATCATTGAAATAAATTAAAATATGTTATTAAAACAGTTTTATCACTAAACTAGCAGAGTTTCCGTCGTTGCCCGGTATGATTTCGGTTGATTTGCACACACAGTAAATATTGAAATTCATAAAATAAATCAGTTTATTGCACTTGTGAATCAAATTCCATGTCAGTTGCTCCATTTCCTATATTTATATAAACGGCTAACCCCCGGTGTAGCAGAAAAGAGACGGGGTTGACGTTGATTTATTCCCAATATTTTTAGCCATCCTATGAGGAACATGTGTACTATGTTTCATCAAAATAACCACAGCTATTCATGCAACAATAGGAAATGTGATAAAGACAGAATCACTCAACAATAAATTACAAAAACACCATTATGTCAACAATAAAGGTTTTAAACAGTTCACTTTTATGTTCAAACCCATAGATTAAACTTACTATTAACAGCGAATATAATTTCACTTCCAAACATCATAGATTGTAGCTGTGCGGTCTGAGATCGTAGTTTCAAGAAGCAACAAATTTCTAGGAAGGTTCTACACTAAAGATTGTAAACAGTTCACTTTCATATTCAAACCTATCAAATATGCATTACTTACTGTCAACAGCAAACATAATTTCACTTCCAAACAGCAGAGATTGTAGCAGTGTGGCCTCAGATAGTAACTTCAAGAAGTAAAGACGATATCGAAAGGTTTTTCATTATACATATTATTAAAATAATTTAAAATATTTTCCACTGTACATAGTCTCCTCTTCGCTTTCCATACAGCCATCTATGGTGTTCAAAGATTAAAAATCAAATTTTAAGAAATGAAACGTTACATGTGAAAATGGCCAATATTTCTTACAATGTATGACGTATGCATCGTATTTCATCTTTGGTGTATCAGCCAGTACGCTCAGCTTTTCATTTGCTATTCCGAAGTTATGTTACGTTGAAGCATAAGACGTGCCAAATAATTGGGTTGAGATTCTAATCTTTAAAACGGTGAAACCCCCATCGAAAACTGCGCAGTATTTTTTAAGTTATTCTGGCACAGAAATACTCGGTTTTCGCTTTATAGATATAGATTATACCTTCTGTAGGCAAAAGTCTTCTTTTTATGTCACCGTTTGACAGGCCAATCTCGTCCGGATATAGCGGCCAAGTCTGGTAGTTGAGCGGTAATTCTCTGGTCTGGCATTCGGGAGGATGATCAAGCAAAACGCGAGACGGTACTCACGACGCTAGTACACAAGGCGCCAGCGATTTGTAATGCCGACAGTCTCCCAAGGACAGTTTATCGTCTGCGTCAGACCCTCAGGCACCACGGATACACGGAACATATGATAAGATTGGCATTCCGAGAACCAAATTGCAGACATAATAACACCAATAATGAGCCACAGGAGAGCCTAGCCTTCTTGCCGTATTCAAGTGTCACAACGTTGAGGATTGGTAGGGTTCTGGCTAAAAATGTGATTAAGACCATCTTCCTGTCGCCACCAAAACTGAAAAATATTTTTCTCTCCCCCACGAAAGGCCTAGCCCTTCGGACGAAGGGGATTTATTGTATTTCTTGTGAATGCGGGAAAAGATACATCGACCAGACCACCAATGTATTGTACATCCTCAACACGTTCGTCAGGGGCAGAAGGAGAAATCGGTGGTCGCGAAACACAGCCTCGAACAGGGTCACAGCTTCGATTTTGAAAGCACCACAGTACTGGCGGATACTAGAAGCTTCTGGGATAGTGTTCTCAGCGAATCTGTCGAGATTCCTTTCACATCTAATATCGTCAACCGGGACTGTGGGTACCAAATAAGTGAAGCTTGGACGCCAGTCATCAATGCTGTATGTCGGCAACATGCGGGGGATACGAATCAGCGTCCTCCCTAAAACGAGGCCACAGCATAACCGCTTACCCACGCACTCGGTCGAAATTTTGCATGAAACTGACGCGTCCGCTGTTGTTAGGTGACCAAAGTTTTATACAGCAAATAAGTCGCAAGCTCCTTTAGAAGTAACATTGTTTCATTTGGGTACGATTGTGCCATATATAGAATTTTAACCTAAATTGGTAATCCCAGATTAATTTTAATCTCTGCAACACATTATTTAACTATAAACATACAGAAAGCAAGATTTGGGAAAGTGTAGATCAGGTTAAAGTATAAACAAAATTCATTCTCTATATTCTCGTCAGACAGCCAAATATTGGGACAACATATAAACTACATTGTCAAAAGTATCCGGACACACCTATGTAATACAGAATTGAATGCTAGATGCCATGACAGGAGGAGCCACATGTAAAAAAGGAGGCGTGGAGTATTGTGTTGTCAGTAGAGAAGCAGTAACAGCGGAATGAGGACAGTTCACTGACTCAGAATGTGGACCAATCATTGGAAATCACCTGAGTGAAAAATTCATAAGGGACATTTAAACCCTTCTAAAGATATCCAAGTCAACTTTTGGTAACATTATTGTGAAATGGAAACTTAAAGGAACAGGCACCCAAGACCAGGCAGACCTCCTTTGGCAACAGACAGGGGTTATCGAACATTGAGGAGGGTGGTTGTAAAAAATCGCAATAAATAAGCGGAAGGCATCACTTGTGAGTTCCAAAGCGTTACCAGCAGTCCAGCTATGAGTAGGGACTTAAAAAGAACAGGGTACAAAGGTCAAGATGCTGTTCATAAGCTAAACATTTCTGTAGTCAATAGTAAGCGATGCTTGAGGGGGTATAAAGAGCGACGCCAATGGACAATGGATGACTAGAAATGAGTGATTTCGAGTAATAAGTCACTTTATACCTTGTGGCAGTCCGATGGAACGGTTTGGGTTTGGCAAATGCCTGCAGAACAGTATGAGTAAAGAGGAGGTGGTATTATGGTATGGGGAGGTTTCTTGTGGCTAGTATGTGGTTCCCGTATTGCGCTTGAGATAACTCTGAATGCACATTTTAAACCACTGTGTACGGTGTAGGACCAGCTCGGAGAAGATAATTGTTTGTATCAGCATGACATTGCACTCTGTCATAAACCTGCTTCTGTGAAGCAATAGATTGCGGACAATAACATTTCTGAAATGGACTGGCCTGCCCAAAGTCCCAACCTCAGCCCAATGAAACACCTCTTGGATGAGCTACAACATCGACTTCGCTCCAGACCCCAGCATGCAGCAACCTTCTCTGGTTTCAGCTATTTAGGAAAAGTGCGCTACCAGTCATCCACAGATTTTCAGACACCTCACTGACAGTCTCCCCAGCAGAGTTAAAGCCGTCATAAAGGCAAAGAGTGGGCCAACTTCATATTAACGTCCAATAACAGGGATCACGACATGGGTAAAGTCCGAATACTTTTGATCATATAGTGTAGCTCTGCAGTTTGATGTGGAACCATTTTAGGGAAAAAGAATTTCTCCACGCTTGAAACAATCTGAAGTGAGGTACCCACCATTGACCAATGAGAGCAGTTCCTGTTCCGTGATGGCAGCGTCCGGCTGCAGCACGACATAAGCTCGAGGATGCTCCTGGTCCAGGGCATGAGGAACGCCGATCACAGAGGCCTCTTTCACCGCTGAGTGGCTCAGCAGGATGGACTCCAGCTCCGTCGGAGGAACCTGTTGCAATGGTATAATCCGTAAGCGATCATCCAAAATCCAGAATCATCGCATCAGGTGAACCGCAAATTCGGCTACTATTTCTAAAAATGTAATTTCTAATAGAGCTGCGTTGGGAGTTACCAAAAGACAGGAGGCGGTTGGAGAGAGTACTGGAAGAGTACAACGTGTATACTGGTGGTGAAGCATGGAAGAGAAGAATCACAAAATAGCTCTAGATTTCAGGAGTGTGAAAATTTTCTTTTGTGGACTGAAATAAACTACAAAGGAAACTGCTGAACCACTTATCAAGAACACTTGAAGAATTTAAAATTAAAATTCGTAAAGGGAACAACTGAGAGTTTGTGAAATTACACTCGAAGAATTTGAGATCAAAAAGAAATAAGAAACTGGAATATAGGTGTGAAAGTAAACTGGGCATCGGAGCACGAGCTCCGTTGCAATTAAATTAAATTAAATTTGTGGATAATGTAATAACTAAGCCGTTCTGTCGACCCCAAGTTAAGTCACTTGGAATTGTATAAAAAAGTAACTTTGGACTGCAGGATGTTTGAGCAGCAGTTAGTCAGAATGAAATAAATTATTTGAAGATGAAATTAGCCTTACGTGATGACCTCTGAACTTGATGAGATCCTTGAGCCTGTCGGTGATGTAGAAGTACCCCTGGTCGTCGTAGTATCCAATGTCACCGGAGTGGAACCATCCATCCGGATCCTTGGCCTTTGCCGTAGCTTCAGGACGTCGGTAATAGCCTGGAGTCACTGTAGGTGTTCGTAAACACAGCTCACCCTCGCTGTTAGGCCCCAGCAGTTTGCCCGTGTTGGGTTCCACCACCTGGAACAAGATGAAAGTGATAAATTGTATTGTATTGTTGCACAACAGACTAGGTTTTACATCTCTGATGGTTTACGCTGACTCTGTGCAGGTTATTTCAACCAAGTTGAGGTAATTTTGACAATTTTAACTAGTTATAACATAGCGAGTTATCAGGTTTACTAGACATTTTCCATTTCTTGCCAAACACCTGAGACTTATCTTCGAGCAAAGACATGATGGTTTGATGTTCTTTTCCAGTTAATCCAGATCGGACACTAATGGTGGATCAAACTATGGGTTTCAATATATCCTTCCCCACCCCACCCCACCCCCCCACTCCTACCTATCAGCAAAAGTAATAGAGCGTAACGTGGAAGAAAATTGTGTGACATCAGCATAACATTTCAAGTTTTTTTTTTTTTTGCAAATAACATTTTATTTCTCGTGGCAGGACACTGAATGAAGAAGGTGCCTGGTAGTTTGGTATCGCTTGGGTAAGAACTATCAATGTGTAATTTATCGACATGATTTTGGTTTTTAATATGTTTTACACAAAAATATGAACGACTTTACAGATGGTTCCAAACGACACAAATGTAATAATGAAACAAACATTTACACAATGCTCACATGATCAACTAGTTCAATCATTAAGTAATGTATCCTTTTAGAGATATGAGTTTTGGTGGAGCTTGAGGAGTCTTCTTCAGGTCGAACGATCTTGGGCGATCCTCTGCCAGTTAACTCCAACAACCTTACTTGTCCCATCTGTCAGGTAATCTTCCTCACGGTCTGTGATGATCTCTTGGCCTCCATACTAACACTATTTTTGTCCATTTAGTCATTCCTAAGAGCAATATGGCCGGCCCACTATCACTTTCAGGAGGCTGTCATCTCCAAGATGTCTTTGTGACTTATCTAATATCGGTTGCACAATTCTTGTCTTTTCTAGATAAACCTAGCATTGACCTTTCCACAGCTCTCTGTACCATTCAAAGTCTTCCTTCGTAAATTCCTTCCAATAGCGCAGATTCAAACATTGGAACAGTGAGGAAGATTCTAATGGGCGTGCCAATTATTTCTAGTTGAGGACACGCACAAGTCTATAAAAAGCCATTTATCTGGCAATCCTCTGCGGTGAGTGACTGACAAGAGCTTAAATGGACACTCAGAGACTCTCCGCGGAAGACATCGGCCACAGGTTTAAGTTTCCACATATAATGTGTTGAGCTGCGGTTGAAGCAAGCGGAAGATTGTCGGAACAACGAACGGTGAGTGCAAACAATCGCCTGTAAATGGCTGTCGTGTAACTTTACTACTATCTGATGTCTGGAATGCTCATTAGAAGACCGGTTGCACAATCAGCCGATGTTCTCGGGGAGCAAAGGTATTGAAACATCTAAGATACTTGTTCAGGAACTGCCTTAAGAGGACGGTTCGAAAGTTTTGAAGCTGATGAGTCCAAATGCCGTGCAATTAATAATCCGTGGAAAACAACAGTGAAGCAATCCTGCTTGTGTTTATGTGTCCACTCTAGTAAACCAGCAACTTTGTTCCTTAGCAGTAGCCTCTGTCTAACTGTCCCACAAGAGTTTAGTTTGTTTCGTGTATACCATGTACAAAGCAAAAATGAAAATTATTCGTCAGATTTATTGGCTCGACTCTTCTGATGATTGGAAAATTGCACTTGTTTACTGTACACTGGATGAACTTATATTTTCCGGTAAAGACAGTGTTGTTTCTTGATTCAAAGAATGTTATCTATTGCAGAGAGTTTTCTCTCCATGTAGCGATCTGAAGTTTAGTTGAAACGCGATTGTCTAAGATACACACATCCACATTTGACTCGATCCATAGCCCCCCTCTTTAATGAACAGCGTACACTGTTTTCCCGAGATGAAAAATATAAACAGTACATCCCATGTACCGGTAAACGAAATGGATACATTAATCTGAAGCAGCCCTGATGAAGGTTCCAGATTGGGACCGAAACGTTGGTATCACCGGCACGTAGAACCAAAGCCGAAAGAGAATAAAGTGCAATTTGCGAAAATGGCCTCTGTGAAATGTATGCTGATGATTCCCGGCAGGAGGAGGCTCAAATGCGGATCTGGTGGTACAGTTTCACCGGGCAGGGCGAATGCACTAGTGTCTTCTCGCACACAACGGAATGCGGGGACCTCATTTAGAATGTGCCGAATATTTTGCTCCGGTTGTTTCTTGCTGTCAGGTCTTGAGGAATATAACTCTCCCAGAAGCAGATGTCGAAGGAACGAAAGTCGCGCTGTGAATTCTTCGCCTCGATACTGATAGGATCCATGTCTCGTTGTGGCGGTTCTAAGGCTTTATTTAGGAGAAGAATGGCGTATTTAAGCATTTTTTACATTAACTTTAGTTGTCAGCCCGCATGGTGCAACGTCGAAATTCACAACTGGGGTTAAAAATACACCAGACATGATTTGTGCAACAACAGCCGCGATTTTTTTTTAACTTATGGGTTTACGCCTCGTCGACGTTGAGGTCATTAGGGGAGGAATGCGACTGGGGACAAAGAATGGAAAGGAATTCGGCCACGGCCTTTTGAAGGAAGCATCCCGGTATTAGCCTGGAGTGATCTGGGAAAACCATGAAAATCCCAAATCTGGATACCCGGACGGGGTTTCGAGCTGGCGTCCTCCCGAATTCGAGGCCAGAGCGCTAACCACTCACCCACCACGTTCGGTAAACCACCTCGTAGGGCCATGTCGATAAAATTCGTCAAAAGAAGAAATTTGGACAAAATCTATAGATACAGGAGCGGGGAGAGCTAGAGCGGTGTACTTTTGCCAGTTACGGGGTAAGACCGTATTAGCGTGGGTGAGTCATTCATCAATTATCAGCATAGGGATAGGGCTCCTGGCTGAATCTAACTAAGATTGCATTTTTTAAGAAGTTGATAGGGAGTAAGATTGGTCTTTCGCCGTTTTCTTTCGTAAGTGAGGACTTAATAATTACTTCAAGTTAGGTCGAGTATTCGTCGAGGAAAAGTAAAAGTGCCGTGTTTTAAGTGAGACCGAGAGACGTCATTAGTTAGATAGGGACGCGAATGTAGAATGATTTTTAGTTGGTATAACTCAGATTCGGCGAAGTCGTAAGCTGGGTTAATGTTCTACTGTTTAGGGACAGTCGGGTTAGAAGTAGCAAATTGGACACTACATATTTCAGAAGAAAACGTGTGTATTATTCATCATTTCGCAACATTTGCAAATGATTGTTAGGAACTATTACAGACTTTTATTGATTGGAAAAACATATTAAACATCATTGCGCAGCCAGCATGTAAATGAAGGAAGATATTAAGGACAGTTCAGAAATGTCAAAAATAAAGATTCTTTTGTGAACATAATAGAAAGCAACATAGAACTGTGAATTTTAAAATAAATAAACTACACGGTAAATTCTGTTGTAGTGTAGCCTTCTGAGAGTAATGCAGTATATTATAATACCAGTCGATTAGCTTACATAAAAGGAATCTCTGCGCTATCGTTAACCGGTCAAAATTTATCTCAAACAAATTGTTTTAATTTTGAGAAGAGTAAGGAATCAATCTATAAAACCTGCTTGGTTCCAGTTTTGACATATAGATCGGAAACATGGATGATGTAGGAAAGGGAGAGAAGGAGAGTACAAGCTATGGAAATGAAATTTCAGTGGAGTAGAGTAGGAAAAACGAGAAGGGACGAAATGAGGAATGAGAAAATCAGGGAGATATTCAAGGAGGAACCGTTACAACAAAGATTAGAGAAAACAAGGTTACAGTAGTGTGGACATGCGAAGAGAATGAGAGAGGAGAAGATACCAACGAAGATATTGCACATAAAACTAAAAGAGGTCCAGGGGAAGAACTACGGACAGTGGATGGAAGGTGTTCAAAAATGGGTGTTGAAGAAAGAGGAGGAAATTGGCGGACGGTAGGAAAAGAGAGATGGTGGACGGACAGGTTTGTAAGTTTCAGAGGTAGGTTCGAAGAGGCAATCGACAGAAGGGAAATAACAGCTACACGATTTTCACTCTATGCTTCCCAGGTGAGGCGAGAGTTAGCCCATATCAAGAAGATTTAATTTTCGATAGACAGATGTGTATGGTAGTTTCACATATTAACATTACAAACTGTACAGAAGAAAGTGTAAAATCGACTAGATCGTTAGTAATATCCTTAAAAAAAAAAAAAAGAAACCTACAACAGCTACTAGAAGTGACGGTCTATCAAATTGCTGAGGATATTCATACTGTTGGCTTCACGACTTACCTTGGCCTCTACTCCTGGCAGCGGCTTCCCGACGGATCCTGGTGGCGCGGGGTTGTCTGGCCAGCTGCCGATGACGAGCAGCACCTCTGTCATGCCGTACCACTGGTGCACCTGCACTCCCAGCACCTCCTCCACCATCCGCTGGGTCTGCGCGTCCATGGAGGCTCCCCCCACCACCAGCGCGCGGACACAAGACAGATCGTACCGCCGGGCCGCAGGGGTCTTGCTAAGCGACACCGACGCGTTCGGTGTCATCAGCACGAAGGACACCTGGCGACAAAATAACGTGGATAGACCTTTTGGACTAAAAAAGACTGGTGCGCGTATTAGTGTGTACACGCTCAAAAAGTGAAACTTCTATGCATTTTCCTGTATATTTTTTGTGTCTTTTTTGTGATATTGATGTTTCTTTCACACTCGAGAAGACGAACGATACTATACTGCATTTGTACAGCAAACTTTCACACACACACACTTCGCTAGATTATAAAGTACTAGCTGATACCCGCGACTTCGTGTATTAAGAATTTCTTGCCAGAATTGGATTTAGAAAGTTGTTGGTAGCGAAGGATTGGTCCCAAACAACACCGAGTCGGAATAATATGACCAGAAATCCATCACTATATCATTCTACCATCGTACCTGTCTCTTGAAGAGAATCAATTTCCAACATATTTAAAAACAGAAAAACAAACGAAGGTGAGGAGATGTGTGTGTGTGGGGGGGGGGGGGGGGGGTGGAGGCGGGTGTTAACTAAGGGCAGCTTTATTTCAGCTATGTCTTTTTCAGCATGGGCATCCTATTCTTGGGTTCTAATAACTTTAGCTGCTCGTGCTCTGCTAGAGCTACAACTTAGGCCAGTTTACGGCCGTAAGGCATGTCAAAAAAGAAGGCAAAATAAACTGGTGTCAGAAACATTTAAGCAGACACAAAGTAATAGGAACGAGAAAATCGACATCTATACTAAATAATACGTTTTTTCTCTAAACGAAATTTATTAACAAACTATACACTAACATAATGAACGAGAAGCATAGCTTGAGCAAGCGAGGTAACATTACAGAGTAACACACACATCCATCTCTCTGTCACCATTCGATAAGTTCTAAAAATTCAGTCACTACAACTGTTAATTATACCGAAAAAAATGTCCTGTGCCCTCCCTACTGATTTTCTTGTCAAATTCCGTCAATATCGGTATAGGCTTTTAGTCGTAAAAACGTAACAAAAGACAGAGACTTACTTCCGCATTTATATTACTATTACTGCAGATCACACATACACTGACAGCGAATCACCCCGAGGGATCAATATAACGTAAAAAGTGTACACCTACAGCATTGCAAAACTACCTACGATGAGCCTCGCATTGCACCCCTAACTTTGTGATATCTACAGTTTAACATTCAATCCGAATAACGGACGGCCCAGGCGTGACTTTTACGATCAAAAACAATTTTTAAAAATCTTATCCTTCAAGGAGATTTGAACCGGAGAACAAGACCCAAACATCAGTAAGCAAGCGCTTTAACCACTGAGCTACCTGACCGATACACGGAAAAACAGTACAGAGACCTCCACATCCAAAGCGTCTGTCTACCGTCATTCAGTATTTTTTCGAAATTATAAACAAAATGTATTATTTAAACACATAATTTTTCAACTAAATGTAGACATTATTTTTCTCCTTGTTTCAAAGGATAACTGTGCAAAGTTTCATCGACATCGGATAAAAACTGTGGATTTGTATGAAGAACAAACAAACAAACATACATACATACATTCATCTTTATAAATATAGATTGCGTGTAACTTTAGTCTGTATTTTGTGTTTAGAGCTTCCATGTAGGAGTACATCTTGGATAAAATCATTTGCTAACCTTTCTTACAATCAATTTTCGTTAGTAACTAGCATCTGAGCACTTCAGAACTGATGCAGATATCTCGCTCATAACCAAAAGCAGTAATTAAAAATACTGATGCATGTGTCAGTGTGTAAAAATTCTTTATTAACTAGCGTTTAAACACATCAAAAACGACGGGTTGAACGCAGAATTGTGGATCATTACTCAAATAATTTTTAAAAGCTTTCAGAACTTATTTTGTCTGCTGTAAAACGAATATTAATATTTCTGCATCAAAATTAAAGCTTTTATCACACGCGCATTATGTTTCGCGATATAAATATGATTCCATATTTCGTTTCTTACTACAACGGCGATCTGAGAATATAACAAAACCATCTACATCGAACGAATATAAATAAACAATATCTGACGCGCAATAATACATTCACTACATCGTAATAAAAACGTTATTTCATATTTCTTTTCTTAGCGTAACAGGGATCAAATAATATGAAACTTTCTACATCGTATGACTACAAATAAACAAAAAACAAATTAATAAACATAAAAGCAACTAAAAAACTGATGCATGTATCACTGACGAGATTTTCAGTGAATATTAAAGATATTTAAGCTTTAAAATCTTACGCAAGCATGCGCAGAACCTTATAGCGCATGCAAAGTTGACAAGGAATGCCTAACTCGTAAGGCGTAGAGCTAACAAATGTCTTTCTACTGCGTTCGAAGAAGTTTCACTTCAATAACGAGCAACACCTGGCCCCCATCAATATGAAAAATCCAATGTGCTCTCGAGGACCTGTTTGCCACTCATACGATGCCATCAATGTAGCAGAATATCGTACACTGACTACTTCACGATACGATAATTTTTGTTTATTTAAATATTATATCCGAAACTGACCATAAACCAATATACTGTATATTAACAGTACACAACATCAAATCGACTCTGGCATGTAACAATAAAACGAGAATATTCTACACAAAGATACTGGAATAAAACAGAAATCTGAGAAACAAAACAGTGAAATTGACGACTTCACGAGAAACGGCTTCTTTGTGAAGTTAGAGGATCCTAAGTTATAAAGGAATTTAAATTGCAAAGATGTGGTTGGGGGAAGGAGTGGTAGATAAGAGCTGTAGCTATCCAATGTAGAGTAACTTCGTTTACCAAAGTTTGCATTAAATTACTTCGATCGTGGGTGTTCTTACATCTTGGATTACCTGATATGCTTTAAAGTTACATTTCCAGAGTAAGAATGGCTAACTCATGCATTTTACAGAGTTCGATAAATAAATAAAGGAACTAAATACCATTTCATTCGGCAGCAATCATTTATTATATTTTTAGAATAAAAGTTTGCTCACGATATCATCCGCACGAACCAGGATTGTCAGTAAGCCAGCGAAACCGAGTAAAAATAATTCCGTGTGGTAGTAATGACCTGTCGTAGCCACCTTAACTTAACCCGGCAATTCTACCGGGTACAGAGGACCTACAGTCTAACGTGGAATTCGATCCACGAAACATTCTGGCGTACTTAACATTACACAGTAAGCTGTGCCAGAGGTGAAGGTAGAGTCAAGTACCTGTGAATTCCAGCCGAAACAGAGATTCGAACCGGGGACCTTCCAGTCGCCATTCAGACGGCTTAATCACAGAGCCACCAGACTGCTCAGTATACATTAAATAGTAACTACTTGGCACAGATCATACATATAATTTCTATAAGGTATTTTTTTGTCACAAGCCTGTATCTTCCTTCATACTTAACCGAAATCAATGAATGAGGTGTCATTTTAAAGCTTATGGTCCCCACTTAGGGCACATCACATTATAAGAAAGGAATTTTCGGAATTCAACCCTTAAAGGGCAAAAATGTCAATATTTCTAAAATGCTTTTTTCTGTGTTACAAGTCATTTATCTCCCTGAATATCGATCTGAAATCGTTTAATGAAGTATCTTTTTAAAGATTAAGATTTCCGCTTTAGTGACGTCATATATTAAGACAGAAATTTTTCGAAATTCGACCCTTAAAGGGCAAAAGGATCAATATTTTTGCAATTCGTTATTGTGTCACGAGCGATTTATCTCCCTTAATATCAAACCGATATAGATAAATGAGGCATCATATTAAAGACTAAGGTCTCCGCCGTGGTAACATTATATTTTAAGAGAGGAATTTTTCGTAATTCGACCCTTAAAGGGCAAAAATGTTAATTTTTCTAAATTTCGTTTTTTGTATCTCGAGCCATTTATCTCCCTGGATATCTAACAAAAATCTATAAATGAAGTAGGATTATAAGGAGTAATGTCTCAGCTTTGTGAAATCATATTTTAAGAAAGAATGTATTTGGAATTCAGCCCTTAAAGGGAAAAAGTATAAATTTTTCTAAAACGCATTTTTGAGTCACGAGCGATTTATCTCCCTTAATATCTAACCGATATAGATAAATGAGGCATCATATTAAAGACTAAGGTCTCCGCCGTGGTAACATTATATTTTAAGAGAGGAATTTTTCGTACTTCGACCCTTAAAGGGCAAAAATGTTAATTTTTCTAAATTTCGTTTTTTGTATCTCGAGCCATTTATCTCCTTGGATATCTAACAAAAATCTATAAATGAAGTAGGATTATAAGGAGTAATGTCTCAGCTTTGTGAAATCATATTTTAAGAAAGAATGTATTTGGAATTCAGCCCTTAAAGGGAAAAAGTATAAATTTTTCTAAAACGCATTTTTGAGTCACGAGCGATTTATCTCCCTTAATATCTAACCGATATAGATAAATGAGGCATCATATTAAAGACTAAGGTCTCCGCCGTGGTAACACTATATTTTAAGAAAGGAATTTTTCGTAATTCGACCCTTAAAGGGCAAAAATGTTTATTTTTCTAAAGTGCGTTTTTTGTATCTCGAGTCATTTATCTTCCTGGATATCTAACCAAAATCAATAAATGAAGTAGGATTATAAGGAGTAATGTCTCAGCTTTGCGAAATCATATTTTAAGAAAGAATGTATTTGAAATTCAGCCCTTAAAGGGAAAAAGTATAAATTTTTCTAAAACGCATTTTTGTGTCACGAGCGATTTATCTCCCTTATTATCTAACCGATATAGATAAATGAGATATCATATTAAAGAATAAGGTCTCGGCCATGGTAACATTATATTTTAAGAGTGGAATTTTTCTTAATTCGACCCTTAAAGGGCAAAAATGTTAATTTTTCTAAAATTCGTTTTTTGTATATCGAGCCATTTATCTCCCTGGATATCTAACAGAAATCTATAAATGAAGTAGGATTATAAGGAGTAATGTCTCAGCTTTGAATTATCATATTTAAGAAAGAATGTATTTGGAATTCAGCCCTTAAATGGAAAAAGTATAAATGCTTCTATAACGCATTTTTGTGTCACGTGCCATTTATCTCACTTGATATCCAACCGATACAGATAAATGAGGTATCATACTAATGATTAAGGTCTCCGCCGTGGTAACATTATATTTTAAGATAGGAATTTTTCGTAATTCGACCCTTAAAGGGCAAAAATGTCAATTTTTCTAAAATGTGTTTTTTTGTGTCTCTAGCCATTTATCTCCCTGGATATACAACCAAAATCGATAAATGAAGTAGGAGTATGAAGAGTAATGACTCAGCTTTGGTGACATCATATTCAACCCTACTTTTCACCGTATTTTTTTTTCGCGAAATTTTCGCATGGGTCGTCTAGTTATTTGATATTTCATTTGGTAGTGATTTAACACTTGCTGCGTCAAGGCAATAGGCACTATGTGTTGTAATTTGATATAGGTCTTCAGGGCGGTCAACCCTTAAGCGATAACATATATTAAGTAGTAATCTAGGTGGTAAGGAAGCGAAATGAACGGAAAAAGCAAAAGATTTTTCTTGTTTTTGAAAAAGGAAAATATTTTTACTAACCTTGTAATGCTGTATCGTTTTGGCCATGAGTATGTCTTCAAAGTGTGGCAACACGATCAGACGACAGCATGTGTCAATTGCGAATAGCTGAACAAACACTCCCGAGATCCAGAAAAT
Source organism: Vandiemenella viatica (assembly GCA_031002005.1). Lineage (NCBI taxonomy): Eukaryota > Metazoa > Arthropoda > Insecta > Orthoptera > Morabidae > Vandiemenella > Vandiemenella viatica. The sequence goes on along the minus strand of JARYHS010012519.1, from coordinate 107,047,324 downwards.
AGCAGTGTATTGAAGAGCCGTTTCATCTTTGATCATTGCACCCAAATCCCTGAAAACAAGACAAATTAAATCAGCAGCCGTTCTCTATGGAATCATTTGTCCCAAGCAAGCATTGTGAAGAAAGGGAACTAAGGAATGTGTATTACACTTATTCAGAACCAAAGTGGCATTATTGACGAAAAGAGAACCATCATACTTACTGACTGTCGGTAATTACTTTCTTAACAAATACCTTATCCCTCGTGTAACATTTCAATACTCACTAGTACTTTTGTAAATAATTATTCTTTTAGTGAGGCTCTTCATGAACACTGAGTGAATAATTCTGTAATTGTAGATGTTCGGTATACCAAGTTAGTAACTCGTATTTAAAATTGCCTCTTTGAAATTCTCACCTAAGAAGATAACATGAAAAAAAATTATGAGCACTTTAGATCCTTCATTGCGAGTAACGATAAATTTTTGTGTTGAATTAGCAAGTCAACCACTTTCACAAATCTTTCAATCTACGATTTTCTTGATTTCGATTGTCATTGTTAAAATTAAATTCATTTCTTAGAGGCAGAGTGGGAACCAGTTAAATAACAAAGATAAAAGATTTTAATACAGTTCTGTAGGCGGAAAGTTAAACCATTGTTATTTAGGAGGCCAAATAACAGTAAGCCATACACAAAGACTTATCATTAGTTTTTTTTTAATGGTAACAATTAAAATGAAGAAATATAGTACGATTAATAATATTATCATATTCCACATAAGTATTAGAATAGATGCAGAATTCTCACCAACGTAGAGAGATCAATGCGTTTCAAATTGATCCCATTCAGTAACAATTTTTAATCATAATGCTTCTGAACTTTTCAGTTACGCTTAAGTAGTTGACATTGTAGTAGACACACTGGTGATTACAAGGGGAGCGAGCATGGTGGGTGAACTGTTAATGTTTTGGCCTCGCATTCGGGAGGACGTGGGTTCGAATTCACGTCTGGACATCCAGATTTGGGTTTTCCATGATTTCCTCAAATCACTCCAGGCGAAGGCCGGGATGCTTCCTTTAAAAGGCCATGGCCGAATTCCTTCCCGTTCGTTGTCCCCATTCCTTTCCCGCCTCTAATGATTCCAATGACCTCGACGTCGACGAGGCGTAAAGCCATAAGATAAAAAAATTACTAGGCGAAGGGGATGAGACATATTCCTAGCCATAGGTAGCACGTTCAGAGCCATATGAACATTGACAGTTGTCTATGAACCAATAAAACCTTTCAATTACTTAGATTTAACTGTTTCGGTGAAGTTAGAAAGAACCAGAGATTGTCTTTCTCTTCAGCTCACGGTTACATGCACACTCATTGTCCCGTTTATATGCCACCATGCCACAATTTTCGCAAGTGTACCAACCATTGCATGAAACTGTAGTTTGCTCGAACCGCTGTCAATTGTAACAAAACTTTAGGTTCGGCATATTCGTACGAACATTGATTTTTGGATATTTACCTTGCTTTTGCCTTGATAGAGTAGGCCTGTAGAAGTTAATAATGTAGTGAGTTTCTGTAGACTCTATCTAATCCTACTCAGAATTTGTCTAACTTCAAACAATTTCTCTTTTATCACTCCATTTACATTTTTTTTCATTTATTTTGTTGGCATTTGGGCTTGTACCCATACAGCCACCTTCGTTTTACAATTTAGCATCTCATATTATCAATATAACAATAATAATATCATGCAGTTGGCTCTTTTCATTATACAGAATAACATCAATAGAATACCAACATTTTGCACTTAACTAATAATTGAAGGTAACTATTTCTGACGACTGTATCTTTCCACGATCTAAGCGACATCTGGTTAATACCACACTTGAAAGGCGCTACCCCTTTTTTTTTTTGCTAAGCGTAGTGGTATGTCTTCAATTATTGACTGTCATTAGAGGTGGGAAAGGGTGGGGAAAAGAGACGTTAAGTAATTCGGCCACAAATCCCCCGGGATTCCACATCACACAGCATAGGGGATCTCGCTTGTGTGGACTGCAATCCCTAGACATGACAATGTACATTAATTCTTCCACTCCCTTCGATATCATTTACAGACAAAAATAATCTGCAGGTTCAGGATTATGGAATCAATGATGTGAAACTACTGTAACATTAACAACTACTTCGCTACCGAATTTGTTGCATTCGACTAATTTTAAGATTAAAAAAAGGGAAAATGATGGGATGGAAAAGAAGTTCTTTAGGTAATGTTCCACTGAGGCAAGTGATTCTTCGCAGTTAAATCAAATTAGTTCTAGAGATCAGGATAATCAATAACGGGTAATAATTTTTGAAGAGACATGCAACATGGTAGTTATTATAAATATTTGTCAATTACCTGTTGATGGCCATCATGTACATCAGTCCCTTGTGGCTGATGACAACGCCCTTGGGAAGGCCCGTAGTGCCCGACGAACACATGATCAAAGCAGCGGCGTTGAGGCACTCACTGCCTTCGTCCGGGGGCGCCAACTCATCTAGTGGCTCGTCGACAGAGGGCAAATCCTCGAACCAGGTCTCGACCTCCTGCAGATCGATTACATTAACAGACCCAGGGCACGCTGAACGGACGGTGGCTGCCATCTTCTTGTTCTCGGCGATCACCAGTTTCGGCTGCAGCGTCTCGGTTATCATCAGTCGCATGTCATCTTAAAATAAGAAAACAAAGCCAATTCTTTATTTTCAACCTATATCAACCGACAAAAATTATACTAAAATAATAATACATGACTAAAAATCACAAACGACTATCTGATATGAAACTGGATAAATCTAAAACAAGTGGTCGATATCGACCCCTTGGGGTCGATAATAGTTCTCCGGGGATCGATTAATACATGGCGGTCAAAAGCGAGTCGATTAATACTAAAGAGGATCAATTAAACTGAATAGGTAAAAATAGGAATGTTCCAATAAAAATCAGCTCAATAAATAAAATTAAAGCTCATCCTCTCAATTGCCGTCTGTTTACGAAGTAATGTGAAGTAAATGATGAAATTTTCAACCAATCACGCTGAGGTAAGGTGGTTGTCAAGAGGCGATAGTTTGCAGAGGCTCATTTGAAGAGTGGATGCATCATCTGTTCTATTTGGCAGACCTTTATTCAAAATTTATACCATCTATCCGTAGTTTTGTTATTATTTTTGAGATTATAATAACAGTGGAAAATATCTCCTTTTTCTGTTAACGTTATTTGGATGGATTTTGTGGCATATGGGAACTGTAAATTATTTCGCTGAGTTGTTATGCAAGTCTCCTTATTTCTTAACATTAGAAATGCCAAAAATTATTTAATGTTTTTATTAAATACTTAATCTGGGGGTCGATAAGATGGCAAATAACCTATGAAGGGGTCGATGGGATAAAAAGTTTGGGGGACCCCCCATCTAAAACCTCTGACTGTAAATGACTTAGTAACGTCTGATGTGACGGTTGTGTGAAAGACGCCGACGCGAATAAATGAAGCAACTCAAAAACTGATCAATGGAGCGAGCGAGACAAGTGGTTTCCTTCTGATAGCATGTTAAGAAAGTGGAATGTCTACGAACAAGCACTGGAACAATAACGATCAAATGCTGTCCCATTTTAAGCTTAAAATATCGCTGAATGAAAGTAACGCTTTGCCGGTGAAAATAAAGAGATTATGCCGTGTTATTCAACTGGTTTACGCTTTAAAGCAGTTGAGAAAGATGGACAACGCTTGACCAATTGTAAGTACTGCAACTTTAAGCAATTCTGAAAACACTAAACAGATCTACGAGATTTTTTCCTAGAATAAACGCGAAGGACCTAATAACTAATCGTAAAACTATTGTATCATTGCGACCCAAGATTCGGAGAATCGTAACATCTGCCTTGTCTGAGGCTTCACTAATTTATGCAGACAAACTCCATGTTACTATGGAGAAATCAGCACCACATTAATTCATCTTTTATTGGTGACGAGAATTGATATTATTCGTACGAACCTGGAAAGAAGAGGCACAGAATCAAGAAACTTGCTACAAGATGGAGCAGGAAAAAAAGTAAGGAAGCTAAATTACAAACAATGGTGACATTCATTGGGCTTTTTGACAGTCAAGGTCTTATTACTTTCGGCTTTGTTACGAAGAATGTTGCTAAACATGTCAACGATCTGAACTGTGTTCTGCAATGCATATGTCGGCTGCAATACGCAGAGCTTAAGGCTGTGTGTTTATTCTTCACGTCGACGGCAAGCCCGACACGGCGGTATGAACTAGGGTTGTAACGGAAGTCATCTTTGCGGATGCGGAAGTGGAAAAATAAATTTATAATTATTTAGATTTTAATATTTTATCAAAAATAAAATCAAAATAAGTATATATTTATTCCAAATTCTACATTTTTCAGAAATAACGTCTATTTCCATATAATTCTGCCATACTGATTTATTTTTTGCTTCATCTTTCAACAACAAAAAACACGGGATGATTTCACAAATGAATTTAATTATTCACATAACGACGCACGCGTCGAAAAAACAATCTTTGTCATGTGAACTTTGCGGAGTTCGCGGCTCGACTAATTCAAGTGTCAAGCACAAGGCCGCGCCACCACACATCTCCGAGCCCACCACCTGCCTTTCCACCGCTCCAGCGGCCAATTTACAGTACAACTCAACTTGTAGGACCTACGTTCATCCGATTTTCGATAAGGTAACTTGACGGGCCGTGAAAAGGGTTAGAGAACTACATGCAGGACGTGTTGGATGTTGGGACTCCCAAACAAACAACACGAGTCCTCGCTGTCCAACAAGCTATGGTGTTAGATTATGATTGGAGGAAAAATCCTGCGAGTGCGATAAGGACACACGGTGTGCCGCGAGAAAGTACGAGTTGAAAGGATTGCTTGGAACATTTTGTTGGACTCGTTTTACTAACGTGAATGGGTGAGCGCATCCTATTGTAGTTCTACACGGATGTCCTGTAAGTTGGACCTGAAGAAGGCGCTTTACGTGCAAGTTTAAACTTGTAAATTGGTCGATTAGGTAATAATACCATTTACTTAATTGTTATTTTTATTGCTAGATCGTCAGAAAAAACAACCACATTGTTGTTAGCTAAGAGACGATGGGAAGTATCTCTTATAAAGAGAAAAGAATACTATATATTGCAATGTAAACAAAACATCCGTTATACATCCGCAATAAATATTGCGGATGCGACAGCGGATGTGGAATTTCACGGCAAAGTTCCGCACTTGCAGATGCGGATGCTGACATCCGTTACACCCCTAGTATGAACTAATCATCTTGGTGAGAGGGTCGGGGATGTCATTGATGCATGTATCGTACTTAACTGATTTAGCTCTCCTTGAATTGTTTACTGCGTCCATTACGAAAATCAGCTTCAGAAGCTATGTTTTTCCGTCATTTGTAGCATTCAGCGAAGGATTTGTTCGCTCTTCACCAATATGATTTATTACAACGAAAGAGTATTCCTCTGAAGAACAGAAAGGTATGTCAGAGCTTGTAGATGATTTACAAATTCTTTTGAAGTGTAGTGGTATTCCATACCAGTAGTGGCGTGGAAAACCACTACTTCTGTCAAGGTCGAGTCCACTTGTGTGTAGGTGAATGAATTAGACAGTTTCTGTCATCTATCGGCAGGGACAATAAGACATGATTTTTGTTTGATGCTGGCATCACCATCCACCTAAGTATTGGCTGGAGACATGTGATTAGCTCCGGTTTTCCCGCGAAACACCACGTTGCCGCGTTGGTGCAATAGAGAGACAAACGGACTCGCCACCGGGAAGAGACAAGGGGAAGACGGTTTGAGAACAGTAGCAGCTCCAAAAGTTCTTTTTTTGTTGTGTAAAATATGTGAAGAAAAGTCTTTTGTGTCGGAGGTGAGTTCATCTCAGTGTCAAAGAGGGTGAGGTTAATATTTTTATACAGTGTTTTCGTCGGCTGAAGAGCTTCTCCAACATACTACCCAGTACGCAGGCTCCAACGCGGTAATTTGTTTAACAATTGTGCCACTACACTGACATTTTAACACGATTACGGCACCCGAAACAACATGGGAAGAGTTTCTCATGAGCTAGTTTGGTTTTGCATTATGAGGACACTATCTTAATTTCGTATTTTTTTTTCTTATTCAGAATTGTGTTTAAGGGGGCATCCATAATTATGTGAGGTGAAATAGGGGGGGGGGGGGTCCGGCGAAATCTCACCAGATCTGACCAAGGGGGAGGGGGGGGGGTCAACGGAAATCTCACGTGAGATTTTTTAAAATTGGGCAGGACTGTAGAGCTAAAAAATAAAAAGGTCTACAATTGACGCGAAAGACGATTTTAGGGGGGTATTTGGCTGAAAAGTGTGGGTGAAACCTTAAAAAAAAGGTCTCAAAATGTTGCAAAGACGATCTGTAGGGGGGGGGGGGGCGGGTCCCACGTACCAGATCTCACCAGAGGGGGGGGGGTCCGAAAATCCGGAAAAACACCTCACGTAATTTATGGATGTCCCCTAAGGTATCCCAAGCCGGAAGAAAATTTTATATGCAAAATTGTAATTTGGTTTTACTTCTTTTTGTAAATTGTGAATAAATATTATGTAGTTTTTTTTTTTTTTTTTTTTTTTTTTTTTAAATCGAATGAATGATTAACTGAAATTTTATCCCATTTTTAACAACTGTTAGTTAACGGTAAGATCCAGCTGATAAACCTTAGTAACAAACGAATAGTTCCAAGTACTTACATTATTGTATCTTGCCTGGGGATTTACTTACTAGCATCGAATTCTGGGTTAAGAGGTGCGAGCGTCACTTTCCTCATCAAGGCGCCGATCATAAGCGGTGTGAACTGTGGTACAACTCTCATGATTGGCACCACGACGTCTCCGGAACCAAGTCCGCGAGCGGCGAAGGCCTTTGAAACGCAAGCCGACCGGCGGCAAAGCTCAGCATACGTGAATGTCAATTCTCCCAGCAAAGGATACACCTGAAAAAAATCAGTAACATATATTGTCATAAAAATTCAAAATGCTGTTCACAGTTTGGGACATGAGAAAGTAGATCATTATTTAGTGGCTACTCCAGTGTACGAGGTTTGATCAGAAATTAATTACAAAGCCAGCAGTGAAACGTGTACATTTTATTTCATAAAACCAATACAGGCAACTGATAGTACATACATTTGGTTGTTTTTTGACATATCGGTTTAGGCACTTGTCGCTTCATGGGACGAGCTATTCCCTCTTGGTAAAGATGCTACCCTTGCGTGTTCAGCCACGTTGTCGCGAAGTGTTTCACCTCCTCCTCTGAAGTGAATCGTCGGCCTCCTAGATGTTTCTTCAACCGAAGAAAAAGGTAAAAGTCGCTTGGAGTAAGGACCGGGCTATAGGGAGGGTGGTCGATGATCCTCGTCGGTGACTTTTTCTCTACCGGCCGAAAACTTTCGATTCCATAAAGTGACATGCTGACGAGACATTACAGTCTCTTCGTAAACCTCAGCCAGCTGACGGAGAATTTCAGTCGCGGCTATACGTTTCACCCACAGAAGTTGAAAACTGAGTGGATTTCTTGTGTGACCAGTTTTTCAGCCCAATCGCCGTTTGTGTTTACCTACAATTAGCGCTGTAGGTGTCAGCTGACTGAAACTCTGCACAATTTCCAACCGCAAAGTTTAACCCCCTATCGGACGCACAAATCACAATCAGCCCGATAGTATACTATCAGTTCAACGTTCTGCAGAAAGATTTTGGATTTAACTCGATAGTGCGGTCAAGAATTTGATGATTAGAAACCGTGAACCACTACATATCCCTAAAAATAGAGTTTATTCCATCACCCGGAGCTAGCGGGACGCAACCAGTGCAAGTTTAGAATGGAGCACATCACTTTTAAATTTCTGTGTAACTTGGTCTCAAAGATTTTACCCCACAGAATTTTTGTTTGAAGGTTTTGATTAAACTTGAAGGGTCATTACACTTACAAAGCTCAATTAAAATGAAAGTCACAATATTTTTCACAATAACATCTAAAAATTGGATTGCTATTAGAAAATCTAGCAAGGTTGCTTTCAAGGGATCTTCATCCGAATACCGATTTTGCTATCAAAAGTTCGGTAATCCCTTCAATCGTAAAACAGGATTTTTCCATAGTAAATAACATAATATACGATTTCCTATCCATTCCTGATTAATAAATTTCTCCTGTGCTAATGATATTTCTATTAACTAGAAGTAGAGACTAAAATTTTTACCTTATACATTGACCGATAATGGATAAAAACCAGAAGTGTGCAATGTTAGATCATGTGATGAATTCTGTGTCATCCTCCGAATATAATGTACGAGGCGCGTCCAGAAAGTAAGTACCGTTTGGTAATAAAATGAAATTGTACACAGATACAGAAGAAATTATTATTGCACAAAATTCTACAACTCTTAAACTACTTTTCCACATAACTGCCGAAATTTTGCAGGCATTTGTCATAGCGTGGCACCAGGTTTTGTATACCTTCTTCATAGAAATCTGCCGCCTGTGTCTTCAACCAGTTGGAAACAGTTTCTTTCATCTCGTCGTCATTGGTGAAGTGATGACCGCCAAGGAAAGACTTGAGATGTAAGAACAGATGAAAGTCTTTCCAGTTCTTCTGTAACCAAAGGTGGACGCCCACTTCGTTCTTCATCGTGCACATCACTACACCCGCCATTGAACTGTCGGACCCATCTTCTCACCATCGAATCACTCATCGCATTTGGTCCGTAAACATCGCAAATTTGCCGATAAATTTCACTTGGTTTCACTTTCCTCGCATTCAGAAACCGAATCACAGACCTGATTTCACAGGCGGCGGGATTTTCAATCAACGCCGACATTTCAAACAAGCACAACAAAGCGTACGTAACTGACAGCGATCTCCAAATGGTGCAAGTTCTTCCCCTTGATACACATCGTCTACAGCGCATGTGCGGAACTGCAATCGCAGCGCTGCAGCGAAGATAAATTGAAACGGAACTTACTTTCTGGACGCGCCTCGTATTTGGAACTGAAACGCAATGTATGGAAGTACGAGTATAAATGTGCTTAGTCCACATTAATTAGTTTAAAGTAAGTGGTACAAGCAAACTATGAATTACGATGTTGTCAAATTATAGAGAATAATGCACAGTTTTAAATAATTTATTAATATAAAACGCCAGCTGTCACGTATGACGTCACTTGTCACGCCATGACGTCAATCTATGACGTCGCACTATTACGTCATGCTTTACGCCTTTTTCTTGGTGACACATTTCATTTAATAACATTTCTAAGCATCCGCGAATAAATTAATTGACATAGCACTGAAATAAAAGTGTGTATTGCTTTTAAATTGACATATCAATCATTAGATGCTTATATTTACGTAATACTCGTTTTATGTAAAAGTATTCGTTAAAATCTTTGACCTCAGATATGTAAGATAAAAGCTTTAATTTTTTCAATGTTAGTGGCAATTTTGATAGATTGTTATTAGAACTGGCACTTGACAGCAAAGGGCATAAGTATTTTAATTTTTTTTAATAATTTAATTTGTTTGCTTAAGTATTCTGTTACTTTCATCATTGCCTTGCTTTAGCGAAAGTAGTTCCACACTTTCGGATCTAGACAACATAGACGACAATTCAAACTAATATTATGTCGAATGACGTAAATTGTTAAGATTTATTTTTAATTTCCTTTGCTTTTACTGATGCCATATTTCAGCAGCATGTAACTGTTTCAGCTATTCAAAGGTGTTAGTATCTTTCCGAATCACGAATATAAAAAAGGAAGATGGAATAACACGTAAAGATTTTTTTATTTAGTTTATATCGCCATGAATTTTTAGCACTAAAATGCGATATAGTACGTGTATTAATATGTGTGTGATTGAAGTATTGTTTATTGGGCGGCAAGTTTAGTACGTGATAAGGTTGAAATGCAACCTGGACCAGGATAGCAACGAAAACCTTTTCTTATAGGGCAAGGCACTAGAAATTGCATTGAGCTCTATTTTATAACAATTCTATTTATTTCAGTAATTGCTAAGAAATGAATTGCTAGAATGGCATATTAATTATCAGTTGCTTTTTATTATTGAAATCATTACTTGGTTTGAGTGAAAGAAGTTCCAAATTGTTCGCGAACTATGCAACCTAATCCACAATTAAAACTAATATTACGTGACATAACGTAAGTTGTTAAGATTTATTTTTAGCATCCTTCGTTTTCACTGGAGTAATTATTTCAGCTGGATGTAAGCCGTGTCAGGCGTTGAAAATCGATCTTCATCGGAGACAATCTATCTGAATGACGAATCTAAAAAAGGAAGATGGAATAACCTGTTAAGATTTTTTATTTAGTTTATATCGCAATGCGTTATTACCACTAAAATTCGATATAGTAGGGCCTACATATATTAATATGTGTGTAAATGAATAATTGTTTCTCTGGCAGCAAGTTTAGTACGTGATTAGGTTGAAATGCAACTTGGACCAGGATAAGAACGAAAACCTTTTGTTATTGGGTAAGGCACTAGGAATTACATTGAGCTATATTTTATAACAATTCTATATATTTAAGTAATGCTATAACGGTGTATTAATTATACTTTTTTTTCACTGAAATCATTACTTGGTTTGAATGAAAGAAGTTCCAAATTGTTCGCGATCTATGCGACCTAAATCACAATTAAAACTAATATTACGAGAAATAACGTAAGTTGTTAAGATTTATTTTTAGCATCCTTCGTTTTCACTGGGGTCATTATTTCAGCCGGATGTAAGCTGTGTTAGGCGTTAAAACATCGATCTTCATCATAGACAATAAGAAAGATGTAAGAAACTGTGAAGATTTTGGATCAAGTTTGTATCTCATGATGCATGATCGGTATCGATGCATGACGACATTGACATGCGATAGAGGGAAAGTATTAATTCGCGTGTGAATTAAGTTTTGATTTTCTACCGTCTATATAGGCGAACATTGTATTTAGGCTTAAACGCAACCTGAACCAAATTGACAACTGAAACTTTTTCCTACATCACAAGGGACGAGTAATTACAGCACATTGAGCTTTATTTTATAACAATTCTATTTAGATAAGCAACTAAAAAGAAATCAATTGCCAGTACAGTCAGTTAAACCTGTCATTTTTGACGGACTTTGTGGCTAGTAATAATAATAATAATACTTCTCCTGGTCGGTGTCGTTGTTGCACAATAACAGCGCCTGGCGTCCGACATGGTTTAACTAGTTCGAATTTTAACCATCTGTTATTTGGCTAGCATGGTAAGAACGATGTTATTGCACCATTGTATCTATCCATACACTATAACAGTTGTTCGGTTTGAATCATTTTGTATCCTCAAACAAATTAATTAATACTGGCAAGGGGATGGGAAAGTTTTATCTGAGAGTTTCATTCAGAATCACGAACTTCAAGCAAAATTCAGGTGAAGACTAATCGAACTTAATGTCCACAATCCTGCAAGGTTTACAGTATTGTTCAAGCAAAGATTAGAATACATACAAATGGTAAAGGCACTCACAGCCAACGTGCCCTGTCTTTGCATATATAGGATATGTTGGTAGGCTAGTTTCCACCTACGAACTAGCTTAGCAACATATTCTTTTGTGTGTGTGTGTCTGCCTCTGCGGCTTTTTGTGTACTCCCTCTTACCTCCCCCATCTTGTAATCCCCACATATTTCATGTATCAGTAACGTAGATCATGGCAATCGTAACCTCTCCGCAGTGCATGTGACAGGCAATTTGTGCATTAGATGGACATTTTTCTACTATTTCTAGATTATGCATCTGATTCGGCTCTTTCTCGCAGTGCACTTGCGATGCACTTATATTTTCTTTGTAGGGTTGGTCGTGCCATTGGCAGAAGAATCATCAAATTTAGTTTGTACCAAGGAAGGAAAAATACTGAAGTATTCCGTTAGCGAACGATATAAATTTAAGTATAACGACGTGTAACTATGAATTGAAGGTAGAGATATCCCAGCGTAGCCCTGGACAATTGTAGAAAATGAACTAAAAGCTGTAAATGCTAGTACACAGGCTTGATTTGAAACTACTAGTGCAGTGTTGTCTGTAAGTTGAGATTGCTATAGGCTTCATATTGTCTGACGTATAAACTGCTTGACCTCGGATTTTTTACGTTCACCTCTTTAAATTTAGGTTTCCGCGCAGATTAAGTTCTGAATCGGAGAACGCTCGTTTGTAGTTACAATCTACATACATTATCGGTATACAGGGTGAGTCATAAATCACTTTACGACTTTGTAATGATAGAAATTTGCTGATATAACTTACAGATTCGGTAGAAGTGTCGTTTTGTAGCAAACGACCTCAAGTTTTTTTTTTTTTTTTTTTTTTTTGGCTTTAGCCTAGGGCTAATTTAGCCAGGTACATAGGAATAATTTGGCAATCCTTTGTTTGAACATATGTCTTCTATATATGATTTTTAGTTTTTGACACATACTTGTAGTTTACAGGATTTTTTATTGGGGTGGGCGAGAACCTGCATAAGGGTTTGTATATCTCTAATCTGTAGACCTTTTTCTAAATACTCCTGTCTTTCGGCTTGATAGTTGATACATCTCAGTATAAAATGATATATATCCTCCTTCCCTGCACAGGATGTACACATTGGGGAGTCACTTTGTTTCATAAGGAATCTTTTGTCGTTTAGTAGGGCATGACCGGCTCTCAGCCTGTTTATGCAGCTTATCTCCTTTCTGTTGAGGTCCAAACGGTCGTACCAAGGTTTGTCCTCAATTGTATTTATTATTGCTCGGTACCATCTTCCCACTTCCTGCCTATCCTCCCGCCACATTTTTCCCCATTCTGATTTAGCGTAGGAAGATATTGTGTCCTTATAGTCGATAAATGGGACGGGGATATGTTCCTTGTCTATGGAATTTAGTTGTTTCCTTTCCGTTGTATCCGCGCTTTCATTGCCCACTATGCCGACATGGCTAGGTATCCATTGCAACTTGATATCTATCCCTTTTGCTGCGCTGCTCCTTAATTCTTTAGCGAGGTCGTAAGTTAAGTAGTTCCTGCATTTCCCCTTCGGTATTCCCAAAAACGCAAGGAGGGCCGCTTTGGAGTCTGTACATATGACTGTTTTCGTTTGGCCAGTTTGTTGTATGTACTCCAGTGCCATTAGTATCTCATAAGACTCCGTTGAGAAGGTTGAAAATTGCGTAGGTACCGTAAACGCCTGATATGCTTTGTATTCCAGGTCCACATATGCTGCTGAGCTGTATTGACCTCTTGACTTTGAACCGTCGGTGTACACCTTTCTCCAGCCTTTCCAAGTTTCATTTAAGGTTATTAACGTATTTTGTTTGAGTTCTTCTGGAATGTGATTTTTCTTTCCTGTTAGTTCCTTCCTGAGGGAGGTATAAATGTGTTTGGAGAAGTTGCATCTTTGCCATACTTCATCTTCCTGGTACATATTATTTATCTCTCGTTTGTGTATGTTCCACGCTTCAGTTATTTGCATGTATTATACTAAGGCAGATGTTGTATGTTGTTGCCGTTTTTTTGGGCCGGTCTCGTGGGCTAGGGTCTTCACTTTTCTTATCACCGGATGTTGACTAATGGAGCATGCTCTGGTCCAGAACTGGAGTCCTATCTTCTTACGTCTGAGTTTAAGAGGTGGGGTTGCTGTTTCCACCTCCATCACTTGAATGGGAGTTGTT
>JARYHS010012519.1:106954763-107032576 GCA_031002005.1 Vandiemenella viatica | reverse complement strand
GTAGATCATGGCAATCGTAACCTCTCCGCAGTGCATGTGATATAAGGCCAAACAACAATGCATGTGACAGGCAATTTGTGCATTAGATGGACATTTTTCTACTATTTCTAGATTATGCATCTGATTCCGGCTCTTTCCCTCGCAGTGCACTTGCGATGCACTTATATTTTCTTTGTAGGGTTGGTCGTGCCATTGGCAGAAGAATCATCAAATTTAGTTTGTACCAAGGAAGGAAAAATACTGAAGTATCCGTTAGCGAACGATATAAATTTAAGTATAACGACGTGTAACTATGAATTGAAGGTAGAGATATCCCAGCGTAGCCCTGACAATTGTAGAAATGAACTAAAAGCTGTAAATGCTAGTACACAGGCTTGATTTGAAACTACTAGTGCAGTGTTGTCTGTAAGTTGAGATTGCTATAGGCTTCATATTGTCTGACGTATAAACTGCTTGACCTCGGATTTTTACGTTCACCTCTTTAAATTTAGGTTTCCGCGCAGATTAAGTTCTGAATCGGAGAACGCTCGTTTGTAGTTACAATCTACATACATTATCGGTATACAGGGTGAGTCATAAATCACTTTACGACTTTGTAATGATAGAAATTTGCTGATATAACTTACAGATTCGGTAGAAGTGTCGTTTTGTAGCAAACGACCTCAATTTTTTTTTTTTTTTTTTTTGGCTTTAGCCTAGGGCTAATTTAGCCAGGAACATAGGAATAATTTGGCTATCCTTTATTTGAACATATGTATTCTATATATGATTTTTAGTTTTTGACACATACTTGTATAGTAGTTTACAGGATTTTTTATTGGGGTGGGCGAGAACCTGCATAAGGGTTTGTATATCTCTAATCTGTAGACCTTTTTCTAAATACTCCTGTCTTTCGGCTTGATAGTTGATACATCTCAGCATAAAATGATATATATCCTCCTTCTCTGCACAGGATGTACACATTGGGGAGTCACTTTGTTTCATAAGGAATCTTTTGTCGTTTAGTAGGGCATGGCCGGCTCTCAGCCTGTTTATGCAGCTTATCTCCTTTCTGTTGAGGTCCAAACGGTCGTACCAAGGTTTGTCCTCAATTGTATTTACTATTGCTCGGTACCATCTTCCCACTTCCTGCCTATCCTCCCGCCACATTTTTTCCCATTCTGATTTAGCGTAGGAAGATATTGTGTCCTTATAGTCGATAAATGGGACGGGGATATGTTCCTTGTCTATGGAATTTAGTTGTTTCCTTGCCGTTGTATCCGCGCTTTCATTGCCCACTATGCCGACATGGCTAGGTATCCATTGCAACTTGATATCTATCCCTTTTGCTGCGCTGCTCCTTAATTCTTTTAGCGAGGTTCGTAAGTTAAGTAGTTCCGGCATTTCCCCTTCGGTATTCCCCAAAAACGCAAGGAGGGCCGCTTTGGAGTCTGTACAATGACTGTTTTCGTTTGGCCAGTTTGTTGTATGTACTCCAGTGCCATTAGTATCGCATAAGACTCCGTTGAGAAGGTTGAAAATTGCGTAGGTACCGAAAACGCCTGATATGCTTTGTATTCCAGGTCCACATATGCTGCTGAGCTGTATTGACCTCTTGACTTTGAACCGTCGGTGTACACCTTTCTCCAGCCTTTCCAAGTTTCATTTAAGGTTATTAACGTATTTTGTTTGAGTTCTTCTGGAATGTGATTTTTCTTTCCTGTTAGTTCCTTCCTGAGGGAGGTATAAATGTGTTTGGAGAAGTTGCATCTTTGCCATACTTCATCTTCCTGGTACATATTATTTATCTCTCGTTTGTGTATGTTCCACGCTTCAGTTATTTGCATGTATTATACTAAGGCAGATGTTGTATGTTGTTGCCGTTTTTTTGGGCCGGTCTCGTGGGCTAGGGTCTTCACTTTCCTTATCACCGGATGTTGACTAATGGAGCATGCTCTGGTCCAGAACTGGAGTCCTATCTTCTTACGTCTGAGTTTAAGAGGCGGGGTTGCTGTTTCCACCTCCATCACTTGAATGGGAGTTGTTTTGAGAAATCCACCTACCACTTGTAGGGCCGCAGATTGAATCCAGTTTAGACAAGCTTGACTTGGAAGCTGATTGATATAGGAAGCCCCCATATTCCATTCTGCTTCTTAATACATTCCGATATACGGTGCTAAGAATTCTTGGATCTGCACCCCACTTAGGCGTTGCCAGTGCCTTTAAGCAGTTTAAGCGCTTCAATGATGATTGGTTTAGCTCCTCGATATATTTCTTCAAAGATAGTCTGGAGTCCAACCACATGCCCAAAAATTTAACTTCTTTCACCATCTCCATTTTATTTCCATTGATAGTTATTATGAAGTCGCCTTCTTGGTACAGTCTTTGGGTGAAGACACATATTTTGCTTTTCTGCGGTGAAATTTCCAAACCTTTGTCTAGTAGTTGTTTTTGTATGTCATTCAGGTCTTCTTCGAGCAGCTTCCTTGCCCTTTCCTTGTTAGGATGGGATATGTTACACAACAAAGTCGTCAGCATACTGTAGAAAGGAAAGCATACCCTCATTTTTTTACCTGTCCCTAAGGTGTACAGGTTGAATAAAGCAGGGTTCATTGGGTCGCCTTGCAGAAGACCCTGGAAGACTTGCCTGCAGGTCTTTTCTCCTCCACTTGTAAAAACATTATTCACTCTGACTGCCAAGTAGTTATGGCACCATCGACACAGATTACTCGGGATGCCACATTTGATCATGATGTCCCTCAATATATCGATTTGTACATTATTATAGGCGTCTTTGATGTCCAAAAAAGCTGCCAGTAGATAGTTCTTCCTAACATAGGTCAGCTGGATGTCCGTTACTAGGGTACTTATGTTGTCTATGGTACTGAAACCCTTTCGGAATCCCATGGTTCGCCGGTCTAGTATGTTGTTGCGTTCAATATGCCACTCTATCATATTCTTAATCATTATACACATTAACTTAGCCATGCATGAAATGAGAGAGATTGGTCTGTAAGACGTAACATCATCCTTTTTCCTGTGGGGTTTCGGCACGGGTATGATTAAGACATTTCTCCATTGTTCTGGAACAAAATTTGCTTTTATCATGTCATTAAACAGATTAACCAATTCCTGCTTTGCCTCTGGGGGTAGGTTTTGGATCATGGAACATGTTATTGCATCCATGCCTGGAGCGGTGTCTTCTCTTTTTAGGGCCCATTCCAATTCTGATGGTTGGAATACAGGTTCATCATTGCCGATGGGCTTTCCGGCTGGGTCGCTGTATGTATTGGTTATATTTTCTATTGGTACAAAGGCGGGGGAGAAAGCAGTTATGAATTGTTCAGCCGTATCTTTATCAGCTGTGATCCAAGTGGATTCCATTCGGTCACCCCTAAACCATCGTAGCTTTTGCCATATTACTTGGGTAGGAGTGCCATATTTCAAACTGGAGCAAAGGTTTTTCCATCCCTCTCGTTTTGCTCTTCTAATTGTTCTTCTGGCTTCTGCAGTCCTTTTCTTAAGTTCCAGAAAGTTTTCCAGGGTCGCATCGCGCATGTATAGCTTGGTGGCTAATCTTCGAATAGCGACTGCTCGCGAGCACTCACTATTCCACCATATTTTCCTGGTAGGCGAAGTTCTTTGTTTTGTATTACGCGCAGGAATTGCTACTTCAGCAGCGGAGAATATTATTTCCCCCATTTTATTGTATCTTGCTTGCATATCTGTCGAAGGTCCAAAACACTGCTCCAAATTCTTCCCAATCTCTTTCTGATAACGTGACCAATCTGCCTTCTTGCAGTTCCATTGCCTAAAAGAGAGAGTGTTGCCCTGTTTTATTTGGTTATCAAAGCTTATTTTGATGACAAAGTGGTCACTTCCAACCGTATCTCGAAGGATTTCCCAGTTGGCTCTGTGAATAAGGTCCTCTGTTACTAGTGATACGTCTGGTGAGGTATTGTTTTGATGCGGATGACCAAGTCTCGTTCCACCTTTGTTGTTGAGAACAAAAAGAGAGGACTCAGAAATGGCTAGGGCCAGCTCTTCTCCCTGGTGGTCCGCCCGGATTCCCTGCCATAGGGGATGGTGAGCATTAAAGTCACCACCCAGGAAACAGCCTTGTGGTAACTGGTTGAAAAATATGGTCCATTGCTCCTCCCTCACAGTTACTTGAGGGGGCTTGTATATTGCAACGATTGTCGTGAGGGATCCTCCCGTTCCAAGATTGACAGACAGAATCTCCACGTTCTCACTAGGTGGTGCAATTCGTTGAGTAGCCGACTTTATGTTCTTCCTAACCATGATGGCAACGCCACCGTATCCATCTTCTCTGTCTTGCCTAAAGATATTGAAGTCCTTATGGCTTATGGTGGAAGAGTTGCGCAATCATGTTTCAGTGATTATCACTACATCTGCTTTGGATTCTGTGATTACTCTTGTAAAGTCTTCCCACTTCGGCAGGAGGCTGCGGGCGTTCCACTGTAGAATGTTCAATTGAGTCTGCCTATCCATTTTTAATTAATGCGTTGAATACTTCTAATGTGTATCCACTTACATCCATTTCCTTCATTTCCTGCATGAGGTTTCTCGTAGCTTCTTCTTGAATTTTTTTAATAGCAATATCAGTTAGTTTACCTTTCATATGCTGTGCAAGTGTTTAAACAACTATGTTTACTATAATACGAACAATGTTTCCTCCTAACTCTGAGCTGCTTACTTCTTTTGTGGTTGTGTTCTCCGTTTGTGTGGTACTTGATTGTTTTGGCACTGGGTTTGCGATTTGGGGGGGCCCACTGACTTGCGTTGTTGTTGATTGCGTTGCTGTTGACTGCATTGGTTGCGCTGTAGCTGTGCTGAAGGTCTTGCTTCGGAGGGATAGAAACTCAGCTGCTCTATATTGGTATCCTTGATCTACGTTTGTCCTCCTCCCATTCACCGATTTTTCTTTGATCTCCTCTTGTCTCTTGCGCTCAGGACATCCTTTGTCGTTGGCATTATGTTCGCCACCACAGTTCGCGCACTTCTTAGTTTCGCTAGGGCAGCTGGACACGTTGTGTCCCTCCCCACACTTTAAACACCTCTCCTTTCCTTTGCAATATTTAGAAATGTGGCCATATCTTTGACATTTAAAACATTGCGTCACTGGTGGAATATAGGGTGTCACTTTGAACCTTAGATAAAATATTTCTACTTCTTCGGGTAGATATTGACTGTCGAAAGTTAGAAGAACAGTCTGAAGGGGCTGCGATTCTATTCTGCCCTCCTTGGAGATTTTCTTGCTAAATCTTCGTACTTCGATGACTTGAGCTGTTGATATAATATTAGATTTTAATTCATCTTCTGTTAGATCCGTTGGAACGAATTTAATTACACCTTTCCTTTCCACTCTGTTAGCTGGTATGTATGCTTTGAGTCCTAGCGACTGTAGAAAGGCTTTGTTTTCTACAAAGCTGTTTGCGTGGATTTATAAAGTCCATTGACATCTGGTTCTTTCCTTGCTGGTTTAGCCGTCTCAGTCCACCAACCTTATTATGAAAGATTTTTACCAGCTGGATAGGGTGAAGTGTAGAGCCATCAGAGAGGGATTCAGTTATTACAACATATGGTCCTTCTGCCTGATCGTTGTATAGTCTCTTCCGCTGCACGGATAGGTTGTGCTTCTCTCTGAATTCGTCGTCTTTGACTATGTTCTCTTGATTTGCTGTCTCAATTCTTGACCTGATGTTGCCATGACGTTCCTCTTCTTTGTTTGAGATAGGATTTGATTGACAAATTGTAGCCATGACTGCTGGATGTTTCCTTATTTGTGCTAGGTATGACTTCTATTATCATGGCTTCTTCTGCCTTTTCTTTTGTGATAATTTTCTTCGCGACTGCCCTGCGTTTTTTCCTTAAATTATACTTCTCTTCTTCCTCGCTATCATTTTGGATTGCCTCTAGTTTCTTCTTGTTCTTTTCCGACATGTCTTGATCGTTGTAGTATACACTTATCTGGGTGTTGTCATCTTCTCTTGCCGGGTTTAAACCATCGCTTGCTTCTGCCATTTCTCTCTGCCCTCGTGCGACGGCGGGCACGACGAGATGCACTACACTCGCGATGTGTTTCAGAGAAAATTGACTTGTCTTGACGAAAACTAACTTGAACTGTTCACTTAAACACTCAAAGTTCTAATAGTTTTAACACAACCGAAGTTGACGGTGTTGTTCAACGCCCGGAAGCGTTGAGTCCGGTTAGCCGATGCGCGAGCGTAAACAACCACTCACTTTCCTGCTCGACCACTTGTAAGCGAAAGCACTATTAACGTCCTCACTCTAACGCTGCTAGCAGCGAACTGAAACGACCTCAAGTTTGATGCACGTAGAGTGTCAGTACACCATTCTGCCACCAGGAGCGCCAGCGTAGTGCACAGTTAAAATGGCTGCTTTTACTGCAGCGAAGGTGCTCGCTGTGTGTTTTGGTTTCGTGAAACGAACTCTGCAACAACTGTTGTGCGTAAATTTCGCTTCGAATACGCTAAAGAATCTCCAAGCAGGCATACAATTTACTCTTGGCACAAGAACTTTGTTGGGACAGGTTGTTGACTGCGACATGATACTAAGTCATAAGATTGCATGCGTGTTGATGATTATGTCACTGTCACTGGTATTGTGTATTTCGATATGCTTGAAATCTTTTTAATTCCACACATCGATAAAGATGACTGAGATGTATGTAGGTTTTATCGATAATCGCTTTCTAGGTTGATGGGTTAGCCATGAAGGGCCAGTCACATGCCCACCTCGCTCTCCAGACTTTACACCACTGGATTTCTTTCTCTGCGGGTTTATTAAAGATCGTGTATATGTTCTTCCCCTACCAAACAATTTGTTCGACCTGAAAAATCGAATCAACGCTGCCGTTAAACAAGTTACGCCCGATTTGCTGCAATGAGTTTGGGAAGATGTTGGGTGGATGTTTGCCGCATGACAAATGGTAGTCACGTCGAACAAAAATGACACTTGAGACCATAGTGATACGAGCTTTTCTTCTTCTTCTCCATCTTTTCACAACTCTTTGGGCTTCGCTGCGTTTGATGTGTTTTATTCATCGTCTGAATGGCTTTGATTTTATAGTCACATGCCATTGCTGACGCCAAGCATTTTATACCTACTGCCAGAGGGGATGTGAAGTGTTGCTGTCTGTTAATGAAACGAGTGAACTTTTTGTTTGTGAAATTTGTAGCTTATGAGGCGGATATTGTAGACCGTCCCATCATTCACTTTGATGGTTGTAGAAAACTGCCGGTACGCACGGGCTTGTGATCGTGCCCAGACCCGTTGTACCTCCACGGTCTAGAGTGCGGTGCCTCAGCTCACTGAGTTACATTAGCGGGTAACAAAGCGATACGACCACTTGAATTGTAATTGTGTCGTCCGCCACTAAAAAAAGCTATAAACTTCTGCATTTCTATAACGATATAACCTATTAACACTATTTTTTTCATTTCTTATGGAGGTCATAATGATGGAAAAGAAATTCTGACAAGGAACGGGAAGAAATTCGGTCGTGGTCTTTTAAAGGAACCATCTCGGTATTCGCCTGGAGTGATTTGGGGTCATCATGGAAAACCCAAAATTGGGTGACCGGAGGGTGATTCAAACGAGCGACGAGCGAGCCTTATGCCTCGTAACCTCTAGGTCATTAGAGGCACGAAAGGAACAGGAAGGAATTTTTCCACGGCTTTTGAAGGATCAATCCCGGCTTTCGCCTAAAGCGATTTGGGGAAACCATGGGAAACCGAAATTTGGATGGCTGGACGGAGATTCGAACTTGCCACTTCATGCATCGTCGTACCGTCTAATTGAACTAGAAAATCTTTATGAAAATACTCTGTCACAGCTTCATGAGTCCTGAAAGTATTAACTGCGCGTCGTGTTAATTATTGCCAACTTAACGTCATTAATACGTATTCATTTGAAAAATCATGGCACGAAATTAATTATAGTATGTTTAATGGGGGGTTGATTGAAGATTCTATTCTTAAGACGATCTGCAAGGCGATGAAATGAAAGCTGGCATCTCAACCACTCTCAATATATTTGGATTTCTACTAGATTTTGGTGAAAAAAACATTAAAAAATCCACTTAACCGAAAATTCTTTGAAAATTTATAGTTATTTTTAGCCTCCAAAAGATGCAAGAAAACTATGGATTTTATAGCTCGCAACATATGAGTATGAACACAAAAGAAAGGGAGAATGTGAAACACGGAACCAGCCCATTCAGGCCTACTTCTCCGAAAGAAACCGCCAAACTCTACATCCCCACCATCAACAGTGTAGTACCACACATTCTGCTGATTGGGAATCATTCACCACTATCTCTCATGCCTTGCCCTCCAAGTACCGATGCTAAAAAATTCTTCAAGCCCCTGGTTTCGAACAAGCTATCTCCGGTCAGAGCCACACATCTTCATGGTGTCAAATAAAACTTATTTTGTCTATTACGGATACTGTAATTCTTTACACTCGTAATAGAAAACCTTAGTTAGATTTTTAACACTAAAAGAAAGTAAAAAAAGTGAAACATTAACGCAAATAAAATCTACACAGCTGGAATAAAATACATTCTTTTTAAACGAAAATTTCCCGAAGCACCGAACTACTTGACTGACTGAAGTACAAAGGTTGAATTTACTTGTTTTAAGTCAATAGCGGGGTTATCTATTTACTGCAACGACCTTGACTCTTAACAGGAGACTAACTTTACTTATCTTTAAGGCACACCGATGTTCATATTCCATTCGTGTTTTATGTGTGAGGCGACTTGGTTCTGAACCATGCCTCAAGTTTATCTAAAAGTTTCAGAGAGAAAAAGAACAGGGTCAAGGAAAGCATGGGTTACGTAACAGCTTTGTTTATGTGGAGAAAAATTACAGGCAGTTCGCATAATAGGTAGTTTTAGGAAACAGTCCTTCGAATTACACTGATCGTGTAGACTGTACGTAGTGCTTAAGAAATCTGTCCACTAAATTGCCCCATCCTCTGGAGTCGTCCTTGAGGTCACTCTTGGTCGTTAGCTGCACGCAGAGTAGTTGCTGCACGAGCAGGATTATTCGTTTATTCACGAACGTAAATCGTTTTGTATTTATAATTTAGAGACACATCGGACGTATTGATTCCCTAAGGTTGTCATAGTCCTGCACTGCAGGACGAAGAGTCTTGATTTATTTCTGAACATAAAATCGTTTTGTATTTATAATTTACACACAGGTCAGACGTATTGATTCCATAAAGGCTGACAGAGCCCTGTTAGTGCAAAGTACTTATGGCAGTGTAATTCTGCTGTCCACTCGAAGACAAAATGTCATAAGGTAGTAAAAAACATACATATTTCTAAAGATTACCTTTCAATCCTACCAGCAATCTATTTAGAAGAAAGAAAATCAAAAATATATTAGTAAGCAACATGCATATTACAAATGCACCAGGTTACCTCATACATAGAACACGGATGGAATATGAACACCGGCGCGTCCTTAAGATAAATAAAGTTTGTCTACTGTTAAGAGTCAAGGTCGTTGCGGTAACGCTCGGGCTTGACATTCGGAAGAACGAAGCTTCGAATAGCCGTCAGGCCATCTTGATTTTGATTTTACATGGTTCCCCGAAACCAGTCCAGACGAATGTCAGGATGGTTCGTTCAAATTACCATGCCCGAATTCCTTCCCGTTCATTGAGTCCTCTCCCGTGCAAAGCCATAGGACTAAAAAATTCTCATTTTTATATTATGCGGTTTCGTAAAACTTTGTTACGATAATAATTTCGTAATTTTTCACAATATCATGATATACATGTCCTTTTTCGTAACACAGGACTGTGATGAACAGTTAAACATGAATATTAACCAGATACACAATTGTATAATCGTCAAATAATATACTGCTTACTTTAAATTTGAGGTTGTTTCAGCAAAGATAAAACTCGACGATAAACGTGAATTATTTTTATTAACATGTCATAACCCATATATGATTTTGTGCTACCAGATAGGTCCTCGCGGCAAAGATTGTTTGGAGACCTTAGATTACTTTGTCTGTAGAAACGATGCAACACTGTATAAACACTGTAGACACACTAGTACATCTAGACTACCTCGGCACTTTCTGGTCGAAGCCTGAGTTTCACCTCCTACTTTCCATTTAAACTCACACGACAAATACTGCACCGAACAAGCTATCATCGCGATCATGTTTCATAAGGAGAAACAAGCAGAAAAGAAACTGGCCCGTCTTCTCCGATATTAAAATTTAGTACGTTCCAAACGAAATGCAATACTTGCCTTTGATCAAAACGCCTCTCATGATAGATTCTGTTACATTAGTCAATTTAAACTGCTTCATTGTATTTAGCTTTCGGGTTAATTACATCACATTTTCAGTACTTACATTGTAGTTCTATTCTAATTTTAAGCGTACCAATGATATTAATAATCGTCTTAATATTGTGAAATGGTGTTTACTGTTCTAGCATTCCTTCGAGCTAAAGTGACAGAAGTCAACAATATAGTATTGTATGTAAACAAGGTAGGTATAACGAAATAACGAAAACACGAATAAATAAAAGGAAAATGGGACTGCCCGTGTGGATACAAACCACCACACTAAATCGCGGAGGTACAACGGTACAGGTTTGAGTCCTGGTCGTCGAGTACCGGAAGTCATGATTGCGTTTTTTACGTATTTTCCCACAATTACCTACGGACGTACCCAATCTCCACCTAATAAGCTACACTTATCAGAAACAAAATACACTCATCGTGTACAAAGTTACACGTTTCACAAACAAAAGGTAACACAGACACTCCTGTTGTAGGTTAAATGCTCCGGATCTCACAAATTCGGTTCTAATCGGGCCGGATATAGCTTCTCGCCTCATTTTACGCCTTCCCATGATTCATACTATTCACGTGCGCAAAAACAGCTTATCGGTGTCATGTAGTTCTTTTCTTCTTGAGTGTTTTTTTTGGGGGGGGAGGGGGGGACTTTACGTCTCGTTGACGTATTGGTCATTAGAGTCGCGAAAGAACTGGGGGGAAGGAAAGGAAAGGTATCTCTAATGGCTTTTTGAAGGAACCATCTCGGCATTCGCCTGGAGTGATTCAGGGAAACCATCCGAAATCTGGATGACTGGACGGGATTGCGAACCCGCGTCCTCCCGAATGCGAGGCAAGACCGTTTCCGCTTACCCACCACGCTTGGTATGGCAGATTTAGTTCTCTTTGCAGTAACACCCTATCTCCTCAATTTGGAGAATGTGGCCAAAACAATTTAAAGAGTACAAACACGTACTATTAAGGATTATCTGTGAAGTAAACCAACAGGCTTAATGCAGAAGTCTGTTTAGAAACCTGCGTATAATTAACAATAACAGCACAAGAAACGTAATTCTTATTATTTCTTGATTTTTACTTAATTCTTTTTTTTTTTTATCAGAAGTTCTTGAACACTGTTTCACAATTAGCATATAAGTCCCATAGATATTAAAATTCATTGCACTGGTATAAAATTTAATGCAGCTTCTCAGCTTCTTATAGAAAGTAATGCAAGAAGTTTTTTTTTTTTTTTTATTTTTTATTTTATTTTTATTTTTTTAAAACAATTTAAAATGGCAATTTCAATTTAACCATTAAAGGATTTATGTTTCAAAACCTATTTTACTTCATTAAAAACCTTTTTTTTTGTGTATGGTAATGAATAAGAGTAGTCTTATGAAGATTTTATTTGGAAGGAAAGTTGATACAAATTACTCATTGCTACTGATATGATGAATGTTTATCTGAAAACTATATACATGCATAGGACCTAACACTGATATTTTGAAAGTAATTCTCAAAAGCAAGTAGCGCAGGATTTTAAAATCATTATCATAATACTTATACCACAGTGCAAAATTCACTACCGGCTTATTTTTTGGTAATGTAAATGTTTATTTTGAATTCGTACCATGTTTAACGTAAACTATTTGGCATCTCCCTTAGTAACTCATTCCAGCCCTTTACTCTCTTGCCTGGAAATTGAAACCGTGTGTGATGGGTGAGCAGTAACATCCTGGCCTCGCATTCGGGAGGACGCGGGATCGAATCCCCACCCGACCATCCAGATTTGGGATTCCCTTGGTTTCCCAAAATCACTTCAGGCGAATGCCGGGATGGTTACTTCAAAGGGCCATGGCCGAATTCCTCCCCGTTCCTTGCCAGCAATCATTTTCAGTCTCTACTGACCTCGACGTGGGGAAGGCGTAAAGGCATACGGGAGCATCCATAAACTACGTGGCACGGTCAAGAGGGGGGGGCGGGTGAAGGGGTTGACTGGAAAGCTATGCTGAGCTACTTGGAAAGGGCATGGGGATTGGGGGGGGGGGAATTCTAAGTCAGGCCACGTAGCTTTTCACGCATATTATTTGTCACAGTTAAAATAGGGTACAAAATACACCAGAGCTTATTTTCGTCATTTAACAATCTCCGTATGTAATTTACGATAGTCTGACAGGAGAAAACAATACAAAATGTCTTCTGGATTCAATAGGGGAAAAAGCTTCGTGCCACACGTGGAAAAAGGGGAGGGGGGTCGGCTCACAGGAGGCCAGAATGGAGCTACGTAGTCTATGGACGCTCCGTAAGCGAAAAAAAAAATCCCTATGACTCGTATCTTCCAACAACACCTAATCCAATGATTGCGTTTGTAGGGAGACTTAATTTAACCATTTAATATTAGTTAATCATTTATTTATTTGTCTATTTAAATTATAGTTGAGGAAAGTAAAGTTCCATGATGAAAAGTCTAGCCTGACGTTCGCTGACAAGTCTTATTGTCACGTGACTAAAAAAAGGAAATAGGAAATAGATCACAGCTAGTCGACAATAGATCTTGTGGAAACCGCTAAGAAGATTTTCAGAAGAAATAAATAAAAAATAGACAGAATTGTCGCTGTGGAACCTGTAGTTTTTCGGAGAGAAGTTCTGATTGCAATCAGTAATTAGTAATTCCATCAAGAATTTTCAGTATGTTCAGAAACGT
Source organism: Vandiemenella viatica (assembly GCA_031002005.1). NCBI lineage: Eukaryota > Metazoa > Arthropoda > Insecta > Orthoptera > Morabidae > Vandiemenella > Vandiemenella viatica. The sequence continues at coordinate 107,019,539 of JARYHS010012519.1, read as the reverse complement.
AGATCGGGTGTTGGTTTAATAAGTGTTGTTTCCATTAAAGGAAATTTTGTTTTCACTAAAAACAATTAAGTGCAAATTATTTTTAACTTATGAATCACAACGAAGTAGATAATGGACTCGTAACTTCATAAAGCGACGAAGCTAGCAACGAGGATTATCATATCAACCGTTACACGTTCTGCAGTAGCTACAGTTGTCCACTTTCACCCCGTCCGTGTGTCGCATACCAGTAACAACCTTATAATTCATTGCTTGGTAATATTATTGGTTTTAGGATTGTTTCTACATATTTTTAACATCCTCATATAATATCACATGGTATTAAACTGATCCGAGTAATTTGAATCTAATCAAAACCTAAATCACGATATGCCTACAGAAAATTTAAGTAGATTACATCAGATGAGTTCAAAGGATAATGATGGAATACCTGTGCCACTTTGTCGCCGTAACTAAGCATCTTCCTGAAGATGTACCTGCCGGCGCTTTCAGGTGGAGGTGGACTGGTGAGTAGAGGACCCCGTAGGATTAACTCCTTTGTCTCCGCCATGACAGCTGCGGTGGTACTGGCCTCTGCTAGGTCTCCCCGCTCCATATTATACCCCGGCGATGACTCCCCACTTGTAGCTCCGGATCACCGGTGTTCCAAAGTCCGCAGTGGAAGAGGTAGGAAGTTACGTCTGTTTTATTTCTTTCTGACTCTTAACATGCGACGTACACACTCGGCATCAGTGCATGACGAACGTGTTGTGGGGGTCAGAGAAAGCATATGTCAGCGGAGAAAGATAACTAAAAACTCTTAGTTCAGTACTGATCATTTTTATTGTAATCGAATATCTCAACCAGGTGCGAGAGAAAAACTGAAAATGATTTTCATTGGATGCAGTTAATTTAGGAGACATCGTATATTAAGAATAACTCTTGCCTCAAGAAATGTGAGAAATCTGTAGAAAAAGTGCAGTGATATAATATGTAGCGCTAAAAAGAAAAAACTGAAGGTGAAAGGTTATAATTATAATTGATAAAATTGCGATGGAACGCCCGCTCCGGCGGCAATCTCCCTACACCCTTTCCCCTTCCAACCTACTTTTCCACTCTACTCATTTTTATTTTAAATTCTTTCAGTGTTTCCGGTAAGTTATTCATCAATTCTCTTGGCAATTTATTCCAGTCCCTAACTCCCTTTCCTACGAAAGAAAATTTTCCCACACCCTTATGCCTGAAATCAAGTGGTCATGGTCAACCTTACTCTTCCAAGCACCTCCATTAATTTTCCCACCAATATATTTCCATGCTTCATCACCAGTATAGGCTTTGTACACTCCCATGACTCTCTTCACCCTCCTTCTATCCTCCAATGAATCCCACTCCAGCTCCTTTATCATATTAGCTACCGATTGTGTTCTGCGGTAATTTCCAAAGACAAACCTGCAGCCCTCTCCTGCACCCCCTCCAACTCCTGTATTTGATACCCGACATGTGGATCCCAAACTACACCACCATATTCCAGCACGTCATGTTGACTGCTTAGATTCTCCGGATCACAGTAAAGAAGATTAAAAAACGTAGTACATATTCCATATGCATTTCCACAAGCGCATAATTGAACTTTTTAGCATTTTGAATTAGCAAAATTTTCATTTTTTACAAAAGTTTTAAACAAAAATTTGTGGAAATATAGAAGAAAAATGAAAATTGGATGTGGATCGTAAGGTATCCGGTTGTAAACCTAATTAGACCGAAGTTTTCATGGAAAAAATAGCTGCAGCAGGTACTGATGGTTGAGAATTTTTTTATGTAATTTAATTTAAATGTGATGGAGCGCAAACTCCGATGGCTATTTTCGTATACACCCATTTTCTCCCTTTAGCCACCTACTTTTGCCCTCTACAAATATTTACATTAAGTTCTTTTAGCGTTTTTGTTAAAACATTCATCATTTCTTATGGTAACTTGTTTCAATTCTTGACTGCCTTACCTATGGAAGAAAATCTTCCCACACCCTTATGACTGAAATCTAGTGCCAATCTGCTCCTAATTCTTAAACCAATATCTTTCCACACCTCACTTCCAGTATACGCCTTGTTCACTCCCGTGACTATCTTCACCTTCTCCCATTCTTCCAGTGAATCCAATTCCAGCTCCTTTATCATATCGGTTTCTGATTGTGTTCTGCTGTAATTTCCAGAGACAAAGCTAGTAGCCCTTCCAGCTCCTGTATTTGATGCCCAAAATCAAAATGTGTATTGAAGTGTAAACTTTTGATAAATGGCGACCTGTTGGTGGCATCGCGCGTTCGTACCAGACAAGTTTTATCTTGTTATCTATTGTTATTACCAGTGTTCAAAGTCTTTAGTTTACTGTTCCGTACTTTTTCAAAACTACCCAAATCCTTCAAAATAACATAAATTTACTGGAATAAACTTCAAAACCTCTTTTCTACGATAACTAGCATCAGATTAACCAGATAAATTGACAAATACTAACCATGCCTGAAACATTACTTTGCTTTTTGGTAATGTTTGGCGTTTTTGATGAACTATTTTCCTTCATAATTTTTCGAGATTTAGCAAGACAATATCCACTTAGACTCTTTATCTTTGAAGTATACGTTGACGAGTCTAATTCCCTCAGTAAGCTCAAATCAGTCCTATATAATTACGTGTCGCAAGCAGGTACACAATTGTGATGAAGCAACGTAGCTAGACACGTGGCGTTGCGGGACAGAAAGAGAATAGGATTTATAAGCACAACATGCAGTAATGGAACCTTAGAATCAGCATTTTCTGATAAGTGATTCTGGGAAATTTAATGATTAATAAGAATAATACATTTTTTTGTTTCGCTTATCAACAAACGGCTTAGGAAAAGGTGAAAAACAAGAATTGCTTCATAAATTTGAGAAAAAACCTCACTATCGATATAGGGTACCAGGGGCGCCGACTCTGTGGGTGCTCGGGAGCTCCAGCACCCACGAGAGGTATTCAGTGGGTGCGGAGCACCCATGAGCATAGCCATAAAAAATAATCAGTAATCGACTTTGTGCGGAACCAGTATTACTTACCTCCAACGCCGCATGGCAAGGCAAGACGTCTCGACCAGACCGCGCCTGATTACGATGCGAGCGTATACGACTGCGCGTTCAAGGATAACATAAACACTACGTTATGTCATACGTAACACCATCTAGTGTGTGATAAGTAAATGTTGGTTGGATTTGTGAAGGGTGTGCACAGAAGCAAGCGAAACAACTCGCCCTGCGCGCAAGTACTAGCCCGCCATCCGCGGTATCTCATCCGTCCGCAGCGCCGCCAGCGCTTCCGCGGCCGTGGCTCTGTATCAAGCAGAGACAATATGGTCGCAAGTGTCTCATTCGGTCAGTCAAGCTGGTAAAAAGCACGTGCTTTGAGATCGCGCAACGCATATTGTTATCGCGTCTATTTCGGGAAATTGTTAGGGATAAATTTGTAGTTCTAAATCGTAAGGTACCCAAACTTAAAGTACTTGTAGCTCAGTTTAGTGCAGCTCACCAGATCCAACCAGAAAACGTTATTTCTCAAAATTCATTTGAAGAGAAAAGAAAGGGGCAATTTTAATAATGAATGGCATATGATAATGGAGATATAGAGGAACTGTTTTCAAATCTGTAAAGAAACCATGTCTAATGGCGTTTCTGTGTCGAAAAAATCATTAAGATATAATTAGTCCATCGACGCATTCACTCAAAGTAGTTCTTCAACATGGAACAAAGCTTCAGAAAGGTTTGAAAAGTTTGATGTTCACTGTTTTCGTTTATTGCATAAAGCCAATTTAAAACGTGGCGTCAAGATATACTGCATGTTATCTAAAAGTAAACTCCAAGATATAAAAACAGCTAGACCAATCCTCTTAAAAATGAGTTCAGCTGTTCGTTTTTTAATGACCGAATTTCTAGCCATAAGGTGCCACAAAGACGATCATTAAAATTACATTGCATTGTTGAAGCTGCGATCACAGGATATTCTCATGATATTGGTGGCTTCAGCACGACGGATAGAGGTCGTTGTCACACGATATCATTAACGAGCTATAAAGTGACGAACTACTACATAGAAAAACAATCAGAGCAGTACAAAATGCGGTCTAAAACGCAATTATGGTTGATGAAATAGGGCATTTCCAATAATGAACAAGTCACTTTCTGCTTTCGTTGCTTGGATTCTAAGCTTAATATAGGTACATTAAACTTTTATCGGCCTCTATAAAACGATATCAAAACATCCGAGAATTTGTATGAAATGTTCAGTGACGTGCTAAAAGATTCGACATATGTATCGATATGTGTTTGGTTCTATGTACAGACGGCGCTGCTTCTGTTAACTGAGTGCATACGGGTCTTCAATTGCATCTTATAGCAATGGAAGCAAAGGCAAATCATGTGCATTGCATCGCTCACTCGTTAAACCTGGTTGCTCAATAATGAAACAAGTACCTGCAACAAAAGACTTTTCAGTATTAATAAGAGAGCTTATTGTCTTCGTATGCGGTTCGCAGAAATGCCAAGCTTGTTTTGAATCACCACAGGGTAGCTGGCGATGCTCAAAACCTTTATCTGCGATCGTTTTATCTTCCTTGAAAATTATTCTAAACAATTACAGTGCACTGCTTTGTTTTTTAAACGACACAAGAAATCAGAAAGATGATGCCTGAGTGAAAACAAAACTGTTTTTAAAAAGTCTGCACTGAATCTCTTTTTAATATCAAATTCCTGATATTAATTCTGGATCGTTGCTACATGTAACTTTACAGAAGATTTCACGCTTTACTTAAAAATGCTTTGACTCATTTGAGTAACATGAAACAATTTCTTAATGGCAAAATTATACAAGCAGCAGTTATGTGAAAGAGATGATTTTGACGTGGATCGTTTGGTTTTTCATCGTAACTTGCTTTTACATATAGCATGAACAACAAATGTCAGACTGAATAATGTGGAAGACATTGTTTCTTTTACAATTTGTCATTGCGAATATATATTAAATATTTGATACCTCAACCTGAGGTCATTATATTGTTAAAAAGGTATTTGAGGCACCGTGAAAATTTGTTTATAACTTCTTTTGTAATGTCTCAGAACAAAATCGAAGACTTGACTAATGGGAATGGGGGCATAACCGAATTATTAACTTTTCAAAATTTTCTTTTCTTTAAAATTTGTGTTTCATAAATATCGAAAAAATATATTTGAGGCATACTGAGGTTTACACAGATTAATATTTACACCTAAGAAAAAACATTTTTGAAAAGACAGGTCATCTTGGTGGGACTTTTTACTTGCCAGGTGATAGGGAATGTTATACCGGGTGCTAATAAGCGGCCGGCTGTCGATATACTGCTCACTCGCGCTGTGGTATAACATTCCAGATCGCCTGGCAGGTAAAAATTCCTACCAAAATCACATGTCTTTCCAAAAATATTATTCTGTACACCTCAAATATATTTTATCGATATTTATGAAATACAATTTTGAAAGAAAATAAAATTTCAAAAGTTAATATTTCGGCTATGCTCCCATTCCCATCAGCCAGGTCTTTGATTTTGTACTTATTCATTACAAAAGAAGTGTTATACAAATTGTCACGGTGTCTACCCAAAAACGTTTATCACCTCTTCTACTATATGGCTCAGCAAAGATTGAATGATCACTTGGTAGTGCGCGTAAATTGAGAAATATCGGATGATTTGAACGGTCTTGAAGAAATCACTGATATATTTATAAATAGAGCTGTACTTCGACAAAATACGTTCATATTGTGAAAAAATCGATATAATTATTATATTATTATAATTATTAAAATCTCCTTCTTAAAAAGATTTATTAATATGTAATAGTTGATCATGCAATTCATAGTACAATTGTTTACATTAAATAGGTATTAATAAATATCTCCTGGTAGTAAAAATTATGCTACACATTGTTAATAATAATACAATGGTTTCGGTTTTATATTATTATGATAAGTATCCGTTCTTTATTCTTCAATCTAGCATGTTTTACCGGTCTTTTTTTCCTTCTCCTCTGCATGTCTATATTCATTGCTAACTGTACCCGAGACTTGAATCACGATGCCGATCCTTGAGGACACAAATCAAATGCAATAATAAAATTATGAGATTCACTAGGAGTATAAAAATAATTAGTTATCTTATCTCCATTGTTACGAACTTGAAACTCTGTAAGTTTATTACTCAAACACGTAAAAAACGCTGAATCAATTTTGGCGAGAATGAGTAAGTTTTTGATCTAGAATAGAATTTATAAAATGCAAAATATTTCTGTCCTACTCTGCCTGTCTGTTCGTTTATAACTAAATTTTCACAATTATGTAAGACTACCTGGTGACCGCATGTTTGTCAAGAATTTTGAAGATTTTTTTTTTCGCATGGAACATTAAACATTTTCAGGATAAAAAGCAGTCTACGTTACTACCTGCCAAATCAGTAACCCTCCAATGAAAGTCCCGTCAAAATTAATTCACACACGTCGCTGTTTTTTTTAATGAGTCATCAAATGAGTATGAGCACCCATGAGGTTTTCTGAAAGCCGGCGCCCCTGTAGGGTACATTCGCTCCATTAATGCAAATGCTTTTGTAATACAGTGATAGCCAGTAGAATTTTCTTGTGTAACAAAATACCGTTTGATTTGAATCGCTGATAACTACCAGACTAATAATGGGTTAGTAACGGTTGAGCCCACAACGGGTTGAGCATGTCTGTACCAGTTCGTCATGCAGCATTTGTTTTGCCTGTGACGTCATCGGCTTAGTGTAAGTACATGTTGGCAATTGTTTGGAATTGGCGTTGTGTAAAGTTATAAATTAGTGAAGCGTGAATACCCGTTCATCTAGAACGTCGATTCAATTGTCACTGTAAAGAGCTCGGGAAGCACCACCAAAAGCTAAAAAAACATTCTTTGGAAAATAAGTAAAGATCGATATTAAACTAAAAATTACAAAAAATCAAAATATCGTTTCACGTGAGTCGTAAATATGCTCGGAATGATAGAAAATGCAAATTAGACGAAAGCTAACTTCAAAAGGAACCCAGGAAACCGGAAAAGTCAACGGCCAAACAAATGCAACAGCGTTAAAAATTAAAGAAATGAAATATACTTGAGTTATTTTAGCTACCACAGACCTGTGGTACATGCGAAAAACTTGTAGTTTACCTATTCCACAATTGTTATACTACTGTGTAACCAATGTATTAAAGAGATTAGTAATTAAATTACATCTTAATACAAAACATTTGTTATGATTTTATCTCGACGTTTCTACGAAAAATCTATGCAACGAATCAATCCTAACTGCATCTATCTGTGTCTTTTTTTTTTTTTTTTTTTTTAATTTCCTATTACATTGTCCATCATTTCCTAAGGTAACTAATTTAATTTCTTCACTCCCCTACGTATAAAATAAAAATTCTTAACTCACTTACGCTTTAAATTTCTTTTCTTTCCGATATGCTGCTGTTAAATCTTTCCAAACGTCAACTCAGATATCATCGACCCTCCTTCTGTCCTCAGTAACTCTCGGACCAGCCCCTTTACCATTTCACTTGCAGAATGCACGATGAGGTGATTTGCATAAAGTTTAGAATTTGGACCATGTCCAATGGGTGTGCGATAACGCCCATACCTGGCATTCGGGAGGACGCGAGTTCAAATCCTCGTCTGGTCACCAAGATTTCGGTTTTCCATGGTTTCTCGATACCATTCTGGGGGAATGCTAAGGTGGCTTCAAGGCCATGGCCGAATTCCTTCCTGATCCTGGCCACCAAACCTCCTCGGCACTTACAACCTCGATGTCGACTAGCCGTAAAGCCCGAAACAAAAAAACATTTCTTGAACTGAAATGCAGCTTCCCATCTCTACGTTTTAAAAGAGTCTTCCACGAATTCCTGCCATCACCCATCATATTAAGAATATGTTCATTTGATACTTTATGCGTCCTCTTAATTTTTCTGCACCTTTCTGCAGATCTCAATTTCAAAATTTTTAATTATTCTGGCAATTCCAAGAATGATTTTTCAATTCAATGAAGTGTTATGCTGCGTAAATATAGTTTTAGGAACTTCTGTTTCACGGGTCAATGTCCTTTTGCTAATGCTAATTGATTTTCACCTCATCCTTCGACTAGCCATTTGCTGCAGTTTTATTTCCTAAGTAATAGAATTCTTTTCCTTTTCTATGCTATTATGTATATATCTAAATAATTAGGGGCGTTCATTAGTTACGTGAGATGATCATGGTTCCGCAAACACTGTGGCAAGGAACGGGAAGGAATTCTGCCATGGTCTTTTGAGGAAACCATCACGGTATTTGTCAGGAGTGATTTGGGGAAACTATATGAAAAACTTAAATCGGTGTTACCGGACGGGGTTTCCAGCTAGCGTCCTCCCCGAATGCGAGGTCAGAATGTTTTTTTTTAATGGCATTTGGCTACTGAGGCCACACAGCCAGCTCAATGTAATTTTGATTTTTTCAATGTATTAGTTTCTCCAGTGCACATATTTTCAAGTGTAATCACAAGGACACTACAACACGAACACGACATTCACAGACACAACACTTAAACACCAATGCCCGCGGCCGGAGACCTTCGGCGCGTGGAGCTAGCACTCTAGCCCCTACGCTACCGAGGCCAGCAGGTCAGAATGTACCACTCACCCTACACGCTCGGTAAATTATTGGTGTTTATGGGAACATTACCAAGTGACGAAGCGTCTCTTGATGTAGGATAGATGTACATTACGATTGCCTGAGCGGCAAACAGTCCTTGGCATTATTCATGTGATTTCCTTCAAAGCACTAACGGGCAAATACAGTACACTTTTTTTCAGATCTCTACAGTTTTCTTTGATGATTACAAAATTACTTTTGTTACACGCATTGCAACCCTCTGTGTTTTACGTCATGACTAATGGAATGTTTGGATACGGATAGGATCTACAGGTAATCAAAAAACGATTTTTTCCGTCAGTACGAAGTGATGGTTTAGGGGTAAACTCGCTCATGTTAATTACCGTAGGGTTACCAGGATTTTTTCTCAAAATCCGAGGACACTTCACAAATTTTTCACAAAAATCCGGGGACGCTTTCGGTATTTGTCCTAATTACGGGTTGTACTTTAAAATTCTATATGTTTAAAGGATTGGTTAACTTAAAAGCCACATATTGTTTATATTTTGTATTTTAAATGAGGATCACAGACAGCCATATTGCACACAGCACAAAGCTGTTGTGTCCAAGACGCAATATGCTTGTAAATTTCTTTTATTCCTAGGCACGTACAAGGAAAGAAGGGCTCTTCATATCTCTTGCTTTAAACGAATGCTTTAGCAAATCAGAGCTTTTAAATATCTCTCGCTTGATTAAAAAAGAATTCTGAGGACAACAGTAAAAATTCGGGGACATTGCGGGGATGAAATCTGTCCGGGGACAGAGAGCTAAATACGGGGACGTCTGGTAACCCTAAATTACAGTCATGTCAATAGTTGATTTTTTTCTTAAGTTTTAAACTTCATGTAAATAATTTTAGAATTCATAAACAGCATCAACAATTCTTTTTCTCTCTGCACTCGAAAAAAGGCCTTTTCTTGGCATCAGAAATCACTTACATATCCCATGTACTATTTCTCCTCTAATGACACCTACGTCAACGAGGATAAGCCCTAAGTAGAAAAATCTCTTTACAATCAAATGTAGACGACATTTTTTCATAACTCGCTAGAATCTTTATCTTTCGAATGGCTAGGATAACAGGAATTTAGATCTTTCCATTAACTTCATGCTGATAACATTGTATTGTCTCCAGACATTCTTCAGTCGCCAGCAGATCAGATTCTATTAACCATCAGCAGTGGAAACAGAAACCCAAAATCTTACTGTGTTCTTGCAGCTACCTCGCTAAGTACCTGTAGCAGCATGGCAACCAGCTGCAAGTCCAAATAAAACTTTTCCAATAGATGTAAATTGTCTAAAGAAGACCTAGGACGTGGTAAGCCGCTATCAATCGGGACAGAATCGACTTTTCTCCCGGTATGAAAACAGTGTTGGAGGACACTTCTCATAAGAAAGAGGTATCGACACAGTCTGCTATGGACGATTGCTCGAAACACTTTTCATTCAGAGTTCAAGTTGTGGTGATTACAATTCTTCATGACAGACCTAATGACGAGGAAGACTTCTAGATTTTGACTTTGTCGTGCGAAATAGCCGGCTAGACAGCGCAAAAAAAGAGGGATGCTGTGATCCATATACCTGCTGGCTTACCATTCAGTGACAGGTTGGTTCCGTGGCTTGAGAATCCGGGATTAATCGCTTCACCACCACTGGAGGCAGGGCCCGCTCTAGCGGTATTGCCGCCCCGGACAAATAGACAAATTTCCGCCCCTTAAGATTATGTAGAATTATATATTTTAAAAAAATAATAATTTTAATCGAATAAAATATTTAATTTTAATAAAATCATATATTCATAAATAAACTTATTGAATTTTGATCTAGCGGCACAAAATAGAGAAATTAATTATGAAATATCTGTACATAGCCACAAATTAACCATATTTTTACGTTTTTAAATGCTATTACAGATGGATATTATCACACAAACAATCTAAATGCCATTATTTTGAAAATAAAACGAGATTACATCAAATACGCTAAAATCACAAAAAAACTTTTTTTTCTTACTTTCAGGTTGCGAATTTGTATTACATCTTAAAATTTACTTCATCAGCAATTTCATACTCAATTGCCAAAATGGCTAAATCATTAAATTATCGATTTCTTGGTTTTCGTAAATGCTTAACAAGGCGTCGTATACGTCTCCCAAATGAAATTTTGGGTTTTAATGCCTCTATCCTCTCTATCCTACTCTCCCATCTAGTGTCACTCCATGTTTTCAAAGTTGAACCCTGAACATGCTTTAAAAGTATTGCCCATCGAAAAGAGATACCAAAAAGAATAAATATATTTTTTGGTCCATGTTGAAGAAATTAGCGGCTTCCAAGGATGCTTTTGCCATTAATAACAAGATTGAGAGAATGGCTACTACACGGAACATTGAATGCTCGCGAATTATATTGTTTAATTCTAAATTGCACTCCTGCTTTATTGCCCCTCATATTGGACCCGTTGTCAGTCCCTGTCCTTGATATCCTGCAAATTTAAACACAAGTCATTAAGTTCTCCAACTATAATGTCAGACATTTGTTTTACTGTGGATCTTTCGACTGGTAAGAAGCCTTAAAAGCTTTCATTATTTTTAATTTCAACATCAGGATTAAATTTATTGGTTGAAACATATCTGATTACAAGAGTAATTTTCTGTATCTTATTAAAGTCAGGATTACAGTTTAAAATTATGGAAAAATATTTGATTTTTTTTATTTCATTAATAACACGAGACTTTACACTTTGATGCAGCAGATCTACTATCCAGGTTTGTATATTTTTCCCAAGATATTGAGCTTTAGTCTCTACTTTTTAGAGCACTCAACGGACGTGCTCTTCCATAATGGGATCGTATTCAGTCAGTAACTCAACTATTTTTAAGAAATTACCGGTATTATGCTCAAACAACTTGTCGCTTGTACCTTGAAAAACCAGTCAACTTTTACCAAGCATTTTGGTAATTGCAACGATTCTTAGAAGCACCTCATTTCAATGATTTATTTCGGCATTAATAACTCTTTGAGTGGCAGCATCTACAGTTTTACAACAATTTAATCTTTTTTGCCTGAATATGATTTTTCGAAATTTCATGCTCTTTTAAAGTTTCGTCGAGGTGCTTCTAATTTTTAAAACCCTCCTTTGAGAGAGAACTAACTAAACAACTGAAAATTGGAATGTTGGGCATGGCGGCTAGCGTGTGAGACGCGTATTTTTGTAGCTCGCAAGTTTTTGTTTTCAGAAGGTGTTATTTGTGATTACTGTGTTCGTTGCATAGTATAACTTCTCTATTGTGCTGAAAAGAACGTTCCTGTAGAGTCAGAATTAACACAATACTGCCATACTCGCGTTACTGTGTAAAATGGGCAAACCAGCTAAGCAGCGCAGAGGCGGACCCGCGGAGGACGAAGCTGCCCCGGCCATGACGGCCGCTCTCGCCGACATCCCCGACCTGGTGCGAAAGCAAGTGGAGATGGTGCTACAGGGACGAGACACCGTCGATCATAGTGCGTGCCATCAGTGAAGCAGTCACTGCAGCAGTTGTGGAAAATCTACGAAGCAGCATTGATTTCAGTGGTGAGAAAATAACCCAGCTGAACGAGTCGATTACCAAGAGCGAGAAAAAGGTATGTGACTTACAAGATAAACTCGCCAGTGTCACTGACGAACTCGAGCAGTATCAAAGGCGAAATAGCCTCCGCATATTTGGCGTTGCTGAAGAAAAAGGAGAGAATACCGACGCCATTGTGATGGACGTGTTAGAAAATAAACTTGGGGTTAACATTAATTTAGTAGATATTGACAGAAGCCATAGGGCTGGTCGAAATAGACCTGGCGCTAAAAATCCTAGAGCGATAATTGTAAAATTTGTGTCTTATAGGAAGAGGGCAGAAGTTTTTCGCGAAAAACGTAAATTGGCAAAAACTGGTGTCACAATCCGTGAAGACCTCACTGCCGAACGTCTGAAACTGCTGAACGCAGCAATTGATAAGTTCGGAGTTAAAAATGTTTGGACATATGACGGTCGAATTGTAATAAACACTGGAAGTGCAAAAACCTCCATCTGCACATTAGCGGAACTGAAAAATATCAAATAAAATTTGCGGGTTCAAACTATAGTACTATAGTAATTTTGTTTTCTAAGTTTTACAACCAGTATTAATTTTAAGTAACATAATTAATTCATTTTTTTTTATTTCTTCTTATCGCAACTAGTTTATATCACTATCTAATTTAATATTTGTATTAGATAAGTTGTTTCTGTAAATTAATTTTAAAAGTGTTGGTTGGCAATTGAGGGACATTCAAGCACAAACACTGTAAATTTTCGCTCTCCTTCCGACCGTTACGTCTAGCTTACAGCTTGTTGTTAAGTCTGGACAGCCCTGTCAATGTTGCCATTGACTCCCCCACCACCATTCCAGGCGCGCTGACATAACAACCCACCCCAGCTGTGTTTCACTGCAAAAAGTTACCGAGATAAGTTCACAAGCACTTCACGTGGCACATATTAATTCACAATCTCTCGTCGCACATTTTATTGAGTTTCAACATATTTTTGAAAACTCCGGATTTGACGTAATTCTTGTCTCAGAGTCATGGTTAAAACCATCAATTAGCGACAACTTCATAGAGTTAAGTGGTTACACTCTATACAGACATGATAGATTAAGGAGAAGGGGAGGTGGAGTGGCAGCTTACGTCAAATCTAACATAAAAGTACAATTAGGATTGCCTCCGATAGTACTAGGGATAAATACCCGAATTTATTTTTCTAGAATTAATTATACAAAACAAAATGTGTTTAATTTCTGTGGCATATAAACCCCCAAATGCTGGTAATTTAGATTCATTTTATGCGAACGCGCCAGATTGATTCTGCCTTTACGCATCCTTTCCCAACCTTCTTTTTTTACTGTTAACCAGATAGTTTTCTTTGACCGTCAGACATTTTGGAAGAGGCATGCACGTAACTCAAACAATGTACATTACAAAATAATATAAAAAGTAAATATTTATCCTTGCTCTAAATAAGCTAAAACCATAACTGAGATAAATTATTCTCAGTCGATGTAAAAAAATATTTATGCACAACAAAAAATATTTTCCATACCCTGTGAACATAAAGAAAGTCTAGTGTTACTACACAGTCAAAGCTTATTCGCGGATGATGCTATCCGTAAATTTGCTGCAAATACAGAAACCGTGTATTGATAATGGCAATTTCTATAGGCTTAAACGAAATACGTTCCAAGTTCACAAACAAAAAAATGATGTGGAGTGATTGTCGCACAATGCACTTATTAAACCAACTGACAAAGTTATTCACATTCACTAAAATAGTTAATGAATTTCTTTTTGTTGAGACGATTTACAAATGCAGCAATTAGAGTATCTGTAAACCGCATTCGTATATATAATAAGCATAATGGATTATTATATGTTAGCAGTAAGCATTCGAAATTAAATATACTAATGGCATGTGAAGTAACTAATCGGAAATCAGCAGCTGGGAATATTATTTATTTATTAATGATTGTAAGTACTGTCCCACATCCACTAAACTACAGTTTTTTCATAAGCGATCAAAGCTAGCATATGTAATTTAACCCAACCAAAACACAATGCCTGTATCTAATTTGTACAACAAATCTGCGGGGCTCGGATTACGAGAAGAAATTATTATGCAAATTATTCCACTTCGATTTCCAATAACTAAGATCCATATTGATTTGGTTCATCAATTCAATAAAATAAATACTCAGCATCTCCCGCCAAGCACTATCGATTCCATGTATTAGAGCAGGTATGGGCAACCTTTGGTTAGCTGAGGGCGTAATTTCGGGACTTAATCAGGCCGCGGGCCGTAGGTAAGAAATAAGTAGGTAGTAGTAAATAAAAAGGCGATAAAAATTCACACATTTTTTTATTTATTAGAATTACAATAGCATAGTCAAACATTCAAAAAGCAAATGAACTAAAACAGATAGAAAAATCAAATGAAAATGAATGAGGGACTTGAGTTTGAAGCTTATTTAAAATTTCTGAATCTCTGGCGGGCCGGATTGAAGCTGGTGGAGGGCCGGATCCAGCCCGGGGGCCGGGGGTTGCCCATATATGTATTAGAGCCTAGCTGCAATTGCGAAAAACACTCCTTTGCACCGCATCTAGTAACTTGTGGGCAGTATAACGTCGGAATCAGTGCAGGTAGCCGAGGGCAGGTGTAACAGCCCCCACCTACTGGGCTTCTGTTGTATGCTTTTGTCGTTGTGCGCTTATGTCGTATATCCAACTAAATAACAGTTTAATCATAGATGTACTTACCTTTACAAATTATGAAATCCTGAAGTAAATTTTATGAACTTCCACTTATCATTAATAACGTAATAGTAAGACTAATGATGTGGTGTAGTGAAACCACTTTTGTAATTAGCAATAATAAGCAAATTGATACAACAACGCGTTCTACTTGCGTGCTAAGGCCCTATTCACACAGAAGAGACGTGGCGCGGACTTCGGGCTGAGACATGGCGCGGACGCGGCGCATTTTGAAGTTGCTCCTATGGTGGAATTCACACAGAGGCGGCGAGGCAACGACGCGCCCCTTTGAGGTCCGCGCCCCGTCTCTTCGAAGTCTCTAGGGGTGCACCCAAATAGCTAAGAACTGTAAGTTTTTAACGAACGAAAAAATCTGTATGTGGATTTTTTTTATTAATTGGGTATTTAACCCATTAATATTATTAATTTTTTTCTCACAATTACAGCCGAAATGGCGCCCCTAAATTCTAGCGCCCCGGGCAAATGCCCGGTTTGTCCCCCCCCCCCCTCCCCACCTGGAGCGGGCCCTGCTGGAGGTATCGCAACCAGATGTAGTGATCTCACCGCCTACCCGCATCACATACGTTCTCTAACAACAAATGGTAATCTCATCTATTCGTCGAAGTTATTTATGTGTTTTCCAATCAACGAACGTCCTTCCGACAGAATATCTTCGAGTTAATCATATGACTAATGCATCAAAGCCATCGATAAATCAAACAGCACTAGGTTATTGTTCTGTGGTAAAGGAAAAGGTTTCACAGTTGTAGAGAGTGATGAGGTGATGTACTAGGGAAGCAAGGGGACTGGGTTACAAAACGGTCAGACCATTGCATGAATATGGTATGTAGTAAGGGACCCACTTTTTGGTATCAAATACAGGAGTTGGAGGGTGTGCAAAGCCTGCTAGATCTTTCTCTGGAAATTACCGCAGAACACAATCAGTAAACTATATGGCAAAGCAACTGGAATAGGATTCATTGGAAGACAGGAGGAGGGTAAAGAGAGCCGTGGAAGTGTACAAGGCGTATACTGGTAATTAGGCATGGAAAGATATTGATGTAAGAATTAGGGGCAGTGCGCGGAAGGGAAAAGATGACCATCACAAGCTGGCGCTCGATTTCTGGCGTAAGGGCGTGGGAAGATTTTCTTTCGTAGGCAAGACGATCAGGAATTGGAATAAGTTAGCAAGAGAAATGATGAATAATTTAGCAAAAACGATAAAAGAGTTTAAAGTTAAAATTAGTAGAGGAAAAAAGGTCAGAATTGGAAAGGGGAAAATGGGTATGTAGGGATATTGCCACCGGAGCAAACGTTCCATTGCAATTAAATTATTGAATGCTTATATTAATTTGTTCAATTACCTTTTGTTTTGTTTTGTAGTCAGTGAATAGGATAGAGATCCGTTCCATTACATGTGCCGAAATAAATAGTATGCACACAATCTTAGTACCTATTTATTTTAATTATAAAATCATCTGAATTTACCCATGTAATATCAGATTACAGTTCATTTATTATGCTCGAGCGAAAGATAGTTAAATCGTTTACGTAAGACCATTTTGTTTATTAGGAAATCTTTGTTACAATTTAACTAACTAAATACACTACCGCAATTTTGACTTGCTACATGAATGTTAATGGAAATTTTCTGGCTTATTCATCAAATATCAACAGGATTATCAGAATTAATTTTTCTTATAAAAAGCGAAGAAATTATTGTTTCAAAGTTGTGTTATATTTTTTTTAAATAGAAATTTTGGTTTTAATTAAACTGTAGGCTAGACAAGGAGAGAGATAAGAGATATAGGCCCACACAATCCAGATTCAGGGGCGCATAAAGTAAAGCTACCCCGAATTCTTGATATCTAAAATTTTAAAAATTCTTCTCTTTACTGTCAGGTTGGTAGAAATAAAAAAAATAAAAATAAATGTGAACCTTCGGGGAAAGCCCATTCAGTACAAGCAAGTAAATTGGAACTGCTTATAAAATATTGTCCTGTAATTAGAAATTTAGACACTAAAAACGTGCAAAATTTGCTGAAGACATCCAAGAAGAACGGATCTCGAAGGAAGTGGAATGTAGAGAGACTGGGGAATTATGGACAGGTTCAGTGTCCTATCATGCCAGCAGTGTGTCAGGAATGAAAAATAAGTTGTTTTTGAAAACGCAGGTGATTGACAGTTCAAACAGTACTAAGCCATTTCCAACTGTGTCACATTTTATCATCAACATACTCAAACATTACATTTCATTTCAGCTGGTCTAATAAGGCATTGTTCAGAGATAACGTCTGTCTACACCTAGCAGATTCAGACGATAAAGACATCTGGAGAAAATAGAGCGTGGACTCTTGAACTGAAATGTGATTATAAAGCCATACAGTGTAGTTTTTTTGTAACTATTATAATGTTATTGTTTATCATATATATATATCCTTTATCATATACTCTACCAGTTTCATATAATACTCCCCATTTCCTAGCCAATCTCTTTACTCCGTAGTTAATACGTAACTATGTCCTCAATTATCTGCTTCACGTACTCCAACCGAGTGTGATGGCATTCTGGAGGTCGCGGGCCCTATTCCTGTCCGAACTTGAAGATTTAGGTTTTTCATATTTTCCGAAATCATTCCAGGCGAATGCCGTGACCTTTCCTCCTAATTTAAAGTTCCCTCCAGTTCCTTGCCATCCTATCACAGCCGTTAAAACAAAAAAAGCTTTAAACTTCTTTCAACCAAGTAACAAATTTATTTAATTAGTCTGTATTGTAATTAGTCGCACCAACTAATCAATTATTGGTCTATAGCACTGTTACTTAACTTTTATGTCTTTGCTATACATATTTAACATCATTCTCAAGTTTTAATTATCATTTCTTATTTTAAAGTCCTAACTATCGACACTAACGTATTCTTATTAAGCCTTAACCACCAAGTCTAAAATTTTGTTCTTAAGTCATAATCAATAATTATTCTTAAGCCTTACGTACAGAAACTTAACTCTGATCCTTAAGTCTTAACTTCCAACACAGTCATATCCTTATATTTAAGTCTTAACTACCATTCGTAAGAGTTAACTATCGATAGTTGAGTCTTAACTATAACTTTTTCACTCTTTAGAATTAACTGTCAACAATTAAGTATAATTCTTAAGTCCTAACCAATACACCTAACTCTAATGCTGAAGTCTTATTCTTTAGCTATTGCTTCCGTAACATCGCTTTTATTCTTATGTTTCCATTGTCCACACTTAGTGGTAAGCCTTAGCTATAGTTTTTAAGTCTTAACGATCGAAACAAAAATCTTACTATTATGTCTTAGCCCCAGAATCTTAGCTCTTAATCTTTATTCATAACTATTGAGTCTTTACTTTCATTATTAAATCTCAAGTATCAACAGTTAAATGTCTTGTTAAGTATTTACTATTGACTTTTGACGCTTATTCTTAATTTTTAAGTATTGACACTTTTATTATTAAATATTACCGTAACTATCGAGTTTTAACTAGCATTCTTAAGTCTTAAATATCGACAGTAAACTTTTTTCCATTTAAGTGAGAGCTTTCACAATTAACTCTTATTGTTAAGTTATATTAACTACCGAAGCATGTCCTTATACTTAAGTCTTAAAATTATACTTAATTGCTAGCTAATAATACTTGAGTATTATTCTTAATCCTTAACTTCTTAATAATTGAATGAACTGTAATCCTTAAGTTTTAAGTATCGAATCTGAAGTCTTATCATTAAGTCTTAAATATTGCATTCTAACTCTTACACTTTGATATTAAACATCGACATCTAAGTTTTGTTCTTAAATCTTAACCATCAGCACTTAATTCTTTTTCTTATATCTTAACTAGAGACACTAGTCTCACCTACTGACACTTAAGTTTATTTCTTAGGGCTTAACTATCGAGATTTAACTCTTATACATCGAGTATTAACTCTTATACTTAGGTCTTCACTTCTTTAAGTCTAAACTATCAACACGGAAGACATAACTATGTGTTTACCATCAACAATCTTATTTGTGGAGCTTAAATCTAAATTCTCGTGTCTTAACTACTATTCACAAGTCTTAACCAGAGATACTGAAGTTTTATGTTACACCATTTACTATAAGAACTTAACTCTTATTGCTAGGTCCTAACTATCCACACATATGTCTTATTCTTAAGTCGTAACAATCGAGGCTTAACCCTCATTTTTAAGTGTTGACCATCAGGTCTAAATACTTGTTCTTAAGTTCTAAATGTCCGATGTTAACCATTATTCACATGACTTAAATATTGACACTTAAGTCTTATACTTAAGTCTTAACTATCGAAAATTGACTCGCATTCTTGTTTATTAAACACTGACACTTAACTCTAATTCTTAAATCCTCTTCCGTCTTAAATTTCGAAACTTACTTCTTTTTTGTAATTTCTCACTAATATCTTAACTCTTATACTTAAAACTTAATTATTAAGACCTAAGTCTTTTTCTTAAGTCATTAATGTCAAGTCGTAATTCTTATCCTTAAGTCTTAACAACCGAGATTCAGCCATTATACTTAAGTCTTAACTCTGGACACTTAAGGTTTATTGATAAGTATTAACTATCGAGTCTTGGCTCTTAAAGCGTAAATATCAAGTCTAGAGAATTAACTATCATTCTTAAGTCTTAACTACCTTATTCTTAAGAATGAAAAATTTAAACTTTTTCTTGTCTTAACAATCATATGGTGAATTAAAGACATAAATAAAATAAAAAATCTACAATGAAGTATATAATTCATAGGCTAACACTTTAATATCAGCACTTAAGGATTATTCTCTAGTTTTAGCTATCGAAATGTATCTGTTAGCCTTCAATCCTTATTACCTTATCAACTCAATTCAAATTCGTAAGTTTTATCTATAGCGTTTTCACTATTATTCTTGTCTTTTAAGCATAAATTCCTATGTCTTAACGACTGAGCCAAACCTTTATACTTAGTCTTCCGCATCAATACCTAAGGGTTATTGTTAAGTCTTAACCATCTAGTCTTAATTCTTATTGTTCTGTCTTAATTATCGACACTTTAGTCTTATTTTTAGGACATAACTATAGATACCTTACACATAAGTATTTACAATCTAAACTGTTCTGTTATTCTTAAATCTTAGGTATCGAGATATATTTCTTAAGTCTTATTCTAAACCCTACAGTATCAGCTCTAAGAATATTAGGAGGATATCATGAAGCAACTAAGAAAATTAGAAAAGCATAACAGGGCTAGTGTAGATAATATTACTAAGGATATCTTAAAGCTAGACGGATGTGACATTGTACCTTATCGTGAAAGATTATTTAAATCGAGTCTTGAAACTTGCTGCTTACCAGAGGACTGGAAAAATGCGACAGTGGCGCCAATACATAAAAGAGGAGTGTCAAATAGGATCGAGAATTACAGGCCAATCAGTTTGACATCAGTGATAAGTAAATTAATGGAGAGATTGATATGCAACCACATCAGAGGTAAATGTAAGGAACATAAGTGATTTTAAAGTCGATATTCATTGTTTTACATAAGGATATTCAATCTCAGTTAGTAACCTATATGCAAGTTATTTCGGATTAATTAGACAAGAGTGACCAAATTTGTATTGTACCAGATCTTCTAAAGGACCTAGAAAGAGTGATCAATAAAACAGTGCTAAATAAGATAAAAACTATTGGAGTAGATAAAGTGATTTACTGGATAGTAGAATTCTTGAAAAGTAAAAGCAAAAAGTAAGGTAGGAAATACAGGATCAAAAGAAGTGGAACTGCAAATCAGTGTGCCACAGGGTAGCGTATTGGGACCATTGCTACTCGTCATTCTGATGAATGACTCTGTGGGTTGATTACTACCAGAAGTTAGATTTTTTGCAGATGATATAATGTTATATAATAGGATCAAAACAGTAGCAGACTATAAACAGGATTTCTAACTTGGTGGGTCGACTTAGGATTAAGATAAATGCAAAGGATCTAGCAGTTTTCCGAGTCGGGGCAAAACAGTGAGATTGCCGCACTTCCAAACATTATTTTGCCGCCCCCATTGTCGCCGCCCCAGGCAGTAGTGGAGCAGAGGCGTAGCTGTGAGAGGGCTAGGTGGTGCCGTGGACCGGGGCCCCCAAGCGCAGTCCAGGGATCCCCCCAAGTCTCAGGGAGCCCCTACCAGCAAACCTCACGAGACTTGGTAGAGCTAACCTAGCTACGCCACTGTAGTAGAGATTTTTTCTTAAAAAAAAAAGATTGCCGTCACATAAACTGCCACCCTTCAAACACGATTTTGCCGACCCCTGAATTTGGCGACTGGGGCAAGCGGCCTGGTTTGTCCCCTCTTCTATACCCGGCTCTAAAGATTGATAATGATTATAAGATGGGGAAATAATTGCTTGTTGAAGACTTGAAATGTAAATACTTAGCATAACATTTGATACCAAACTGAACTGGGCAGGACGCATTCGTCATGTGGTAGGAAAAGGTTTCAAAATCCTTCTATTGTTGGATAGAATGATGTATCAGACAAGTTACAAAACGTTGATAAGACCATTGCTTGAATATGGTAGTGTCATGGGCATATCCAGAGAGGGGCAGAGGGGGGCTGCTGCCCCCCCCCCAGAAGAAAAATTAAGTTGCCTTCAGTACGCTTCGACGAGTGAAGAACTAGTTCAGGAGCACTTTGGGAGAGAAAGATTGACAGGATTATGTCTTACGAGTGTGCATCGAAATTTCGAGAAAGATCACCATGAGATATTGACAAACAAAATTATTGAAATTGAAAATCCAAGACAATTAATGTTTACATAAAAAAACTAATTGACTTACGATCTTAATTAACTACATAGTAGTTCCTTAGATTAAGTAGTTGGGTTACTATATTAATCAATGATAAAAATAGTTTCCTGAATAGGTTTGAGTTTGATTTTGTAATGTCATGTTTCAGTCCCCCACCCCATTTCCTCTAAATTAAAATGAGCTGCCCCCCCTAGTTCAAATCCTGCCCCCCTCTAGTTCTGATCCTGGATACGCCCTTGGGTAGTGTAGTATCGAACCCACATTTTTGGTATCAAATACAGAGTTGGAGGGTGTGAAAAGAAGGGCTGATAGATTTGTGTCTGGAAATTACGGCAGAAGTAATCAGTAAAAGATATGATAAAGTAAATGGAATGGGTTTCTTTGGAAGACAAAAGGATAGTGAAGAGAATCATGGGAGTGTACATGGCGTATATTGGCGATGGGGCGTGGACAGATATTGGTACAAGGATTAGGAGAAGTGCATGGAGGGGAAAAGATGATGTCCACAAATTGGCACATGATTTCAGGCATTAGGATGTGGGAAGATTATCTTTCCTAGGGAAGTAGGCGAGGGATTGGAATAGTTTACTAAAAACCCAAAAAGAATTTAAAGTTAGTAAAGAGTAAAAGTAGGTAAGAAAACGACAGGTAAAAAATGGATACGTAGGGAAATTGCACCGTAGCAAAAGCTTTGTTGCAATTAACTTAAGTATCGAGTCTTGAATTTCATTCTGAAATAGTAACTATCGACATTTAACAGTTATCTTTAAGTCTCAGCTATAGAATCACAAGTTTTATTCTTAATTTCAGACAGACAGGGTTTTGAATCTGCATCCTCCTGAAAGAGAAGCCAGAGTGTTACGCTCAACCACCAAGCACAGTTTCGTGTTTGTGCTGTCTGGCGTCTACTAGGTGAGAATTAGCCAGATTATGTTACAATTCCATTGCTCTCGTGTTAACCAAAATCTTGTTTAGTTGTCTCCATACCGGAAACTTCTTAAGTATGATAATATTATTGACTTCTACCTTCCCTCAAAGGCAGTGGTGGATCCGGGGGGGAGGGGGCTAGGGGGCTGAAGCCCCCCCCCAAAAGCACCAAGGTCACCCCTGACAACATGGATTTTGGGGATCTTTTTTTTTTTTGCTCTACTGTTTTTATAACCCCTCCTCCCCCGAGTCAAGCTCCCCCCTCCCAAACCAAATCCTAGCCCCTCAAAACTAAATCCTGGACCCGCCACTGCTCAAAGGTACATATCTTTTTATTGAAAGCCAGTTACTTCTTCTATGAAGTGAAACTATCACTTATGCACTTCTTTCAAGTTTTAATATTTTTCTTGAAATGATTAATTAACTTCAATTGGTATTTTAATTATCAGCAACAATGATTACTCCCCCTTTGTAGGTCAATCTAAATGAAATTTTACTCCACTATATTTTCTTATGTATCATATATTTTTAAAATCTCAAAGTCAAAATAAGCATGATGATGAGATAAATACTATTAACTTAATCACAGTCAAGCTGGTATTCTTTTTATTGACAAATTGTAACTGAAACCCAAACATTTAAAAAAACGTTAATATATTAATGTTACCCAGCATTTCCAATTTCTCCTAACAATTAATCTCTTTTAATGTGGTATTTTTAATAATTTGCATCTTCCTGTTTTATATACAACTATGCCTTTATGTTGAAAAATATGATTATTACAAATCCCTTCATTTTTCCATCATAAAACACTTGAATTCATTTATATTTTAACCGTGCGAATGGACTATCTACCCTTTCAATACCTGAAGTATATTAAAAAAATAGCTTCATTCTTTTTGTTCATAAATGTTAATACCAGCTCTAGATATCTGATCTACTAAACAAATTTGAGCAATAACATTAATGGAAATAAAATGAAAGAATAAGATAAAATAATTACTATTTCGATACAGAAGAATAACATTTATTTGAAGAAGGAAAAATATAAAATTCTGTTCAGAAATGTTTTACAAGGAAGGAAAATTTACATTAATGGTTTACTTTTAATATGGTGAGAATTTCCAGCAACTTTAGAATTCTACATATCATTCAATATAATATACACTAAGGCTTTATACTTCCAGAGGCCGCCTTTTTTCTTATCTAACATATATTTTGAACATCTCTTAATCACAACCAGCATGATGATGAGATGGACTTAATCACAGTCAGGTATTATTTTTATAAATACACTGTAAATGAAACACATACAATTATTTTAGTTTTAGTCATTGTTAGGATGAGTTTCTTACTGTACTTATGTGGAACCATTGTATTAAAATCTTTCAGTTTGATAGGAAAGGGAAAAGCTGCCACTTATCACAGTTGAAGGCAGGAAGGACAGAGAAAAAACAAACAAAACACACAAACACATTTTACAATATTTAGGTTAATAACCTTATTCACTTAGGAGGGGAGAGGAAGCAAGAAAGAAGTATACTTGCGGACTTAGTACATTCATCTGTGGTAAGAGATGAGTTATTTCCCTATCCTATCTTTGTTCGTTGCTTAACAGTGCTTTCACTGTCACCATTATCCAATTTTTAATTTTGTTGGTACACAAAATAAGAATGTTGTCTGTTTTTTTACTTCCCTATGGTTGAATCATTAAAATTCAGTGATGCACATGATTAAACTATAGAAATATATGTGTAACATATTATGAATAATTACAAAAAATCTTGGACAAATTAATACTACATGATGACTTGATATAAATGATACAAAGCAAAAATTGTATAACTGATTATGTCATTAGTTGTAAGTGCATCATTACGTAAGAAATATTTTCAAAGAATAATTTTGTGGTTTGAATGAATTATTACAGCATTTTTGTTATCAGCAGTATAAGAAAATTAACTGATATACTGAATATTTTTTGTTTTTTAGTGTTACATTAAAATTCTTATGAATAACTGTGTAGAATTACAGTAAAAACTACAGTTTTGGTAAACTAGGTTTAAATGATTTTTGTATTATCCTCCCACCAGAAAAGAATTATCTTTTGGGCTGACACATCATGATTCCTTCAAAATCATTTCTATATTCATCTGCTTATATAATGTACATTATATTACAAAATAAAGGCATTTTAGCTTAAACATTTAATTTTTTGTTCTTATTTTATCAACATAGTCGAGTCAATTAGTGCTCAAAAGAGCCCCTAATGGGAAAGTTGTGGAGCAGTTTTGAATTCTGCCATTCTATATGTCTTTTGGAGTGCTGAATACAAACCTGATGTTTGCTAACAAAATTTTGTGACACAACATTGAAGAAATGAGAAAAAAGGCCAAAAAATTCATTTTTTGGTAGTTTATTTCTTATAACTTGGAACCCATCAACTTTTCAGAAATAACCTTCATGTTCAAAATGAAAATACATAAAAATGTCTGAAAATTTCACAGTTTCAATTTTATTCTCTGTCGAACAGTTCGGGCTCAAGTGCTAGTTGAAAATTGGTGCATTTTGTATAGCTTTGAAAGAACTCACTTTTTCCACCCCAAAACTCAAGTTTATTATTAGAGGTTATTAATATTAATGAGTTCCTCCTACTTTTAAGTTGAATACAATATAGATTAGTTTTAATTTTTTCTAAATTTTAATAAATATATATTTTTTAAAGTTGATGTTTACGGGTTTGAATTCCAAGGCCTAATAGTGGGTCTCTAACCTCCTATCTACTATTACATCTAATGTGTTTATTCAATAACTTGATCTCCATACATAACATCCGAGACTTTAATATTTTCTATAAGTTATCATTGGATAAAGGAAACAAAGAAACTGCCGAGAGGCACTGAAAATATTCATGATTCATGTGGCGGGCTCGGATGTGACCACATCTTTCCCCCTGCCATATGTCTCGCCTCCCACCTGACTAAGACTAAAGTCGAAATATTGTGCAACTCGTTTGTTTTTGTGTTTTTACGTGTTTCGCCCTCCTGCCTTCATCTGTGGTAAGTGACGGGTAACTGTTTATTTTCCCTATCCTATCTTATTTACTATAAGTTATCATGGAATAATTCATTCAGTATTACTCAACCCTGTTCAGTTTGGACAGGACAGTGATTCTATATAATAAAGTGAAGGATATTGCAAAAGATATCCAACAAAAATTCATGACTAAGCTTCAACTGTTGGCAGAATGTTGCCCTAATGCCAAGCTCTCGGTTGTGTATTTTGAAATGGTGACTTTCATGGAGCACTTCGTTGAAGCTGAAAGAAGCAGCAAATGAGATTTACACCTTCAAACTATGTATGAAATGCTCCCTTTCTTTCAGATCAGTGACCATAATTTGTATGCTAAATTCAACCATCTTTATCCCTAGCATATGCATACCATGATAACTGCAACGCCATCTGCAGAATACAAACATTTCATCACTGGACGATGTTTCTCCACTCGTAGGAGTGAGAAAAATGTATTGTGTCACCTGGAGTGATATAGCATTGAACAAACTTTAATGAAGTCAATGAAGACAAATGAAGTCAATGAAGACAAATGAAGTCAATGAAGACAAATGGCTGTCACCCTCACAGCCATGGAGTGTCAAGAGATCGAGCACTTTATAGGAGTGGAAATAGAAAATGTAAGAAAAACACGTTGACAACAGAGATGTTAGACAAAAGTGAGATACCAAAGATGCAGATAAGTTGCTGAATTGGTTCCAAGAGCATCCTCCTTTCCCAGGGACCACTGACCTAATATCACAAGTGTTGTTGCAGATGGGAGGATCAACTACCATTTGTCCAAAGACGTGGGCATGATATATGTATACAGCACATTGTTGGTGTTGATTTCATGCTGCAAAATCAAACATATCCAAAGAGTGCAACGATCATGAACAACACTATTCTGATAGAAGACAGGGCTGTGGTCGTCAATCCAATCACACTTTTCCAAAGAATGCCCATTGTGAAACATTCAGATGAAGAGTTGCTAGAGTTTTTGCATTATGAACTTAGCTCCTACTCTTTCTTTTGGATGAACCTGGGATGAGGAAAGGAACAAAACTGAACATGTACAGGGCTTTCGTGCAAACTGTACAGGCAGACTTGAACAATACAAAATATGTCATTGACGGATGGCTTTTGTAACACCAGGTCAAACGGCACCACAGCCAAACATATGCAGAAATTTTCAGCATTTATGTCTCATATACAAAGACAAACTACAAATCAAATGCCATTGTTATTTTCAATATCAAACCTGATAAAGATTGTGAAAGTACCAAGCGCATAGAATGATTGAGAAGAGTTCAAAGAAAACAATCTGCTGTCAAATCATTTAATGAATCAATGGTACCCGCTGCCTCACAGCAGAGTTTCCTTACAAACTCCAAGAACAAGAGCCGGTCGATACATGCATTACAGGAAAAATTTGATGAGTCAAAAATTGATTCACAGCAAGCAGTGGAGGATGTTGATAACCTAATTATCGCAACAGCTCTTAAGTTGTACTAATGAAATGAATTTGTGACAGTGGTTGGGGAAGATATCAGCCTTTTTGTGATTTTGATTGGCCTGCGTAGCCATGATATGAAAAATGTCATTAATAACACCGGGGAACGGAAAGGTATCTCAACTAATCCAAGGAAATAAATTCAATAATATCATAAACAATATTTTCCAGTCATTAAAACCAGACTGTAGTGTTTGGCGAAGTTAGTAAGTTAGTTCCAACTCCACAAAGGATTGCATCATGATAAAGACAGGATATCAATGTGTCCACATATCATTGCCACAAAATTTGGAAAGTCAAACTTTAGGATTACCTAAGTCAGAAGAAAAAGTCAGCATCAGTAACATAAAATAAAAGATATAAAGTGTCTGACAGTAAAACCAGTCCCTTATGTATCATTAGATAAGATGATAACTTTCAACTTTCCATTTGTGTGATCCACCTAACCTGATGTAATTTCCTGTGTTATTGGTTACCATATAATTTGTTAAGGTGACTACAAACTTAATTGCATATAGCTTAAAATGCCACATTAAAAATTTTGCTATCTCACAATCAGTTTATAAATAAGAATTCTTAAAAAAAATTAATGCTAATTTTAAGCATATGATTAGAATCTTAGATTACATTTGCCATCTGAAAGGGTTGTATTTATAATACTTCAACTACCTACTATTTTAATAACATTTTAAATTCCCTGATTTTGTTCGTCATTCATTTCCATGTCTTTGCATTACATGCCATAAATTTCTAACTATTGGTTTTACAGGATTTAATATTCTATCCATTTATTTCCTATATCATAACACACATTAAACTTAGCTTACTAAATTATTATAAAAACAACATTAGAAAGAAAACAGTTAATCATAATTTAACACAAGTGCACCTTCCCCTTAATTGTCCCCTTCCCTTTTCATTGTTTGATGATAACTGTTACAGTTTGCTTTAAATTATATTAATTTAACTATTATTTTGCTAAATGTTAGCCTGTATAATTTGTAACAACTTATTTTTCTTTCCAATGTAGTTAGCTGAGGAAGTACACCCAGCATATCCTAGTAAAACATTACAGATAATTTTACAGGCCATTAGATAAATAACATTGACAGTAAATTTATGATAAATGATTTTATAATCTGCCTTCATATCTTTTCTTTTATATCAAATATAACTGTTGAAAAGTAATTATTATATATTTTGGTTGACCTGATGTCTTCTACTATGTCATAAAACGTAATTTTGTAATTATATATTTAAAAAAATTCTAATAACAGTATTAAATAACTGAAACTAAGACATAACAATTATATGATTTCTCCAAATTACATTTACATATTTTTTAAACCATTCAGTTTGTTATAATCTCAATAATCTAATTCAGGGGAAACACAAGTGATTTAATAGGAATACAATAAAATCAGTGAGTCTCTGTCATGAAGTTTATCATTCTATATGAAGCTGTATTGCAATAATAAATTAAAGAAAACATTTAAGGAGATAACAAATTTGTAAAATATTTTATAAATTAAAATCTGAGTCATGCATTTTTAAATGATTATACATTAAATCACTTTAAACATAGTACATCTAAGAGTATAGTTTTAAAATAATAATAAAAAAAACACACAGAAAAATAAAAGATTTACATTTTGCTGTGAATTGGATTATCTGATACACCAATCATATTAGTATTTTTTTGAACATGTAAGTAGTAAGTAAGATTCAAAATTAAAATTCTTAAGGATCAAAAGTAGGTGGTGGTGAAATTGCAATTAAAGAATTTATGAATAATAACAACCAAAAATATGAAATGGGTAAGTAGTGTCATAGGGAGATTTCCTCTGGGACATGTGCTTATCACAATTAAAGAGGTTATAAATGGAGACTGTAAATATCCTGAAGTAACACATAAGAATATAAAATCAGAAAAAAGAAATGGGAAAAAATTTCTCAGTGCCATCAGAGCCATAATGTGTAAATGTTTTTAGAGAAACAAATGAAAATTCTCCTTACCACCCAAGGTAGTGGTCAAAAATTTAGATACTAACGATCAGGAGTAAATAAAGAACCAGGCAGTAACAATGAAGCTTTTCATGGTGTTGTAAATAAATAAAATGTTCTTGAGCTTCTGGCTGTATATAAATGCCACATTCGTAGCAGGTTTGAGGGAGTTTATCTCTGCCCTCATTTTAACCAACAGTATTATAGTTATACAACTGGTTGAAAATGAGGAGAGAGCTGGACTTCCTTGAAACATCCCAAGTATGTTGTATTTATATGCAGCTGGAAGACTGAAAACAACTTATTTATTTAATGAAGCAGGTTGGTAGGACTGCAATAATGATGGTGAGAATGGTGGTAGGAGAAGGTAAACAGCATTTTAAAACACACAACAAAGTATATAAAGTACTAGAATTAAACGTTTTAAATTTAACTTAATTTTGATGGAGCATATGCCCGGTGGCAACTTCCCTACACACCCAGTTCTTGTAAAATGAGGGATAACAAGAAGTATATTGTTCCCATATTAAAAATTCTGCTTTTTATATAAAAATTTACTATAAATTCATCAGTATTAGCTGATGGTGGTTTCCTTCTATACCCTCATTTAATGGACTGTTAACGATTTTCTACAATTCTCATTACACATCTCTGCCTCATATTATTCCATTAATAAAGGTTTTTAATTTCAGCAATTAAATTGTTCTTACTGAGATTGTATTTTTGAGCATCTGCATCTTACTGCCAACATGTTTGGTAAGTGATAGCTTTCCTTTCATTATAAATTTTTTAGTGAGCAACTTTATAATTAAGGTGCATTTTAAGACAAAGTAAAGAGGTTAATAATAAAATGGTTTCAAAAATGTGTGTTACTGCTTTAAATGTGCCAACTGCAGGATACAGGGGAGAACCTCAAACTACTGTATGCAGTATTTTCAATCCTAGCTATGCACATGAAGAAGAGGAATAAATCATCAATATATTATTTAATTTAATTGTAATGGAGTGCACGCTCAGGTGGTAATTTTCCTACACATCCATTTTCTCCCTTTCCAGTGCGCACCCTACAAATTCATTCTTTCAACATTTCTCTTCGTAACTTATTCCAATCCCTGACCCCCTTACCTAAAAAAAAAAAAAAAAAAAAAAAAAATCCCATTCCAGCTCTTTTATTATATTGGTTAGCTATTGTGTTCTGTGATAATTTACAGAGACAAATCTAGCAGTCCTTCTTTGCACCACCTCAAACTCTTGTATTTGATATCCAAAATGTGGGTCCCATACTACGCCACCAAATTCAAGCAATGGTCTGACCAAAGTTTTGTAACCTAATTCATTTACTACTCTGCTAGATCCCCTCATCAATCTCTCCAACATGTGCAGGATTTTGAAACCATTTCCAACGTGTCCTGCCCAAATAAGCTTGTTGTCAAAAGTTATGCCAAGATATTTTCATTTCAAGTTGTCAACAAGCAATTGTTTCTCCAGCTTATTATTTAGGGATCACACAGAATATCATGTTTCTGTGTTTGTCTTATCTTTTATCTCATACTCCTGTCAATTGCATTGCTTGTCTAAATTAATATTGCTTTCCGAAAGATTCCTGTTTCATTGTCACTCTGCAGTAAAGTATAAAAAGAAGAGCAGAAATCACAAAGATGGTGTGATTTCTGTATAATTTTCAGAAATTAACTTTAATTTTTTTTTAGCTGACTAAAATTGAATAAATGAGAACTTTTCATGAATAAACTGAATCGTGTCTAAAGACATGGCTGAAATAACTGGATGTGATGATTAACTACATGAAATACTCCAGCAGTATAATTTGAGAATCATAGTGAACGAAGCAATCTTGTATATATATTACATATTAATTTCTCTGTCTCTTGACTGCTCAGTGCAATCTTACACTTTCTTACATTTTCATCCCCATATCAATACTTGAAATAAGATAGTTAATTATGTGTTTAGGTTTTGGAATCTTGTTCTTCATCTACA
This sequence comes from Vandiemenella viatica, assembly GCA_031002005.1. NCBI lineage: Eukaryota > Metazoa > Arthropoda > Insecta > Orthoptera > Morabidae > Vandiemenella > Vandiemenella viatica. The sequence continues at coordinate 106,988,197 of JARYHS010012519.1, read as the reverse complement.
ACTCTTCCCTTACAATATTATTGTACGAGGGTGGAACAAATATAAAACAGAACTTTTTTAACTGAACACGCAATAATGGTCAAATGGTTATGTGCTTCTACACGTTTGTTGGGGATATCAGAGGTGGGGAGAGTGATTGTTGGCCTTAAAAACGTGCAATCAGTAGTACAGCTAACAATGTTGGAGCAAGAGGTGCACCCCTCAATTTCACAAATTATAATTATTAAGTTTCTCCCTTGTGAAGGTGAGAAACCAACCCAAATTCTGCGGAGATTAAAGACACAGTTCGGGGATCATATATTGTCAAGGACTCATTTGTTTAAGAGGTTAAAAATGAACACCACGATCGTTGTCCAGGGACGTGCATTAGAGAGCAGAACATTCACACAATTTGTAACTTTATTTGGCACATTGTTTTTTGCACGGACATCACACCATCAATGTAGCATACTACTTCAACCTTTTTGAAGAAGTTTTGGTTGCTTATTGTTGAAAAAGACATGACCAGCTGATAAGAGAATTATTTCTTCTCCATGACAACACTCGGCCACACACTGCAGCTCTCATTCAATCAAAATTGGAAAAAAAGAACTGGACATCACTTGGCCATCCTCCCTACAGCCCTGACCTATTGCCTGCACTGGGAGGCCGAAGATTTGAAGACAACAATGCGGTGAAGGGCTTTGTGCACAATTGACTACTGACACAACCCACTTTCTTTTACAATGACTGCATCAAAAAGCTTCCAATATGGAAGGAAAAAATGTATTTCTAAAGCAGGAGACTGTTGAGAAATAGTATGTATTTGGTTCTTTTGCTATGGTAAATAAAAATTAAAAAATAAGTTCTATTTATAATTAATCCACACTCATTTTTTTTAACAAATTACACAGTCTTACATGTCTCAAAATGTGACCTACTTTCTCACCTCATTCTTCTTCATTCTTCACTCATTTCTCCACCTATCCTTCTCAGAAAATTTGGTTATTTTGAAGGATGACGAAGTTTTAAACCTTATATTAATTATTTTTGAAATGCAAAAGTAGATGCATATGGAAATTGTCACCAGAGCAGATGTTCCAATACAGGTAATTTCTTTCAGAAATAAAAAGATAGTTTTGATTAAATCTAACAGTGACATAATTTCATGATAACAGGTAGTGATCAATGACACACACAAATCATATAGATCACTCAAATAATGTTTAAAGTAGATGTTACAAACAGAATGATGGGCTTCTAGGGATACTGTTTGTTTCCCTTGAAGATAAAGAAACCATGGATTGTTTATCCATGGTTTCTTTCCCCAGCTTCAATATAATATCTATTCAGAAATTGATTTAAAGCTGAAGTTACTTAAGCCACAATTCAAATATTCCATTATTTATTGTTTTCCATTGAACAAACTCAACTGATGGAGAAAAGTCACTACTGAGGGATATTCATTACCTATACATTCCAGTTCCACCCCCCCCCCTCCCCGGCCATTGTATTTTATTTGCCTGCACCAGGTATCTTAGTGGGCTTGCAGCATTTATTTTATTTGTTATTTCATGTTTTGGCAATGTTTCTGGCATGTTGTTTTATTTTTATTCCGAATGGCTGATAATTCAGTTTAAAATATTTTTGCTGAATTGCTTATGCAAATAACTTGATTTTACAAAATCTTTTTCTCTGAATTTTTTTATGTTGTTTGACCGAAGATCAAAAAAATATTTATCATGAAATCATTATTGTTAACTGCAATTGAGCTTATTGCCCAATTGCAACATTCCTACACAACAATGTTTGTAGTATGTGAATATTTACTGCAAAGAATTTAAATTTTTGTAGTAAATTGGCCAGCACCTTCCTTGATAATTTATTCCAGACCCATACTTCATAATCAACAAACAAAAAGTGTCTTGATCAATTATGCCAGAAATTAAATAAAATATTATGGTCATGCTCATATTTTTCCTTACACTAACTCTTAATTTTTCACCCAATATCCACGAGTTCCATCACCAATGTATTCCTCACAAACACATAATACTTCTTTACTATCTATCAATGACTCCTAACCTAAGTCCTTTACCATTATCAGTTACTGACAGTATTCTACATAAAGAAATATTATTTGGATTGAATCTGGAAACTTGCTGAATACAAAAGGACTGGAATTGTGCTATGGTAGTACCAGTACATAGAAGAGAAGAGACAACTACCGATAGATTAGACCGACCACAATACTATGTTAGTTGATAATAGGTTGCTAGATACTGAACAAGATCATAAATGTCTGTGAGGAGAGAAAGATACACAACTTTGGGAAAATTTATTCCTATGGATCAGAAAGCAGCCAGCCACAAGATATTTCAGATAAAAATTGACAAGGGACAACAAGTTGATAGCATGAAACTAATTCTATCCAATATGTTTGACAGTGAACCACATAATATACCTTGTTGGATAGAGGATTTGTGGGTGCTAGGAAACAGAAAGCAATGGCAGGAAATGCTGTATCTAAAGAGCTGGAAATGAAAGTAGAAGTGCTACAGCGATAATTACTGTTCATTATTCTGATAAATGCTACTGTTTTTGGTCTTCAGTTTGCAGATGACATTCTTATATGATAGGATTACAACAAGAGAGTATAATTTCAGAGGAATCTGGATAGTGGGATTTACCAATATGGAGTGAAGGAAAACATAAAAAAGAGTCTAATTGCAAAGTACACAGAAAGAGAAAAAAAGATTTTGTTTGATTGGATAGTGAGGGAGGAGGGAGGGGGGGGGGGCGTAGGTTGTTTGGAGAAGGTATAAAATGTAAATATCTTGTAATATGGATAATAATAGAGGTAAACTGCTTTTAAGTAATGAAAATAAGGAAGGAAATGAAAAGAAGACCAATCAACAGAGATTACTTATACGAATAAGATTTCAAAATTAAATATTATATCTTGTAATGTAATTTGATATTACAAGATGAGGAAGGATTTTGTTTGCAAATGACACAAACCTGACAGTTAGAAAAACACCAAACAGTAATCCAGAATTTAATGCAAATCAAGTATTTAGTGAAGTATCAGACTGGTATAAGGGCAAACTTATTAAAATTAACTTTTGATAAAACAAATTATATCAGGTTGAAAACAAAGAATTATACATAGCAGACTTTACATATAAACTATAAAAATAACACACACTTGAAATGAATAATATAAAATTTCTTGGCATTAAAGTAGATGAGAAATTCAGTTGACAAGAACACGTCATTACATTACTACTGCAGAAGTGGTGCAACACTTGCATAAGAACACTTTCTCTAATAGCAGATCTAGAAATATCTTATTTTTATTCAGTCATATTGTATGGCATAATTTTTTGAGTTAACTCTCCATATAGCAAAAGAACTATTAGCATGCTGTGTAGGTTAAAACTAATAATTTCTTCCAGACAATTCTTTAAAAAGATCAATATTCTTACAAAGACCCTCAGTATATATATGCTCTCATGTGCTTTGTTCTAGAACATTCTAACTTGTGTATATCTAATTATCAGGTACACAATTTCAATACTAGAAACAAAAATAACTTGTACAAAACACAAATATCACTGTCATTAGTAAAAGAGGAGTTAATAATTTTGGGCCCCATATATTAATAAACTTCCTAAAATTGTGAAACAGTTTGTAGATAATAAAGATGTATTTACAGAAAAACTAAGGAATTATCTCATTGGCAACTCCTTATACTTCATTCAAGAATTTGTACAAAAGAATTAATGGTATCTGAAATGACTTTTGGAAAATTCAGTTGTATAAAATTAATGTTTATCTTTTATATTATTTTTTGCATATATATACATATATGACAAGTTTCACATCCCAGAGGGTCTTCCTCATCAAGAAACTATGGAACAAGATTAATAAATATACAATAATTTATTTTGGCAGGATACAATGGGGAGGTGGTAGGGAAGTGTTTCAGAGTATTGTATTTATCAGAGATGGTATCGAGGGGATGTACCAGGGAAGTAAGGGAACTGAGAAACAACTCCTTGGTCAGACTGTTACTTAAGAATGGTCTCATATAGTGGATTATCAAAAACACTCATTGGAGGAGATGCAATGCACACAGTTAGACTTCTCTGTGGCAATCAGTGATTGATATGGTAAAAGAGCTGCATTAGGATTCATTGGAAGATTGAAGCTAGGTTAAGAAAATACTGGAGTGGTAAGGCATTTTGATGAAACCTGAATTGTTACTAGATGGAGATTTGGGAGTTGTATGTGGAAGGCAGGTGACAAAGAACAAAAATCATCACTCGTTCGATTTAAAGCACAAGTGTCTGGGATAGTTTCCATTTGTAGGATATGGAGTAACAGAGTTAAATAAATTATCAAGAGAAGTTCCAAAAAAGTTTATCTCAGATGGTTAAAAAAGTTAAAATAAAAATTTCATGAAAAGCAAAAGAATGCTTGTAGAAATCTGCCACTGGGACATAATAATCAATTAATTAAAAACAAGCAAAAATACAATAATTTCTTCTGACAAGTAGTTCTTGTCTTCATCACATCCCCTCCCCCTCTTACCTGTAGTCTAACACACCTCTGCCCCCTCCCAACACATCATCACTCCTAAATGGCTGTGTTTAATATGCTAATATGGGTCTCAAACTATCCCATCATACTTAGACAAAGTCCTGACAAAGCCTTAATGCCCAACTCCCTCACTTCACTAGTACAGAACCATCTATGTTATACGCAGGAGTTATAAACCTTTCCTTACCACAACGCAAGTGTGTCTTTCCTAAAGGGTTAATCATCAAGAATTTACATTTTATGCCTTCCGTAAGCAAGGACCCTTACACTGTAAAATCATGGCAAATATTCATTTTTGTCACTGTGGTACTCTCCTGTGCTGGTAGAATTCAATATGATATTTGTACTTTAGTGATATAAAAGTTTCAGAAGTCCAGTAATATTTAGTTGTAAGGTTACTGTTTTAGTCTATGAGATGTAATAAAAAAATGAAAATAATAAAGATTCAGCTCTTTTCCAGATAAGCTTAGGTACTGTTTTCTTTTTTACTTTGATATTCATTTAGAGAAGGTCAGCTGCCATGTCAGCAATACTTGCATGTACACTTGTGATAACTATTATTCATTACTAGTACAGTTAATTGTTTATTTCTTATTAAAATTTTAGCTTAATATTTTTTATAAAGAAAAGCATTCTTAAAAATATAAAATATATTCCATTTATCGTTTTTGAACTACTTATTATAATTTAATTCGTTTACTCAATTTCTTTGAATTCTGAAATTTTGACATGTGAGTATTTTGGGGGAGAAAGTAGAAGGAAATGATGAACAATCATTATTTTTATTTAGAATAGCCACTGTGCAACTGAATGAACACTTGGTCTTCACTGAATTTGGTACCTCTTGAAGATTGGGAACATTTAGTGAGCCAAAATTTTACAGATTTCATGTGTTAAATAAAGTCAAAGAATAGGGATGTAGAGATGTTTGGTTATGAACAGGAAGGCGCTGACTAGGAAATTTAAATAAGTTTAGATAAAGGAACCATTGCTTACTATAGAAAACTGTGAGATAGAGCAGGAAAACAAAACCGTAAACAATGAAATTTCTGTGACAAACCCCTCATCAGCAAAAGAACTCAATGAGAATTAAAATGGAATGAAAGAGGAACTGACTTTTTCATCCAGAGCAGATCATGTTCTCCTGCTCTTGAATAACTTTCACCCAAAAATTTTATCATTTTTTGTAACTATTCTTTTGTGCTTCTTAATTTATTTCATATAAAAATTTAAAAATGGACATAACTAGTAATTTTTTCTGAAACAATTGGTGTGATACAATAATTAGAAAACTGCATAAAATCTATGAAGGTGATTGAATCAAAATTACATTAATGATGCAGCTAACAAAAATTTCTTATATACCATCAGAAATAATGATAGATCCAAAATAAAAAGTTTATTAATTTTTTTAAAGACATACTTGTACAGATTACACAGAAGTGAGGTACAGACCTAAAACATATGAAACCTGTAAAGAGATTTATGATGTAGGTGAGATGTTGTCGATATATAAAAAATCCTGTACTGTATGCTTATTGAAAGAAGTCCATAACATTGAAAAATATTTGAAGATAGCTGTGGACATTTTTTTGTATGTTGCAGAGTTTGGGTTTGGCATTAATTACCCCAGGGAAGCAATGAACAATTGACCAGAAATGCTGAAAGAATGTAAAAATAATATTTGTAAAGATCAAAAGATGAGTGCTGAAATTTCATTCAGATTATTTAAGATAAAACAACAATAGGTATATACAGAAACCGCCATTGGAGAATATGCTCCATCGCAATTAAATTAAATTATTTTTTGTCTGAAGCATTTACTAAACAGCATCCTTCTCTTTATGCTATTAGTATTCAGAATATCACACAATTTGACAAATCAAAAAAGGATGTAACTTGTTTAATTCAGAAATAGTGTTGTTTGGAAAAAATAAAGAGAAGAATAATGGCATTAATAAAGGAATATAAAATTATGCAGTAAGGTAATTGTAAATCTGTGGTTCAGAAATAAAACTTATAATTTGTTTCAGCTAAATAATGTAGGGATGTATTTTTTTTTTTTTTTTTTTTAAGGAATGGGAATACAAACACACATTTAGCATTCCCTTAATTATTGTTATATAAATTCAGAAATACTCTGAGCATAGAGCTATACATCAACTGCACCAGGCTTAAGAAAATAAGAAACGGTATATAAAAATCTTGAATTCATATCAATGTAGGCCTATGATAAATTACATTTGTATAAGTGATTTTATATCCAGCATTTATTATGGAGATAACATTTTATTCACGGACAATAGTAATGTTATAGTCAGTGACTACTCAATAAATGAGGAAATACAGCTCTCAGAGAAGTGTTGAATTGGACCGCCCCCCCCCCCCCCAAAAAATGTTTTTCAATATAAATAAGACAAGCACAATCAAAAGAGGGTTCTGTTGCGAGGTTTCAGCAAATATACTTACAAATGAATTATGAATACGTTGAATGTGTTACCAGTGCAAAGTTTTCTAGGAATGACTGTCAATTATGAGTTAAAGTGGAATGAACATGCAGTTATTGGGAAAGAAAATATCTATTGTACATTTTTCTCCTAGAATCCTAGCTCCTGTTCGTAATAATGGCTACCTCAAAGTAATATACTTTTCAAACATTCGTTCAATGTTATTTTATGGAGTTACCTTCTTAGGCTTCAAGAAAGAAAAAAATATATAATTTTCTTTTCAAATTGCAAAATTATTCAATAAGAATAATAACAAACCTTAAGAAGGACCCATTGTGAGAATCTATTTAAAAAAATGAAGCACTGTGACAGTTTCACCCTGTTATTTCTTAAATTCCATCATCTATATAAAAAAATAACTTACATGAATTTGCTGCAAACAGTTTCTACCATGTAATTTCACATGATCAAAAAATGACCTCCAGATATAAAGTAAATTAAAGAGTAAAAGTTTGAACAGTTTTTTCCATCAGGGAATTAAACTATATGCAGAACTCCCACATGAAATTAAGAAGGAAAAGAACCAGAGTTATTTAAGAAAATGTTAAAGTTGTACCTAATAGGAAATGTTTACTATACTGTAGAGGAATAATTAAACTACCGGTAAGTCAATTTATATAAAATTTCATTGTTTGATAAATTAGCTTTTGTGGACATATAGGAACAAGTATTACACGCACACCTATTTACATTTGTAGACATAATTACAAATTGTGTAAATCGCATACCTTATGTATTTGTAAATGTACAATGATGAAACCAATTTTTATTCATTTATTTATTTCACCATTGATACAATTGCATGTATATTGGTTTCATCATAATAAATTTATAAATACATCAAAATGTTGAATTAAATAAATTTTTAAAAAACTCTGTACCAAATGGATTTTGTAACAACAAGAAATTGTTTCATCAGATACAATTTCAAATGAAATCTGAACCAGGTGATTATTAGGAAGCACTTACATATATATATATATTCTAAAACCCTAGTTATTTTTGATAAGGCTTGATGAAATACAATATAGTTGACCATCACTTCATACTTCCACTTCATTTGACATATTCACCATCCAAAAACACATGAATAAATGTCATAAATATTTGTAAACATTGCTGTGAGAGCAGTTAATCAGTTCTCAGTTATACATTTCAAGCCACTAAAATAATAATTATTAAATAAAAGAAGAAGACAACATTATCGTGTCACCAACAAAATCAAATGTAACAGATTAACATCTGCTCTATCATTTAAGAATTCATTTTATCTGTCCTTATTAAAACAATTTTGATATGTTTTTATTAAAAAAATAATGAACTCTATATCTTATTTTTGTAGAATGATGTGTGGGAAAATTTATTATTTACATTAGCAATAAAAGAATTGAAAAAATCAAATGTGTCTCAACAGCTTTATCAGCATTTATAATGAGCTACTGTATCAATTAAAGAACCTGTTCCAGTTATTAATACATTGACTGAAGATTTAAGTTTACAAAAATAATTCCTCTAAAATTTGATTATTTGGCATGTCTATGGCTGCAGTCCCCGAAATAGGATTTCAAAATTGATGCCTGTAACTTTACCACCAAAAAAAGTTTCATACGCTTATACTGAATGAGGCTACTTCGGAAATTTTCCAAAAAATTGACTGTGTAGACAATATGCTTCTCATTATGGTATTATTAGAAAATAGGCATTATTCTTTGTGGATGTTTTCAAAATAATAATAATTTTAATGATAAGTTACTAAATAGTGAATGGAATTAAAATAAATACTTTATTGCAAAATGTATCGTAACAGCCATGTGTTTCTAAAGATTTTTCTTGGACTTAAGAGACCTAGCTAATTAAGGGCTGTTTCCACTATAAGAATTATGAATGCAGAAGCAAATATCTTTGCACATTACTTGAAGGTAACATCTATTCCTTTTGTCTTTCCACTCCTGAAGCATCACATGCTGCAGGATGAAAATATTTACTAGTGCTGGTGTTTGGTTTAAAACATATATTATGCTATACCATCTATTTGATTGTCAAATATTTAAACAGATTTGGGATCTAATGTATTATACTTGCGACCATTTCTGATTTAGTATCTAATTTTCTATATTTGAGACCATTTCTATGTATAAGATTAGACAATAGAATGTTTGATATGTTAAATATACATGAGTGTACTGGGAAACATTATTTCCCATGAGAGCTGATATGGTTCAACATGAAGTTACTTATTTAAATGAATTGTGTCCCTGAAGTTAATTTTAAATCAGTTATTTTATCATTTATATACAGTAATCAAATTGTATGATTCAAATAATTCCATTCTAGTTTTCAGCAATAGGAAAGTAATCATAAAGTTACACAATATAGTAATTTAAAGATCACAATTATTTTTTTGGATAAACAAGTTTCTCCAGTAATCACACAGGGCCCTTTTCATCATGCTGACAATACTTTTTACATAGCAGAAAAGGTTTATAGGGGAAGACATGATTTTTGTTTCATATTTTAACTACCTATTCACACAAAGTGGGCATCAATGTAAACATTATCAATGACCTTAATTGAAAGTCCTGTGAAGTATCTCAGTATGCTAAAGGAAATCTAATGCTTAATTTTTTTACACAAAATTCTATGTTTATTGTGAAATACATATATATGATGCCTATCTAAAATGTTCAATGTCATTAATTTAGAATTATGGCAATACTGCTGTCAATATTTTAATTTCACAACACATAAGTATCGAAAGTCACAGTACCTGATTATGAAGGGGCAATATTTTGCAGGAACATTTTGACATATTTAGGGAGTATGAATTCTTACTGTATTGTACTTACATGCTATTCATTTTATATTCAGTAACACATAACAGTCAATAGTAGAAACTACAGCCCTGAAATTTCACCATGTACATTTATCTAAAATTATTACTATTTTTTTAAATAGCATTGATAGGTTACATTTTTTGTTACTTTTTCAACACAAACTAAAAAAAAGTGTTCTCTTTTGAAATGAAGTACTCTATATTAGTTAAATTCACCTGCAGAAATTCACTCATATTTAATGCAAGATAAGCACATTTCATTTTGTTCATTTTCTTTGTGAAAGGGATCTCATCACACACAGCTCTAACAAATTATCTTCTTATTCTTTTTGGTATCTTTCATGTTAGCAGTCATTCTCATAAAAACATAAAAATCTCTTCCTCCAACTGAAATTCATCAAGTATCAAAACAGTTCCAAATGAAACTCTGGACTGGTACTGGGTAATTTCTTTTATGTGTTATGCATATTTTCCTATGTTTAGATGAGCAATTTTAAATTGTTGTACTTCACTGAACTGAATACCATTTTCTGACAGACTCCATCTTACCCAAGATAAGTTTTATAATATCTTAACATTACCTTTAACAAAGATTTTTTCCAAAGCAAGGTATAAATGAAAACAAATAGCAATTAGTATAATGAGGAAACAGTCACTCATAAATGTATTAATAATACTGTAGTAAACCCAGCAATTATAAACAAAATAAATATACTTTTGCTATGTACACAATTATCTTTAGATATTTTGTTTAAAATTCAAAAAAGTATGTCGAGGGAATGTTTTCTATATTCACTGTCACAATAAATATAAATTAAAAAGCAGCTAGGAACTGTAAAGCAATGTAATAACTTGAAATAATAGTGATAGTAACAGCATATCATGAAAAATAACATGAAACATTTGAAATGTTTACACATATGTACCACTGTGATTCATCACTCATGTATACTAGTGAGGTATTGCTTATGTACTTTTAGCAAATGTATTTGTGGAATAAATAATACTGCAAATATTAAAGCTCCTTTAATTCAGTAACCCAAATAAATATTATGACCTAGGAGGTGTTTGTGACAGAGGAAGTTGTGCGAGTGCTGATGAACTCAGTCTTGAAGTTCGTGGTTCTATCTCTAATGACATCTGGTATAACTCTTCATCATCAAGTAGCATTGAAGGATCCAGTAGATAATTAGTTACCTTTGTAATTAGGTCAATCTTGTAGGGAGTTTGTTGAAAGTGGCGAATTTCTCGAATAACATGCGCAATCTGTAATTTGGAACAATTAGAATGTCTTAATATATTTAACAAAGTAACGCTTTGATTCCAAAGGGAAGGAAAAATCTCAAAATATTCTGCAGATATTTTGATACACTGTAGTTTTATATCTAAAATTGATAATTTCTGCAACAATGGACTATGAAGCAGTATTTTACGCAAAGAAAAGGTAAAATATACCCACCACTAACCAAAGTTGAAGGAAGAAAGCATAAAAAAAAAAAAATCTCCACAAAAACAAAAAACACTGTGTCCTTCTCAAAGAAAAAACACAACCACTTTAATGATAGATTTGACAGTTATGATCAAACTAAAGGTAGGGAAAGTTGATAACAACAGTATCAGTGGAGATGTTAATCACAGAAAGAAATTAATCAAAATAAAATCAAAAGGGAGCATGTAAAAAAAGATAAAAAAAACAGTAAAAGATAAATAAAAAACTAAATTTTGAAATTATATGTATATAGTAAACAATGAAATAATAGGTGCTAAGTAGCAAAGAGGAATTACAAATTAGTATAGGGAAATGAGCCACCACTTACCTTATATGATGTTTGTGGGGCGTAAATACAAATAACAGATGAAAACACACATTCTATAGCAATTTCTGGTGGTTAATCCTTTATCAACATGAAAACACTGTGTACAGTGGGTGTTCTATTAGGAGACTGCCTCACAGCAGCATATATATATGATAAAAGGTGCTACAATCGGTAAGCTTTCCGCAATGACAGGGTTGGTGAAAGTGGTGGTGGGATGGTGTATGTTGCACATCTTACAGTGGTATCTATTGCATGAGAAAGAGCCTTGGGGCTGACTGTTGGGTCAAGCAAGACTATGTTTGTGGACTAGCAGTTTGCTACGGTTAGGAGGTCTGCTGAAACAAGTTCTAGGAGGGGCAGGGAGGAGATTAGGAAGAATGGATCTCATTTCTGTGCAGGTTCACATTAAAAAATAATCCTGCCAAAGGGTTCTGTTAACAGATTCGAGGCTTGTTTAGCATTGTATTACCAGGACTAGGTTTGTGGTTGATTTTTTTTCAGGTTTGGGATGATTGATGGGCTAAGCAGGTTGTAATGTTGCCCGTGAAAGCTGTTTCTTCACTAAAGCCGGACGTTGTAAGATATCAATGCTTGTGAAATGCTGTTTGAATAATGCATGAGGGATTGTTGTTTGGAGCATATATGACCACCGCGAATGCCAAGACAGTAGAGAACGGAACATTTGATATGGCATGGATGACAACAGTCAAAATAGAGATACTGTCAAAGGTTGGTGGATTTGAAATGGATTGAGGAGTTGAGGTAGCCATTGCAGAGGGAAAAATCCACATCCAAGAATGTGGCCTGGGTATGGGAGTAGGTCCATCTGAATTTCACCATGATAAATGTATTAAGAAGGTTTAGGAAATTTAGAAACTTTTATTCACTATGCGTCTAGATCGTAAAAATATCATCTATGATTCTAAGCCATATGTGGGGTTTGAGAGGGACTTCCTCCAAATATGTCTGTTGCAGATGGCCCATGTACATTAGAGAGAATGATAATGATTACATAAAGAAAAACAGAAGTAAGATTGATGGCAGATAACAATGTCATATAATATGACTAAAATGGGATAGGATTGTGGACAGTCACTGAAAGGTGTAGATGGATAAGTAAACATTGAATGAAAATAAATGTTAAAAAAATCAACTTAATAGAAACACAGAAAAATATATATTTTTTTAATTATTATTACTATAGGATGGAGCACCTTAAGTATAAATATCTTGGCATAACATTTGATAGATACTCAGTAAGTCAGAAGGAAAGGTGGCAGATTGAGATTTCAAAATTTTCCATATATTGGAGAAGGTGATAAATTGGTTAGCTAGATCAGACCATTGCTAGAGTACAGTGGGGTAGTATAGGGCCTAAATTATGGGTGTCAAATACAGGAACTGATGGTGCAAAGTAGGGCAGTAGATATGTTTGTGGAAAATGACATAGAACACAGTCAGTAATCAGTATGATAAAGTAGGTGGTTTCGGAGTTATTGAACACAAAAGGCAATTGAGGAGAGATGCATAAATTGGTGATAGATATTGATTGAAGAATTAGGAGTAGTACTTGAAAGAAAAGAGACTATCAATACACAAGCTGGCAAAATAGATTTTAGGAATATAGGATTGAGGAAATATTCGTTTTTAGGTGAGGGAGTTCGGTACTGGAATAAATTATCAGTGAAAATGATAAACAAGTTTCCAGAAATATTGGAGAAGTTTAAAGAGGAAATTTGTAAAGAGCAATGAATTTAAGACTAGAAAATTCATGCAATGTATAAGTAGGCATGCAGGTAAACTGACATTACGGCAAATGTTACATCACAGTTAAATAAATTATTAGTATTAACTAAGGAAAAATGTTACATGACCAGCATTTAAAGTTACTTATAAACAGGCTGAATTTAAAATAAAAATATGATGATGATATAATTAGCATCTCAAATGGCACTGCTTGACTAAAGAAAAGCTTTGACTGACACAATTTTAGAAGGAAAATTCTTTAAATGAACCCATGATTCAAATGATAAATTATATTAAAATATTATTAAACAAGGAATCATAACTTCTCACGAAGAAAAATAAAAAATCCTCAGTTCTTGGTATAAGCATACAAAACTTCTTGGTTCTTTTTTAAGAATTATTTTTTGATAGTTTTAATAATGTTAAAGACATTCCTCATTGTTGCTGCAGTTTACTTATTTTTATTTACAAACATTACCATTACAAATTTCTAAAAGTTTGAGGCTTGGCAAAAATAGATGAGACTTGCAATACAGTACGTGAGTTGAATAAAATTTTCTCGGGTAACTAGCCAAGTTAGTCCATTGTTAACACAATGTTTCAGGCTGTCACAATCACTGCTGCCATTGTCAAGTGGCTGCCGCCGGTAAGTTTATTGAGCCGCTTATATATCACGCAAAGTCCGCGATACATCATCCTTTTCCGGTCAGCCAATGGCTAGTGACGGAAAACGTTGGCCACTAGCGGGAAGCTTTCCTATTGGCAGAAGCCATTAGCTGCTGGCAGATACCATTGATTGCTGGCGTGTTTTCCAGAAGTCCTGCTGCATTAGCATTTTCTGGAGATTGCTGGGCTCCAGACCTTACTTAACTGAAATCCAGTATCTCTGTTAATGAGGTGCTTCGCCATGGCTTTAATTTCAAGGCAACGATTCTTGCACATACGAGAGGTTATTGGGATAGTATTTTCTCAGAAGCTATCAAAATCCGTATCCCGAAGGACCTTGTTAACAGAGATACTGGATTTCAGTTAAGTAAGGCCTGGAAGCCCAGCAATCCAGAAAATGAGAAAGCAGCAGGACTTCTGGAAAACACACCAGCAATCAACATTACCTGCCAGCAGCTAATGGCTTCCGCCAATAGGAGAGCTTCCTGCTAGTGGCCAACGTTTCCTGTCACTAGCCATTGGCCGACCAGGAAAAAGGATGATGTAGCGTGGAATTCAAGTGATATATAAGCGGCTCACTAAACTACCGCAGCAGTCACCTTGACAATGGCAGCAGAGATTGTGACAGCTGAAATTTTGTGTTTAAACGATGGACTAACTTCGGCTAGTTACACGAGAAAATTTTATTCATTTACAATGCCGATAAAATCTCCAGCCTTATATACTGTACGTGAGTTGATAGTGCTGCTTCCTTCTCCATCTCATGTCAGTTAGATTAACCACTACTTCAGAATGAGTACAACTATGAGCTTTTTATAAATTTTACACAAGTGGGGAAATATTCTCTTTGAGAGATATGTTTTGAAAGTGGCTATCAAAAGTTTGAGTAACAATTTGTCTTCAATTTTTTTCTTATCCTCTAAAACGGTCAAAAAGAATTGTATAGGAAGACTGATTACAAAAAATTACTGAGGGAAGTGGTGAACAATTTATTAAAACTGCTTAAAGAATTTAAAATTTGTAAAATAGATTTGTAGGGTAATTGCCACCGAAACATGCACTTGGTACACTAACTGTTGCATGGGGGGTTTACTTCAAGATTTGTGTAAGCTATGTCTGTGTCTGGTACCTATTACTGAAGGTGCTAGGTTTAAATGGCTGCCAAACTAATGTCATAACCCCAATACTTAAAAGGTATTTAAAATAATTAAAACAGAACACTTCTTTTTGTTAACTTAATGTTTATATTTTAAATTGAATTTCTCAAACACTTTTGTAACAGAAATTTGAACAAAGCATTTTAAGACTGCAGGTAAACACACTCATAGCACACTTCCATCATACCCATCCCCCCTCCCCCTCCAACCAGTCAGAATGAAATTCTACAAGTTTGTTCTAAAAAAAAAATTAACTGACATGGGAACTGCACAATCCATCCACTCCAGTCAATGTTCAGCCAAATAATGCATGTTTCTCCTCTTCTTCAGCCTGCCTTATATGCGATTGGCTCCTTATGACATCAGAACGACCTTTGAACTGACAAAGGGAATCCTTATTTGGACTCAAATCATTCTCGAATTTTGACATGTAGTAGTCCTGAATTTCCTTGTCATTTCATCTCTTTATGACTTTTACCAAAAAAACTGTGCGTGATATTAAATTTTGAAGTTAAAAACCACTAAATCTCAGATTATATAGGAACAAAGTCTTTCTCTTCTAAATTTCTAAAATATTCCCACCACTTTTGTTATTTGTTACTCAACTCTACTTATCAAATTTAAGGTGAAATTAAAAACTTTCCTGATTTTCGATACTATGATTGCAATCTTTACGCAACTATTATATTTAATTTCTCTGGAATTACTGCTCTGATGGAGCTGAAATGAATGTCATTCTCTTTTACAAAAATTCTCCTACCCGCTGGTAATTTTACCTAATCCCTAAAGTGTTACTTTCCTAGCCGTTGCTTTGTTTGGTCTAATGTCACTTTGTTTTCATTGTTTGGCATAACCAATGTGGCCACCGCCAATTTGCCAGAACTTTTCATTTAACTTTTAACACTTAAATCTTGCTGGAATTGTCAAAAAAAGTATATATTCAAAATCAGGGAACTTTTATCTTTAATATAAATACACTTTCCTGCCTGTATGTCTGACATTTAAGGTAATGATGAAACCGGTCAATATCTACTTTTGTTTAAAAAAAACCATTTCTTGTTTAACTACTGAGTCTATTTTTATATATGATGTGTATCTTTTTATGCTGAATAAAATGAAGTACGAATCTTTTTGGTATCTACAAAACTAAGTTCAACATCTCTAAGAAAATAATATTAATAAATAAAAAAAAACAATTTTTTTGCAAGCAACTGCACATGTTGTGAGTCATTAAACTTGCTATCAATCTGCAAGTAAATTTTGAGCTGAATTACTATCAAATTTTAATGATTGTGAAAACTTTGCTATAAGATGATTCACAACAATTTTATAACTGAGCAGAAGGTCAATCAAAGGGATGTGTACCTTGATCTCCTTTACCACTTTGAGAAGGAGACAGAAATTTTCAGACAGGTAATGAAGGACAGATTTTTCAGTGTGACTCCTTGACTAATTGACAAGGAAGAAGTAAGAAGTGACATACTGCAAATGCACTGTATCCAAAGAAAATGATACATTTCTGTTTTTTAGAAGAAACTGGTATCTCCAGAGCAAACTGTAAATCAAATTTTATATTGAAAAATGCTTGAAAGAGGAGGAGTATGTAACCAGGCATTGTATATATTTGGATTCTTGGTCATGACTTCTTCCAAGGTACAATGAAATCTCCAGCAATTAGTTTTGAGCAGTGGGGGAATAAAACCCCTTCCCTCAGTTCATCATCGCTCCTGTTAACCAAGCCTGAGTCCTTGTAAAAAAAATTATTACCTTGACTCTGAAAGAATGCCTGGGTCTTTGAGCAAAGATTGAAGTGAACTGCTCCGAAGGAGTTAATCTTTATTAGTAAAAAGACAAAATTCATTTTCTCAATACTTTTGAACTAGACCTCAAACATTACTGCATGTCATTGGCTACAATTTTCAGCTGTACAATCATTTTATATATGTCCACATGTATATATAAAAGTCTTTGAAAAAGTTGTAAAGAAATTTTCTTTAACCATCATAATAATTCTGATCTCATAATGCTTATGTATTATTAAGGGTTTTGTAAATATTTTGTCTTACCATTCGCATCTTGGAGAAATTCAGCAGCCCATCATCAGTAAAGTTTGGTGTTCCTTCTTCTATGAAAGAAAGATCTGTCAGGTACATTCCCAAATAAGGGATACAAGGTGGGTCACAGCGATGTAGTGCATCTCTTAAGTTACGAAACCTGCCATCTGATGACACAATATTCTGCAATTTTTCTATGGTTTGTTTTGTCTGAAATGAAATAATGTATGCTCATATTTAAACATATATTCTAAAAAAAAATTAGGAAAGTTTGTCAGAAAAACGCTTACCTAGGTTCTATTATTTTGCATTTTTCATGTAGTTTAACAAAATTATAATATGATAAAAATGACCATATATACATGAGGAGATTAGTTTTTAATTACCAATTACACTATGTCTTTCTTTTCCATATAAGTATAATATTAATAACTACACAGTCCACACAGCTACATGTACTGGGTTTGATGTGAGAAGAGGAGGCAACTAGCAAATTTTTTTTCTTGATTTTTTATAATGATTATTTTGTTTAATTAACTCAATTAAAACTGATCTTTCAAAATGACTATTATTTCTTTAATTTATTTATTAAAAAAGATACATTCATTGGAGGCACTGAAATCAAATCTCATAAATCTAGAAGCCAATTTTCCCTCAGTTATAGAAACATCTAGAAAGGTCTCCAATAGACATATATTTTTTTTTTTAAGTTCTACATATTGCTTTCTAGAATCGCATCATTTTTTGAGAAATGACTATGATAGCTTGTGGACTTCAAAGATACTTTCAACCAAATAGATAACCAAAATCAGGTATTTAACTTTTCCACATTGTTCACAAGCAGATTTGATCTGTTCAGTTGTTAAGATTTTGTTGTGAAAGTTTCTGTAACCGATATTTATTTACTGCAAAAGTGTATAAGATGGAAAGGAATTGAATCCTAATTAGTTTCATCACTCCTAATTATTTTCCACTATAGAGGGCTGGGTGTGCCAATGCACAAGCCTCTTCCATAACTTCCAGTCTTTGGTATAAGCAGTAAAAAGGTGGGAATTATTTAGGTAGGAAAATGAAATGTAAATACATTACAGAGGAAATGATGGAATGATGAGAATAATACATGATTTTCACTATCTCAGACAGAAAGGGAAAATGAGTAAGGTTAGCAAATTGGGTTATAAAACTTTGGTCAAATGTTTGCATGAAAATAGTGATGTAGTATGGAACTCACAATTTGTATGTCAAATACAGGAGTTTGGTAGAATGAAAAGCTGGCAGCTACATTTGTCTCAGGAAATTACCACAGAACACAATAAGTAACTGATATAATAAAGTACATGGATTGAGATTCATTAAAATCATGTATTAATCTCATCATTCCATCATTTCTTTTTTTTTTTTTATCAATGCCAGTTTGTATAATACAGAGGTTAGCAAACTTTTTCTATCCAAATTCTGCCATTTTGGAGTGGTAAACCCAAAATTTGATTTTATCAAATAGTGGCACAGTTTTTGATTAGTAGAATAACATTTGAAGAGACTAAATTCAATTATTTAGTATCTCAACTGCAGCCGAAATACGTTGAAAACATTTGAGACATTATCGAAAGTAGTGAGGCCGATAAATATACCGCAGTAAAAAAAAAAAGACTTCTCAACATCTTCAGGGAAAGTGAAGATAAGATAATAAAGAGGTAAATGACAGGCATTAACTTAGGTGACTTAAAACTAAGTCAGCTGTTACACAGAATGCAATCTTTGGCCAGTCAAGATATTTTAAATCAGGCAATATGCATGTTATGGTTAGAAAAACTTTCTGAGTCGATTAAGAACGTGTTGTTGGTTAGTGATGAGGATTTGCAGAAGGTCGCAATTATGGTTGACAAAATACTTTAAATGAATCCATGCAGTGAAATCTATTGAGTCACTAAATCAAAACAATGCCCCTGTACCAGTAGTGCCACATTGGATGACCGTGTAATGAAGATTGCCACATTGGAACAGCAGATTGTATCTAATTCAATAGGAAATTAGTGCTCAAAGACAATGCATCATAGCCCTGTGTGAAGGTACTGTAGCATGGGACCCACATTTTGAGTATCAAATACAGGATTTGGAGAGGGTGCAAAAAAGGGCTGCTAGATTTGTTTCTGGAAATTATCGTAGAAAACAATCAGTTACAGATATGATAAAAGAGTTAGTAATTTACCTTTGTAATACTCCTACCATGCAAAACCACCTACTATTAAAGCATTTCTCCATATTAATTGCTGTGTTCATCTCACAATTGTTACATTCATAAATCAAGCACTATTGTAAGTCAAAATCAGTTTAATATATTTAGTTAAAATTGTAAGTCAAAATCAGTTTAATATATTTAGTTAAAATTGTTGCTACAAAATCATGGAATTAATAATAGCACTGGCACTAAGAAACTTATCGTAAAACATCAGTCTTCCTGGGTAATACAAGGCTCATTCTGCCAAGACAGAGAGAGAAAATGATCTTTAGAAATCTGAATAAACACAATCCACTAGAACAGAACTTGACTTGGTGTTACAGTGACATAAAAAGATCATTTCAAAATTGTTCATAGAATCTCTTACCCACACTGTTTAAAAACAGCTTGCATTATATTTTTAAGAATGACACGTGGGTATTGTGATGTACCATTTCTAACAGCAAGTTTATTTGTTACTAACTGCCTAAAATAAATAAATCGAAGTTAAAAAAGAACCTGTACTTGCTTATGCTACAAAAAAATAGTATCAGTCTTAATATCCTAAGAATCAGAGACTAAAAATAAATTTTAATACCGTTTTTGAGACTTTCTCCCAAGTTTTCTTCAATCTAAATACAGAACTGTTAGTAAAAGCCGCACAAACTTGCAGCACACCATTGAAGTTGTGTAAACAACGTGAAATATCAGCCACAGCAGCCCATTTCTCAATAGCTGCTATTCTTGAAGCCATATTTGATCGACGTATGATCTCAGACACTACCAGCTGAGAGACCTAGAAACGTTTAAAAGAGGCAGTTTGGTTATAAATTGCAACTTGAAGAAACTTCAGTATAAGCATCTACATTCCATGAAAGAGCCTGCAGAACATCATCAAAAAGTATTTTTTCCTAGCAGTTACCAGCTGTTGTCCTCATTCTACAATTATTTTTCATGCAGATGATTAATGTGTCCTTTGCATGGTCATTCCAAGCAAGTTTTCCTACCTATCAGAAGCAGAGTGATACTTAGGGATTGATTTTCAAGTATTGGGAAGCCTGTTCAAGAGACTACAGAATTTAATAATAATAATGAAACTGTATCAGAAATTCTAGGTAATAATAACATATGTTTAAGACAGAAGTTGTAATTAATGCATTAGGAGAAGATAAATATTAGTAAAATACTCAATTTTTTTTAGTAGATGTGAAATCCATGACTGCTTAAAAGCTTTATTTCAAAATCATTCTTCAAACTAATATTAGTTTTAAAATAAGACTACTGGTATAATTATTAAGGCAACAGTACCAACAATTTACTAACTGTTTGTGGTTACAAATATCAACACAGTCATAGGTTTTATGCAATCATTATCATAATCCTCGATAGTTTCCAACCCCTTACTGGGTCTGTTGGGTACACAGGCCCTGTAGCATTGTTTCTCCTTCCACCAATTCTCCTATTGTTAATTTAATTTAGAGATTTTACAATAGGAAGAACATAAATTTCTATTATATATTGAATAGAATTCAGTAGGCTTGTACAAAGCTATTTGGCATAAATAACTTTTTAGTCCATTCTTAAATTCATTCCCTGTACAGAATTTTATTTTAGACTGCTCACACAGGACTTGGTGTGTTCATAATAATGCATTTTCCTTTTGTTTTTCTTCTAATAGTAAAGTATAAATTTTCTATCTTTGTAACCATTATCCTAAATTTGATTCCACAATTTGATTAATATTTGTCGTAATGATTTGACATGAACATTGCCCATATATTCTAATCCAATGTATGATATTTCAGACAGAAAAGATAAATAACCAAAGTTATGTAGTAAAAAACAATATTAACAGAATCCGTATGGGGTGATTTTTTATTATTATTTTTTTTAAAGAAGATTGATTGTTTGGCAGGTATCTTATGAAGGATTGTTCATCTGAGATCCAGTGTGATATATTTGTTTTCAGCACTAATGAATTATCATTGTTTTCTCCATACGCTAGTCACACAGAGTTATCACACATATCATAGATTTTAAGCTGGACCATAAACTTTCAATTCAAAATTCTAACCATATTGATTTGGTAGTTTTGCAGATACTGCTGACTTAAATAGTTATAATAGTATAGAAGTGAATTTGTAATACAACCTAGCTCTCATTTTACAATATTATTTTCAGGTTAGTTTTAATATGTAAATTGTACTTTCTTAATGATCCATGCCAATAAAATTAAATTGTGGTTTAGATCAGATCAGTAATATTACCATATAGGAAGAGAGTATAGTGAGAATAAATTTAAAATATTTGTCTTTATTAATATTTCTCATTACTATAATACTCCTTTTCTGTAGAAGTAGCCACTGATTTAAGTACAAATGCCATCCTCAAACTTCAGGACCATACAGTATAATTGAGTTAATCTACAATATGCAATTTTTAGAACAGGTTTCTAACCAATTGTTTGACAGAAAAACTCCTCCATTTATAAAGAATATAAATACACTTTCCAAAATAGGTTTAAGTGTTATCAATGTTTCCTTCATTAGTGTTTAGCATAAATTTATCATCTCTGTATTAAATAGATAATTCAAATTTCATAACATGCTATTTAATCAACTTATATCAAAGTAATCAAGCAACTGCCACAATGCCAGCTGCATTAATTACAATTCTATTTTATTGGTAATAAGGAACCAAATAAGGAAGAAGAAAATGAAAGGATGTCAGACACAGCAAGAGGAGAATCAGTTATTTTGGCCTCATAACAGCAGATTTCCAAGAAAAATTTTCAATCACATCTGCAAGAATAAGAAAGACAACCAATGGATACAAGGAGTAAAGGAAGATATTATTAGAATAACTGAAGCTATAATACAAGACAGAGCAACGTTAGGAGACTGATGAAAAATTTCAAGGATTCCAAGGAGAAGGGAAAAGGTAATGGTAATAACATCTAAATCCCAAAAAGGAGGAAATCACGAAGTGAAAGGATGAAGCACCATTAGAAGTCAAGAAAATGTGTGTCAAGGTGAATACACTGTATTACTATTCCTTAGATGGTTTTATAAACGATCTTGGTGACAAGATCAATTGCAGGATGCGATTGTTTGCTGATGATGCCCTTATCTATAGGGAATTAAAGTGCTCTGACGTTTGCTTAGAAATTCAGCGCGATCTGGATGTTATTTCCAAATGGTGCCATAAATGGCAGCTTACACTTAACTGCATAAAGTATAAGGGAATGCAAATAAGTAAAAAAAAAGGACCCGGTTGTTCACGAGTATAAAGTTAACAATTCAGTTGTTGACATGGTAGATTCCCTGAAGTATCTAGGCATAACAGTACATAGCATCATGAAATGGGACTTGTATGTAACTTCCGTTACAGGAAAAGCTAATTCTAAACTATGATTCATAGGTCTTAGTTTGAAAAGTTGTAATGCCCATACAAAGGAAATAGTGTACAAAACTCTAGTGCGTCCGCGTTTGGATTAATGTTGTGGAGTTTGGGATCCATATCGCAAGGGATTGATTGACACGTTAGAGAAAGTACAGAAGAGAGCCACTCAATTCGTTACTGCTAGTTACAGTCCTTACGAAAGTGTCACGGAGTTGATACGTGGGTTGGGGTGGGATTGTTTGGCGGACAGATGATGTCGTTTTCATTTACACTTGTTGGAGAATATGAAAAAATCTTTATGAGTGCAATGAAATACTTCTTCCACCAACCTATTTAGGTGGCAATGATAGGAGGAAAAAGATTAGAGATATAAGATGCCATACATTCCTCGCTGTTGACATCATGCTCAGGCATGGTGTTTTTCCTACCTCAGTCCACA
The DNA here is from genome assembly GCA_031002005.1 of Vandiemenella viatica. Taxonomy (NCBI): domain Eukaryota; kingdom Metazoa; phylum Arthropoda; class Insecta; order Orthoptera; family Morabidae; genus Vandiemenella; species Vandiemenella viatica. The sequence goes on along the minus strand of JARYHS010012519.1, from coordinate 106,964,774 downwards.
TCAAACCTACTAATTTACAGCAATATCTACACTTTGATAGCTGCCATCCATTCCATACCAAACGTTCCCCCTCCCATACAGTTTTGCCATCAATGGAAATCATATTTGTTCTGATGATCATTCCCTCCGTCAATACTCACAGAACCTATCCCAAGCCCTCATTTCCTTTTGTTACCCCAGGGATCTTGTACATATAAGATCTCCCACGCAATCACCCACCCTCCGCGTAACTACTCTCACTTGTCTCCTACGAAAACCAACCATAGCCCTGCCTTTGTCACCCAGTTCTCTCCATGCCTCAAGTCCATCAACCATATCTTGCGACAGGGGTATGACTTCCTTTGCTCCTTTCCAGAAATGCATACTCTCCTACCAAACATTCTACCGAGTGTGCCTCGTGCATGTTTTTGCAGACCACCCAATCTTAAGAACATCCTAGTCCACAAATACCCTCCATCAGACTCTCCAAAAGCACCATATGGATATTATCCTTGCAATAGACCCCACTGTAAAACCTGCGGCATGCTTCCACCCACCATAGGGGAAACTTTCCCCATCATTGGACATGCCACCTGTTCAACAACTCACGTTATATACCAACTAACTTGCCACCATTGCACTAGCTCCTACATAGGCCTAACCACACAGCAACTCTCAGTTAGCATGAATGGCCACAGACAAACAGTCCACACCCGGAACTTGTAACTTCCGATACCAGAATATACCAGTAGCCATGATACCAACAATCTCAATGGCTGTTTTACTGTGAGAGCAGTCAGCGTTTTCCCTGACAGCACCACTGCAGCAGAACTCCGGAGATGGGAACTAGCGTAACAGAATATCTTGGATGCCAGACACCCACCTGGCCTTAACCATCGTTAAATTCCAAGCACTTAACCCATCACTTATTTTTACTACATATAATCTTTCACGTCAGTACCGTGACCTTGTTACACATGTTCATTTTACCATTGCCTGCAATATATTATCTCAGACATTGCCAATATATCATTAGCCTACTCCCCTACCCTTCCCCCAATACCCAATTAGTCATTGGGTGGCGTTCGTTGTGTACACACGTACGGAGCCTAATGGCCCATTTTTCTACCACTGAAGAAGGCAGATGCCAAAATATTTTGTAGTGTGTATTTGTTTGTCAGCATAAGTGTTCCCTCTCATCGCAGCCATCCACTTTTGTATGTGGTGGGTTAGTTTCCCTTTCCTTTATTATTTATATCACCTAGAAGCTGCTTGCATTTTCCTTATTTTGACCACTGATTTTAAATTAAGAGATACTACTGAGCTCCTGCACTCTCACAGGCAGCTTTGAAAAGTGTTTGCCACTTATTCATAGCACAAGTGAAAACCATTTATTTTTTATTATTTTACTTTGATATGCGCTATAGAAATATCTAATTTATGCATAATATTTCATTGTGTTTAGGATGTGCTTTCCTAAACCATATCCACTTCTCAGGAAATTCATCTGTGGCTCGTATTCAGCTCCTATCTGTCCTCCTAAGGACTGCCACTGTTATATAGAACTTCATTTGGGTTCCTTTTTAGCACATTTTACTGAGTGTCTTTTAAACCATTTCACACGTCTCTGAAAAACTGTTTAGTTTTGTTCAAGTGTCCCCACTGTGAAATGATCTACCAAATATTTAAATTCTGATGTCTGCTCAAGGCAGAAAACTTTCAAACATATTTTTGATCTTATCTACTGTTACCCTCTAAATATTCTAAATTTTATATTTGGTTTCACTTTTAGAGATTTCACAATTTTATGTTTTGGCTATGGAAGTTACCATATGTATAACTTTCTGTACAGCTTCTTATGAAGAGGTGATAATCATCATCAGCAAAGAATAACAACTGAGCATGGTGTGTGATTGGTAATCCTCTGAACTTGTATTGAAGAGGATGGGGGTTCTAATCCCCATCTGGCCATCCAGATTTGGGTTTTCCACAGTTTCATTAAATGACTCCAGGCAAATGTCAGGCTCATTCCTTTAAAAAGGCCATTGTCGAATTCCTTCCAGTTCCATGCCACCAGCCCTCTCCTGTCTTTAATAGACAAGGCATTAAAAAAAAATATATTCATTTCCTTATAACCTGCATCAATGATGAAACAGTGAATCACTTTCCAGGTATTCCCAAAAACTAACACCACAAGCTCTCATTTCCTGATGTTATTCCCCTGATCATGCACATGGACAAATCTCCTAAGCTACCACCCACCATTCCCACAATTCCATTTCAGCACCCCCTATAACAGACTGCAGTGTCATATTCATCACCCAGTTCTCTCTTGGCGCTAAGTACATTGATCAGAGTCTGACATGAGAATGATGTTCTATGTTCCTTGCCTGAAATATGCATTCTTCTTCCAAAAATCCTATCCACTGCCCTCACAATGCTTTGACAGCCCATCTAATCTCAAGAACATTTTGGTTCAAAAATTCTCACTTTCTGACACTCTTACATTATTATATGGATTTTTCCCACTCAATAAACCTCACACTTGGGAAGTAAAATTACAACCGAGGGCCAAAGCAGGAATGATGTTAAAAGTAGAATCGTCGTCGTCGGTCATACTCGTTTCCGAGTTTATGTTGCTCTCTTGCGTGTTTATTTGTGTGTGCGTTGGTGGCTGGTCAGGCCGATTCTTGCATAGAACAGTCGTCCGCACACACTGCACCCAAATGTGGGTGACTGGCGTGGTAGGGTTTGTCGGGCTTTCCGCCTTAATCGGGATTCAACTGCCAGACTTCGCTGCTCCTCTTTGAAACGTGCCACTGCTGTGGAGGTAGTTTTGCACCATAGAACGCGGTCTTTTGTGAGGCTGTCCCAGGTGTTAAGATCTATATTAGTTTTCTTCAAGGTCTTCTTGAACTGGTCTTTGTAGCGTTTCTTAGGGGCACCGCGAGGTCTGCTGCCAGTGCTGAGCTCACCATATAAAAGTTGGCGAGGGAGTCTACTGTTGCTCATACACTGAACGTGTCCAACCCATCTAAGTTGGTGGCTGATGATGAGGGCTTCAATGCTATACATTTGAGCTCTTTCCAAGACTCTAATGTTGGACACATAGTCGTCCCATTTAATGTTCATTATAGAGCGAAGTTTTAGCTGGTGAAATCGCTCCATTTTCTTAATATCTCGTCGATAGAGCGTCCATGTCTCACACCCATACAGCAACGTGGAGACAACTACAGCTTGGTAGACCATCAGCTTGGTGGTTAAATTAAGATCTTTGTTTAGAAACACCCGCCGAGTAAGTCGCCCAAAGGCTATGTGTGCTGTTCGAATTCTGTTTTCTACATCCTTCTCTGCTGTGCACTGTGTAGAGAGAATGCTTCCAAGGTAGGAGAAGCTATCTACTTGCTCAAGGGCTGTGCCGGAGATGGTAACATCAAAGTCTGGGAGTGTAGCTCCAGGGGCAGGTTGCGCTAGCACTTTAGTTTTTCGGGTGTTGATGGTCAGGCCAAAACGGTCATATGCATCCTTGAAGTAGTTTATGGACTGTTGTATCTGCAGAGGAGTATGTGCTGGAGAGGTGTTGTCATCTGCATACTGCAGTTCTGTTATCTGGGTGAGGAAAGTTAATCTTGATGAGAGGAGTCTTGCTGGATTGAATAGTCCTCCGTCAAACCGGTATCTGATCTCCACGCCTGTGTTGGGGGTAGATGACGTTTCGTAGAGCATTGCTGCCAAATATAGGGAAAAAAGTGTTGGTGCAAGTACACAACCTTGTTTCAGACCATTTGTGATAGGGAACTTTTCAGAGGCGTCGTTCTGATAAAGGACTTGACCGACCATACCATCATGGAGTGCTCTAATCAATCCCAGAAAATGTTCAGGGCATCCAAATCGTCTTAATACCATCCACATTGCAGGTCTAGGCACAGTATTAAAAGCTTTCTCTAGATCATAGAATACCAGAAAGAGAGGCTTTTGTTGTTCTCTGCACTTCTCTTGAAGTTGTCTAGCACAGAAGATCATGTCTATGGTGCCCCTCGAGGCACGGAATCCACATTGAGATTCTGGAAGTACTCTCTCTGAGATAATTTTGAGGCAGTTCAGCAGGATCCTAGCAAACGTCTTTCCTGCTATAGATAAAAGAGAGATACCACGGTAATTGTTGTAGATACTTCGATCCCCTTTTTTGAAGATGGTGACTATGTTAGCATCCTTCATGTCCTGAGGCACCTCCCGAGTTTCCCACATGAGAAGAATGAGTTGGAAAATCCTGGTTTTCAAGGGTAGCCCCCCACTTCGAATCAGTTCTAAAGGAATATTGTCTGGTCCAAAAGCTCTGCCTGGATTCAGGCTATTCAGTGCTTTGCAAAACTCCTGGAAAGTTGGCGGGACTGACATCCAAGGTTGTGAAGGGTGCTGCGGCATATTCCTAAGGAAATCGTCTGCAGCAGTAGAGCTACGGTTCAAGAGAGAGTTATAGTGTTATTTCCAGCGCTTCAAGATGTCCTGGCTCTCGGTAAGAATGGTAGTGTTATCAGCTGCTTTTAGTGAGTCAGATGAGCTGCGAGTAGGTCCATATAGCTCTTTAATTCCTGCATAAAAATTTTTAAGATCCCTAGAATAGCACTAGCAAAAAGAGCCTTCATGAAAAAGAGAAACATTTTACTTTAAAATATTGATCTAGGAATCAGAAAGAACTTTTTTAAACTTTTTGTGTTAAGCACAGCACTTAATGGTAGTGAAACATGGACTGTAGGAATACCGGAAATAAAGAAAATTGAAGCATTTGAAATGTGGTGCTACAGAAGAATGCTGAAAATTAAGCGAACAGACAAAGTAAGAAATGAACGAGTTCTGGAAATGATGGGTGAGAAAAGAACTTTATGGAAGAAGCTTACAGAAAGAAGAGACAGGCTAGTAGGTTATATTTTGAGATATGCTGGATTAGTTAATTTGTTAGTGGAGGGAACAGTCGTAGGTAAGAACTGTTGCGGAAGACAAAGATTAGAATATATGAAGCAGATAATTGAGGATGTGGGCTGTAAGGGGTATGCAGAAATGAAGAGGTTAGCACAGGATAGGAAGGGATGGAGGATTGCATGAAACCAGTCGAAAGACTGACGACAGCAAAAAAAAAATTTCTTCCATTATTGGACATGACGTTTTCATAACTACACACCACATTATCAACTTACCTTTCTTCACTATACTACTTTTTTATAGGCCTCACCACTAATAAATTGTCCAATAGTATGAATGGATGAGTGGCTACAGGCAACCTAGATTATGCAGCTCCTAAAACTCTAACATTGTCAATAATTGTTCTACAATGATAACTGCCTACTTTTTGACACTGGAGCGAATGGTGAGGAAGAACATAACAAGAGAAAAGAAAGAAGAATGGTTATTATTCAACGGAATAGATTGAAATCGAACAAGTGAAATGAAAAAAGTAGGAAAACGAGTAAGAGTTCACAGTATTACACCAGTTCTAGTAAATTACTAGATAAAAATTTCATATGCTGTAATGATACTATTGTATTCAGAAATCTTCTTACCTCATTGAATCTTTTTGTCATCAGAAGAATATGGGGTGCTTTTGTAGCTTTGTCAGTCTTCATCCATGCTTGACCCAAAAATTCTCTAAGAGGAATAAATGCAATTTACATTTTGGTTGTAAAAAACACAAGAAGAAATTACTATTTTGATTATTTAAATGATAATTTACAGCAGATAAAACACTTAATTTGAACTGTTGGTGGTTTAGTGGAAGAAATTTATACTAGTTCTCATTATTTCAACATAATTGTAGTTCATGTGGCTAAACTGTGAGTAGTAATTAGCAGTAACTTCTTTAGTCATTTATACATACATATTTGGAAACAATAATGTTATTAACACTTAGAGTGCTATGAATATAATATTTCATTCCACAAACTCTCACGAAAATTATGTTGCTTAACATGACAAGATTTTGGAGAATGTGCATAATTTTTTATGCCAATTTCTTAAATATTGATGAAATGGGAAAGATTTTTAGGAATTGACAAAGACTGTCTGTGGGTCAAAACTTATTTATTGTTGGGGCTGTTTTGAAGCTGATTTGTTAGGTGGAATATGATTTGATAAAACAAGATGCTTGGTTCTTTTCATTACTGCAAGGTTAACTGAATATGAAAATCAAGAAATTTGTCTATCCTGACAGAGGGATGGCTATAACGTATGTGGCTTTCAGCAATGTTGTTACAGTAGTATTGAGAGGATCTATTGCATTTAATGAGCAGTGAGGGGGACTATTAAAATGGAAATATTTGAAATTAGTGGAGTATAATTGGATTATGAATGTCAATAAATTTGATTTGAATGAAAAAGAGGGTTCAGCTGAAGTCCACACAGTTTTTTTTTTTTTTTTTTAGTTTCTGTACTTCTTTATTACAAGAATTTTTACTTTAAAGTCTTTTGTTGTTGAGATAAATTTTCAATATATCCTTCAATAATTTGTTCTTTTCTCTGACTCAGTTAGTGATGAATATAAACATTCCCATGCCATTATTACTATTCCAAATACGCAGCCAGGTCTCATAACTGATATATATCTTATATATACACAGTACTCTCTTCACCCACTTCTGACTTTCAATGTTTGTGAAACCAGTACCTTTACCTGAGAAGGGCAGATTTTAAAGGAAGGTTCTCTTATTTCTTAAAAATAAATAGCAACCTTTATTTTCAAAACCAGATACATCATTTTAAAGCATGAAAATTGTTCTACTTATCAACATAATCACTATTTCTGTACAAGTATTTTTTTTAGATGTTCCTCCAGCTTTTCTATGCCCATATCATAAAATTCTGCCGGAAAACTGTCAAAATAGTGATTCATCTCTTCTTTAACTTGTGTTGGTGTTGCAACACTGTCCAGTCAAGAGTTCTTCAATTTTGTAATCAATTGGTGCTAGGTCTGGACTGTAAGGGTGTTGCCAAATTACAGTCCATCCAAACTGTTTCAGCAGGTTCTGGGTTAGAAAAGAGACATGGAGTTGAGCATTATCGTGAAGCAGCATGACACCTTCATTGGACCAATCATGCACACACCTTCCCATTCTCCATCTTTTCAGTCAATGTCTTCTGAATTGTGGTAGGAGAAATGTCAGGAGCCTGAAGAAAAAGTTCACGGATAGTGATCCTGTAGTCTTCCAATAATATCCCATTAACCTTTTTCAATCATTGTGTATAAAATCAAAGGCTCTATTCCGTTCTTCATTATGAATGTCCATATGACCAAATGTAAACTCTCTACACTATTTTGAAGATGTTTTGAATAGCTATACACTTTACACCTTACACTTTCATCAATTTTTGCTGAATTTCTATAGATGGATCCCCTTTCGCATTTAAAACGAATTACTGCACAAATTTTAGCAACGATCAGCACCTCCATCAGGTATGGTTGCTGACCAACATTATGTGGAATAGCAATGCCAGGCAAGGCAGGATCGAGAGTAGGAGAACTACTAAACATGGCAGTGTTGCTGGATTTTGTTTAAAACTTCTCCCTAAGGCTCCAGCGTTTTCATAACTTTACTTTACGATCTGCCTTTATATGAGTTACTTACTGTGTTCTAGCTACTCTCCTCTGCACTCCCTCCAACCTCAATAACTCATAATGTGAGCACCATACTTATCATCATTCTCAATGGGACAAAAAAAAAAGTAACACACAACTAAGTTTTCTAGTTTGGATACTTACTCACTAGATATTGAAACAAATATCTGGTGGTCAACATATGTCATCTGTTCTGCTATTTCCAAGGCAGAAAGTGTTTCAATGTTTTCCTTACTTGGTGTCTGGAAAAAAATAGGAAACATTTGGATAAATGAAATGTTTCATTGCACTATGCACAATTAAAATTCATAGATAATCTTTTTTTTTTTTAAGTACAGGATATAAAGAAATAAAATAACTTATAACAGACAAGATATGTTCTAATGATCCTAAAAAATAAAAATACCACATTCAATACAAATTACATTCCTCCTAGATGCAATTGTGTGAAATCCTCTCGTGTGAAGATTCACAAAGAAAGTTTTCACTATTATCTTGTGTTACTAAACCCATTACCTTCCCATCCAACAACTAAAACTTTCACATCCCCTTGTAATGATCATCACATTCCCCCCTTTGTATTTCCAGTATTATTTTAGTTTATCATCATGGCCTTTATCCAATCTCCTATTATGATAAGCACCTATGGCTTGTACCTTTCCCTTTGTATTCGTAGGGAACTCAAGCATTGGTAACTCAAATCCAACATGTATTCATGCAATAGTCATTGCTAACGAGTATAAATGCTCTGTCTCTATGTTACACCATATAACCTTTGGGTTATCTTCATCAGCTCTACAGTCTTTAACCAAGGCAGAAGCCTTTATAGCTATATTCTCTAAGTGACTGGAGATATTATTGTGCTCTTTTCCTACTGGCAACAGCAGTAATAATCTGCTTGTGGCTTGTAACATACTAAGGGTTTTCAAAAGAGAGAAATTTTGTTTGGTATCATATTGTGTAATGAAGCTAAAAAGTGAATGAATTTTATAGATAATGATACCACAGCTTCTAAGGATAAATACAAGCATTTTAACACATGACACATTTAGGGAAAAAATCTGTAATAAAAGTTGCTTAAGAATGTTCACGAATAACTGCTGATTTTAGTTACACCATTAATAATGGAAACAATAGGAACTTGATTACTGCAAGAAATTATATTTATTTAGTTAGACACAGGGGAAATAAGTATCAAATAACGTTTTAAAATTTAAAAGGGCTTTAAATTTGAAGTTTCAATAAGAATTTTTGATAATTAAAGGAATTTTGAAAGGGTTGAACATAAAATTGTCAAGAATACAAAAAGAATTGAGATAAGAAAAGTTTAATATGTATGCATATAAATGGATTACACATAGAATAATAATAGCTTTATGCAGGTGATATAATTTAAGGGTGAATTTTTTTTTCCAGATCATAATTATGTGGCACCATACAGATAGAAAAATGGCATATTTTAAAATAGAAGGTGTTTACCAGAGGCATATGTAACAGAAGAAGGAATGTTGTTAGTTTCATTTCATAATATTAAGAGGAAATATTTAAAATGTACAATGAAGTCTTCATGGGTGTACTGCCAGATTGTGTTGTGAAAACATGATATTTCAACGACTAGCTCTGTAGTCTTTCTCAGGTGCAGACCCATCTGTACTGGTCGGATGACAGACAGATACTGAGTCAGTTCAGGTGTTGCACTTCCTTACACGGCTCAGTTCGCGGCCTGCACCCAGCAGCTGGCTGCCAGTGAGCGTGGCTGTAGATTTTCGCTGTGGGCCACAAACCCTAATATGAAGCCATCAATGGAGGCAGCTGGACAGAGGTAACATGCTTTCTGCATAGGTTTACCAAAGCTGGTTTCAACGCCTCACTAAGACATAGCCCCAGTCTCTATTGAAGGTATCGGCCAACCGAATTTCGATTGCTCTCCTCCTGTATTCCAGTGAATCCATGTCTGACTCCTTTATCATGCCACTTGCTGATTGTGTCGTGCGGTAATTTCCACAAAAAAATCTATTATTATTATTAATTATGATTGAGCTCATGCCTCAATGGTGATAGCCTTCCTTTGCAACTCCTCCAAATCCTGTATTTGATAGCCAAATTGTGGATCTAGTTCTATACCACCATATATCAGGGATTGTAATAAATTACCAGGAGAAACATTGAATATTTTTCCAAAAATGCTGAAAGAATTTAAAGTTTAAATTAGTAAAGGGCAAAAGAAGGTGGGAAAAGGAAAGGTAAAAAGTGGGTGTCTAGGGAAATCGCCACCAGAGGAAGTGCTCCATTACAGTTAAATTAAGTTAAAAATTCAAGCACTTGTCTATCTAAATTTTGTAATCAAATTCTCTCACTTCTCTAGTATGTATGCTCATCACCCCCTTCAATAAATGAAGGATTTCAAAACCTCTTCCTTCTACTTA